>JACGWL010000015.1:0-686759 GCA_034509725.1 Sesamum angolense
ACCCCAACGTGCTTTCATAGTCCAAAGGTGCGCTCAATCACATTAGGGACAAAAGAATGTCTTAAATTAAACAATTCTTCGTGATTCTGTGGTGAAGATGCACCATGCCCTCATTCCTTGAAGTGATACCTCACCCCTTGATATGGTGTCGAAAATCCATCCCTGTTAGTGTATCCATTGTCACATAAATAGTAGTTCCTGTTGCATAAAATCACAAAAGAATAAAAAATATCAATGAAAAACTATTCAAGTTTTTGTTCACTATTACTAATACGTATAACTAAGTGTTAGACAGTTTTATCAAGTAAACCTACCTATTTGCACTCTCAGACCATTTGGTCTATTGACTATATCACAAAGAACACGACTATCTACATCATTGCCTTCCCATCTGGTTAGGACATAGGTGAATTTCATATTTCTATCACACACCCCAATACATTAACAACAATGTTGTCCTTACATGTTCTGTAGCGACCCTTCTCGCTAGTTGGTACTCTTACTTTTATGTACGTGTCATCTAATGCTCCCAAACATCATTTTAAAGTGAACAATGTAAATGGGATTGATTTATTCTAAAAGGTTATAAATAATGAATTAAAATATAAAACACATGAATGAACAATTAAATACATTGAACCATTTCCACTTGGAATCAGCACAATTATCATCAATTGGTTTGGGAGCCACCAACAACACTGTGTGCAATTTCAAAAGTGTGGCCAGGACATTGTTAAAGTATATGCTAACAGTACGACCGGAACGAATGAAATCAAACTTCACAACTCGATTCTTTTTATGATGAGCTTGGACAGATAGGAATATTTCCACTTGCTCGGGCACCGTAACAAACCTCTTATCAGTTAGCCCACCCGAATATTCTAACAGATAGCACTATCTAGAAAAAACATCTCCGTTCATTCGTAGATTCTCTACACAAGCAGTGTCACCAATTTTCAAACAGCCTTCGCATATGCCTAATTTGGTCCGGCAATCTAGTGCTCATATGGTAGGAACGTGTAATGACCCGAGCAGGGGAACGATTTTCATTTAATTGGGACTGAAACTAATAACACCTTCACTATCTGTACAATTGTCGCATGCAGTGCAACCACATCTCATCACATTGGGCCAAATCCATCAGACACTACAATAGTTGGCATGTTAAACAAAGAAAACACAATGGTCTAATGAATACACAATAGTTTGGAGAAAACATGATTAGCAACTAACATCGGTATTTTTCTTCAAGTACATATTTATGACACATTCATCATAAAATAAAAAGAAAAAGATTCTTAGCCTATTTGGCTCTTAATTCTTGTAATTTGACCCACAAATAAAGAACAATCTCAAAAGCCAAAAACAAAAAAAGAAGGAAAAAAGCAGTAAATTTGATTAGTGATAGTATTATCATAATATTGCATCCTTACAACTTCATACCAAACACAATCTCTTAAGATAGAGAACAAAATCAAAAACAAAGAAAAACTTAATTTCATCTGAAAAAATCAATCAGATAAGGGGGATCCATTGATAAAGAGATTTGATACTCACCTATGATACTTGAGATAGGCGATAACCCACTGTTCTTTTGAAACGGCGACACAATTTTTTCGACTTTTTATCATATGAATCTATACACAACAACAACAATACATAAATCGATAAATCTTCAATAATTTCGATAAAACAAAATTAATCAAACAAATAGAAAAACATAAAAGTCGATGGTGAAAAATCGATATACTTCCACTTCCTTTGATCGTCTCAAGATCTTTCCCAACAAACCACGTCTTCATCTTCCTGCATTTTAACAAAGAGGGAATCGAATTTGAGAGGGAAAAAAGAAAAAAGGCGCGGCTCTATTGCTAGGGAACCAAAATTTTCAATCCAAACTTTCATTCGTTAGGTTCTGCCAATCCAAACTTTCCTTCGTTAGGTTACAGAATTGGGGAAGAAGAGAACACACAATTTCATGTGCTCAAAGGGCAATATTGAACTTAGATTTAATTAACAGGGTCAAAATAGATAAAATATTAATTATCCAAAAACTATTGGGCCTACCGGATTTAAAACCAGCATCCCTGGTGGGTATTAAATCCGGACTAATCTTGCCCAATATCGGGCTGGCCTGACTATTATCATACTGATTTTTATGTAAGTAAACAACTGATTTGGGGTGATTGGATCGGATATCTAGCCCAATCATCCCAAGTAAATAGGGCTAATGGGATTACATGCAATCTTGCTCAATGAGTTGTTCGTTTTCATCCCTAATCTAGACTCCTCGCCAAAATTTTGGAGCTGATTTTGTTCATCCGAGATTTTAGTTATAATATATGATTTGGATTTATTTTGGTTCTTAATTGAATTGTTCTTATAGTTGCCTGATTTTTCAAAATTACCAAAATATCACCTCCATTCAAAGTTTGCCCATCTTCGGCCGCTCATCGTTTGTTTTGCAAAAAGTGGAAGGACATGTGATTTATTCCTATAGAGAAATCCCTCAATAAAAAAAAAAAAAAAATACATAGTGTCATAATGAACACTAAACACTAAGTCATGTGCCGGTCACATGATCATTTTCCAACTACATTTTGTCCGAAAATGGTCAAAGAATGAATTTGAAATAAAATTGAAGTTTAGGGATGTGAATGTCAAAAAATGAATCTTAAGGATTAAAGTGATTCTAAACACAAAATTAAAGGACTTGTAATATTTACCCTCCATTATTATTAAAAAGAGTGCGTAAGAGAGGGTACGAATGTCATTTCACCATGAAATAATAAACACTTCAAATAATTTCACTTTTAATTATAAAATTGAATCATAATCATATATATGTTGCACTTATTAATTTGTGTTATTTTATGTCCGGTATATTAATATTAAGAAATAAAAGTACGTGAAGTACAATCTAAAAATATTTTTTTAATTTTAATATTAAAATAAAATCTATTAGTTAGATGTTACTCATATTAAGTTTTTCAATAGCATTCTAAATTAATAAGATTGGTAAGTTTTGCTTAAAATTTCATTATACTTACTCTTTATTTTTTTATTTTTTTAAAATTTAAGTCAATATGTTATATATTATTCAAATGCTATTTCATTTTAAATTTATTGTATCCAGTAGTAAATGAAATTTCTCGTAAAAATTTTAAGAGTCTCTTCTACAAGTGAATGACGTTGTCTAAATAATTTAGAGGTATTACCACTATTAAATAGTGATTTTATCACTCTGAGAAATAAATATTCAAGACTAGTACTTTTATATATAGTATTGATATAGATATCGAGGCTTTATTACATATCAATGAGTCTTCAACATCGCATCCAACTACTTTATTTAAAAATCACCGTTTTCATGAAAAATAAAGTAAAACATCACTATACGTAATTAATTAATATAAATATTAATGTGACATCACTCAAAAATCAAAATGGTAGTGAATAGTGATGATCGATCTACATATATGTAAACATAAGTTATCTCTCCATCAATATTTTCTAGCAATGTATTGCCAGTCACTGCCCTATAGATACTAATGGAGATTACATTTTGTCAACTTGTGGGACATAATATTTTCTTTAGGTTTAGTCGTACAAAACTAGTGGGGGTGGGACAAATTAATATTCCACAGACAATTATTGCAATTACATAAACTCAGAAAAACTTATATTGTTAATAATGATAGTGTTGGAAATATTGTAATAAATAAATAAATAATTGCAATAAAAAGAATTGGAAATTGGAAAAAAAAGAAGGAAAAAAACAGAAAGCAACTGCATGTGGCCCATTGCATGTCAACTCCATTAGCCTCTATGATGTGATCGTCTTCATCTCATAATTATTCTTCTGATATTACCTTATTTAGCCGGAGCACGAAGCAAGCCAGACCAATTTTCATGGTGTTTTTATTGAATTTAGATGGATAGAGGGAAAGATTTGGCAGAAGGGTCGTCCTGCGGTGGCGATCCGGCAGCCGGGACGACGCTCAGCCGCTACGAGTCGCAGAAGAGGAGGGATTGGAACACTTTCGGGCAGTTCTTGAGGAACCAGCGGCCGCCAGTGGCGCTGCCTCAGTGCAACAGCGGGCACGTGCTGGAGTTTCTGAGGTACTTGGATCAGTTTGGGAAGACCAAGGTGCACTTACAAGGCTGCATCTTTTACGGGCAGCCGGAGCCGCCGGCGCCTTGCACCTGTCCGCTGAGGCAGGCGTGGGGCAGCCTTGATGCTCTCATTGGGCGGCTGCGCGCAGCCTATGAGGAGAACGGGGGGCCGACGGAGACGAACCCTTTTGCGAGTAGTGCAATAAGGATTTACTTGAGGGAAGTAAAGGAGAGTCAAGCTAAGGCAAGAGGGATCCTTACAAGAAGAAGAAGAAGGGTGGAAGTGGAAAGCCTGATGATGAGTCCAGCACTTCTTCAATCCCATTTTCTTGATCCCAATTACTCATTGATTATTGGTAACACTCTCTGTCAAAGTGTTATGGATTATATATAGCTTGATTCTACATATATATATATATATTCATTTCCTTTCTTTATTTTGCTGATTGCATGTTACATTTCCGGTTTCAAGATCTGTGTTTTGAGTCCTTGAAGCAGAAAATGGATGGTAGAGAGGAACATTATCAATGAAAGAGAAAAAAAAAAAAAAGAAAAGAAAAGAAAGGACAAAATGTGAAGAGTAGGAAAATTCTTGTCCAAATAAAACTTGTTGAATTTAATCAATGACATAAAAGTGTAAAATCTTTGTCATGTGATTGGTAACTCTCTTTGATCTATACTAGGTATCATTGCACGCGGTTCAGCGAGCATATAAAAAATAATTGATGTGAGATGATAAGAAAAAAGAATTTCGAGCATATAAAAGAAATTTGATATAATGATGATAAGAAAAAAATTTTGTTAAAAAAATAAATTATAATAAATGAAGAAATAAAGAGAAAGAGAAATGTGGGATGGTGGGTGGTTATGAGGAAAAAAATAATTATAAAATTATTAAAAAATATTAAAATTACTAATCTGACCAAATAATTTTAAAGAGAAAAAATGAAATGAAGTGTAAATTGGGGTAATCTAAAGTTGGTACGCTCAAAGAGTTCTCCTTTATAAAATAGAATAGATAGTAATACACTTCAAGTGTATTATATTTAGAATATGATTAGTTTAGGTCTAATCAAACGAGATTTGTACTAAAAGTTTCTGTCAAGAGCAATGCTGCTAGACATTTGAGCAGACAAAGGACTTAAATACAATTTACTCCTCTATGTTAAAGGAAATTAATAATGTACTACCTGTGAAAAATAAAACAATAATTTATTCCATTATGTTATAAAAAATAAAGTAAAATATCCCCGGACGTGTTTCGTGAATCACACGCACCTTGTTTTTGAATTTAAAATTAAAAATAATATTTATGTCCTTATTTAATAACTGTTGGATATTGATCAATCTAAGGTCTAAATTTAACTAATAAAATCAACAGTATATATGATTTAAACTTAATAAATAAA
Organism: Sesamum angolense; assembly: GCA_034509725.1. Taxonomy (NCBI): domain Eukaryota; kingdom Viridiplantae; phylum Streptophyta; class Magnoliopsida; order Lamiales; family Pedaliaceae; genus Sesamum; species Sesamum angolense. The sequence goes on from JACGWL010000015.1 coordinate 5,526, forward strand.
AATAAATTATATATAATTAAATTTGAATTATATATTATCTATACTAATATAAAAAGAAAAGCACCTCCATACTCACAAACGACGATTAATGACACCCGCTGCGCTAAGTTTTTGTGAAGTAAAAAATGTTCTTCAAGATAAAATAACTAACTTATTCAATTTTTCAAAATGTACATTAGTTGATAAATTATTTTTTTTCATTTTTATTAATGTACTGGTTTTTAAATATTTTACTCTTTTTTATAATACAATTTAAAGTGTGAAAGATTATTTACTATATGCATGCAGGAATGGCGTACCACAACGGCTAGCACTTTTATAATAAAAACTATTTATGCATATGTACACACACACACACACACCACACACAACACCACACACCAGACCGACGTTGAGTGGAAACCGGCGGGGAGGAAAGGGGATCTAGGCTGAAGAGGTGGCCAAGTGTCAAGGGCGCCCGCACTCTCGGCACCCTTGACGCACATTTGGCCACGCAACCACTCAACCAACGACCAACCCGCACCCACAACCCCACTCAATATGTGCAAGTCCTGTACATCTTGTTTGCAATTCTTCATGCCTCCTGAGGTACTCATCTACTGCTGTCAATAAGAAAAATATTTTAGAGACTATTATAAGGGAAATGAGTATTCGAAGCTTGTCTAGTCTTCGTGTTAGTATCCCCTTCAAGGCGATCCCTTGCACCAGCATCAATTGTACAATGTATATTGCTTTCCGCTATTCAATGAAATCCACATTTTGAAACTGCGCTCAATTTACTAGTTTCCTGTTGCACCTTTCTTATTTCTATTGTTGTGGTTAGATTTTGTGTGTTATTCTTGTCGGCTCCATGTGCAAGTGTCGGCGGGAGTTTGTTTGTTTGTTGTTGCTATTTGGTAGAAGTAGTCGTTACTACAGACTGCTCGGCACACGGTGTTCTTTCCCCGCATTGCGGAAGGTGCCTCATGAGAAGTGGTATCAGAGCCTCGGTACCTTCATAGGGCCGATGACCTAAGCAAATTACGTTACGAGAATGGCAGCCAAGATACTGAGAGCCTGGGACAGGCGGCGTCGTTTAGCGAGCTAACCGCGAACTTAAAGGATGAAAACTCCCGATTGGCTGAGACAGTGATGAATTTGGAAGAGAAGGTTTTTTCCTTGAATATGAGATCAAGGTGTTGATTCTAAGTTGGAGGAATGTCAGCAGGTGGTCCAAGAAATGACTAGTGCCTTTGGAGGTGGTGGCATTGTTGATATGCGGCGTCAAATAGAACAAATATCTATCCAGATAACTCTGCACCAACATACAGTGAGCAACGTCTCTATTGTTGTTCATGATCTTGGTGCTAGGCTTTGAATTCCTGAACTGAGGGCTTATGCTTTTGCTCTTAACGCGAAGGAAGTTGAGAACTTTCTTTTAACATGGAGCAATACTTTCTTGCTCTGAACATGGAAGACGAGGTGAGAAGGTGTCAGTTGCGACAATGTACTTGACTGGTGATGCTAAACTGTGGTAGTGCACCAAATATGCTGAAATTCAAGCCAACCAAATACGACTAGATGCCTGGGCCCTTCTTCAGGAAACGATTCCAGAGCAGTTCTTCTCTCAGAATGTCGAGTACAATGCTAGGCAGGCAGTGCAAAATTGGAGCATACAAACTCCGTGCGAGATTATGTGAAAGCCTTCTTGGCGCTGATGCTGGATATTCTAGACATTTCAGAGAAGGATAAGCTCTTCACTTCACAGAGGGTCTAAAACTGTAGGCACGTCTTGAGTTGCAGCGCCAATTGGTGACTAATTTGAGGTCAACTATGACATCAATTGAATGCTTGACAGATTTCAACCCGAGGAACTGGAGAGAAAGTAGATGATATCTAACCCTATACAGAATAAGCGGGGCGGGGCGAAATCTTTTAGGAGTAACTCCAACAGAGGTATGGGAGATCGAAAGCCCCACATGCAGAATAGTTGAGCAGGAACAGGCCCCAGGAGAACAAGTAGGGGGTATCTCAATAAAGCAGTGGATGTTTCGTATGCGATGGTCCGCATAGATATTGGGATTGCTCAAAGAAACAATTATCGAATGCGGTGGTGATTTTAGTGATAAGGCATCGCTTGCAAGGCTTATGGAGCCACGAGCATCTGCGAGTGGCGAGAATGATTCTGAGAAAGAAAATGAAAACTTGGGTGCTATCTATTAATGGTGCGACATGTTGTCTCATTAGGTAGCAAAGAAGACCATGCCACTCTGGAAGGGAAAAACTACACCGGCTCTAACAAAGAACCATTATGAGGAAGAAGCACAACCCTAGATTTCTAGGAAGAAAGGGTTGATGTTTGTTGATGTGAAGATTCATGGCAAGCCCATCCATGCCTTAACACACGTACAGCGGTTTTGCCGCATGTTGATTCAATAATGATGCTGGAGGCCAAACCTTGTATCATCCTCACATTGGCCAGGCGAATTAGACAGGAAAATCTATCGACCATGCAGCTTGGGAAGGGGCGCAAGCGGAACGAACCATCCTACTTGTGCACTTTTCATTTTGATGAGATCGAACAGGTATCGGGGCTCATCCCTAGTGTAGGAAAGAAGTTGCTGAAAGAGTTGAGGACATGATTCCTAATGACCTGCCTCCGAAGCTACCGCCGGGCAATGGATCACGAATTAAGTTGGTGCCTGGCATGAAGCTTCCCGCCAGGGTACTGTATCATATGTTATAGCCTAAACTTGTGGAGCTTAGGAAGCAGCTGAAGGACATGTTGGAAAGCAACATTATCAAGCCCACTAAGCACCTTATGGAGCGCCGTTTTTGTTCCAGAAAAAGACCAACGGCTCTCTACCTATGTATTGTGACTATCGGGTGCTAAACAAAATCACTTTGAAGAAAAAGTATCCCATACCAATGGTAGCAAACTACTTCGACCGTCTAAGCCAAGCAGAACATTTCATGAAGATAGACTTGAGGTCGGGCTATTGGTAAGTCCGAATCAAAGAGGATAATGAGGCAAAACGACAATGATGATGAGGCATGGAGCTTTTACGTTTCTTGTCATGCCTTTCGGCTTGACGAAAACTCCTGCAACCTTCACCACTTTGATGGACCAGGTACTCCATAGTTTTTCTTAATGAATATTTGGTGGTGTACTTGGATGATATTGTGATATACAATGGAACCTTGGCCGAGCACGTAGAACATTTGCAATAAGTTTTAGTGACACTCTGCGAGCACGGGCTATATGTGAGATATCAAAATGATCGTTTGCTCAGGAGACTGTTTGTTTCTTGGAGCACATTGTGGAGAAATGACGTATTCGGATGGACCCTAAGAAAATTCAGGCTATCGAAGAGTGGCAGCTATTTGAGAGATGTGCATGACTTGCATTCATTTCTCGACTTGGTGAATTATTATAAGCGTTTTGTGAAAGGCTACTTCGAGAAAACTTGGCCTATGACGGACTTATTGAAGAAGACAGAGACTTGGAATTGGACACCCTGATGCTAAGTAGCCTCCGACAACTTGAAGACAGAGATGGTGACAGATCTAGTATTGGCCATACCAGATATGACGAAACCTTTTGCGGTGAAGCCGATGCTTCAGATGTCGTATTAGGAGGTGTCCTAAAGCAAAACGGCTACCTAGTTGGCTTTGAGAGTAGAAAGCTAAAAGATGTAGAGCGACATTACCCAGTGCACAGAAGGAGTTGTTGGCCGTAGTCTATGATGGTATTATTTGTTGGGCTCCTGCCATCGTGGTCAAGACGGACAACACTGCAGTGAGCTATTTCATGACTCAATCGAAGTTGACCAATAGGCAGACACGCTTGGAGGAATTGCTATCGGAGTTTCATTTGGTGCTGGAGTACTGGACCAGCCAACAATCATGCGGCAGAAGCTCTAAATCATAAGGTGGATTGGCGACTTTAGGGTGGATAGTAGCATTCTTCCCTAGCGCGGTTGCCGCCTCTGTAAGGGATAGGCGTGAGAGTTACTACCGAAAGATCTAACAGTGTAGGGCCTGGTCCACCTTGTCGAGCAGGGAAAGCTTGAAAGTTTGGCTAGAAGATGGACTGATGATGATGAAAGGACTTTTTTTGGCTAGAGGAAATCACTCATTTTGGGATGTCACGACACTTTTGGGTAGGATATCCCGGAGAAGAGTGAACCTAAGCGTTGGTGCAAAAGCCTTATTATTAGCCACAAATGCAGGATGGGGTAGAAATATATGTTCCCGCCTGCTTAATTTGCCAGCAAGATAAGGCAGACCACCAATAGAAAGCTAGTTTGTCGCAGCCACTTCCCATCCAAAGAGACCCTGGGAGAGTGGTTTCCATGGACCACATTTCTGGATTGGTTAAAATGGGAGACTTAGGCCATCATCACCATGGTAGACCGATTATCCAAATATGCCTCTTTTATTGCAGTCCCAAAACACGTTAGGGCGGAAGGGATACACGTCTTCAAGCATATTTTCAAATATTGGGGCCTGTCCAAGGATATCATCAGTCATCGGGATTCTCGTTTCACTCACGTCTTTTGACTGAGTTGTTCAAGCTCTTCAAATCCGAACTTTGTATGAGCTCGAGCTATCACCTACAATCTGACAGCCAGATTGAACACTTTAATTCCATGTTGGAGGAATACCTTCGACACTTTGTGCGCGGTACTAAAAAAGATTAGGTTAAGCTCCCGGATATCGCTCAGTTATGTTTCAACACCTAAAAGAGCACTTCCACCAACAAGAGCACTTTTTTTGAAAATGTCATTGCGCAACAACCGCTCCTCCCTCACACCCTCGACTCCCTATAAGGTGTGAGATCCCCTCTTGCTCGAAGTTTCTCCTAGGAATGGAAGCAGAACATTGACATCGTCAGAAGTTGCCTGGGGAAAACTTAAAAGCAAATGAAAAAGTATGCATATTAACATTGTTGCTTCATCAAGTTCAATATGGGAGACCTTGTGATGGTGAAGGTCCCAGACCCGAGATTATCAAAATCATTCAAGGGGGAGATATTCTCGATTGATGCAAAAATATAACTGCCCTCTACCTATCATCAAGCTTATTGGAACAGTGGCATACAAAGTAGAGTTTCCTTCTTGGTGGAAGCTCCACAATGTCCTCCATGTGAGCCAGCTCAAGAAATATGCAGTAGACAAGGAAGACGACATCCGCAATCAGCTTAATCGCCCGCAACTTGAATTGACAAAGATGAAGAAGAAGGTGGCTGAAACAATCATGAATCACTTAGTAACGAGTGCCACAAAGTGCAGTCATAAAAAGTACTTGGTGAAATAGAAGCAATGTAGCCGCGAGAACACTTGGGAATGGGTGACGGGCCTTAAGGCGTTCCAACCTCTTGTTGCTGCTCAGGGCGTTTGCGACATGATTGTTGGAGCCAGCCCGATACTCCAACACAAAACGAAACTTCGACAGCAATTCCTACCAGTATACCTCCTTAGTGGTCAACTTCGGTGAGTCATGAAATGGCTCACTGCAGTGTTATCCTTCTTGACAATGAAGGAAGAGCCCAACAAATAATATCGCTATAGTCTAAGGAAATGAACTACAACCAGCAACTCTGTCTCTAAAAAAAACTCTTCTCAGTTGCGATAATAATGATTAGCCTAAGATAATAGGAGAGTAAAGCGAACCGAGGACCGAGGAAGAGGAAAAAACATAACAATTACTCCTATGCAGGAGTTTCAGAAGAACCTCTTTTAGGCGGAGATGGATTTAGGATTAGAGGAATCAGAAGAGTCCTCAACTAGATAAGAGTGTACTGAAGAAAACATCACATAATCTACAAAGTATACTCAAATGGGTAATGTGATGGAAATGCAACTTATTATCCCTAAACAAGAAATTCTTGAAGAATTAAGTAAACTTAGAGAATTAGTTGTTACTATGAAATGGATCCATATATGAACTATTGAAGTAGTAATAAAAGCAACTTTCAAGGAATGAATTGATTCAAAAATATATTTATCAATGATTGATAGAAGAATTAATAACTTAAAAGATGGTTGTCTTGGGACAATGATAGGAAATCTGTATGCAGGAAAATTAATGTTTTGCTATTCTTCCTAAAATTGTATACAACCTAGCAGACCAAGATTTCAGTAGAGTCTTAACCCTTTATCAGGACTTTAGAAGAAAGATCTTATGAATGAAGGTAATAAACCGTATTCTATAACTTATAGAATAGCTTATACCCTTTCCAACACTCATCATTCTGATCTGTTTCTTAGGAAAGAATATATTGAGATTCCCAGAATTTTCAAGAAATTTGCTAGAATAGGTGTGTTGATATCGTTATAAATATCACCCAATTTTAGACCAAACACTTAGCTCTAAAATTGAGTTTAGTAGTAGAATGTCCTTTTTGGAAGATAGTATCAGTAGATACAAAGGAATGTTAGAAATAGAAAGCCACGAAATTCTAGTGGCAGAATGAGAAAATGGGAGTATGACTTTGGGGTTATGTAATCTTAAAAATCATAAACCGTGAGAAAGAAAATGTCTAGTCTCTTTTCTATATACATATCTGTTGGTATGTTAAATAATTCAGGATCAGGAATTTGCACTGCAAAACCTGGAGTTTTCCCTAAAGAAGTAAGGAAAAACTTTACCTATTATTGCAGGAAAGGATGTTTTCACAAAAAAATTCTAATACTCAATAAGGGAATACGATAAGCAAAGATCACGATTGGAGAATCATTCGAAACATCCTGGTTTAGGGTAAAAATACCATTTATTTAATTTAATGATATTGGTGTTGATATCTTGCTTTTGGTAACAATTTTATTCAAACATTTATACAGGATAACCATAGAAACCTGTTAAGTTTTACTACTAAACTGTGGTAGTAAAATACAGGTTTTACAAGAAAAGGTGTTTAACAGGATAATGCCCATAAATTTTCGCAGCAAGCGTGGTAATTTTGATGATGGATTAACTCATCCAAAAATTTAGGATAAGAGAAAATACGGTAAAGCTCTTTTGTCATTTAGGTAACAGGGACTCATCGAAAGCGATAGCTTCTATGAGAAATCTGAAGAAGAGATTAAGAACCTCAAGGAAGCATTGCAGGAGATAAAAATCACTAGATTTTAGCAAAGAAAACAAACTCTCTCTTGAAAACGTTAAGAGACTTGTCTGGAGGAATTTCAGTGAGAACCCTCTAGCATGGTGGGTTAGGAACAAGACCGAAACAACTCTAAAAGTCAAAGACGAATGCAAATATGAGTGTGTTCATTACAGACCTATCGAGATGAACATGAAGGATAAAAATGATATGCAGGAAATTATCAAAAAGTATATCATTTTTGGACTCATCAATCCTAGACCCACTGCTTAGAGTAACCTTGGTTTTCTGGTAAGAAACCATAGTGAGTTAAAAAGAGGTAAACCCAGGTTCGTAATTAACTATCAAGGGAAAAAAATAGAGTATTAGAATTTGATGGTTATTACAATCCTAGTAGAGAGCACTCAGTTGATTGCATTAAAGGTGAAAAAGTATTTTCTAAATTCGATTGCAAATCTGGTGATTTTTATCAGATTGATGGAGAGTGAATCAAAGAAATTTACTGTATTTTCCATACCGCATGACTATATATCTGAAATATTTCTCCAATGGGATTAGCTAATACACCCCAGATATTTTAAGAAAATATGGATAATCTTTTTAAAGATTATTTTTGAATCTATGTTTGTCTTTGACAAAATACAGTGATTGCATCTATAAAAGAAGATTATATTAGGAATCTTGAGATATTTTCTAATGCATGCCATAGAGAAGGATTAGTGCTTTCTAAGAAGAAAGCTATTATGGCATTCAATAAAATGACATTTTAGGAATTCTTATTGACAAGATAGGTATTGAGTTACAGGATATATTGTGGAGAAAATTCGCAATTCTCCAAATGTGCTCAAAGACAAAAGCATTTGCAGAGTTTTTTAGGAGTTGTTAATTTTACAGTTATCTTTATTAAGGATCTTACGAAATACAGATAGGATTTTCGACCACTTTTGAGGAAATAGAAGTTCAAAGTAGAAGTGGAGACATCTGAAGCAACTTCATCACATTGAGCTAGGCACCACAGAGAAAATCTTGAGGAGCTTGATAAGAAGTTTGGACAGCTAGTGATGAATGCCCAGGTAGCCGGACAATTCAAAGAGCTGGTCTTGAGACAATCCAGATCAGAATAAGGAGTACGATGGTGGTTTCAACTTCGCTATGGAACAACCTACAATAACCAATTCGAAAGGCATCGGCCTTGGGGGATTAGTTTAGGTAGCATGGCGTTAAACATGCCCTTAAAATGCAGGGTTCTAGACATGTAGCTTGAACTCAAGTATCGATTGCACTAAGCTATAGCCAAATTCTGGTGAATCAGCAAAAGTTGGGTCACAGGAAGTGCAAACTCCTGATGATTCAAGTCAACCTACCACCTCTGGGGTCAAAAATGGAGAGATTGACCTTAAGCTGATGACAGACATCTCTAAGATTAATACTAACAAGTTGAAATCTTCTTCTACTTGGCAGGTTTATCAGTAAATATGGAAAAATTAATTTCTCACAAAGGAGTGAATCTAAACAAGACCATAGTTAAATATCCAAAACATATAATAGAGTCTAGATGTTTGAAGGGTCTAAACTAGAAGAGGTCCATGAATGGTATGAGTTTGGATCTCTGACTTCAGTTTATACTATATCATCAAGTTTCTAAAAAAATTTTAAGCTTTCCATAGTGGATTAGTGGGGGGGTCTGTGATTCGTGAAAAATAATCCCCACTTAAAATGAGGCGATATTTTAGAGTTAAAATTCATATAACTGCTCCAGAAACTACAGGGAATGGGTCTCATCTAACATTCCATTTTATGAAACTGTAGGACTAGACATGGTAGCTTTCAATAAAGCAAAGATGCTTCAGGAGAAGCTCCATTGGTATCAGTGATAAGTGATGATGATATCTCTACTATGAGAGCTTGGGGACTATGGGTTTGTTTCACCGAGATGGACAAAGTGAAGTATCATTTTAAAATCTTCTCAAATAATTTAAATGGACCATTCTTGTTACACTCTATTACAGAAAAAAAAAACACCAAGTTTGCAAAGAACCTGTTCGAGGAAAAGAGAATGCTTATATGGGAGAACAAGTTGTCTGCAACCGAGGCTACGAGGATGAAGACATGCAATATGCTGCATGATGGAAAATGATATAACCATGTATGCCATTGTTGTGAAAAATAGGAATTTAGAACTAAAATTCAGGTCAACGAAAAAACTCGAACTGAAACATGTAAGGGTAAAATAATTTATTTTTACATGGAGAAGTAAAACCCGAAAATGTAAAAATTCAAAAGTGAGATTGTCAACAGAATTTGACAAAGGCCAACAGTCAGAAAAGTAGGAAAGCCAACTAGCAATTACATGGCCGACAAGTCATCATGACCAACACCTGGAAATGATGCAGAGATGACGAACACAATGATGTCATCGAAAAAAGACAAAAAGATGAACAAACGAGTGACGTCATCAACAAATAAGAGTTTGAAGTCCATGTTTGAAATCCAAAGGTGCCTATAAATAAGAAGGCAATGAAGGAAATGGGGATCATCATAAAATTTCTCCAATTCTTCAAAGCATAATAATTTGAGTTTCCAAATACTTGTAGTTTTAATTCTCAGTTTTATGGAAGTTTCCCCAACAAGTTAAGTCATCTTTTCATATGAAAAGCTAAGCAGTTGTCTCCTTCACTTGAGGAAAATAATATCCATGTAATATTTCATATATTTCTTGGCTAACTTGCATAAAATCCCCTTGTGTTTTTAAAATTCAGCAAAAAAAACTCCCCTCTGATTTAAAAATAGGCAAAACACCCCCCTTCCCATGTTTTAAAAGCTCAGCTCAATCGCCCATTTTCTGATTACGACTATGGACTAACGTTTATAACCTTATTTAATTATATATTATATTCTTATTTTTACTTTTACCGTCGTGGAATCTTCATATTGAAATTATACAAAGCCGTCAAAACTATTAGAAATTCCAAAATTAATATTTAACACTGTTAAGATACTATAATATTTAGCCTCCAACAGAAACGATAACAATCAGGAATTACACTTCAATATATTAACTAAGAAATATAAAAAAACCCTCATCCACTATCTACCCTAAAAAACATAGTTGGCAAAAAAATTAACTCCCTCCACCCCCACCACCACACATCTTGAGCCCCTGCCTAGCCGCTGCCCAATCTATCACCAACCGCCCACATCCCCCAAACTCCGCCACCGACCCTCCCACACCATCCTCCAGCCTGCCGCTCACACCTCACGGCCCCCCCCGCTACCCCCATGCCGACCTACCTCCCAAGCACCATTATCCCACCCAAATCTGAGGCGACAGTTGTCGTACCGCCAGACCAGGTCCACCAATCACCGCAGATAGACAGAGGGCCCAGAACAGCCGCTCAGGCGACAGACGACCCGTCTTCCCACAATGATCTCGCGCCAGGAACATTTCCCAAAAACCAAACCGGCCCAATACGTCGTCCGCCCTCCTTGACTGCGCGCTCTAAAGAGGGCCCGACAGCGTACATACCGTCCAGCCCATAGATCCTCCTTCTTCGATCTTCCAAGTAGAAAGGGTCCAGAGCGTACAAACAATTTCTGAGTGGAGCAATCAAGGTGAGCGGCGCCAATCGCCATCAGCCCCATAACTTCTTCTTTAATATTTTTTAAGATTAATATACACCTCCTACTACTTAATTAAATACAATATATGTAGTTAAATTAAGGACCTCAAAACTCAAACAAAAAATAATAATCTTTAGTCTAATTTTAAATTAAATTATATAATTTATCCTCCATTAACGAACATACATATATAACACAAACTCTTTAATAAAATATATATATTTGACAAAAATTAATTTTTAGAAAAATAATATATTTAATTAACTAATACAATTCAATTTTTCATAAAATGATGCATGCAAAAGCATACATGGGTCCCAACATGGCCACAACCTTGGACAAAAGGTTTATGAGGCTCTGGCCGAAGTGAATACAAATCTCGACGGAGAGAGCCCTCGCAAAAAGCAAGTTAAGGCACTCGCGACGCACCCAAGTTAGTATGAGAAATTTGAGATGAAATTAAAAGATAGAAATACGTAAGTGATAGATTGGAAATCCAAATAACATACGTGAATAAGATATGTTGACAAAAAGTATAAAGAAACACGTAAGATAGTAAGCTCATAAGCAGAGAGCTTTTGGACATTACATTTACAGACCCAATCCTCGCAGAAGAAGGACAGATCAGGAGTGTGAGGGACAGTTTCACAGACGCTGAGCCCCCACAAGAATGTACATCAGAGTGCTCCGTCTGTTCATGTGACATCCTTATACAGTCTTCTAGTGTAGAATCATGGTACCATAGTAGGAACCAGTGGTCTAATGATACATTTAAGTACAAAGGGAAAAGTACACCAAGGATCTGTATGAGGGCGCTCTATCGCGCTCCCTCGAGATTCTCAGGCAAGATTAGAGTTAGGATAAGTTAGAGATAAGGGATAAGTCCAATGTACTACACATCAATAATCTAGAGTAGAAGTCTCATTCGTTATAAAAATACCATGAGCTAAAATCATCTGCAAGAAACCCTAGCCGCCAGGGAGTCCTAGCCCGCCAAGGATTCCTAGTTGCCAAAGGAGTCCCCTTCCTTACCTGTTTCGTCATTCTAGGGCTGATGTGGTCTGAGGTGGCTGCTGACACCTAGGTTGATAAGGTGTCACGTGGGTGAGTGGGCTGCCATGTGTGTGGGCCTTTTGACCGAATGTTTTGGTGGACCTTAATCATGGTTCGAGTCGGAAGACGTCCAGGCCTCGAGTCCGGAGATGTCCTAGGCCTAGAGTCTGGGGAATATCTCAAGTCTTCCTTTTCCTCTCTTCTAGGCTTCTTGGTTACTTTGGGCTGTCGAGGCCTGCCTAAACTATTAGACATGTGACAGCGCTGAGACAGATACCTTGGCCCTCCTGCGGAAAAATTTAGTCTAATAGGCCATGGGAATGTCCTGGGCCTTACCTGAAGTAGCGTATCATTAGAACCTATGCAGATTTCTTTCTTATACTTATTTTGGACCACTATTACGGCTCTTTGGGCCATATTAAATTTTTCAGCACATTAATTAATTAATAACTAATTAGTAATATTTTATAAAGTAACTCACCATCAAAAACTTCTCACAATTCTTAATTCCTTATCATAAATAATGTAGATGTCTAATCTTTAAAAACATCACAAATTTAAGTTAGTTACTCTGAATATAAATAATATAGTTTAAGCAAATAAAAAAAATTCTGACGTAATATTTAAAACAAAGAAGAATAAATACCAAAAAAAATTAAAAAAAGTCAATCTTTTTTGACCATCAGTAATTTAGATCATAATATAAGGCAATATGAAAGTAAACTAAAGTACATAAAAAAAGGTAACGACATACGCATAAAAATTGACAGCCCACTCACAACACCTCATACAGGCGAGTGCACAACACCCCACCCCTTGCACGTTTAGTATATCTAACGGCCGCTTAGACCAAATAACAAAACAAAATAAGCCAACCGCAAACGCCGAATGTGGCTCTCATTTAGATTTTTATGAGTTTATAAAACACACAGGGGGGGGCGGTTTAGCTATTTTACCCGGAAAAGCAGATTAGGGGTCCTAAATATATTTTGAGACCGCTCAATACCTCCTCTTCAATAAAAGTAAGGCTTTTGTTTCCAGGACATTGTTTTGGTCACAAAGATCTCAATATGGAGTGCCCTTATTAACGCAACCTAAAGTAGGAAAAAGCAATCAATATGCTGATGTTGTCGATTCAACTTGAGCCACACATAATCTTCGTAGTACTTCATCCATTGCTGCAATACAACAAATCGTGGTCTCGCGAGGAACGTCCGTGAAAAATCGGAGGACGTTGTACAAATACCTTGAAGACAGCAATAAGTCGGGTCATGAATAGGTATAAATTTAATAGCGAGAGTTGTCAATTAAATCTCTACAAAAGCATCTGTACTAGAGACCTATTATTGAAAGAATAGACAGTGGAAACTAATGCGCGCATATAATTTTTCACAAACATAATTAGGAAAATAACACATGGAACTCCATAAAACACCGGACTGAAAGAGTTACAACAAAGCCCTATCAGGAAAACAATTTACAAAGATGATAAAGGGACGATATTGCGAAATTCCACTCCCTACAAATTACACGATCAAAAATAAAAATAAGCAATTGAGTACAATAGCACTATTTGACGTCTAAAATCAACCAACTACACTTCTTTATTATATCACAACTACGTTCTCGCAAGGGCCATTGAAAATACACGTTAAGCACCCAAAAATTAGAATAAAAATCTCATTACAGATTTTGAAACTACCCTATAGTATAATAATAATAAATTATGACAACACAACCGAAGAAATACTTATATGTTTTTCTGCTGCGATAAAATACCCGCCCAATATCATCTCACTGCACACTACAATCAAAACAAAACGAAAGTACATGTCAATACTTCTCTCCATAAACACGACCTCCAACAATCAACCTTTCATACACATAAATCATATATATAAATCAATAAATTGAAGAAAAGAACCTTATAACATGTCTTTTTCTAACTATTTTCCTCCCGAACCGGTAAAATTTATAAGTATACTAAATTTAATAGCCATGATGATGAATATAAAAGATATCTTAATGATCATGACAAAAGCTGCTCCTGTTCGCTCATTTTACCCGCTTCTTTGTTTATTGACAATTCCAAAACCGACAATAACTCCCGCAACCTCACTCCCAATTCCCACCATACATCGTTGGACGGACCTGACAAACAAAATTTTCGAACAATTGCAACTCTATTCTACCCCTGTAAATAAATTAAATAACAAAATGTGAGTAGTCACCCTTATCAAAAACCCAATAACCAATAGTTAAGTTTATCTCATCTATGTGGTTTTCAAAAAAACCGTGTAGACTAAACTATTTTACCATCCTTATGTTACTTACAAATAATCGACAGCACACTTTACCTTCCCCTTTAGAACAGGCGAGCGAATAAACATATGCTTTACATCTTAACTTAAGTAGATGGGAGAGTAATGATTGCTATCTATTTTTTATGGAGGAGGTAATACTGCCCTGATATCTTTCAATCGAACGGGGAAGGTAAAACTTCGCCGTAAATTCACCCGCAAAGTTTATAATTTGCCTCAATCAAGTTTAACTCTAATTAAATTTACATTACAAAGCAGAGCATATATATATAATTATTCTGAATTTGAATATCAATTATTTTTGTTAAGCACTTAGTACCTCTTACACCTCATATACCATTAGCCACCGATCTAACCGTTATACTTCCTACTATATAATTATCCTTAAATTCCTATACACAGTCAAGTCCGGATTAGAATTTACTTGAACACTGATAAACAATCAGCAGCCGATTATAAAGAATTGATTACGACACGATCCCCTTTACCCACTTACCACTAGTAATAGCTCAGCGACGGTGTGCAAGTAATCAATTCACTGCCAACAAATAACCACACTATCGTACCAATAACAACGCTAGTCGGCGCAGCTGCCACACCAGCCAGTATCTTTCCCCTGGGAATTGGATCCTAGCGGATTATCACATCCCCAAAACCTCTCTCTTGACATCCATTCACATATCTTTTCTCGCACTCGGATCAATTAACCCCCAATCCAACATAGAGATTCTTGTCAATTCACGCCATAAGGGCTTCACCTATATATAATATCTTTATTTGCTAGGATTAAACGGATTGCGATGATCAAGAACGCATACATTAAATTCTTGTCGTCTCACATTCCCAATGTTGAGGAATACAAGGATGTTTCGAAAACATGGCCCTACCACTTTTCACTCTGTTCTTGCTTGCGTTTCCATGATCCTCCACGATAAAAAGTCTGGAATTATGCAGTTTCTTGAACGACGTCAGATCCCACTGAATAAATAACAGACAACCAAGAAAACCAAAAAACTCCATCCACCCCGAGCCCAACCAACAACCACCACACCCGCCACATATAAATAACAGATGCACAGCAACCACGAACCACACATCCGTTTAGCAAACCTTGAATAGCTTCCAAACTTTTATGCATCGGTTACGGACATCAATTCGCAAAACGCAAAGCAAGAACAAGGGAAAACATTCGTGGTGAAAGCTGCTCTGATGTTTCTATACACGGGGTGCCCTGACATATGAAACTTTGAAAGATGAAAGCTCCATCAAAGCACTGGGCTGTGATCATCATCCCTGCTACATGATTATTGTCAAGAATCAAATCTGTGATTTGGGTTCAAAATCTGTGAAATGGGGTCATCTGGTTTCTTTGTGGTCTGCATGCTACACTCATTGATATCCATAGCTTGCGGAGGTTTGATTTTGTTTTGTCTTAAAGAAATCTCAGTTCTTGGGCACGGAGTGGAGACGGCAAGGATGCTGTCGGGATCAACTCCGCATGATCAGCTGTTAGTTCAGACTTCAAATTCATTTGCTGGGTTGCTATTGGTTCTGATTGGGTGTTTGTTGTTCATGGTGGCTTTCGTTAAGGACAGGGAATTCCAAGGCTTCTTTGCTAAGGGCTGCGTTCTCCTTCATTTCTCAATGGCCCTCTGGAGGGTCTACTTTGAGAGGAGATTGGAGGATTTGGCCCACGATTGGCCGAGGCAGCTGGTTGGTGATATTGTACTGGCGCTTTCATGGGTATTCTTTCTTGTATACGCATGGAGAGAGAAATATGATTAGGTTCAAGAGGAGCAGATCATTTTATGTTTCGAGTGCGTCTGTGGATGGCATTGATGATGTTCTATGAGTTGTGACCCTGTGTGAATCTTTGAGCAGGATTTCCCTTTCATACTAATCCAAAGTTTGCATAAGAAAAAAAAAAAAAAAAAAAAAAAGAAAAACTACAATTTTAGTCCTATAAGTATTGGGTGATAATTTTAGTTCACTACGAAATCATTTGGTTAATTTGTTATGTGGTTCAAAAAATTTCGCGCATAGGGGACTAAAATAGGCAAAAAAAACATGGAAAAAAAAGTTATTTGGGACGGATATTTTACGACAGAGAGTATCCGTCTCAATTTGGAACAGTTTTGATGGCAATACTGTCTCAAAACTCATTGCGTAATGAGGATCGCCAGTTTTTGTCGCAAAAACCATCCCAAAAAGTTTTATGTCCCATATTTGGGACGATTAACTCGCTAGGGATGTGATCATGGTTGAGATGGTTTCACCACAAACACAATAGCCCGTTGCCAAAGAAAGAGGAAGCAAAGTTTGTCTTAGCGGGTGTACGACCTCTCATGCAAAGCCATACAACGAGGTATACACTGGGTCCAGCGGGATGTCTCCTAGCTCTATCTATTGATATACTTTGTAGAATAGGATACCGCAGAGCTACCTGAATCCATAAAGATACGTTGAAATAATATAATTAGCCAGTGTAGTAGAAATAACAAGTGCATCATTATAAGGTAAGTATACTCCCTCGGCGTCAGAAGGAGCAAAATGGATCATTGGTCCCCCTGGTAGCGCCTTATCGTCTATTTCCATAACGATTCTGGCAGCCCTTGCACGGGTGCACCTAGCTCGTCCTGAATCCCCATCTGTAGGTCCTCCTACTATCTTATGGATTACTCCTTAGCGGGGATGTCTTCGAGCTTATTTCTCCAGCTTGGACTTCTTTCTTTTTGTGTTCCCTTTTGGGAGGATCTTCAACTTGTTGCTCAACCCTACAGGAGCCATGGTACGAGAACGTTCTCCTTGTTATTCACGTTTTTTTTCTGTATCCACATAGTTCTTTAGGTAACCGAATTAGATGAGTTTTTCTACCTCTTATCTTAGCTGGCGACAGCGATTTGGTGTCGTGTCCATATTCTCCATGGTACCTAAGAAATATTTAGATTTTGGGAGTTGAGGGTCTTACTCTTGGTTGAAACAGCCCCACGGCTCTCCTCTAGTTTTGGGGTGGAAGGCAACTCATTTTCCTTTTTTTTGTTACGTTCATTCTTCTTCACCAGCTATTCGTCATACAAATTCTTATTTTTCTGTTCGAGATAGTACATCTAAAAAGTAGGTAGCTGGTTTTTTAGCTAAAGATTCGAATAGGGGTCCCCCAAACGAAATCCCTAAGTAAATGCACTAACTAACACCTCTTGATGAGGTGTGGGGACTTCCATGATGCTGTGTTAAAACGTTGGACGTACGCCCTTGAGGTTTCCTTCTTTTCCTAATTTATCGGTTATTGCTGATTTCCTGTATTTCTTGTTGCTAGCAAACTGGTGTTTGTAGAGGGAGTTGAATTCTGAAAAAGATCTATCTGATCCATTAGAAGCTGGTCGAACCATTGTTGGGTAGAATTCGTTAGCATAGTAAGAAAAACACGATACTTGATATCATTAGTAAACATGTGCAGAAAGGCTGCATTTTCGTACTTACGGATATGTTCAGCTGGATCAGTGGTACCATCATAAGCAAATAGGTACGAAGGTGCTCGAAAGTGAGCAGGAGTTTTTTCACTATGATGTGTTTGCTGAAAGGAATGCCACGCTTAGCAGGCATGGTCTCTTTTGTCACCTGTAGCGAAGCTCCACTGTGTCTTTCTCCAGTGATTCTAAAAAGCCTAATGTCTAGTCTCCTTGCCTACAAAATCAATAGGGATGGATCGATCCTGCTCAAGTAGGAATATGCTCGTCCATACCTTAACTTCCTCATGTTCCCCCTCTTTCCAGCTTGGAAGATGGTCCTACTCCACTATCCTAGGAACCGCAGAAAGTCGAATTGATTGTCTCCATGATGAATTGACGTAACTGCTCGTAGAAGAGAGGGCTCAAAACAGCAGGTACTATAGGAGCTGGGATTGAAGCATTGGTTCTAGGGCCAGATCTGGAGAGACATAAGCATCTCTAAAGTGGGATCTATAGGTGGAAGAGTAGGTCCAGGCGCAACAGGATGGGAAGAGTCTCCCTCATAGGATCTGTCTTCACCTCCATTGTTGGATTTTGCCATTTCTCACGCCAAAGCTCAAGTGTTCCCAAAGATGAAGTCAATGATGTGTACCAGAGTTTTGGCAACACCATAAGGACCAAAGGATCTTTAAAAAAATTATAAAATTATTAGATGACTAGCCCTACAAAATAGAGGTTAGCACTCCAATTCTTAAGTCAGTATTGGTTTATGAAGAAATAAAAGAAAAAACATGAATCAAAGTGATAATAATGGTATAAAATGGTGATGAGGTGTATGTATTCAAAGCCTAAAAATCAAGCGGAAATGGAGAAAACAAGTGAGAGTTTGAGAGTGTGGAATGATATTACCAAGTGACTGTACAAGGCTCCTATTTATAGGCTGGTATAGAGCAGGATACGAGGGTGGTCATGGAGTGATGTACGTCTTTAGAAAACCGTTCTAGTTGGCTATCTTCCTAAACAAATCATTTCAGATTTGGATAAGTATTGATTGAGATATGTTAGCTGGACTGAAACCTATCATGTCTGTCTAAAAATTCAAAAAATGGTTATTTGTAGAGTTTCTAACTCATTAGCATCGATTTAGTTGGAACCACCATAAGATATTTTAGGATGTGTACAAATGTGTTGACAAGTTGTATGATGTGTCCTCTGAACTGTATGATGACGTGTCCGACTGAAATGAACTTATTTCGTGGACCTACCAGTTAAATAAAATACCAGGTAAGCCTGTGGGTTTTTCTTCTTTGCTGATGGGCTTTATCCGTCATACTTGTGGGTCAGCTAGGTTCTCAGCCGAGTGGGCTAATATGCCTAACTTTGTAGGCTTTGCCCAATAATTTGGGAAAAATGCAATTTACAACACCCCCCCCCCCAACATGATATGATAAATAGCCAAAAAAATCTGTGATTATAAAATAGCAAATTACTCCCTATATTTTGAAAAAAGTAGCAAATTACCCCTCCCCCCCTCCTATCTAAACCATTGATAGGAGATAATTTCTTCATTTTTTTAAACAGGATGAGTAAATTGCATTTAACCCCCAATGGTTTTAGGGGGCATCATCATCCTTATTATTTATTATCTTGAACAGACAGAAATACCTCAATTTATTATGAATTTTTTCTTTAAGTGAAAGTGATAATTATTATTATTATTATTATTATTATCATCATCATCATTATTACTATTATTATTATTATTATTTTAAATAAATTAATTACAATCATTCATGTCAAATATCTATATCTAACAACAACTACAATAATTATATATTAATCAATAATATTATATAAACTATATTTAATCAACACCTACTATTACAATAAAAAAACACCTAATATTACAGTAAAATAACATACACACATTGCTGAAATTCGAAATCATAATTTTAAAATCATGAAGTTTCAAATTTACCAATTAAGCTAATCTCTCAAAATTAAGTAGCACCAACTCGCAACGTGGTAAATGTTATTTAATGTCCCAATCCAGATTGTCGTGATCATTCTGTCTCTACTCCCCTTTCCCTCCAAGCAACCATCACACATATAAAGTTCTAAAGAATCTAACGTTCCTTACAAAGTTGAAAAAGGGCAATGGATTCTTTTTCTTTTCTTTTTTAATTACATCTAAATATACTAAAATATAAGTACTACAACAACACTTATGTCTGATCTGCAGTCAATCCCCTTCTCTCAAAGGCGTGTGGAACCAACTCCCCCAACATAGTCTGCATATTTACTTTTTCTAAAAATTGAAATAAAAATTAATAGTTATATAAATAAACTCGACCACATTTGTTATCCGAACTGAAATATGTGTTATTTCCTCGAATCACTTGAACATATACTATAGTTTGGGTTCAGTGTAATTTATTCCGTATAATATTGTAAATAAGCAAATTATCCTCCTACGAGAAAAAAAAAAAAAACAATTTATCCCCCCTTGCTTTTTAAAATGAAGTAACTTACCTCACTGTCTAAAAAGATAAAATTGCTTCATTTTAGAAAATAAAGAGGGTAAACTATTGTATTTCAAAAAACACAGGGAAGTAAATTGTTTTTTTTTTTTTGTTAATTACATTTTATCATTCGAACTATGATCGTTATTATACTTTGGCATCTAAATTTTTTTTTGTGTGTCAACTTATCATCTCAACTTTATGAAATTTTGCACTTTGCCATCTATAATTGTTTTTCAGCCTAGTTTTTTGTCGAAAAAACGTCACATGCAATGCACATGCGATATTTAAAGGTTATGAGATATGATAATTTTCACGTATGTACAATATATGTTGTTTTTTTGGTAGAAATCAACAAAAAGACGATTATATATGGCAAAGTGTAAATTTCGTAAAGTTGATATGGTAAGTTGACACAAAAAAAGTTTAGATGACAAAGTATAAAACGAGCATAATTCAAATGTCAAAATATAATATAATTTTTTTATAAAAAATAATTTATTCATTTACAATATGAAAATAATTATTTGTATTTTTCCCAATATGGTTTACTGACTCATGAATTTAATTATCTTAAGCTGATACAATTTCCTACGTATTCTCCAAAGCCATAAAAAACATATCATTTAGCTCACACCTCTTGCTATTTATACTACTTGGTAAGTAAACTGTTATGTACTAAGAATCGCATCATTAAAGGAATTACTCCAGTCTTTTATTAGCAAGTATAATTATATGTACACCCCTAATGTAAGGATTGTTCATATAAATTATTTTTGTTTCTTAAAAAATTATTCATAGATTCATTAGAAACGTCAATATTACTACATGAACACCCCAATTCCCTTTTTCGGTCTGGGAAATGATGACATCGTCGGGAAAAAAAAACTAATAAAAATTTAAAAATGCACATATTGACCTGATCCGACTTTAATATAATTTTTCTATAACAGTATACCAAATGGCAAGGGGTGTCAAAATAATACTTAATTATGGGATGAATAATATAACCCTATTTAACTTTATATTTATTGTACCAATTTATGATTTAAAACTTAATTTTATAATATTGTACCTTTTAATATTTAAAAGCTTTCAAATTAAAATTTTCATACGAATTATTAATTTATAAATCTTAAATGAGCATAATTATCCTATTTTAAAGACACTTTTTACATGGCCTCTATATAAAATTGCACCTTTTGATAATTAAAATATTAATTCTTTATATGATAATAAAATTAATTACTAGATTACAAATTTAAATAAACAATTATCTCAACTAGTACAAATTAAATTTTAAATTTTAAAAATTGTTCTTTCAATTGATATTTATTATCCTCTATTTTTATGACAAAACTTCATTAAAATTAAAAATACTCAAATTAATTCTTATATTACAAATTATAACCAAACAAAATATAGTAATGAATTTAAAATTATACATTTTTCCTTAAAATTCAAATTAACAGTAGCACATCATCCGGGAAGCCCCAAGGAGGTTTGATGGCCGGTGAGAAAATTATAATTTTGATCCCAAAATATAGTGAGCTTTGTAATATTACTTTCAAATTTTTTTAAAATAGTCAATACTTGTTTTATTTTTTAGAAAAAACGTTGTAAAATTAGTCCTATTATAAAAATTTTGCAACTTTTGGGACTAAATTGGCAATATTTGTCTAAAGTGTGTGAACTAACTTTGTAATATTTTCTTAAAATATAAGAGTAATATTGATTATTTCAAAAAATATGAAACTAATTACAAACTATCCTATATTTTGGGACTAAAATTGCAGTTGTCTTAGGAAGGCAACTGATAAGAATATTCAAAATTCTAAAATACAAAACAGGTCGAAATGTATAGGGTTAATTGAAAAATTACTCCTGTAACCTAGGGTGATTGGCATTTTAGTTTTTAACTTTAAGCACTGGCAATTTAGTCCAATAACTTTTTGAAAAAATGTTGTTTTAATCCTCTGGCCAAATGGCAAATTTTGGACGATTTTACCCGCTACAACTTTAAAATGTGTATTTTAGTCCCTTTTCACTAATTTGCATTTTTGTGCATATGTTTAACCATGTTATGTTATAATTGTATCAAAGCTTATAAAAAACCCCGATCCTCTACTGTGTGACATGTGGCAGTCTTGCCCAGTCCCGAAGAGCAACTCTCCGTAGGGGGTGACCTCTAAGGGCTTGGCCAATAAGCCATCGATTTCGGGTTACCAAATTGATAGGTACCTTCTATTGGGACTCCCCAATTGTATCCTTTTCATTCGAATCTTCATCAACTTTGGCAGCTTGACAAACATCCTTTTCTAGGAAGTAAATGATTAGATGCCATTAGGAGATATCTCCTTGCAGCCAGAGGGATAAGGGTTCTACTAAGGTACAACTTGAAAAAGACTTTGCACCCACAGAAGGAGCAAGCTCCGAGGATAAGGGTTCTACTAAGGTATAATCTGAAAAAGAACTCCTCACCTTGGAGTTGATACCAGGAAATTCAAAAGAAACCATACATATTTGATCTCAGATGCAACGACAATTCAATAAAGAGTTGATTTAATATCCTTAAGGAATGCTGACATATTTGCTTGGGCTCCCCAAGACATGGAGGTAATAGATCCTAAACTCGTAATACATCACCTTAATATAGATCCCTCCATGAAGCTGATAAAATAGAAGAAAATACACTTTGGGCCTGAAGAATAAAATCATCCAGGCAGAGACCAATAACTCTTAGAAGCTAGACATATGAAGGAAATACAATTCCCCAAACGGCTATCCAACGTGGTACTAGTCCCCAAATCAAGAGCCAAGGGGAGAATGTCCGTAGATTTCTAAGACCTCAATAAGGCCTGGTCCAAAAGTTTCACCCTCTCCGTAGGATCGATCAGTTCATAGATTCTACTTTCAAGTGGAAACTTTTATGCATGATGTGACCTTGTAGACAAAACAAGGGTCCTCCACAAATGATAATATAAAAAAATTGATTTCCTTACATCTCATGTGATACTGGAAACCCACCGCCGAGAGATACAGTACTTAGTAATAACATGTAAAAGCTCCATAACAATCACAATGAGATACGGAGAGAGTGGACCTCCTTATTGCGATCCCCAAGCACCAAGAAAAGAACGATGTGGATGACCATTCAATAAGATTGAATATAAGACCGCCTCTACACAATGCATTATCCATCTAATAAGCATCAAAGGAAAATCTATTACCTCAAAGCCATATGGACCCTAATTAACTTTATCTTAAATTTGTTGGATGTCAACTTTCATGGTATATTAGCTAGCATCATTTTTTAATTAGAGCCATAAAGGAGCTCCTAAGCTAGGAGGACAATGCTAATTTTTCTCCACAAAATGAAAGCATTCTGATTATAATCTATTACACCATCCATGATTGATTGCAAACGATTAACTAGCACCTTGAAAATAATCTTGTAGAGTGCATTGCTGCAAGCAATTGGCCAAAACTCCACTACCATTTGTGGGTGTTGCACCTCTGGGATTAAGGCCAAAAAAGTCAAAAGTTGAATTTATCTACTTCGATAAACAACTATTAGTGAAAAACTGTCGTACTGCTTCTATGACCTCATTACCCAGTAGATCCCATGCTTTCTTAAAGAGGCATGTCAAAAACCCAATTGGCCCCAAGGCCTTGTCATCACTCATCGAAAATAACGCTTGCTTAATCTCAACATCAACTGCAAGGAGTTGTATTGTGGTAGCTTGTTCAACCAACACCTTCCTCGTATGGAACTACTGATAAGTCCTCAAGTCAATAAGTTGGATTCTCCTTACACCACTTAGCAACTTTGAGTACCATCTGATTAATTCTTAGGTGATTTGCTCTTGGTCCAGCAAGGTTGTGTCAGCCCTCCATTTAAACTAGAAAATCCTTCTTTTGGCTCGTTGTACATAGAGATTATGAAAGGAAACCATCATGCATTAATCCCCATCCTTAATCTAGTTAGTCTTTAACCTTTTTTAAGCTTATACCCTTCTTATTTAGTAGCTTGCGCATAGAGGAATCTGCATAATGTCTTCTCCTATTGAAAATTCTAACGCTTAGAAGTTGCTCACCATCTGCTAAATTTTCTACAAAAAATTCAAATCCATTTATGTGAAATCTCCTTTTGGAGCTGCATTATTCTGAAAGTTGGTTTCAACGCATTCAACTTCTGAGTGAGCGAATACATAAAGGTTCCATGTATCTAATGTGGTCAGACATTCTCTACCTCCTGCATGAAGTTAGGTATCTCAGCTAAAAAGTTTTGAAACTTGAAATAGGGTTTAGCCTATCGATCCCTCGAGGCAGCTTGCAGTACTAAGGGACTATTATCAGATGTTCTCAACACAGATGCTAAATATTGTTATAGAGGCCTCTACCTCCTACATGAAGTTAGGTATCTCAGCTAAAAAGTTTTGAAACTTGAAATAGGGTTTAGCCTGTTGATCCCTCGAGGCAGCTTGCAGTACTAAGGGACTATTATCAGATGTTCTCAACACAGATGCTAAATATTGTTATAGAGGTCATTTCATAAACCACACTTCATTCCTTAAGACCCTTCTAACGTTTTCCACAAACTCCGTGCTCCTACACTATAGTGTCAAAACAAGGCAAACTGATCATAGGTAAAGTATTTAGTGGAACAGTAGCTAGGAAATCTCGAAATCCTACCATAGGTGTAGTAATACCATAAATATATCCACAAATCTCATTGAGATCTAATATGCATCTAAAGTCTCCCACGAGAAGCAAAGGTTCCTCCTCGAGTTCTAAGACCAACTCTTAAATTTTACGCTATAACTCCTGACAGGAAATATGTTCTAGGGGTGTTCAGAATTCGGTTAAATCGATCGAAACTGAATCGAACCGAACCGAACCGAACCAAAAATTCGATTTTCGGTTTTCTCAAAAAAAAATCGGTTTTTCGGCTATTTTTTTTGTCTTGTTCGGTTAACTGAACCGAACCAAAAAATCAAAAAATTTTATAAATAATTTAATTTTATTCATTATATATATTAATTATATACAATATATAATACATTACAGTATATTACTGTATATAGTATATTATAGTATATAATATATAATATATTAATATATAGTATAATATACATATATTAATATATTTATTTATATTTAAATTATATAAATTAATAAATATATATACTTAACTTATATATTTATTTATTTATTTAACATTGAAAAAAATGTTAAAATCAATTTATTTATTTTTTTAATAGAAAATTCGGTTTTTCGGTTTGAAACTAAAAAAAAAAAACCGAAATCGAACCGAAGCTTTTTGGTTCGGTTTATGAAATTGGGGGAACCGAATTTTTGGTTAATCGAAAATTCGGTTCGATTCGGTTAACCAAACTGAACACCCCTATTATGTTCATTAGCTCCAAATACCAGAGAGAGAAAAACAACTATTGTCAAACCTCACTACTAAATCTTGCAATGTATCAATTGAGATTGCATGTCGAGAATCTGCACATCTACAATAATGTTGTCCCACCCTAACTAGAATATTCTATCGGGTCCATGGATACTATAGTCCGAAAAACTAGCCCCATTACCTATTGTACCACAACTTATATTTTGAGTAGCCACCTGAGTCTCAATTAGGCAAATAACTTACAGCTTATATTCAACTAAAAGAGCTTTAACAACACCCTGATAGTCCCTTTTATTGAGACCTCAAACATTCCACGAAGCCATACTAATCATTATCAGTTTGGATAGCTATGCTTATATTACGACCTTTAAAACATTCAACATCCTCCCCGGCATCTTGGAGGACATTATACTGATTAAAAATCAATAACTCCTTCCTTTTGCTTTGAATTCCATCTCTATCTTTATCTGGCTCTCTTGCGTTGGCCTCACATGCATAGTAGAGCCTTACACTAGTCCTAACGTTGAGTCCCTAGGCTCAGTTCTGACTGGTTGCTTCTTTTGCCCACCATTCCCAAGCTTAGGAATAAATACTCATATCAATTTCAATCTTCTTAGCAGCAAGTTGTTTAATGGGGAAGTGGACTTCTACATGGCCAATAGCATTACATCCCTTGAACCATGTCGGAATAAACTCGAACTCAATTTTAATTCTACATACCCCTCCTTGTAGGTCTCTTACTGAAGGCTGCAAACCACCAACCATTTAAGCAACATCTGCCTGGAGTCCACCAAAATGCACCCTCTAGCGTAATTGATTCGTGCGCAATTCCTCGTAACAACATCTGGGTAAATCAATTTGCCCACTTTAGTTGCCACCACACTTAGACCATCTACGATTCGATACTCAACTTGAAAGTGTCGAAACTTGACCTAAACCGACATCAACTAGTGTTGCTACTTCTCCAAAACCATACAGGACTCCTACCTTTTGTAACAAGATTAGCTGCCCTTGAAAGAACTATGGCCCTCCTTCGATAACTTACTCCAAAACCCCACCGGTTTGAACCCAAAGAAATAAATATTGTTTAAAAATAATGAAAGACTGGAGCGCAGGCCACAAGGACTGCACAAAGGCCTCAAGGTGGTGGAAGTGCAGCTTCCGCCCCACAAAATATCCAACAGTGGTGGTCTCCGTCGCTTAGCTTCTTCCTCCAACATTGGTAACGAGGGTTTCACCAAGATGGCACCATTCTAATTTTTATGAGCTACATGAGGATTTACCAAAGCCATTGACAAAGGGACTAGGTTTTTCAATATTTGTGTTCATCTTAACATTGCCCACATAAATCTTATGGTCTCTCTATCTCTCTTCCACCATAGTGCCTTGGGTAGGAGTAAACCCTACCTCCCTTGCGAGTAAAGGAGTCTGATTGGCCATGGCACCACATGCAATGTCCAAGTTAGAAAAATTATCCCCTGCCATCATCAAGGGATCAGCTAGGTTAATAGTATCTCCCACCTTGAGGTTGGAGCTATGTAACTCCATAGCCAGACCATACATGTTAAGTCCAGAATCTATTAGCCAAAGGCCAGCCACTTTCTACTGATTCTTAACAAACTTCTCCACCGAACGAGCCAATTAAAACACCAATGCCTCCAACGATTTTTCATCACGGAGTCCAGAACTCATCCGGCGAGTTTCATGAATTCCTGAATGTCAAACATATTGTTGATCTTATCCCCTTCATTTGATCAACAACATCAGCTGCCGCCTCTTCCTGGCTACTGACGTTAGGGTTCCAAGAAGGATGGGAACTTGGGAAGAGCAATTTCGAATTCAAAACAAACTTGCAATATACCTTTCCTATATTAGCATATTAACAATTAGATTTTACTATATTTTTCTTACAGAAATTATACAGAAAAAAAAGTAGAAAAAGTATTTCTAAATTATCATGTATAATATTTACTTATTCTCATGTTGGTTGAAGAAAATTAATACAATATGTAATATGTCTTAATTTATAATCAAAGGACCATAAAAGACTCAAATTAAAATTAAATATGAAATACATGTATGATAGATATTTAGGGAGGTATACATCTATTGATATATATTCCCTTTCCCTCCTCAAACCTCAGTTAGGCTCCTATCCATTAAAACTTTAAGAGAGGAGAATGCGTGTTAAATACAAGGTTTTTGATGATAAGAGTGCCTATTTATAAAACATAGCTTACTTTATATGTCATGCACCTGTCTGAGGCAAAACCATTATTTTTTGAACTTATGCCTACTCGTTAGTAGAGCTTATTTACTTGTAAGTGCATATTTGAGTTAAGGTACAAATAGGTTATACTTGTTTGTAGGGAGCCCCCCTTAAAAACTGTATCATTCTACTGAGAAGACCTCATTTTAGATCTCGTTTTTGTGAAGAAACCTACTTGGGGGCAGGTTTTAGTCCTTGGGACAATACTTGCCCGAGGGCATAACTTATATCTTGAGGAGGATACATGCATGGGGGCAGGACATTTTTTCTCAGGAGGATGCTTCTTTGACGGCTGGACTTATTTTTTTAAGAGGATGCCTGGTTTAAATGTTGAATCGCTTGAGATTGTTCATATCCATGATTGGGATAGGAACCGTCTTTCCCCATCTTCTAACTCATAGATCCCATGCACTAGTACTTTACTGACCTTATATGGTCCTTTCAAATTAGGATCTAATTTGCCTATTAGTTTCAGAGCATTCATCCTTTGAAGTACCAAGTTCGCTACTTGGAAATTTTTAGATTTTACCCTTTTATAATGAGCTTGATCATCATACGTTTATATCGTTGTATTCGGAGAAATGTTTTCTCCCGAAATTTTTTAATGAGGTGCAAGTTTTCCTTGAGGATGTCATGGTTACTTTCTTCTGAGTAATGTATGATTTGGTGGGGCAACATTCCCTATCTATAGGGATGATAGCTTTTGTCCATATACTAAGGTAAAGGGATTTTCCCTCGTGGAGGCCCTTTGGGTAGTTCGGTAAGCTTAGAGGACACTGATTAATTCTTTTGTTTCAGTTCATTCCTCTTAATTTCTTGTATTAGTATGCGATTGGTGACCTCTACTTGTCTGTTGGCTTGTGGGTGAGCTATAGAGCTGAATATTTGCTTGATGCATAATCTTTTGCGCCAATCTTTTTTTTTATGCTGTTGAAATTGTCAACCATTTTCTAAAATTATTTCTCTGGGGAATCCAGAGTGACAAAAATGATATTTGTTTCCATATAACTTCATAACCCCCTCTCTGTGATTCATGCGAGGGGCTCTAGTTCCACCTATTTTGTGAGATAGTCAATGCCCATGAGCAAAATGTTTCTCCGGTCTGGAGCTAAAGGAAAAAGACCTACTACGTCCATCCCCCGCTAAGAGAACAGGTAGGGAGAAAGCAAGTTAGTGAGAGGTTTCACTGGCTGGTGGACAAGAGTGGAATATCTTTGGCACCATTCATGTTTTCTTACTAGATGCTTAGTATCTTGTTTCATAGTGGGCCAAAAATAGCCAGCCTTTAAAGCTTTGGTAGTAGGACCGAAGTCCCCACATTGGCCCCATAACATCCACTGTGGATTTTTTTCAATATATGCAGTCCTTCTTCTATGACAAACATCTTAGCAAGGAATATGTAAAGGATTTCTTGAAAAATACGTCCCTCTAAAGTAAGAAACGGGTTGCTCAAGCCGAAAGCCTAGTCGTCTCCCAATAGTCTGCTAGCAGGAGCCTCTTTTCTAGATAGGATAAGTATCCTCCAGTCTCCTAAAGGAAGATAGCCTGAATCTTTAAGGGTTGCCGTGAAAGATGTTGTATAGTAATTCATCTAGTTCTGCAATCTTCTTAAGCACTAACTAGTATAGATAAATAATCAGCTTTAGTATTCTCTTCGTAGGGGACCTATACAAGCTGCAAGCTTTCAAACTTTATTTTTTGATTCTTCTATTTGTTGTGGGTGTTTCACCATACTATATTTTTTGGTTCATATACTCCTATCCACTTGACTATGAGTTTGGAGGGCTTCATAAGCCATTTTCATATCCATTGTGAGGGTTACATATTCTGCCTAATTATTCGAGGTTTTGAAGTCAAATCTGACGGCATATTACATATCCTCCCAAATGGGAATAAGTGAAAACTATCCAGACTTCACTCCCCTGAGAGATAGTCGAGCCATCCACATGTAGCAACCATAGTTCCTGGCTAGGATGCTCGTTGAGAGAGGGGTTTGCCATTTCAAAAATAAAATCGACCAATGCTTGAGCTTTGAAAGCCGATTGAGGTAAAAGAGAGATATCATATTCACTCAACCCCACGACCCATTTCACCAGTCTATTTGAAGTGTCTGGTTTTTGTATATTTTGCTTTAAAGGGAGGTTAGTCCTTAGTCCCACGAGGTATGAGAGAAAATACGAGCGCCGTCTTCAAGCAGTGACCACTAGAGCAAAAGTCATTTTCTCGAGGGGATATATCGTCCCTATGCTCCTTTGTGTACCTTAATGACGTAGTTTGTAGGTATTTGTTTCCCTACTTCCTCTCAGAGAAGGACAAAACTAACACTTGAGAAGTCCTCAATATAGAGGTATAACATATTCCTAGAGAAGGTTTAACTAACAATGGAAGTCCTACAAGATATTTTTTGAATTCTTCAAACGCCTGTTGACAGTCCGGCCTACATTTAACCTTTTTAGCCTTTCTTAACTCATTGAGGAATGGTAAGTTGTTTTCTACGGATTTAGAGATAAAGTGATTGAGAACCGCTATTCTCCACATCAGACGTTCTACTTTATGGACGTTAGCCGCGGCTTTTGTATCCAAAACTACTTTGATTTGAGGGGGTTTTCCTCAATGCCTCTTTTGGTCACCACGGAACCCAAAAATTGTCTCCCTCAGACTACAAATGTTCATCTAGCTAGGTGCAGCTTCAACTATATTTCTGAAGAAGCTTGAATGTTTCTTCCAGGTCCACCATGGGATCACCATTTTTTTTTTTTTTTTTTTGCTTTTTACTAGCATCTTGTCTACATAAACTTCCATATTTTTTTCTAGTTGCAGGAGAAATATCTTATCTACTAGGTGTAGGTAACTGACGCTTGCATTTTTTAGCCCGAAAGGCATGGCTATATAATAGAAGGTCCTTACGAAAGTAAAGAAACTGGCGCTCTTGTGATCCGAGAGCCAATATAATCTAACGGTACCCCTGTGAAACGTCCATCATGCTCAGTAATATGCACCCATTCTGGCTGCCAAGAGTTATTGAGGAAGTGGCATTCGACCTGGATGATATTTTCCTTCACATGCTCAGAATGCCACTTCTTTTGTTTCACTAGCTTCGTAGAAATATCGAGTTAAATTCATTTTGACCCCCTATGATATGAAAAAATAAAAAAAATCCCCTATAAAAATTTTAATATAAAAAATAACCCCTAATTTATGAATAATGTCTCACACTGCCCCCTGGTCAACTTAAGCATATTTTTTTAGGAACAATGACTAAAATGCCCCTCCTGATAAACTAAAATATACTTATAATATATCTATAATATATAAAATTAAAAATTTCATCTAGAAAAACTTATTTTTTTAGTCCGTTGAATATGGTCAATATTGATTTTAGTCTAATAATTATGTCCATTTTTGTAAATTCAATAATTTTTAAAATTGATAAAAATTAGTCATTCAGTGGCCGAAATTTTGATTTTTAACCGAAAAAATGACGTGGAGAGCCAATTGAATATTTTTTGGGGGATTTTTAGTCCTACTTCGCTTTAGAAAATGAGTTGGATGACATGTTGGATGTAATTATATTATATAAATTACTACAATTTATAAAAATAAAATTATTATAATTGTAATTAATAAATAATTATAATTTATAAAAATAAAATTATTATTTAAAAAAATAATAACCAAACTCCCCCACCCACCACACAACCCCCTATTGCCCCCTGTAGATGGCCGTCGCCCAGCAACGAGGGTGATCGTCGTCGCCTTCAACCTCTGGGCGACTGTGATCACCCTCGTTGTTGGGCGACCGCCGTCGCCCAAGGGTGAGGGAGCGATGGAGGGTGCAGCCTGCCTCCTCTATAGCAGCGGTGGTGGCGATGAAGTAGTCGTTGTTTTTTTTTAAAAAAATATTTTTAATTAATTTAATTATGTTTTAAAATAATATTATATTAAAAATATAAATATAAAGATATTTACATATTAAAATAATATTTTATTATTAATAAAATATTTATATATTATTTTAAAATTTTAAATGACATATATATATTATACATTATATAATGGATATAATAGGCTGCAATATTAAAATGGGAGAAAAAAGGGCAAAATCGTAAAAAAAAATACAATTCCCAGACCCCTACTTGCAGTCAACGCACATGTGTCACAACCTCTGGTCTCACGGGATTTTTAAATTCTTTTTCATATCACATGGGGTGTAATTAATATTTATTTTTTTACAGAAATTTTGCTTAACATTTATAATATCACAAGGGGATTCTTGAATTTTTCCTAAAAATATCTATTTTGAGATTATGTGTGATAATTGTGGGTCTATTCCCTCCAAATCTTGAGGGGTCCATGAAAGCATATTGGTATTTTGTCAGAGGCATCAAACTAGATATTCTTTGAGTTGTCCCTCAATTTGGGGTCCCCTGGTGTCATCCATTCTAGGATGAGAAGCTCTTCTGTAGGCTAGACTTTAGTATGGTCCTCCCTCTTAGGGCTTGTTTCTTCTAAAGGCGCAGGGTCTTTTCATTTGTGGGATTCCTCTCTAGTTAAATCTTTAGGGCATCACTTTAGTCCCTTACACACCGCTTCCATGTAACATTTGCAAAACTACAACTAGTCTCTTTTTACTTCACATGTCCCCTCCTGGACAGGGAATTTAATTTTCAATTGAAGAATGGACACTAGTACCCAAAAGGTGTTAGGAATAAGCCTCCAAAAGATTTTATTGTATTCAAAAAGGACATCCACCCCCAGGATCAAGCAAGTCCTCTTGAGGGGTTTGGTCCCGAAAGACAATAAATACATACAGAGATGTGCCTATTACTTCTAGGGGGTATCTCCTAACTGTATTTGTTCATATTCTTCCAAATAGGATGTCGATCGAGGTACCAGAATCTATAAAAATCTAGCATACTTCATATTTGGCCAAGGTGGCTGTGATAACCAATGCTTCACTATAGGGCATTGGCAGTCTTCTCATTTTACCCCGTCTCTTTGTTTCTTGTATCTGATCTTTCCTTGCTCTATGGGAACGTCTTCCCATGGGTCCCCTACCAATCATGCGGATCATCCCCCTTTCGAGGGGAATTAGGGGCGCTCGGCCGCTGAGGCCTTGTGAACATCCTTCACGGGGGGATCCGAACTAAACTCTTTTGGATCCTTCTAAGCCTTGTCGCGACATACATATACTTTCAAATATCTATTCTGAATGAGTTGTTCTATTTTATTTTTCAAATGCCGATATTTGCCTATAGTGTGGCCATAATCATTATTGAAATAGTAGTATTATCATATTTAGGTCTAGTTAGCCCGTCCCTACCTATTCTGGGCCAAGCTAATAAACATTTAGCTAGGACTACAATCAATGCTTGGGTAATAGAGTTTTTTAATGGAGTATACATAGGGTTGTTTTTTTTTTGGAATGATGGCATTTTTTCTTCAAATTTCGATCTCGGCTTCTTGAAAGATTCCTTATCCTTGGAATTTTTCCTCTTTTCCCTCGTCCTTCCTTCTTGAAAACTTGCTCATCCTCCATATTGATGTACTATGTCACTCATCCACCAAGAGACCATGAAACTTGGAGGCGGGCTTCTTAGCTAGAGAGTTAAAGAAATCCCCATCAAATAGTTTTTGGGAAAAAGTGCTAGCATTTACCTCCTGAGTGGCTGAAAGTACCTCTAAGGGCGGCCATGTTGAGATGATGGAGATAATCCTTCAGTTGCTTCCCCTCCTTCTGACGAATGGAGAAGAGGCTGAGTTTTGTCTTCCAATACTTCTTGCTCTGGAAATTTGATGCAAAAGCAAGCTTGAAATTCCTGAAAGCTCCCAATCACGATGACCGTCAATTGTTTGATCAACTATTGAGCAGCCTAGCAAAAGTGGTGACAAGGACTCGATTTGATCTCGTAAGTGTAACGGTGCAAGAGGGTTGAATTTTCAACATGAGATAAATGCTCTTGGCGATCTGTGGTGCCGTCATACTCTGCGATGGCCCGGGTCCTATAGTTCAATAGAAACTCATCCATATGACCCCCTTGGTGCAGGGGATGCCACGAAGTTCCTCCATTTATACCCTCATCACTTGGTATTGTGGGGGCTAGACCTACTCAGCTAAGGGGGGTCGTTGCTCTTGGAGCTAAGGGTGTCTCCCCTTCACCTGGTGCTTTAATAGCTGCGAGAGCTATCACCGACGCCTTAGTTGCAGCTATCAATTGCACTCGCATGGTTGAGGCGATCATCTACTGTATGGTCTCCAACACCCCGGGAGACAATCTTGCAGAGGAGGTACCCATGAAATGCTATAACTTGGGCAATCCGCCAAACGCTCGGTGGGCCCAAAAGATCATCATATTGCTGGGTCCCGCGAGAGGCAAAGGTGTCCTTGCCACCATCTGGAGGGCTTGAGTTTTTCCGAATACTTCTATAGACTTTTGCTTGTTGAGATTGCTATTTGGAGTTTCCATTAATTCTCAAGTTTTAGTTCTGTGTTCCCACAAATGGCACCACTTAATGCATAACGGTGAAGATATAGCTCGTCAAATCACATTATACCGTTATAAGAGTAATTTGATCATAAAAATATTTATTTGACTTGCATTATATCAATAATAAATCAATTTAGAGTACATATAATTTTTATAAATATCAACAAATTCGATAAATTTTGACTAATGAATGGACTTATTTGTTAGACGGAAGCAAACCTCAAGAGTACTAGACATAATTTCTCAAATAACAAAAAATTTATGTAAAATTATACTAAATCTCAAAAAAAATAATATAATTATCCCAATAATTAAAGACCCCAAAAGAATGCTGGTGAATTATATAAAAGTATACATATTCATAGCAATATATTATTTATTTTATGGTAATTGCACAAAGAAGTTGCAGTTGAACCAATACAAGTGGACGAAAAAAATTCACGCTCAGTGAAGCGCGTGCAGTGTTTGGGTGCCTGAACTCCCATTTAGTACTGTGATTAGCCTACTCACCAATCAATCCAAAAACAAAAGGAAGCATCACAGATGCAATAGGAAAAGGAAAGAGGGCAGAACACAACAGCAAAACCCTCCTCCGGAAAAAGGTAAAATCAACGCCAAGCCATCAGAATTGAACATTGGAAAAATCAAAACTCAAAGCTCAAAACCCCCCATTTCATCAGATTCAACCATGGAAGATGAACCCTCCTCAGCCCCACCCACCCCCACCCCCACCCCCACCCCTTCAAGAAAGCTCCAATTGCTCCATGATACTCATCAAACTCATGAGCAAAAGAAGAACTTGGGTCTGCCTCTTCGTCTCCGTCTACACAATCCTACTTTCCCTCTCATGGAACCTCCTCAAATCCGTCCTCTCTTGGTACGAATTTGAATCCTCCGCCTCCTCTTCATCCGGGTGGCCGGCGTTGTACGCGTCAGTTCTTCTGGGCGTGTCTTTCGGTGTCCTCTCGATGGTGGCGGCGCTGGCGGTGGCCGTTCCCGCCACCCTCGTGACCTGGATAACCGTGCTCGTTCTCTTGACTTTCTGCGGGAAGCCCAGAAAGACTCTGGTTCTGGAGGGGAAGAAATTGACGGCTGAGATTACTGGGTTCGTGGTCAGGGTCTTGATCAAGGAAGGGAACGTTGTGGCTGCCGTTTGCGCTGTTCTTGGATACTTTGCGCTCGTCAGAAAGAACAGGGACAGTGGTGGGCTCGTTGATTTTGAGTAGAACAAAGCAAGAGATCAACTTTTTGTGGATGAATTTTCATGCTTTTTGGTGTGTAATTTAACCTAACTATTGTGTTTAGGAGCTGTTTTTTCTTGGGTTTTGGTGTATATCCCTTCATCTGTCTCCTCCAGCTCACACTTGCTTTGTTGATTTTGAGCAAAACTCGAATTTGGGTATAGGCAAAAAATGAATCAGTAGAATCTTGTAGGCTCTTGTTGAGCTATATTACTGTATCCAAAGAGCGTATCTGACTGTATTAATCTCTATGCTCATTAAGTACTTGTTGCTGTAAATGTATTTTTGCTTTGTGGTAATTGTTTGTTGTTCATGGAAAATTCTTTCCCACCAGATTTGATCGAAACAAATCAATCACAAAGTAAGTGAACCATATTTAGTACGTAATAGGTCACTTTTCTTAAACTGCACACCAAACACACGATACAAGTGTATTGCACTTGCCATTTGATCGGTTGAGGTTCAGCCGAGTCAGGTCTGAACTAGAATTTCCCGTTATTCATGGGGTTCAACGCTATTTTTCCTAAATTATTACAAATGAGCAAATTGCTTTATCGTTTATACT
Organism: Sesamum angolense; assembly: GCA_034509725.1. NCBI lineage: Eukaryota > Viridiplantae > Streptophyta > Magnoliopsida > Lamiales > Pedaliaceae > Sesamum > Sesamum angolense. The sequence goes on from JACGWL010000015.1 coordinate 41,561, forward strand.
TTTCAAAATGAAGCAATTTGCCTTTATGTCTAATGTAATAAATTATACTATTTTAATAATACAGAAAAGTAATAATTACATTGTAAAAAACATAAAAAGATAAACTACTGTTTTCTTTTTTGGTAAAAGAATAATTTGTTGATGTACAATATTGGGTTGCTTGCATTTTTTGCATTGTTCGTGTGGTTGTTTCTTTGGGGAAGGTTTGGAGATGTGGTTGCCGTAGAGGGTCAGTCACCTAACATTTTTTCCTCTCTATTTGTAATTTGGCCGTATAAATGTGTACTTTTTTGCTCACCTTGTTAGCATATGAGAAAGTTGTGCATCTGTTCTTTGTAATTAACATTTGTCCAAAGTACAAATAGATTTCAGGTCTATAGGAACTTGATTTGGAATTATTATTTGGGGGATAATTAACAATAGCGGTAGGTTATTGCAATTTGGTATATCATAAATTATACTTTGTTTTTGTTTGTTTATTTCTTGTTTATATTGTAGAAGTTAATTTTGTCATATAATCACTCTCTATTGTTAGATCAATTTCTGTAAAATTTAAAGTACATAATTATTTATTACTTACAAAACAGATATAAGAATGCTACAAATTAGAACTGCTCTCTTGAGAATAGTATCTATGATTGAACCAAGCATTTGATTAATAATCGAGTACTTACGATTATTATCCTAGATGCCCCCCCGTTTCTAAGCAAATTCTCAGATTATTACAATAGTAAATTTTTTCTTTAATGATAGTAAGCTCTTCAAATTATCCTCAAACATGACCTACTAGTGTACATAATTGCCAAGCACTCAGAAGATATCGATATGATAAGAGACTACAGAGTGTGCAGAAGATACCAGATCCTCATGACTCATATTTACAGTATTTTTACAATATTGTAATTTTCTATCGCGTTGGCAGATGCGAGAAAAGTGAAAAGATAATTCTGCTTGTTTAGGCTAAAATTGGCATTTGTTGGCGACTTGTGATGACTGTTAGATACTTATTAGTACTTTTGGGTTTGGAGAGTTGAGTTGCTTTAGAGAGTGTTTTTTCTTTTTCTTTCACACTCATTATTTGATTTTAGTCCTTTGTTATTTCACTTACTATGTTATAGCGTTTAGTGTTGTATCAATGGTTTATTATATTTACCCTGGTCTTTCCTCATTATATAAATGATTCCGTTATAGAATCGTCTCATCTATTTTTGTGGTGATTGGTTTAACATCACTATTTGAGAGATATGTGATCCTTATAATGTACTCTTTTCTATATGTAATGCTTCGCACGCGGAATACATATAATATACTACCTTTTATTTCTCGGATGAATTATGTTGACCACATCTAGAGATATTGTTATCGGGTTATTAGAGATTCTGTAATCCCAAAAAAAAAAAATTAAATATCGTCATATCTGATGCATACAAAATTTATATTTACACATCAGAACCCTCACACAAAATATAATTTATACTCACACTACACTTATTATTAGATAAGCGCAGACGCATCTTTATTCGCTTGTTGTTTTGGATCATCACTAGATCATTTGATAATCTTATTATTCACTATAAGAGCCAACTTCTTAGTGCCCATGATTTAGTCACTCTCAGGCAAAGTTTTTCAAGCCAATTTAAGTTGAAGCATTTGGAAATACCCCCTTCATTTGCTTAGTAATTGTATAGGACTTATTCACACGTACTAGACCTATTCCTAATGTATCTTGTGGATCGAGATGTTTAGGTTGGTTGCGGAGTACATCTTTTTTCTTGAGTAAAGGTTTGTGTTGGCAATATCAGTTTTCGATGAATGTGTAAAATTTATGGGTGTAATGAGTAATTAATTTAAGGTCACCTTGTGAGTAAAATATCCTATCTCCTTACCTTTTGAATGTGTCTAAATCGTTTCATCTACGGACAATGTGCAACTATATCTTTTAGATAATGTACACAACTTACTCCATCAAACCATTTATTTAATTGTCATCCTTACACAATAGTGCTAATTTGGCTCATAATAACTTGGGTTTATAATAAGATTATTGTTATTTGTTTATGTGCTTTAAATGGCTTAGTAATTACTATTATCACACGCACTCACCGACATCACTTCCAAAAAAATATTATTAGTGTGGGTCAATTTTTGGGATAGGCAAACAGTTATCACCATTATTGTCATTTTGTCGTATAGGGGTGTTATATGTAAAATGTAATACCTTACAGAGGTAAGGATGATTTTGTAAAGATAAGTGTATTAAATGACTAAGAGGTTTAAGAGATTTATTGAGAGGTGTTATGATGAGGTATGGACAATTAATTTCTCCACCTTCAAAAGTAATAGAGTGTTGTTCCCATCGCGTTACTTAAAGGGTGCTGGACGCAATATATAACATTGATAGTTAACAGCATCATTACAGCTCTATTTAAAATTTTTTACCTCAGTAGTTTATTTTTGTAGGTTTTGGTTTGTAGACATATTATTATGTAATAAAGAAAGAGTGTGATGTATATATTATGATCTTAGGTACGAATGAGTTTTCAATGAAAAAACCTTGTATATTCCAGTGTCCTATTAGTCTAACCTCCATATTGGAGTATGTAATAAAAGTATATTTTAAAAAATTACTAAAATTTTTATAAGTCCTTGTCAATCTTACCATGCCCACAATGATTATATTCTTGTGTATTTGGAGTTCATTCCCTTATAGATTGGAATAGAGCGATGAAAGGAATATACAGGGGATGCTATACAGGATTCATGGGGTAATTCATTTTCACACCATGATTTGGGTCCTCTCTTCTATGCCTCGGGCTACTTATTAGATGCCGTCGTGATTATTAGAGATCAATTTAATTTCTCTCACGTTCGCACGAGAGAGGTAAAATTCTTACGTAGTTTTATGCACAAACGGATATCCTCAGTATAGGTATAATTATTGTGGGAAGATTTTTGATCTCCACACTCGTTTATTATGAATGAAAAACTCTTAACAAGTTAGTTAGGTAGATATCGTAGTTAACTACTCTAGAAAGTCATTACCTACCCCACTGATTGAACTTCACATTAAGTTAAGCATATGTATCAATGTAATAGGCTTATTGAGTTTGAGCTACTCATATACGATATATTCACGTTTAATGATACTATATTGTATATATAATGCAGATTTAATTAATCATTTTTATTAGAATTAATATTTTATGACTTGTAAATGAAATAACCATTGGAAATATACAATTTGATTAATATACTCAATAATCATATCAAACAGTACAACATAAGATCACATCATGATTCGATTATTGTTGAATATAATAGACAAATACCAAGACTTTATCTTAAAAGAATAATACTATAAGAGATAGATAACACAACCTCATATTATGTGTTTTCATAATTTAAGCGTCCTCTCTGTTGGTTTGATCTTTTATTTAGAGGACCTGATCATTAAAGATTAGCATTTTTCTTATATTTTTATGCACCTTAACTTTAAAGGTAAGAATTATCCATTAGTGATAACGCAATATCTTAAGATGTAAGGATTCTTCAGCATCAGTTCCCGCACCTGGTGCATTGTAGTGCGTTGGGGGTGACGTGTCTGGCTTCAACCGTTTTCCTTCAAGGCCGAGTTGGAATGACCTACAACTGTACAACGAAGAATGGATGATAGATCGGAGTTGGGTGATAGTTCGAGACTAGTGTAATAATAAATAATGTGATTTTTTTGATGTCTAGACTCTTTGTGTAAGGACACGTTGGGAATTTGGTATTAGGAAAAACTTGGAAAGTCATAAAATTGGGATTGTATTGTGGTTAGTGGTCTAAGCCAGAAATTGCAAAGCAATTGAAGCTAAGTGAGTGTTAAAGCAATTTAATATAAATATGTAGCAGATAAAACTCAATAGTAACGGGTTGGAGCATTGTCGCAAAGTAATGATACAGTCACATATAGGCATATAGGTGGAAGAGTGTTAGATAGTGTACAAAGAAACTCGTCAAATCTGCAATTTGATTTTCTGATGGACAGCCTTATACTAACAATCTCCTAGTTTGAGTGCCTAAAAACTAATCTACCGAGTTCCAGCATGCTCCCTTTCCCCAATACCACATCTTGTGTCAGATGTTCGAGCCTGAGTACTCCCCCTTGTCGTTCCCCTTATGATTACAACGATGGGTTTTAAGACCATGTCGAGCCAGGCTCTAAAAACAAGGATCTACTAAGGGAGCCGCTTGGTGTATGTCTAACCCTCCTACATATAAAAATCTATAACTATACTACTAATACAAATGGGTGGGATCCTATGACGTCATTTCTAGACGGCCACTCCTATTTCGGAGATGGGCGGACATGTACCCCATGGACGTTGTACCAACGGTAGCCATTATGGTAAGATCATTTACACAAGCTGTTACTTGTGATTGCTGATGCTCAACCTCTGACAAGATGTGGTTTGAAGGACATGGGGTTAGTTTTAGGTCAAATAGGAGATTGTTAGTATAAGTGATCAGAAAATCAATTGAATTGACAGTTTTTTGAACTATTAACACTCTTCACTTATGCTATATTGACTGTATCATACTTTGGCAATTGTACTTATTGTATCTGCTATTTATATTAAATTGCTTTAACATCACTTAGTTCATTTGCAATTTCTGTCCCCATTTTTATGACTCAGTAAATTTAGTCTCACAAGTAAAAAAAATTATAATTTACGTCCCATTATCAATTTTCGTTAAGTTGTTAACGGAAGGAGCACTGCAATGCACGTGGACCTTGGCTGAGATCTTCAAAAAGCTTAAAAAATTTCTCCTTTAAGAATGCAAATTATGAAAACTTCTATGATTAGGATGCTCAAAAAACCAAAAGAAGCTATGCACATATATGTTTTTCTTCTATTATTTCTTTTAAAAATTTTATTGCATTTATATTCAACAATATCATCATGATGTGGTTTATGTTGCTTTTATATTATGAGTTATTAATCAAATTTATATTCCAATGGTTATTTCATGTTACAAGTCATAAAATATTAATTCAATAAATGAATTAAAATTAAAAAAAAATTACGAATATACGAAGGTGTGCACTCAAATTATAATTGTAATATGTTACTAATGTGAATCTATGATTGATTTGAAAACGATTTAACTAACTTGTTAAGATTTTTAAAATAAGGGTAAATTACAAAGACCTATACTGAAATTTGTCATAAATACGAATACTCTCTCGTCGGAAAATTATCAATATCACCCTAATTTTTACGGCTGTCTAATAATTACCCCAATCTGTTAGTCCCGTTAGGTTTTCATCCATTTTTTTGTGATGAACTATCCAAAATATTTTTGTGGGCTATGAAACATAATTTTGTATTTTTAAAAATATTTTTTTTTTTTGGGTAGACTAAATGGATACTTTTTTCATGAACTCATCTAAATCATAATTACATCACACTCTTTTTATTACATAATAATGATGCCAAATAAATGAATGGGGACTAATTATTATGGAGCAACTTTAACGCATGGGAACAACACTCTATTACTTAGGGATAATTACATTTACACCCCTAATCTATGGTCTATTTACATAAATCATCCTTATTTTTTATATAATTACAGAAACACCCCTAACAGCCAAAAAATAAGGGTAATTTGTGTAATGATTGCTGACATTTTTTGGGGAGGTGTGTGTAATTTTTAAAAAAGTAAGGGATGATTTGTGTAATTGATATTAATATTTTGATGGATGTATGTGTAATTATCTAAAAGATATAGGCAATTTGTGTAAACGAGCCATAAATAAGGGGTATAAATGTAATTATTCCTATTACTTAAAACTGAACCAACCAATTGCTGAAAAGATGAAACACTACTAGTCAGTATCTACGTAAACTAAAGCAAATTGGGTATTTCCAAATGCTTTTTTCACTGTAAATGGCTGAAAAACTTTGCCTAATACTAAATGGGTGCACTAAGAGTTGGGGCTCTTATAGAAAAGAAATTAAGAAGAAGCAGCCTTCTAATAAAAGTTAGGTAAAATTATATTTTTGGTCTTATAATTTATTTCATTTACATATTTAATTTTTTTTTTTTTGATGAATTTAATCCCGAACATTTTATATTTGGTCATTTTTTTGGTAAATTTATTCTTGTATTGACGATTTTGGTCTTAACTACTCATAGTTATAAGACAAAAAAATGAGCTCTATTATAGTGTAAAAGGGGACCAAAATTGTCAATTTAGGATTACATTTGTTAATAAAAGGACTAAATATGTGTAAAAAAAAAATTAGTTATAGGACCAAAAGTACTAACGATCTAAAGTTACAATACCAAAAATGCAATTTTGCCTAAAAGCTATTATCTTCCTTTTCTCATGAAGGAAAAATTACAATTTTAATTCTGTATTTGCATGGGGATTGAAAATTTTAGTCTTATACGAATTTTATCTTGGCAAATTTGTCCTATAGTTTTAAAATTGAACATATTAAAGAAAAAAAAATGGTCGAAATTTGCTAAAAGGGGGCATGAAAAGTGTACTCAATTAAGCTGGTCACATGTACTTTTCAGGCCGTTTTAATTAATTTCGATCATTTTTGTATTTAATATGTTGAAATTTTAAAAATTAGAAAATAAAATTATTAAAATAAATTCATACATAACTGTAATGACCATCCTCCATACGACCAAAATTACAATATTTCGTTTTCTTGAATGTGGAATTGTTCGATGGGCCATACTAATTGCCTGGTAGTACTTTGCCTAATTTGCTCAAATTCAATCACTAAAAAAAAAAAAAAGAAAATTGAGTTTTCGCTACTCTGTATATGACTACGGCTAAAAAGTCATGGTAAATCAATACTATTAGCTACGATTAAACAAAATCAAAGTAAAAACTTAAATTCTTACCACTATTATTCAATATTAGCCATAGTTTTGGCCATAGTAAAAACATTTGCCATGGTTTTTACTATAGTTAATGTTTAGCCACATTCGCAGAAACAACGGCTCACGACCGCGCGAAGCCGTGGTTGATTTGCATTTGTCATAGTCTTTTTCTTTTAACTATACTAATTAATTGTAGCGAAAAATCAATTTTTTTCTAGTGAACGTATGAATTTTATATTATTGTCCTAATTTTTATACGTAAAGATAAAGAAAAATTATTACACATACAACCCATTTTGAATATATAAGTAATTATAATGTACTATATTTATAATTGTCCACTCTAATATTCAATTATACATTTATTAATCACCCATTTATCCAAATTATCAAAATAAATGAGGCCTCAGTATCACACTTGCATGTATACAGATACCAGTTGCGATAATGTGGAAAAACTATGAGTAGGAACCCGCTGGCAACATAATAAAAACCGGATGAAAATTTCAGAATGTCAATATGATGAACTTAAAGCATTTTGCTGGACTCAATAAAATATTATGTAGGCATATAAAATTTATTGCTAGTTATATATTGATATATTATTTTATTAAAAAATGTTAATTGATGAATAAATCGAATATTGGCATGTATGACATTGAACTACTACGGTATTTTAAACCTTGTCCTGAAAGGAACGGTATCACTCATGGAATGGTATAAGTATGCAAAAAGTTGAACGAAATAAAAAAAAAAAAAAAAAAGTTGTAAATTAAAGTGATCAAATCCCTTGTCCTCGGATGTTCAACACTTCATTTAAAAACATAAAATTAAGTCCGTGGCTAGCATGAACAAGAGGGTGCCAAATTTTTAAAAGACAAATACCGTAATTTCGTTTCAATTTTGGCAACAAGCTCTTTCAATCCTCCAATCGGCCTCTACACAGAGTATCAATGAGTACTCCTATACTTTGTTTACACCACATGTATGGAATGGATTGTACGGAAGGACAAGCCCATCTTGGACAAAAAACGAACGAAGTCAACAGCAGGAAGAGACTTGGTAAAGAGGTATGCAAGTTGAGCGAAACAAAGAACATGTGAAGGAGCGATAAACCCAAGCTTGTACTGGTCATGCACCAAATGGCAGTTGATGTCAAGATGCTTGCTGCGCTCATGAAAGGCAGAGTTGGTTGTGATGTGAAGGGCAATGTTGTTGACACACCAAAAAGGAATGGGCTGGGGAACGAAAACATCAAGGTCGCGTAACACATAGGAAATTGAGAGCAATTCAGGAACAACTCCTGCCATGCTCTGATATTCTGCTTTAGCGAAGGATCTCGAGACGATGGCTTGTTTCTTTGTCTTCCGGGAAATGAGAGAAGAACCAAGAGACACACAGTAACCAGTGATCGAATGGGGGGAATCAAGGCTCCCAGGAGGCGTCGGAATAAACACTAAGCTGAACAAAGCAGTCGGAGGAGAAAAACAGACTAGTGGAAGGGGTCCTCTTCAAGTACCTAAGCACATGTAGGGTTGTTTCCCAATGAGATGTCCGAGGGGTTTGCAGGAACTGACTGAGTTGTTGGACTGCGAATGAGATGTTCGGACGAGTGAATCCCATGTATAAAAGACGCCCAAAAAGACGCATGTACTTGCTTGGATCATGTAGCAAAGAACCATCATCTGAGGCAAGCTTAAGACTAGATAGGAAGGGAGTAGGAGTAGGAGCAGGCTTGGCATCAAGCATGGAAGTATCAGCCAGGATGTTGTTCATGTATTTATGCTGAGATACTTGGAGTCCATGAGAAGAGCGGGCTAATTCCAAGCCAAGAAAGTACTTAGCAAGACTAAGATCCTTGATGGTGAAGAGTTTCCTCAAAGTTACATGTTAACAAGATGTCATCCACATATACCAATAGAGCAATAAACGTGGAGTCAGACCTTTTGATAAAGAGACAATGTTCATGGCTAGTTGCTGAAAACCAAACTCTAGAAGTTTGGTAGTAAGTTCTAAGTTCAACTGGTAGAAGCCTGTTTTAGCCCATACAAAGACTTCTACAGCTTGCAAACTTGACCAGGTTTGGCCCCAACAAAACTAGATGGGGGATCCATATACACATCCTCATCCAAAGAACCATGGAGAAAGGCGTTGTTGATATCAAGTTGAAACAGAGGCTATGATTTAGAAGCAGCAAGAGCTAAGAAAATGCAGACGGTAACTGATTTTGCAATAGGGGAGAAACTATCAAAATAATTGACCATTTCAATCTGGTTATACCCTTTGGCCACAAATCGTGCTTTCTGTCAATAGAGCTGTCAAGTTTTAGCTTCAGTTTGTACATCCAACATGAACCAATAGTGTGTTTCCCTGGAGGTAAGGAAGTAAGAATCCAAGTTTTGTTGGCATCAAGAACCTGCAACTCTTACTCCATCGCGACCACCCAATTCTTGTCCCTACTAGCCTGAAGATAACTTCTGGGCTTCTGTAAAGAATATAGATGGGCAACAAACTGCATGTGTGCAATACTATAAGAGCTAGGAACACAAGTAGAAGAGGTAGAGAAAATGCAATGACATTCATATTTGTTAACCAAGAAGACTTAGATGAGACTTTTTGAGAGCTATGAAAAGGGTTAGGCTAATCAGGATGAAGAGGTAGAGGCACAAAAGATTGGGTCCTGGAGATGTCATGAGTAGGAATACGACTAGAATTTGAAGATACCAAAGAAGATGAGACCAAGGTATCACTGTCATCAGTTAATATGGGAAGAGGTAAGGATATGGGTTGAGATTTTGAAGAAGTGGAATGGTATGGAAAGGTTTCCTCACAAAATATCACGTCTCTAGAGGTGAAAAGAATGTGGGTATGAAGATCATTGACCTTGTAAGTTTTTTTTTATTGACAATATCCCAAGAACACACATTTAGAGGTTATCTTGTCAATTTTTTGCTTGTGAGGCAGACATTGGTGGCATAGCATAAACAATCAAATGTATTTGCTGTGTAAGATTGGGTGGTTTATTGTAAAGAATCTCGTAAGGAGATTTCCAGTTTAGGGTGGAGTTGGTAACCTGTTCACAAGATAAGTGGCTGTCTAGACTGATTCCCCCAGAATTGTTTGGGTAAGTTTGCTTGGAATAACAAGACTCTGGCGATCTCAATAACATGTTTATGTTTACGTTCTACTATGCCAAGACGTTTGATGGAGAAGTCCTAATGAATTAAACAGGGACTGACATTGAGTTCTAAGAAACTCTGTCGCATTGTCTGATCCAACAATTTTAACAACCGTTTGAAACTGAGTTTTGACCATCATGATGAAATTGGCTAAGGTTTGATGAACTTATGATTTGTATTTGAGAAGAAAGGTCCAGGTAGCTCGACTACAATCATCCACTACTACAAGGAAATAATTGCAGCCTGTTAGAGATGAAAAATGATAAGGTCCTCACAAGTCAATGTGTATGAGTTCAAGAACACGATCAGATTTAGTGTTGCTGGGAGTGAAAGGCAGTCTATGTTGTTTAGCTATGGGGCAAACATTGCAGTCAACATTGTGTGTAGAATCGGTATCTTTTATTTTTGGAATGTGTGTGAGTACAATGGACGAGGGATGATCCAACCTTTTGTGCCATAACATTCTATTACAAGTCTATGATACAAAGCAGACATCTTTATGTCTGATGTGAGAGTCAATAACAACAATATCAAAAGAAGATTTATCTAAAAGATACAAATTGCCAACTGTCTTCCTATGGCCACAACTTTGTTAGCCTTCTGGTCCTAAAAGACACAATAAGAAGAACAAAATATCACTTTAATATGTGAGATGAGCACAATATTGGAACTGACAAAAGATTGAATTTAAAAGAATGTACTAATAATACTACAATGAGTGTAAAGTTCTTGTGCAAGGATGTATTTCCATTGTGTTTGATCTATTGAGCAGTTCCATCAGGTTGATGAACTAACGTAGGATGAATAAGAGGTGAAAGAGCATTAATAATGCAAATGTTAGCACACATGTGACTAGTTGCCCCCATATCCACAATCCAAGAGGCCATAATGTTAGCTCCAGAACTAGCAAAAACGCTATTCATACCTGCAAAATCATCTGCATGTGCAAAGTTTCCTTCTGGCTGACCAAGCTGCATATTATTTTTCATCAAAGTTCAGTATCTCATGCAATAAGTCCTCATTAGTATCAGACTAAGTCTCTATCTTAGTTGTTGCTTCTGCTGCAAATCCTCTAATTAGTACACCATCTCGTTTTCTCTTGTCCACAAGTTCTTTATACCCGTCAGGTGTTCCATGGAGTTCGAAGCAATTCTCTTTACTATGGTCTGACTTATCATAGTATGTGCAGTGTAAGGTTATTAAGTCTACATTGTATTTTTTTTTTTTTAATCAAACTTAGCTCCCCCACGCACATGTAATGCTATGTTTTCAACATTGTCAGTCAGTTCCACGTGCAATAGTTTCTGTACCATCATGTATGCCTTGTTGATTGAAGGTAAAGGATCCATTACCAGTAACTGGTGCTTAACATGATCAAAAGCATCATTTCAGTCCCATCAGGAACTGCATCAACTGAGTAAACGCAGCCGACTTTACTACTACCTTCAACGCTCCACAAGTGCATCCATTACATGTACATTGTGGAGTAGGTTTCAATTCGGATATCTCATCCCAAAGTTTCTTACTATTCATAAAGTATGTTGATAAAGAGGCATTTCCCTGCACCATAGAGCATATCTCCTTTTATAGCTGATACAATTGCGAACCGTTGCACCCACCATATCATTATTTTAGATCCAACCAGAGATTCTGAGAGGACTTTGTGTACATAAAAGCCTCTACAATATCCTTAGAGATTGAATTCAAAATCCATGTGGTTACCACACTATCAACTCTAATCCACTGCTCAAAATCTGGATCATTAGCACTCGGTTTCACAGAGGTTCCATCAATGAAACCTAATTTCATCTTCGCATGCAATGCACGGTTAATCTAAAAACACCAGATCAAGTAGTTATTTCCAATAAGAGGAGCGCTTACCAGCACTATTCCAAGATGGTCAGATCCATGGAGCTGCAGTTGTTCAGGGATGGCCTATCTGGTCTCAACAGTGGTTGAAGTTTCTGCCATTGCTGAAATGTATCGCGTAAAGTTTCTGTAATCGAATTACAAGCGTTGGGTATGTAGAAACCTTCAATTGAAGGCTCTGATACCATGTGAGAATCTAAAACTTGTAGAAGAAAAAGAATTCCCATTACATATAATTTGGTGAATGAAGATTTCATATCATTCAATTGAATCAATTGGAAATTAGAGAAGAGGGAAGTAATTATATACAGTCTGCTGAGGAAGATAAAGTTAGCTACTTTCTAACTAAAATGCCAGCAAGATTGCCAAGTGGCTTAACAGCTCAACAAGAAGAAAACCTACAAAGCTTATATTCACTTATAAAAATGTAAAACTAGAAAACACGACTAAAGTGCAAAAGGAGAAAATAAATAGATCTGCATCCGAACTCTGTATCTGTTGTCATCATCTTCATGATGTTGGTCTGTTGATGCCATGATCATAACGCGTAACATGTTTCTCCAACTGATCCACCTACAGCGAGATAAAACCCAAAATTCACATTCCATTTCACTAAACTGGCAGGCCCAACAAACAAATTCATTTTAGCCGGATACATCATCATATAGCTGGATGGACACATTATTTAGATTGTCAACACATTAAGACAAGCATCCTAAAACATCTCTAAGTTAATCCTAGTAGATTGATGGTAAATGAGCTGGGAATCCACGAGTAATAGATTCCTGAATTTTCATGCAGCCCTGACAAGACTTAGTCAATCTAGTGTATTCCGGTCAATTCAAATCCAAATTGTGTGCAGACAAAGAGCTTTCAAATGTATAGGGGTCTTAGCAACAAACTCCTATAATATGCTTTGTGCACGCATATAAATAGAGGTTTTGTGTAGTCATTTCGTAACATCAGTTCTCACTCTCAAAGTCCCACTTATTCTTTCAACTCTCTCTCAATTTTTAGGTCGTTCTATTATTATATTTTGCAATCCACTAATATATTTCATCCTAGCATCATATTTTATCATTATTCTCACTTTGATTCAAGTTTTTGTTTCATCTTTTTCAGTAAATCATTACTGACTTAAGCATCAGAATGTTAACATTTTCTTTGTAGGGTTACTCTCTATTGATTTTAGGATTTTTTTTTTAATATCTATCAACCCCTATCGTGCGGCTAATATCTGGTATGCATCATTGGTACCGTCTATGGAACACTTCAACTTTGACGTGAGAAATGACCAATTCAGACAATAGAGGTGACAATGGATCCTACGAGGAAAATACTTCCCTCCCTACTATAGATGGTTCTACCGTCCACCTCCAGATCCAGCTTCAGGAGTTGCCAATGCTCCCTCTCTGGATCCGACCTTAGGATTCACCAACGCTCTAACTCCAACTCTCGACTCAAGAACTGGACTTGTTGCTATGAACCCGCTCTTCTTTAAGCAGCTTCGTCAATTCATAATGGAAACCAACAACTCGGCTCTCCACAATTCTCAAGCTAGTGGAGTAGGACCCTCATCCCAACTAGAGAGAAGTGGAACACCAGGAAGCTAAGAAATCGACGAGCAAGTTCCTGTTGGGCTCCAAATTAGGATGTCAACCATGCCCTTACCCTCTGTCGTGTCGCTAGATAGGTTTGGATATTGTGTAACCTCCCATTTGCAGCAATTTTGCGCTCCACTCCTGACACAAAAACATGGATGTGACAAGTTTACGAGAAGTTGGATTCTAATGAATTTAGATTACCTCTTCCTCTTGCATGGGCTCTATGGAACAGTCAAACCTCTATATTGGTTGAAAACTCCTCCAACCAGCTCCATCAAATTATGGATTTTCCTCTTTCTTATCTTGAGAGATTCACAGAGGTTTTTGCAGGATATCATCGCGAACTCTGTTCTTCATATGCAAACAAATGGTAGCATCCCCCATTTGACTCCATCAAAATCAATTTTGATGGAGCCGCTTTCAATTCTATATGTAAGACCAGTATTGGCAATGGTGGCCGGTGACTCTTCTAGATCCTGCATAGCTTCGATATTTCACAGACTTGCTCGATCAGCTGCTCCGCTTATTCTTGCTACTCGGGAAGTCATTTCCCTTGCACTCAAATCAAGATGGGGTAAAGTGATTCTAGAAGGGGATTGTGCAACTCTTCTTCATCTTCTCAGTTCACCTCATGCTGGCTACTCTTGTTCTGGACCTTTAGTTAACGAAATTCTTCTTCTTTGCTTTAGTTTTGATTGTTTTTTTTCCATCTTTCGTCGAACTAGCAACTCTATTGCCCACCATCTAGCTAAATACTCGAGCGTTCATGCAAAAGGCTCTTCAATATTACGCACTATGATCAATCTGTTTTTGTTGTTGATTTGATCATTAAATGAAAGTTATCATTTCCCTGTGAAAAAAAAAAGTTGCATCACTTTATCAAATAATGATGGCGGGAACTTCCACCCTACAACTATAAATGGTGGTAGCTCCTGCAAGTCAAGACACAACACATAAACACAAGCTAAGACATGAACAAGAGAGCATTTTAAAAGGTCCTCAATTTTCTGAGCGCAACTCAGGTAGGTTCACAACATTCAAGAAAAAAATCAAGCCGCTTGTTGCAAAGATCAAGATTTCTCAACATTTTATTTATGATTGTGGCACGAAACCTATGGATTAATGTTGAGGCACAAGTCAATCTTGACAGAAGATCCTTGTGATCCCACTATGAAATTCAGATTAATTCAAGATAACATTTTGAATTTATGGCGTTTGATTTCGAAATAAGTCGAAAGACCTTGAGTTAATGTTATTGAAGATTCAAATTAACATCAAATGAGATTAAAATGTCAAGTTCCACCTACAAAATTGTCAAATCAAAAATCGTATTCTTGAAGTGTAGAATCAAATAATTGAAATAGAGATGTTGTACTCATAAACACATTCAAAATATCTTTTTATTTCTTTAATTTATGAACACGAAAATTTGAATTACGCGATGTTACTATAGGTTCATTCAAACAATTTATTAGCATATTTCACAGACTAGAAAAATTACTATCAGTTATAATATTAATGACTATGGCTATAAATCGTGTAAGTAACTACTATTAAACACAGTTAAATGAAATTGAAGTAGAAAATTAACTTTTTCACTATGAAAAAATTATTAGTTACAACTAAGACTCATAGTAAAAAAAACCGTGGATAATGATTTTGTTTACCTCACAAAAATCAAGACCAACAACCATTATGTGATTGATTATAGTCAATAATTATTTGCTGCAATATTTTATTATTAATTATAATAATTAACTATTTTCAATGTGTCTCCTCTTTCCTTCTCCACTCTCAAACAGTTTCCCTAATAAACATTCGCTAATTATTGTGAAGCGCGATTTACGCCCCTGCTTTAATTTCTTGCTTTCCACAATTGACGACTACGATTTCAAAACAATACGCCTTCTTTGACTATAATCTATGCTTCTAATCTTTTCCTTTAGCCTTTTGAAAGTATTTTTGTTTTTTTTAACAATTAAATTTATTTTTGTCTGTATGCATACTTTAATTAAGGTTAATAGCGTTAATTTGCCCCACATGTAAAATTAAAAATAACCGAAAAGATCATACAAAAAAAAAACAATCAATGAGGCCTAGCTTAGTTGAAAAGCTAAGGCCCATGATTTTAGAGGTTATGGGTTCGAACCCCGCTAGGTGAGTGAGATGTTGTTTGTTGTAAAGCAAGAGTTGGTCTACTGTATAGTAAGAGTTATTGTCTACTATGATAGTAGAGTGTTATTAAGCAGAATATGATTATTGTAATAGTTTTTGTTAGATATTGATGATCGACTTATTTCAATTAATAATAGTTCATCGCTCTTATTTCAAGAAAAATATAAACAAGAAGTCGACTACTACCATATTCGTTTTGGTTTGGTATTTATTTTGTTAGAAAAATTGAGCCTCTATGCTTATACGAAAATTGACTGTTTGACCATAAATATATGATATAATTCAATGTCTAGGCTTCAATATTAATAATGGAAAAAATGCAAGTCACCCTATATGATATGGGCCACCATTGCCCGCATTGCCATTGCACTCCCCCCCCCCCCCCCCCCCCACCCCTCTCTCTATAATATTGTAATTATATATAGAAATATATTAGTCATTACTTTTATTAAAATGTATATAAATATAAACAATTTTTAAATCTACACCGTCAACTTGAATTAAGTAAAATCTAAATTATTGATTTATTAATTCAATTTGGACTGTAGATTCAATAAAATGCGATGATTCTTAAATAATGTTTTTCATAAATGAGTAATTTACTTATTTCTAATATAATAAGAGGGTGAATTGCATTAATGTTAATAATAAATAAGGTGAATTGCATTTTATTTTTATTAGTCACGTAAATATAGAGAGTTTGTATTTTTAATTCTGTATGAATTTATTTTGACAATTTTACTGTAATTTAAAAATTATACAAATCTAGGATAAAATTATCGAAATTTGTTAAAATGAGCGAAAAAGGCACTCAATTAAGCTAGTCAAATGCATTTTATGTGCACTTTTATAGCCATTTCAGCAAATTTAAACATTAAGTTTTACCTTCAATGTATGAAATTTCGTACAAAATTAAAATTAACAGTACCCTTATATTTATTCCACCAAAAAATGCAATTTTTGCTCTATAATCCTTTTCAATTAAAGTAAGGACGTTCACTCTTAGCTTAAAAAAAAAAATCTGTAGAGCAAATGCTTGATTTTCTTAAATTCTTGGGTAATTACTACTATCTTCACTGAGATTTGACATAATTACAAATATTTTTTTATTATTTGTCTTTCAAAAAAAATATATATTCTTTTATTATTTAAAAAATTACAAATGCACCCTCAAATAGAATATAATCATATATTATCTAAACGTTGAAGTGGACATTACTATTCTACCCTTGTTGACATATTTATAAAAAACATTGAAAATATGTAAAAGAAAGTTGAGGGTGGGTAAAATAAATATTCCATACCGACTATTAGTTCATAAAAATATTTCACAAAATTCTAAAAGTATACAAATTTTTAATTTACAATAAAAGGACATTTTTGCCAGTTCAACTCAAAAATTGAATGAAAACCTAACGAAATGAGCTTGTTATTATACGGACATTGCAATTATAAAAATTTTTAATTAAAAATTTTTAAATAACGAGAAAATATTTATAATTATATTAAACCTGGTGGGAGGTGGCTGTCCCTGAAATCTTATCTTGATTAAGTACCATGTCCCATGAGGGGATGAAAGTTAGGTGGCCATTTAGTTAGACATCTTGATTACTCTCACATGCTGCCTTTACAACAAAGTGTTTGATTTCACACCCCACATTTCTCCCAATTCCCCCATCACCGCACCACATTGCGCTGCCGAAGCCATGATTGAAGGATTCATGCCCACAGATATATAATTAAGGACTTTCATATGTGGTGATTAAACCCTAACCTCTCCTACTCCTTTTCTTGCTCTTCCTCTTTGCAATGGCCTCACTTGCCAAACTACTTCTTTGCCTTTTGTTCATAGCCTTGTGCCAGACTGAAGCTAGAGAGAGCCAGTTCTTTGCCAAATATGTTCACCTTAGCAAAAGTACCAACAACAATTACGTGACCGTGCCTAGTACATTCCCGGAGCAAGATGTCTCTTTGCCATCTCTGAGTCTAGCTCCAGCTCCAGCTCCCGTCACTAACCAAATAAGCAGCGTCCCAGCCTTGTCGCCCCTTGTGGCCGACTATGTCCAGGCCCGGCCCCAACCCCTGACCAGGCACCCCTGGAGCCTGGTTTCGGCTATGCACCAGCCCCATTTGAGAGTGAAAGTACGTGTTATCACCTTTATCTTTACATATATTGTATTATTAAAATTATAATTATTAACAATCAGTACCAAATCTACGCTAACTATTTAATAGCCATAGATATAGTGACAATTGTATTTTTTTTTTTTCTTTATCATTATATTGTATTAGCTGTACATATCATTTAACTATATACATAACTTTTCACAAATTGTTATTGGTAAATTACACTTTTAGTCCAATTGGGATAGGGTGTTACCGTATTTAGCCATCTACTTATGAGATTTTCAAAATAGTTCAAAAGTTTGAAAAACTCGATACATTTTATCTTCTATGGTCCTAAATTCAGAAAAATCAATAGATTTAGTCATCTATTTTACGGGGTTTGTGGACTAAATGTGTTGACATTTCCCACTTTTCGGACCATATTGAAAATCTCATAAAATAAAAACTAAGTATGTCTATTTTTTTCAATATTGAAATCATTTTGAAGATCTTATAAAACAGAGGACTAAAAGTATTAAATCCTATATTTTATGGGACTAAAAATATTATTTCTTCATTATTACTAGTTAGGGACAATTTTTAGGCAAATTAAACGTTATATCTAGTAAGAACATTTGAGACGTCATTAATGATAAAACATATGTTTTTGTCACTTAACACATAATTAATTAGAAATAATTTTAATATCATCACTTAATTTTTTGTTGATAATATTCTCTCTCTTTTGCAGTGTATGCCAAGGGCACTAGCGACTTCACTTCTGCAGAGACCACCGTTGTCGATAATGAAGAGGAGGAATTCTCTGATGAAGAATTCAGCATTGAAACTCCCAGTAAGAGGGAATCCAACACGTACAGCAATGGCTACTCCAATAATTTGAGCAACAACAACGGCTTCTGGACGTCAAATTACGAAGGTTATAACACCAACGGCTATTATTACAAGAGTGATCAGCCACGGGCAATAAGCGACACCAGATTTGTGAGCAATGGTGAGTTCTACGACAACGTAGAGCCCGAAAACGATGGTCCGAAAGGGTATGGATTAGTGAGGCAAAACAAGAACGAGGAAGGCGATTATTATGGTAATAACGACAAGTCGAAATACGAGTTTGAATCCATGGAAGAGTATGAGAGGCAGGAGGGGTATCCTGATGTTGAACGACAGTTCATTCCTTGAACGTTAGTGTTTTTGTGTGGAATAGCAAATACATGAAATAGAATTAAAAAGAAAGTGTTGAGGATGTCCGTGCTAGTTTGCGCTATTTTTGCTCAGCATGGATTATATATATCAAACTGATGACATGGAACTTTTTCTTTGAGACAGCAGTGTAGTGAAACATGTTGTTTGGTTTGAGAGCATTTCTTTAGAAACTGAAAAGAAGAATTAATGACAAAAAGTTTATATAGAATGTCAAGTTTGGATCTCAGAGAAGGCTCATGCTTTATGGATATTGTTGATTGTTTATTCATATATATATAAAGGCATAATTATATTTATGGCCCGTATGTATGTGGTAGTGGCAAAATAAGGACTATATAAAGAGATGGCAATTTATACCATGAAATTAATTTTTTTTAAGCAATTGCAGGACTCCGACCACCGAAACTTAAAAAGTGGCCGGATTTTGTTGACATGGATATTTTTAGGGGTTTTTAAGTTGAGAGAATTATTGACTGAGCATAGCTCAAAGAACCCAAGCCACATATATACTGACTAGGCAAAAAACAATAGATAATTAGTTAGCGCTTATGTGGCGTGGGTTTTTCTAGCTATGCCCAGTCAGCAATTACCCTAATTTTAAAAGCCCTAAAAATGTCCTTAACAGCAAAATTCGGCGACTTTTTAGACTCCAGTGGTCAGAATCATGTAATTGCTTAAAAAATTAATTTCAAGGTATAAATTGCCACCCCTTTATATAAGTTCTTATTTTGCCACTGTCCCATATATACGGGGCAATAAATGCAATTAAGTCTATATTTAAAAATGGATAAGATGGATTGTAATTTATCTTGTCATCGGCTCATAAGATAAGATAAGATGACACTACAAAAAATTCATTTTATAGTGATGGAATTTTGCAGTGCCCTACTTCAGGAAAATTTCAACGGCTTTTCCAACGAACTAAGCCAATTTAATTAATTTAAATTGTGCGAAGCCAAATATAATTAATTTAATTAATTAAGTTTTGGGACATCCATCAAATGTATTATCCCATTAAATGATCTAATCATTTATTCTCGTTTCTTTCAAAATTGATTCCAAATTAATTTTACCACTTCTGATGTGATTTATATATGCACTTTAGGTTCATTCTCAAGTAAATTTAGGTCTGTGTGTAGCACAATTGATTAATTAAATTCAATTTAATTAATTGTGTCTAATTTAACCATTAACCTAGAAGCACATGGCACCATGGTGGCTGTCGAGAAATGCTCCATGGCATTAGAGACTGGTTGAATATTAGCGTGAACATTTAGGCTTCCAAGTACAACACAGGTATGGTCCTTCTATCAATTGTCCTTCGGTCTAAATTTAGGGCATGGAATTGAGCCTCGATTCCCATTTTATACTAGACAACTATGCTCAGAACTCTTGACATGTTTACTCCATTGATTGACATTAGATACCATCTCCAACTCAATCACTTACTTTGATCACAGACTCAAAGAGCATAAACGTGTTCCATACTGCATAAAAGATCTGACTATTATTTACTGACAGGCGATGGATTCTCCCTGTGAATCCACCATCCTCACTATGTGCTCCGACTGTATTAGACAAAGCTTATATTGACCACATTATAGACACGGTCATCTCTTGTCTCATCTAATATATAGTTGTCATATATGTGGTTGCCGCTCAAGTTTGAGGACAAATCCTATACTATTCGAGCCAAGTAGTCCTAGTCATACTGATCACGCCTTAAAGGCTTCCATATGAAAGTTTCTCAAAGCTCGCGAGTCAGTTCAGCTAGCTTCACATCCCATGTCAACCACCCATAAAAGTTGCATAAACGTTTTACGCCTGACACCGATGAAACATAATACTCATCTAATGAATGCAAAACATAGTGCAAGACTCAATAGAACACTCGATGCCGAGCCTTGAGGTTTTCTACTTGGAACGTTTCAGAGTTGTCAAATGCGCAGCCTAACTACCTTGATTGCTAATTTGGTTTGTGGGTTATGTAGTGATGTAAAGCAGTAAAGCAATTTACATAAGAAGTTAATACAATGAACCAGTGCCATATAATATAATTGTTCACGATTCAATATCACGTCAAGATTGCAATTGCTTAAATCAATTGCAAAACACCAATATAATAGGCTTTCTAGTCACCTATTCTATCAATATCTCACTTGACCTAAAGTCAATCACACATGAACCTCATGCCTATCTTCTTAAGATGGTGGGCATGAGTAATCTGTGATACTGGCTTGGTCAGCGAATCTATTGTGTTTTTCCACTGACGTGACATGGTCCATCCATACGTCACTTTTTACTACAATCTCTCTTAGTAGATTGTAGCATCTAAGAATGTGCTTGAATGTATGATGAGATCTCAGTTTCTTCCCCATTGTTATCACATAAGATAACCAGTACTAGCTCGTCGATACTAGGCACCACACCCGACTCTTGGATGTAATCTTTATCCAAACAGTAGCTTCTGAAATATATCTTTAGTCTTTCTAAGATACTTAAGAATAATCTTGACTATAATCCATTATGCTTCACTAGCACATTTGCTCGTTATGCTTAAAAGCAAACACGACATCAGGTCTCATACACCGGGCAACATACTGTATGCTGCCTACTCCAGACGCATAGGAGATTCCAGACATCTTTCTAAGCTCCTCAATAGTCTTAGGAGATTATCTTGGATAGCTTAACCCATGCATCATAGGAAAAAGCCTCATTCGGAGTTTTTCATCTTGAATCTCTTCAAGACTTTCTCAACATACGAAATTTAAGTCATTCCTAGCATCTTCTTATATCAACCCCATTTGCATGTTTATACTTTCTTAAATTTTATTTTACTTTTTTAAATATAATAAAATAACTATAGTTATAAACTTTACAAAATATAAAAATAAATTATGCCACATGTCAATTTTTGCACCCACTTGGGCACAACCCTGGTAGCATGGAACCCTCCGTAGTCGATATGCCTCCCTCCTACAATGCTACTTTGATCGTCGCACAAAACCATTTTATTTTTTTTGTTGTGTGGAGCATATATATAAAGGTGCAAGACTAATGATATGATTGGTATTCATAAATATATATTTGGTATAAATTAGTGTTAGAAATTATCATTTTCATAGGAATGCTCATTCCTATAAGTAAAGGAGTGTTGAAAATGGAGCACTTGTATGGGATCCAGGTTGAAGTGCAGCAACACAGAATGATAATAGACAATACAGAGGAGATGCAAGGATGAAGACGCGTGGTTTGATTATTACGTTTTTTTCCTTCCTTGTAAATACGATTGTATAAGTATGTTGATATGGCGTGATGTGTGTGCTACGCGTGGCTAACGTGTATTAGTTGTTGTGAGGTGGTTAGCCAGTCAGTTAGAGTTAGCCAGATAGTTAGAAGATATTTTATTTTTTCCAACCTTTCTTCTTCTGTATTTAAGCAGAGACTCTGAAACATTTTCTCTCATAAGTTTGAGAACTTTCATTTTGAGCAATGATAGTTTCCACAAAATTCTCCATGGTCTCCATTAACAAAAGCTCTGTAGATTTCCTTTTCAACATGGTATGAGAGCCGTCCTTGTGAAGGTCTCTGAATACTTCGGCTTTACAATACAGTTTGCACAATTTACTTTACTGTGGAGACCTTTGAATCTGGAAGTACAGCGGGAAATAATACGACGACATAGATTACTCCAGATTAGGAGCATATGCAGCTGCAATCATCCGACCATCCTGGAACGGTGTAATAGTTTCAACATTATTGACAAGGAATAATTACTTTGCTTGGATTCGAGCAGTCAAAAGAGCTCTCACAACGAAAATGAAATTGGATTTTATCGACGGAACTGCAGTTCGGCCTGCTGGAAATGACGAGGTTTTTAAGAATGGAATCATACTGATTCCATGGTAACGACATGGATATTAAATTGTATGTCCAAGCAATTGGGTGAAGCTTTTATATATGTTGGTTCCTTGCGCGAATTATGGTTAGAATTGGAAGCTCGGTTTGGTGAGAGCAATAGCCCTATGATCTATCAGCTACAACGTGAGATTGGATAGGTTCACTGAACAGTACACTAAGTTGAAAATACTATGGAATGAGCTAATGTACTTGGCTCCAATACCTAAATGCGCATGCACAGGTTGTACGTGTGGTGCTAGTAAGGAAATGGCGGAAATACATGCGTCGAATCAATTGATTCAATTTCTGGTTGGGTTGAATGGTGTCTATGAACAAGCTCGCAGTCAAATTCTCTTACTAGAGCCCCTACCATCAGTCACAAAGGCTTATTCCATGTTACTTAGAATGGAAAAACAGATGCAGGTGAATATAAATGGCATGGAGCTGAATTGAAGAGCCGCATTTCAGGTTGAAACACAAAATTTTAAGAAAAAACCAGCACTAGATAAGAGGCAGATGTTTTATGATCATTGCCAGAAATCAGGACACTCTCGAGGCACATGCTTCAAGATACATGGAGTGCTTGAATGGTATAAGGATTTGACATATCAAAGGAAGAAAACAGGGAGCAAAGCCAGAGGTTTTGCTGTTGTGATTGATGATGAAAAAGGTCCTGGACAAACTAAATGAGTCACTAACATTTATGATATAATTAGAAAATAACTGAATAAATTCATACAAGATAAGGTGTCATTGGATCTCTTGAAAATCAACTTTGCTCAACTAGACAATTTTGCAGGTACTAGCTTGAAATCTGTTTCTGTAATTTCTAGTTCTTGGATTGTTCATAGTGGCGCTACAAGCCACATCTGTGCGGAAATCCGTTTATTCCAGTCTTACTCTAAGCCAAAACAACCTTTAACCATTCATTTGCTTAATGGGAACACACAATCAGTCTCACACACAGGATTAGTGCAATTATCATCAAATATCACACTTACACAAGTCCTTCACATTCCAACTTTTTCAGTAAATCTTCTTTTCATTCAACAGTTTTGTCATTCTTTGCCTATTCGTTTTCAATTCCAAAAATTTGAGTGCATCTTGCTGGACCAAAGGACTGAGAAGGTTGTGGCGGTAGGAAAGTTAATCGGAAACCTCTATGTTCTTGAATCTTCATTTCCACTATATTGCAATGAAATGAATCTGTATAAATGAATTCTCATTGTAATCTCAATTCTTGTGTTGCTTCCATGTGTATGCTGACATGTGGCATAGAGGACTTGGTCATTTATCTAAAAGTTCCATGAAACATGTCCTCAAATGCACCTTGCAGTTTGTCTCTTGCAAAGATGCATAAATTTTCTTTTGCTCCTAGTGATATTCGTTCAAAGTCTACATTTGATTTTGTCCATGTAGACATTTAGGGACCCTAAAAAGAGCCCACTACCTTTGGTTGTCATTATTTTTTTACAATTATGGATGATTTTAGTAGATCAACTTGGACATTTCTTATGAAATACAAAAGCCAAAGCTTGGAAATTTTTCAGAATTTCTGTAAACTCATTTTCACACAATTCAATAAACATGTGAAATATATTCGTTCCGACAATGATACTGTATTCCTTAGTGAACATTTCCAATTCTTCGTGACTCTGGAATTAGTCATCAACAGAGCTGCGCCTACACCACACAACAAAATGGCATTGCGGAGTGCAAGCATACTTCCCTTCTTAACATTGCTCGATCCATTATGTTTCATTCCTCATTACCTCGTCCTTTTTAGGGTGATGCTATCCTATTTACCACACATCTTATCAATTAGATTCCCTACTGCTATCCTTGCCTGGAAATCACCATATGAAATCTTATACAATAAGGCCCCTTCCTATCCTCATCTTCAGACTATTGGATGTCTTTGTTATGCCATTAAGCCTGATCTTCAATAGTCCAAATTTGATAAAAGAATATCAAAATGCGTTCTTATTGGGTATCCCCTGTACAAAAAGCATATAAGTTGTATGATCTTGAATCTAATCTCACGTTATTTCCAAAGATGTGAAATTTCATGAAAATTCCTTTCTTTTTGCTCATGACCAACCTCCTGCACCTTCTTGTCTTTTGCCCACTATTCCTTTAACTATTGATACAGATGATTTAGACTCTTCTCCAGCCCCTTCAGAAAATCGAACTACTGCACCCATTCCTCCTTCATATAGTGTTGATGTTGTTAGGAATACTGATTGTATTCTTCCTATTCGTCGGTCCCAGAGAACTCACACCAAGTCTTCTTGGCTTATAGATTTTGTTTGCTACTTAACTGATCCATCTTCCTCACCTACCATCGCTACCTTTAGTCCTGCATATTTGGGGTTTTTGGCTTCACTGTCTCTTTTGCAGGAACCAAGATCTTACAGGCAGGCTTCATCTAGTCCACAGTGGGTGGAGGCCATGAATCACAAGTTGTTGGCTCTTGACCGTAACCAAATCTAAGATGTTGTTCCATTGCCGTATAGGAAGCGTGTCATTAATTTTAAGTGTGTCTACAAAGTCAAATTGAAGTATGATGGCTCGGTGGAAGGTTACAAGGCGAGGTTGGTGTCAAAAGGATACACGTAGGTGGTAGGGGTGGATTATACTAAGCGGTTTTCCCCTATTGCAAAAGTTGTAACAATGCGCTTGTTATTAACCATTGATACTGCCTTTAAATGACCTATTCATCATATTGACATCAACAATGCCTTCCTCCACGAGCATCTTGATGAGGAAATTTATATGAATGCTCCAGAAAGTTATGATGTTGCTCCTGGACATGTCTGTCGACTCAAGCGCTCTTTATATGGTTTGAAGCAAACCTCGCGTCAATGGAATCAAGAGTTTACAAAGAGTTTGGGTGTCTATGGTTTTAGACAATCTGAGCATGATCACTGTCTTTTTTCAAGCCGGCGGATTTTGGGTTCATTGTTCTCTTAGTGTATGTCGATGATGTCCTTATTACGGCTCCTACGCAGGACTTAATTTCCCAAGTGAAGGTTTACCTAGATAATTTATTAACTATCAAGGATTTGGGATGTGCTCGTTATTTTCTGGGATTACAGATTGCTCGTTCGAATCTCTCACTCAGACAAGATATACTATCGACATTATCATTGACTGTGGATTACCTCAAGCGAAGTCTGTTGCTACCCCTCTGCTGCAGGGCCTTAAACTTCATTCCAGCACTAATGCTCATCTTGATGATCCTAAACCTTATCGTCATTTGTTGTATCTTAGTTTCACTCGCCCTAACATCTCTCATGGTGTGCAGCAATTGAGTCAATTCCTCCAGCATCCCTGCCATACCCATTGGCATGCTGCACTCCATATGGTCAGGTATTTGAAAGGTACATGTGCAAAAGGTTTTTTCTTCCCTTCTTCTAATTCACTCCAAGTCCAGGCTTTTTGTGATGTAGACTAGGATTCTTGCCTTGATACTAGGCGATCTCTTACTGGGTTTTGTGTTTTCCTTGGTGATGCTCTTATTTCTTGGAAGACCAAGAAACAATGTACGGTGTCTTGTTCCTCCGCCGAGGCAGAATATCGTAGTATGGCGGCTATTGTATGTGAATTGAAGTGGATATCTTATTTTCTTCGAGACTTTGGTGTTTCTGCTGTTGCGCCTATTCCTTTGCATTGTGATAATCAGACCGCCTTACATATCATGGTCAACCCTACGAAATATTTGGATATCGACTGTCATATTGTTCGCAATTGCTATAAGGATGGTTTCACTGATCCTGTTTTTCTTGGCAACAAGGATTAGCTTGCTGACTTGTTCACAAAGACTCCTTCCGGTGCCATTTTTTTTCTGCTGGTGCGCAAGTTGGGCTTGTTTGTGGCTCTCCAAGTCCAATTTGTGGGTGGTGTTGAGAATAGAGCACATGTATGGGATCCAGGTTGAAGTGCAGCAGCACAAAATGATAACAGACAATACAGAGGAGATGTGTATTAGTTGTTGTGAGGTGGTTATTCATTCAGTTAGAAGATATTTTATTTTTGCCGTCCTTTCTTCTTCGGTATTTAAACAAAGGCTCTGTACATTTTCTCTCATAATTTTGAGAATCTTCATTTTGAGCAATGATAGTTTCCATAGAATTTTCCATGGCCTCCATCAACAAAAGCTCTGTAGATTTCCTTTTCAATAGGGAGATTAGATGTTTATTATCTGCCCCATAGTTTTAATTAGGTTTAAATGTATTTTTTATCCTGTAATTTAGGTCATTTTGCATTTTCGTCCTGCACTGGAGAAAAAAATATATAAAGTATTAGCTATAATATTAGTGGTTATGACTAAACACTATGGTAAATGATTGTTATTAACTACTGTTAAATAAAATCGATGCAAAAGAATAGCTTTTGCAATATGAAATAATTATTAATTGCTATGCCTTTTAGCCATGATAAATATTTTAGCCACCCTCGCTAAAACCACAGTCATCAACCGTTGCGTGGCTGTGGTCAACAACTATTTGCTACAGTTACTTGTGATTAACCGTGGCAATAGTTAAATGCTATAATTCTTCTAGTGCTTTGATCATGCATCTTTTTAATTATTTTTATTTAATCCTTTTCATATCAAAGTTCACCCTTCTCGTCAAAAAAATACATATACCTCTCACGTGACATTTTAAAATCGAAGCTTTTGTTCCTACACATTGGCCCGTTTCTGCCAGCATTTTTGTTTTTTAACTTTTTAAGATAGTATTTTAGTCCTCTATCTTTTTAACTTTTTGCAATTTCTAACATTTTCTTGTTGGAGTTCACCCTTCTTACTGATGGAATTAAAATTCGGTGAACAAAAGGATTGAAATAGCGAAAATTAAAACGATATAAGACCAAAATGCTATCCTAAAATGTTAAATTACCCAAGTTTCGAAACCAAAAATGTATTTAATCCTTTTAGTTATTCCAATAGATTGGGAATACTTTATTTTTTCAAATTGCTATATGAAAAATAATAAAATTAATATTTACAAGATTTAAAATCACAAAAATTATATTTTGTTTGAATACATTGAATGTAACAAAATTAATAATAAAATATTTAAATGTATGTTATAAATATATAACTATGATAATTTAATTGTTTAAGTATTTTATTGAATATATATAAAGGCAAATACATGGTTATATCTATTTTACCAAATATTTACTATAGGTATGAAATATTATATAATATATATGTAACATTTGGTTAATATTTATTCTATATTTTGAATACGTAAAATTTTATAGATAATAAGCATTTATTGAATATCTAATATATGAAAACATTCAAAACTATATATTGCAAATTTATAATTAACTTAACAATTCAAAATCATATATTTTATGGGGAAAAATCCAAGGACCCTCTTGTAATAATGGAATGTTTAAAAAAAATCCTGAGAAAATAAATTATCAATTACACTCCCTGATATAAAAAAAAAAAAATTCAAAAAATTCCTTAAAACCAAATTGTCCAGGAGGTTGTGTGAGTCATTGTTCATAACATAAGGGTAATTTTTTATATTTAAATTTTTCATCGGGACATTTTGATATGTTTCCATATCACAAAGGGTCAAAATGAATTTAACTCATTTTTTATATAGTAACACTTGTGTGTATGTTTTTCTCTTCTTTTTTTTTTTTTTTTTCTTTAAATTTCAATACTATTCACTAAACAGATAACCAGGTGATTTAAATTTTGTTGATTCAGTTCCTCTTCTTATTCTTTCACTAATACCAAATTATATATATAGAAATGATATAGTAAAATAAGTGTTATATATATCTAAGATAAGAGAATCAATTGGAGTGAATTACAATTTTCATTAATTTTAGTACTAATTTGATTTTGGTCTCGAACAATCAGATGTGACAATATAGATCCTCAAATTATCAATTTTTTTACATAATTGGTCTTTTTCATTAAATACTCGTTAAAATGGATGGAAAAAATTGACGGAGAGGAACACTGTCATGTTGGAGGACATGGTTTGGACTTGTTCTTCTGGGCTCTTGTTGCAAATCTTATTTTCTTGATCTCTATTGTCGACACCAACTGAAAATATATTAGTGCAACCTAAATCGTGAAACTAATGTATAAGTACAATGATACAACCAAGTAAATGAAAAGTTGGTTAAAATGGCAATACCAATAATGCAACCCTCCCAATCACCATTGGGAGCTCCGCCATTTTCAGCACTTTTATCATGACAATCAAGAAAACTAAAATGCAATGCAACCCTCCCAATTACCATTGAGTTTGAGTAACAAAGTTGTCACCTCTAATTATTATTTGATAATCAAAATTGAATTAATGGTTTAAAACTTGAGGACAGAAAGTGTAATCCTCCCAAAATAAATATTTTGTTGGGATGATTGCAATTTTCGTCCACGATGGTAATTTAAATCAGGAATTAAACAGAATAGCAAATAAGGACAATAATGTCTAAAAAATGGCAATTTTAGTCCAATTTCCTTAATATCGTCGGAATTAGGCTCGTGATTAGCACATGATTAGGGCAAATATCCCCATCCACAAAGTCTAATTTCGGCGATATTAGTGCATATTGGACAGGAATTGTCATTTTTTAGACATTACTATCCTTATTTGCTATTTCTTTTTAATTCCTGATTTAAATTGCTAACAAATCTATATTAATGGACGAAAATTGCAATTTCCCCTATTTTATTTCATTGTATATTGTAACTCTTTGAAAATCAACTAGCTAGGTACTTAAATTTCAACATAGGATCATTAAAGGATAATCAAATCCTTATATATGTATAAAGCATCCACTAATTAATCTAGATTAAGTTTCAAGTCATTTTTTTACCCTTTAGCTAGTTATAATTAGCAATTAATTTCAATACTCGCTCTTCATGTGAGCTACCTACAACTCAATCAAAACTATACATAAAAAAGAAGTTTAGTTCTAGTGACCATCTTTCCATGCTCTATATTAAACAATTTATTGAGTACTACTCTTACACTTGTGCTTAGATCTTAATCTTTGTAGGCAAGCTTTTCATTCTTTTCCAAAACCAACTGTATAAAACTAGTTGATTTCATGTTTTATATATATATATATGACCCTAATTAAACCAACCCTTCTTTTGCAATGAGATTGTATTAAAAAAGAGTCAACATATATACGTCGACCCTTTGATTAATTTGTTTATATAGATGCAACGAATCAACTGCACGTCTGCATGCGCGTCATGCAAACACCAACGAAAGAAGTGCACCGAGAAGTGCATATTAGCCCCCTTCTTCCCGGTGGAGAAAACCCGCGAGTTCCAAGCCGTGCACAAGGTGTTTGGCGTCAGCAACGTCACAAAGATCATCGTAAACCTCAAGGAAGAAGACCGGAAAAGGGCCGTGGATTCGCTCGTCTGGGAAGCCCTGTGCCGGCAGAAAGATCCGGTGCTCGGGCCGTACGGAGAGTACCGAAGATTGTGTGAGGAGCTGAGGCTGTACAAAAGCCAATACCAGCAATTTCACCAAGTCCAAGCTCAAGGGAGCTTAGTGTATAAAGCAGCAGCACAAGAGCTGATGGGGTGGAACAATAACAAAGTTATGAGCATAAATGATGAAGGAATAAGCAACAATAATAATACCACCAATAATTTTCATAGCAATGGTAACAACGGCGTAGATTTTTGCCCTTACGGCTATTCTTCACATCATATTCAAGACACTGAAAAACTAAGGGCAGAAAGGGCAAATGGTTCTGCCCTAATTCTTCCTCAGCAGCACTTAGCTAATACCTTCAGCCAACAGTACTTTGTTACTTCAGGTATATAAATATGGTTAAGGTTTTTCCTCCTACACTACCTTTGAGTTCTGGATGTTTGGAAGAAATTGAAACTGCATGAGAGCAATCCCTTTATTTGGTTTTAAAGGAAAAAAATTTCCAAATCTTTTCATTAAGAAAAATATAATTTTCCGATACGGTTAATTTTTATAATTAAAAGAAGAAAATCGTGGTAAATACAAATTAACCATGGCTACGTAACGATTATTAGTTGTTGTTTCTGCAGGTGTGGCCAAAACATTAGTCATGTCAAAACCATGACAAATGTTTTGGTTAGTCATGGCTAAAACCATGGCAAATGTTTTGGCTATGGCTAACATCATGGCGAATATTAATTAATCGTGGTAAAAATTTAAATATTTGCTTTGATTTTGTTTAACCGTGTTAATAGTATTAATTAACCATAATTTTTAAGTCATGGTCATTTATAATGTAGTGAAAACTCAATTTTTTTTAGTGTTTTCGGGCAGGAAATAGTAATTTTCTTCCCATATTCTAAGGCCAATACATTTTTCGTCCCGTTACTTACTACATTTTCATTAATAGTTCCATAAATTATTAAAAAAATCACATTTTTTATTCTTTCATTAGATTTCGTTAGTATTTTAACGAAAAAGACACATTTCAAACGCGTGGCCGCATTATCCAAAAGGCAAGAATTAAAACCACGTGTGTAGCATGCGTCTTTTCCATCAAAATATTAACAGAACTTAATAAAAATACTAAAAATAATAATTTTTATAAATTATGGGATTATTAATAAAATATATCCACTAATTAATAGGAAGACAAGTTAGTGGCCTTACAAAACAAAACGACAAATACAATTTCCCCTTTTCAAGACTACAAAATCAAATGATGAAATAATATAAAACTAGTGTTTATTTAGAATTCTTATATGCAGAAGAGAAATCTTATTAGTTTATTTTTGTGATGCAATGACAGGTCAATACAATCGTATGGATTCCAAGTCAGTGGAGAGCACATTATGGGAAGGCAGCTCATAATTCCCACTCCTCTAATTATATTTCATGCATTTTTTATTTACTTTGATTTGGCACATTTTTTTCTGATCTCTTCGTACATTAATTAATCATATTATGTATATTTTCATACATATTATTCTTTTTTGGGATTCAATAATTATTTAATTCAAATTTAATTTCTTTGTTTCAATTCAATTGAACTATTTCTGATCGTAATCTTATGCTTCAATTCCTTGATAGTAAACCCCTCATTGAGAGTCTGACATTTGATGTAAGAATTAGTTAGTAATAAACTTGTCCATTATAATACACCTCAGACAATGAAGGAAGAGAAAAAGAAAGTTGCATGTGGCAAAATTTTTATCAAAATCGGATTTGATCGAATCAAATCGATTATTGAGGAAGTATATTATATGTCAAGTGATTAGTCATTTTTTTTAATTATACATCAATCATCATCTTTTCGTATAATTAGTTCAGGTTCGATCAAACTTGATTTAAATTATAATTTCACCTGGCATGTGTGATGCAAATAATATATAAAAAAGAATTGGATGGTTTATGTAGTCAAGTTTATACATGCACACTTGTCCACTAGTTAGCCATAATGGCCTTCACATGCGGAGGAGTTGAAACTCCTTCTCAATTTGCTCCAACTTCCCCTCAACCTCGGATTTAGACTTCAAGTCATGGATCGATTTTTACCAGTCTTGATTTAATCAAATTAAATCAAGTCCAACCAATATCCATAAATTTCAAATTAATCTAACTAATTTTAAAACTTATTGAAATCCAAAAGTTTATTTAACTCAATTAAATAAACATAAGCCTATATGCTAATTAATTGATCCAATCAATTAATTGAACCAAACCTAACAAATTAATCCAATTAATTTAAAGATGTTATGCCCAAAGTTAATTAATTTTTGAACCATCCATCCAATAGACTTTCCCAAATAGATGATCCAATCATTTATATTCTTCTTGAATTAATTTAATCCAATAGAATTAATTCGCTTCTAGAATTAATTCCAAATTAATTCTACCGATTCTATTGTAATTTTCTTGTGACTCTTTAGCTGTCACAATGGTAGCTGTCTAGCAACGGTCCATGGAGCTAGAGACTAGGTGAATGTTGGCGTGAACATTTAGGTTTCCCAGTTTCATACAAGTAAGGTCTTTCTGTAGATCGTCTTCCAACCTTAGTTTAGGGCATGGAATTGAGCATCGATTCCCACCTGGACCAAGCAAATATGCTAACACTTTAGATACGTTTATTCTATTCATCAGCATAGGAAGCCATTCCCTATTCGCCTAATCGTTGTGGTCATATGTACATAAAGAGTTTAAATCATCTCAAAGCGCATAGGAGACATATCATTCATCTACTAACAGGGGATAGATTCTATCTTGGAATCCAACATCCTCACTACATACTCCGACTACATTAGACAAAGCTTATAACGACCATGTCGAAGATACGGTCATCTCTCTCCAAATCCAAGATATAGCCATCATATCCATGCGACTATCATGATCCCTCAAGTTTGAAAACTAATCATGTACTATCAGAGTCGGGAATAAAGTCATACCTAGCAAGTACCAAGAATTTCAAATGACAATTCTCATGAGTCAGTTCAGTCAGCTAACAAACTTGTCAACTAACCCACTAAAATTGCATAGATGTCCCACATATATCACCGATGAAACACATCACTCGTCCAATGAGTGCAATACTTAATGCTAGTCTCTAAAGGACTCTCGATTCCTAGTCTCGAGGTCCTCGACTTGGAATGTCTCACTCAGACCAAGCCCCAGTAGTTGGTTTTATAGCTATCCTCCAATGCGCAACCCAACTACATGTGTTATCCAATCAAATTGTGAACATTTGTTGTACGTTAAAACAACGTTCAACATAAATAGTAAGCACAACAAACACATAATACCGCTTATGAATACTTATTACATTCATCAGGATAATATCAAATTTATAAAGATTGCTAAATAGTTCCCAAAATTGTCAATCTGATTGGCTTTCTAATTACCTATTTTAACACAGTTTGGCAGCGGTAGATATATGGTGTACAGAGATGCATTCAAATAGGGTTAGAGGTGTGTCTTGATGCAAAACGGGAAGATAATTGCTTATGCTTCTCACCAATTGTGGACCCTTGAGTTGAATTACCCCACGCATGAGTTGGAGAGCAACCAGTATGCGTGCATTGAAGATTTGGAGGCACTATTTGTTTGGAGAAAGATTTCAGATCTTCAAAGATCATAAAAGTTGAAATATATTTTGATGCAGAAAAAACAAGCTAAATATGAGAAAAGTGAGGTGGATAGAACTGGTAAAGGGTTATGATTGAACTATTGGTTAGCATCCAGGAAAGGTGCATGTAGTAACAGATGCCTTGAATGTAGCAGGTTTGTTAGCAGTCTTGCATCTTAAGTGGGACCTTATAGACAAAATTAGAGAAGCACAGACTTTGAGATGTTTTATTATTACGGATGCTAGAGACAATAAAATACGGTAAAAAAGCCCAATTTTTCAATAAGGATAGATGGAGTGATAATGAATGGAGGTTTGCATGCCTAATGTGGAGGAGTTACGCAAGGATATACTATAGGAAGCTCATAATGCAACATATGTGATGCATCCTGGTACTATAAAGATGTACCGAAATATAAGACCTTACTACTAGTGGCAGACGATCAAGAATGATATGGCAAAATTTGTTGTTGAATGCATTACTTGTCAGCAAGCAAAGACATAACATCAAGCACCATCAGGTATACTACAACCTTTATTATAAACCATAATGGAAGTGGGAAATATCACAATGGATTTACTGTAGGATTTCCGCATACACTCAAAGAATACGACACTATTTGGATAATTGTGCATAGATTGACAAAATTAGTTCATTTCTTGCTTATATGACGAGGTGATTCTCTAGATAAATTAGCTAAGTTGTACATTTTCGAAGTTAAGATTACACTGTGTGCTTGTATCTATTGTATCTAATAGAGATCCTCAATTCACTTCACATTTTTAGGGAAGATTACTACAAGCATTAGGCACAAAATTGCATTTTAGTTACACATTCTACCCTCAAAACAAACAGACATTTAGAAAGAACAATTCAAACCCCAGAAAATATAATGAGGACTTGTATAATGGAGTTTGAAGGCGATTCGAGTGATCACCTACCATTGATGAAGTTTGCATATAATAACAATTTCCATTCTAGCATTGACATGGCCACATGAAACTAATGGAAGGAGATGTCATAGTCCAATATATAGTGATATTGAGAGATTAGGACAATTATAAGGTCCTAAATTGGTGCAGGATACCATAGAAAAAATATAATCATTAAGATGTGTTTGAAAGTAGCCCAAGATCGACAGAAAAGCTATGTTGATAAACAACGAAAGGAAATGGAATATGAAATAGGTGATAAAAGTTTTTCTGAAGATATACTCGTAGAAAGTGAAAGAATCAGTACGATACGAGAATGCGACTGAAGTGTGAAAATTAAAAAATTAAAATTAATTTCAAATGGGCATTCCCTTCGGAATTCCCAGGTATTTTATGTTTGTCAACAAGAATAACTATAAAATAAACATGCTAGACTTGTGGCTAAAGGATGAAAACATGAAGTACAAAAATTTAAATGAAACTCCAACTTTGCATTTCCTAAGTCAAACAGCAACATACACTATATCCTTTACATTCTTCTGTTCCATTCACTTGAGAATTCAACATAAAATCCCTCTAAGTTGTCGAAACCACAAAATGGAATCAAATTTCTAATCTATCGCTAGATAGAAAAAGAACTAGAAGAAAACAACTCCAAACAAACACATTATTTAGTACCTTTGGATTGTTCAATGTTCTAAACTTGAATTAAATTGGGTATAGAACAAGAGGGAAAATATTTTGAGAGAGAGAGAGACAAAAAATTTCGTGAGTTGTGATTGCCTAAGAGTTATGTGTATAGTTTTGTATATTACATACAATTGAATTTAAAGTTCAAACTATAAAGTTTGCCTCCAAAGCAAACTATACATACACATGTTCTTAAACTCCAACCATGATGAAAAACCATCTCCATTATATTCATCATGGTCAGCCATCCATGCAAACACGTATGTTTGCTCTATTGACTGACGTAGGAAACAATTCCCTATTTAATCAATCGCCACAAACTCAAAGAAAGATAATAGCAAAGTAAATAATCGAGAGAATTATGAAATCAACCCTCCCGAAATGACATCCGATATACAACTTGATTGTATGTTCCATATAAACACATTAAACCATTCTGGTTCTTCGGCGAAACCGACGGCCGACAGTCACCCCAACGCTACGCAAAAGAAATGGGCTGAAGACCATCACATTCACCGTGGAAACAAAGTAAACTCTATCTTATACCAGAAACTGAAGACTGATATTCTCCAACTGAAAGTAGCTTCTCTTTTTCTAATAAATCTAATGGAGGCTTAAATACAAAGAGTGGCAAAAATAGCTGCAGAAGCTTGCAGTTCAATCCCTATCTTATTTCTTAATATTTCTATTTGTTCATAAAAATGACAGAATAGCTACCTGGTAAAACAATATATCATACAGGTATAACTATTTGATGTAAACCTGAACAGTGCCTATAATAAATCAGCAGAGGACTAAATTGCTCGAGAGGAAAAAGATTAAAGTATAAAAACACAAAATCGTATAGCATGAGGAAATTTACTCCTTCGGTTTCTTACTCATTACTTTCCGCTTATTAACATCCAGGTATCTCTTTCTTAAGCGAATAGCACATGGAGTAACCTGCATAGCAAAAGATAACATGCACAGAAAATTATAAGCTCACTCACCATATCAAAGAGACAGATGAAATTGCAAAATAACACTGCCAATATGCACCATGGAGTGCAAGATCAATCAGATATCCCGTAACTACCCAACTTAGAGATCAGATTCTAAACAGCAGGTAACATGCTCCTACCTTTTTTCTCAAAAGCAGGCAAAGAGTCTAGCCTCCTAAAGTCAGACTCAGAAACAACGTTTTCTTTTATCAGCATTAGAATAACAAGACTGTAACAGGGACATACCTCAATTAGTTCATCAGAGGCAACGTATCCTATTGCTTCTTCAAGAGACATCTGCAAGAAATGCAGCAATAATAATAAGTGATCCAAAAATCACAACCTGTACTTGGCACATCTCATTTCGCCAACCTAAGATATGTGCTCAAGTGGAAAACATATTATTCATAATTCTTCATTAACAAAGAGCCGATTGTTGTAGGGGCAAAAGAAGTCGTTAGATATATCATCATGAAATAGAGAAAATCTTGGGGATCGGCATATGGAATTTAATACCCTACAGATTCATGTAACTACTTTGAAAAGAATGTTATAGAATTTAGAAGTGGCACAAGTGGTAACTCAGTAATATTACTTAGATTTGGATTTGGAAAATCTCTAAAATGCTTTAATGATTCTTAACCAGCAGTAAGACTTGGATTTTGTGGTTAGGATTTATAGATACAGATGTTTCCTGAAACTCCTTAGTAGATGAAAGAACTTCAAACCTAGGTAATAAAACGAACTAGCATTGTTGCATGTTTATTATATACTGCTTTGCTTATTAAGCCAATCAGCGCATTCCTTTATATCCATTATCAAGTCATTCTTCAGTCTCATTCAGATTCAAGCTAGATAAGGCCCGGCGGAACAGGGTTCAGCCAGCAAGCATAGGCTACCATTCCTGAATTGCCTCTAGACATCATCAACTTAAACACATAGATAGCATATAAGAGAGACTTTACCATGTGTCCAAGTGGGATGTTAGTCCTCATCATCACATTTCTACGAAATGTTTCAGCAACACATATGGTCAACCTTATGCGGTTTTCTATCTAGGATGCTATAACAAACAATATTGATTGGAGGCTAATTTTTTAAAAGTTTGAACACTTGGAACACATATGGTCATCCTTATGCGATTTTCTATCTAGGATGCTTTAACAAACAATATTGATTGGAGGCAAATTTTTTAAAAGTTTGAACACTTGGATATCTTCCATTCAATACATGCCTGTTAGTTAACTCCTACGAATGGATTTGCACTGCTGAACATTTGTCAAGTCTGAGAACCATGTTCACTTCGAGATGATATTAATGTCATGTGACTTCTGAATGATGGCCTACTTATGTCGATACTGGTGGCCAATGGGTGAAGACCTTCAATTCTACACATATAAAATATGAAGTCATTTTATTTGATATAAGCCATTACCTTACAGTTTCTTCTCTTGGAGTTCAATATATCCATATTCGCTCAAGCATTTGCTTTTTTATACTAAATAAAATAAGATATTATCGAGTTCAATCAAACTTCTGAATCGACTTCAACTTCCACTTCTTGGAGCTTTCTTTTCGTCTAACCTCCTCCATGTAAAGATTGTGGATTATCAGTCTAGTTATATGAAACATCACCGGCCTTTACGAGTTAAATTCAACCATCTGGAATAAATTTGGGGAATATGGCTTGGATGACATATGAACAGAACAACTTGTCCAATGCATTTGCCAGGTTGGTCCTTCAGGGTTAATCTTTTGGATGGCAGGGTTGGTTCACATTTAAGGAGGGGCAAGACAGGGTGGGTAAGGAAATATGCAGGACAGGTCTTAAGTTTTGCCAAATCCACCGATTCCACCCTCGAAATCTCCCCATGCAAAAGGGGTGTATGTGTGTAAAATTACTATTAACTTCTAACTCCTTAACCAAATCCTCTCGCACCCACCCAAGAAAAGACCCAAAGGAAATGAATATTAGAGTTCATACCAGGCGAGGAGGAGTTAGCTTCACATTCTCGTCCTTGGAGGCAGCACGTACATTTGTCA
Source organism: Sesamum angolense (assembly GCA_034509725.1). Lineage (NCBI taxonomy): Eukaryota > Viridiplantae > Streptophyta > Magnoliopsida > Lamiales > Pedaliaceae > Sesamum > Sesamum angolense. Next base: position 80,252 of record JACGWL010000015.1, read on the forward strand.
GCTCCTTAGTTCGAACTGGATTAACCTGTAAGGAGTAATTGGGGTTAAACCAAAGCAACTCATGACTATACTTAGAATACTTTACACTTACATCAAGATCTGTATCTCGAGAATGTTCACCAATAATCATCCCATCATAAGCCTGCAAATATATGAAAAATAACTAAAAATGTGACCCCAGAAACATAACATTAGGAATAATGAAAATAATCTCAAGTTTCTTAGTCTACTGGAGAATGTAAATTGTAACCAAAACAACCTCCATTCCGGGTTTGACAAAAAGTATTCCACGAGCTTCTAAACTCATCAATGCATGAGAAGTGATAGTCCCATATCCCATTGACACCTGTTAGATCAAGATCACTTAGCTAAATCACAAACATAAACCTAATAAACGAAATACAGACAATAGAATTCAATTATCCAAAGTAGAGCAATAGGACTCATACTTAATTTACATGCGGCAAACTTCGATAAAACCAAAGACAATTTTAATCTCGTTTGTAGCACAGAATTGCCTAACCAAGACAAGACCAGGATTGACAAAAGATAAGCTTTGTAGTAATGTCTTTAGAGGTTGTCTTTATTAATATTATTCTTTTTCTTTTTGATGGGTGGGTGGGTAAGATTATTCTGAAGAAAACCTTCATGTTTGAATGCTCAAATTACAAAATATACCAGCTGCAGACTTGACATGCTAGCCAGTCTGCATGGGATATTACGAAAGGATGATTTGCATGTGCAATACAATGCAAATGATGGCTTCAGAAATGAGTAGTGGTAAAATAAATGTTTGTTTCGCAACTTAAGGCTTGTATTCTTCCCTGAGCTATCTCTAATTAATCTCGACAGAAGCCAGTTTGATTGTCATGATATACTTGCATTTTGTAGTACATATACACAAAACACTAGAACAAAGTGCCTACACAATGGAAAACATTCACCAAGGCACATCAATCCCATGTTCAAAAAGTTGGCAGAAAAACAGAAAAGAAACTTGTAGAAATAAGTTTATACAAGAAAATTAATAACAAAAATAGCACAATCACAGAAAGTGACATGTTTGTATACCAAGACTCCTTTCCTCACATTTCCAAGAGGACCTCGGTATTTCTCGTAATCTGCATGCATAACATACAAAATCAAAGTGAAAAATCATAGATTGAAAGTATTACAACTCACACGTGGGGCAAACAAGGAGAGGAAGCACCAGAAAATCAATTAAAGCAAGTATCAGTAATGATGATATAAGATTTAGTTCCTATGATGCATAACTTGAAAAGCTGAAGTCTATAAAAATCTCAATAGGTGGGATAAAATAACAAGTTCTGTTTATAACTAGAGGAGAATATAAGGTAAGCAAGCTCACAAGACAAATATTGATCAGCTCAAAAGAAAGCAAAACGATCAAAACTTAGTGGTACAAATGGCCGAAGAGGGCATACTCAGAAATGCACGATGCATAAATCCAGTGCCTCGTGTAACGCTGTTGAACACGCTTCTATAACCAACCAAGCCCCTGTAACCATATACAAAATATCAAGGAGATAAAACTAACAACAAAATTCTTATCCTGTCATAGTAAATGCATAACAAAGTGACAGAAAACTGCCCCAGGGCAAAAGGTTGCATCAGTGAAATAATATCTGCTGAGGCAACCAAGCTTAATGAACACAACAATCAAAGAGCACAAATTTGGAAGATATGGAGGTAGCATAAAGAAAGGAAGAACTAAATTTGACAATTACAAAAATACCAGAAAAATCAGAGTTAAAAAGAATATGAAATAAAGATTCAGAAGATAGAATAAGGAAGTAATATGTACCTAGAAGGACAAGTCAGACAAAGTCTAGTCCTGCCAACATTGCCAGGGACTGGACCCATGTCTGTTATCTCTCCTCGCCTGTGAGAGAGAGCTTCCATAACTAAACCCACATGCTCCTCATTTACCTGGCACAAACAAGGTACACAAGTCATTTATTGAAATTCAGAAAGGTTGGAGAATCACTTTACATTTGCTTCAGGGCTATCACCTCGATAGTCACTTCTTCAATTGGCTCCAGCTTTTGTCCGTTCTCATTTTTATACCTGATTAAATACAGAAATTATCCAAAGCTGTATAAAAAGGATGTAAGTTGATAAGCTTTTCGTGTATGAACATCTGAGAAGATCATATATTTAGAATCTCACATCATGAATAGCAGCCTAAACAGCCTACATCACATTCTAGTCTGGTGGCAATAGTAACATTTAGAAAATCCATGTTGGTTAACTTCCACAATACATATCTCACACGGATTATATTGTAGCTAATACATGCAAGAATCTTAACACCAATAAAAATACATATCAAGTCCAAATGTGTTACTGAGAAACTCTAGAAAGTCAATATATTGAGAATCATGAATAATTGGACAGAGGATACATCATCCAAGACAAAATGGAAATAATCATCACAAAAACTCAGCATAAGAGCTTGGAATTGTACATTTTTGGAGGGATCAGATTGAAACTATTGCGTCATTTATAATTGAGATGATCTAGAAAGAGACTTCCTACTATCGGCTTTCTCTTCCCGATAAAGAAAATATAGCAGGAAATGAATATCTGGTAAAAAGCAAAGGACTACCCATCCGTACTGAGTTTCTAATATATTTGCTCGTTTGTCCAGTCGTTGTCTAATGATTCAGCAAAGACAGAGGAATAAAGAGCATTTCCCAGTTTGAGACAACGCAGTTAAGAGTAAAAGCATTTGAATTCAAACTAACTTCACTTTCCCTTTGAAAACACTATTAAAGCACCACCCTCCATTCTATAACTGACTGCTCCCACTTGATGTTTGAGATGTCCAAAGATACTGTAATTTCTTAAATCACATTCATAGGGGTCCTAAACTATAAAGTATACAATGTGAGTCATGTGACAGACTGGATTTCGCCCACTACTTCTGACAGTTTTGTATTGCATTGGTACAAAAAGATTCGCCTTTGCAATTATCAGCTAAAACTCTATTTCAATTGAAAACAAGGACATTCTTTGGTACATGGAGGCACTATAATATCATGTCAAAGAAAATAGATGCCTGTGAGCAAACTCACACAGTAATAGTTCACTTCCACTTCTTGTTTATTACAAACTTATTATCCCAGATTGGTGTTCCTTCTTTGCTTAATGCAGTGCACTAAAACTGCTAGCTAATGCACTGGTGCAGACAACAGAAGTTTTCGTGAGTTGAGAAGCAAGCAAGAATCAGATGCTAAAAGAATCAAGCAAAAGAACCTACACGTGAGTTTATTAATGTTTTGAGTGTTGACGCTTTCAGGAGAATGTAGCATCTGAGCATTGTTGCATTAGAAGATACATTTCTAACCTGGCTTGCTCCAGACCAGTTAATTAATCCTCCTGCATAGTCACATTTCCAATTACGACTGGTAACACAATTACTTGATTGGCCGAAATGGGCCAAGTAAAAATATTCTAAAACCAAGTGATGGACCATATTCACCTCTGGGAAGATAGCTGAAAAAGAACCTGATGAAAGGAACTCTAGTATAAAAATTTCTATTCAACATAGAATCACATTCCTTCAGGTTCTCTTCAGCATTATGACTATCAGGGTAGGCTCCTAAATATGCTGAAAGAGAGTTGTTACACTTTGACAAGTTTTAAATTATTATACCATGATAAACATACTTTCAAGTAGGGAACAAGCATATTGGCTGAAGTCTCGAGCATCAATCAAATTCATTTAAGTTCACATAAAATGTAGTTCATTGCTGCTCTCCAACTCTTCAGAACATCTGAACTCTCAACATTTGGCTAACAAGAAATTAGTCATGATATATTGAAGGAAGCGTCATATGTAACTCTCCATCCCAATAAAGTATAAGGTTTGAATTTGGCTTTTCCTGTAGCAGTTACATATATTCAACACGAAACAAGAAACAAGATGGAGGCAGAGGGAAGAGGCAGCAGCATAGCTCAAGGGAAAAACTCACATGACTTTAGGAGGTGAAACAGAAAGCTCAAACTTTTCACGCCTCATGTTCTCAATTAAGATGCCTGTTTAATAGTAGAGATAAGTTAAAGATTACGGAACAGATGAGTAGAGTAATTCTGGACCATAACATTATAAGGTAAAGGAAAAATAAATCATATATTATAAATATATCTTATCAAAAGAACTCACCCAATTGAAGCTCTCCCCTCCCTTGAACTTCATAAGAGTCTGACATACCAGGGAGCACATTTATTGCGAGATTTCTTTCAGCTTCAGCCATTAGTCGATCTCCAATTTGCCTTCCAGTCAACTACATTTATTTTACAAATAAAAGAAGAATCTCATAATGCATCAACACAATGTCCAGTGAACCCTAGCAATAAGCACACAACACAATCCCCAGTGCATTTTCCCTTTATACAGATGAGATCAAATCCACAAGGAATATCAAAATTTTGGCTGGATCAAGATGGAAGAAATAGAGTTGGTGGGATGGAAATGTAAATATCAAAGAAAAACAACATGCAGATAAAAGAGTTTGCAACCCAACAAAAAGAACAGTGTCATTGGCAACTCAACAGGCACACAGAAGAGCTGGGCAACTGTTGCATCAAAATAAGGGTGTTTAAACAAGCAGTTGCTCTCCCAAATTCATATAAAAGTCTAAAACATAGTGGAACTCAAGATACAATCTAAAACGCCAGTTGTGATATGGAAAGATCAATGAGGATGTACACAAAAAAGAATAGGGGAAAAAGGAATCGTACATAACTACCGTCTCGACCAGCCAATGGCGAATCATTCACTCCAAAAGTCATGGAAATGGTTGGAGGGTCAAGTTCAACAGTAGGCAGAGCAGTCATGACCTACCAGAAACCCAGTGATGTCAGTTACATGTCTAATATCACATCGAAGATTTCGCATAGTAAATGTGGGCATTTCAACTGCTGCTATTATAGACTCTTCATTTACTCGGTATAAAGCAGGACATAGACATCATCATTTTTATTATCATGAAAAATATAGGATGAGGGGGGATAGACGTTAAAATCAGAAACAAAAGGAACTTAGAAAACTGATGTTTTTTCAGCAATCGCATGTCCACAGGAAACTGCCACACTAACCAACTATTTAAAAATTAATCATAGGAACGAGATAAAGAATTTTTGCAAAATATGCTGAAGACTGTAAAGTAGCAGCAGAAATTATTTTTCAACTAAACTCTGTTCCACATCAATTAAAATCCTAGCCAAGAGATGGATTCCTTGAGGGTTAAACCACATGGTGTCTAGTGGAGGAAGATGATACGAGAGGAAAGTAGCACCATGACCCAAGAGATTAAGAACAAAACAGGGGATAGAAGAGAAATGAAAATCTTCAATTTGAAAGTCGGTCACAGGAAGAAAGGATATTAACTTATGTACACTATTATAAAAGAAAACTTTGGTCATACCAATTTTTTAACACCCAAGTTTACCCTTTAATCCATTTCTTCCCTTCAAAAAAATTTTGGTCCAAATAGTAATTTCAAGAATAGTATTATAGCAATTTCAATATTTTTTAATAATCCTCACATTACATTTTTTTTCATCTCAACCCACTACTCCAAGGTTGTGTCTCACCTTACTTCTCCACATTATTTGTTTTATTTTAATTTCTTTCTTCCAATCATGGCCTTTTTTATATGCTCATGGGGACCGCATGCAGCAAGGACTAGTTTACCAAAAACAAACAATATCTTACACAAGGGAAACCAACACAAAGAATAAGAGACCCAGCCAAAAGAAATTATAACTTCGAGACAAAATAAAATACCTGAAAATCCAAGGAGCACAATATTTGACGCAAAGAATAATGCCACCGAAACAAGAAGTTTCTCCCATCCCCCCAGAAGCATGGTTTACATGTCAGTATGCAGCTCCAAATTAATTCATAGCCTCTTATTAGAATAAAAGAAGATAAACACACATGACTGCTTGCACATTGCAGGTTTGAGCAGTGATTGAAAAGTCAAATTGGTGCGGCATCGAGCATGAATGCTTGAAATTGCGCCACAGGTGCAGCAGTAATAGTGTTAGCGGTGCTAATAGATATAATATTTTTGGTGCAGAAAGCAGATTCAGCAGTCGTAGGATCCAGCATAGTCAACTTCTAAGCACATAATGACACATCTCTGACCACTCTTTATCTCATGAGAAGCAACTCCAAACAACTCATGGAGTAGAACCTTAAGTTAATTTACTAGGCAACTTAGTCAAGAACCCAAACTTGGTCAATTTGAAAGACCGAAGAAAAGAAAGTATCATGAGAACTCCCAGTTGCTTAAAAGAATGATGCAGATTTAATGTCCCCCCCCAGTTAATAGGAAAAGCATCAGAATCATGTACCTCAACATTTGAGATTGTGTGACCTATTGCTGGACAGGTTAACCCAGCCATAGATACTATATCACCAGCACCAGCACTATCAACTGAAAGGGTACAAGTGCCCTTCTTTTTCATCAGTTTCACAACCTACAAAAATGTAAATAGATGACATAAAGTGATAATAGATTAAGAATCATTATTCACATATTTGCTTACTAAAAACCCATAGCAGAAAACGAGAAGTAAGACGCCTTTTCTTGAGTAGGGTCATCCCGACCCCATCACTAATATCAGTGCTAAGAAGTACTTCAGAGTGTTTCATTATATCAAAGTTTGGTTCAACCAATTTGATCCCTTTTTGGTGCACATAGTATATAAACTGGACTAAGTCCATATCATAATTGGAGATCACCGAAATCAAAGGCAGAGTGGTCTTCCATTACTGTTCCAATTTTCATATCCAGTTAATATTATACATATATCCGAGGGCAAGTGGGACACTTTGTCAACCTCAAGAAAAGGAGGGTTAAGTAATGATTCTCAAAGCTACACCAACAAAAAAAGAGGGTCAACTAATGATTCTCAAAGCTACCCAACTTTCTGTCTTCTTCTCCTCCTACATGTGAACTTCTTCTTTTTCCAATTGTTTTCAAGCTTTATTACTATTACAGGTTTGTCAACGTCCATTAAGTCCTATCTACTTAAGTTAGATGTTCCGTGTAATAGAGTAGAGAAGATCCTGGATCATCACTTGAGGTGCCGCCGTTATGAAGAAAATGGAACCCTCCTAAGTTTTCACTAGGGCAAGGCAAAGATTCTTCTAAGTCTCAAGCTTTGGTTTGCATGATAAGAGGCTGACTAGCTTGTTTGCAGGCCTCAATAATTAGTGTTTAACTTATTTTGGTGCTACTTATTGCAAGAGCAACTCATCTAAAAACCTTAAGATAGTAAAGTTAGACATTTCATATTTATTATCTCAAGATTGCCTCCAAAAGTGAAAGCCGTATTTTCTACTTAAAGGCCAAACTTTCATAATTGTTGGTGAGACCCATTCAGAACATCTCTTATAGAGTAGCTTTCTTATCATATTGAATGACAACCTCATAAAACTTAAACTTGAAGAGTCGTTTGGTTGGGGCGAAAAAAGAATGTATAAGAAAAATGAAACTGAATAAGAAAAAGTTTTATATATAATTTGAAGAACAGTGGAGGAAAGTAAAATATGATGTAGATGAAACCCCTTTCAAAGCCAATTCCATTTTGGTCCAAAATTGGGCGAAAGTGAAAATATAAGACCCAAAAGACCAAAACATTCTTATTCTGATACCATATTATCCACAACCAAGTTTGATTCCAACATTTTTTAATCTTATTCATCTTCCTTCTTTGTGCATCCCTTCTCATCCTTGGCAAAACATATAACTTTTTATTTTATCCTTATTTTGTGCTTAATTGCTGCATCATCCTTTGGCAAAGTCAAAACATAAAAACATTCAGTTTTATTCTTATCTTCTGCTTACTATTGCTGAAGAGCTTTAGAGTTTCAATATAATTAATTTACGAGATTTATCTTTTACTAGGATTTAATTTATTATCTAGCATAACATAAAAATTAATTAATAGGTAAAACAGCAAAAATTAACTATTATTCCCCCTTTTTATTTGTATTATACCAAGTACAGGGAAATCTTTCAAATTTTCTCCATTTGGATCCTACCTGTTAGACCAATATAAAATTGGATCCACATGAGCTGACCTAGTCATACATGCATTCCTTGAATCAAAATTGCAGATATTCTAACATAGAGCTTGACTACACACCCGTTTAACATATGTTAGGGAAGCTGTGTAAAAGTAACATCTATGCTTAATTCAAGGTAGAGTGCACTCAGTGCAGATAATAAACAATCCCCTATAAAGCAAAAAGTCTCTGGATCTCCATGAAAGAAAGAAAATGAGGCAAGTCAACTAATTCTTTTGTCCGCACTTATTCTTTTCTTCCTAACACATACTTTCCTAATAAAAATCTTACCAGTTCTTCGTGGGATGAGTGTAATGGCATAGGTAACTTAAAAATTATAAGTAACTATAGAACAAGTAGCTAGAATCCTTCTATTATGCAACAGAAGAAACCATTTAAGACAAGACAAAGGACCTTCAATTTCAGATCCAAGAGTGCTATGCAAAAACGGCAGCATGCAAACAGTTTTTCCAGTTTCAAGGACAATGTCAAATTATTTTCAGGAGAGTCATCCCACAGATATCAGCTCTCATACTGCAGCAGAGCAAGGCCTGATGCCTTATCTTCCAATAAGACCAGAAACAAGTAGGATGTGGAAACCATATGCAGATGGTGTTCATATTTAGACTAATACAATCACTTGCAAGACTAGCAAGCACATAATTAATTAAGAAAAAACACGTAATTATGAAACCATTTCATCAAATTATGTGCAGCAGCAGCAGCACGGACTGTATATATAGCACAACTGGTTGAGAGACAAAAACTTCAAGACGACAAACCTTCCCTTCTTCCATTTTGACGACCCCAGAATCTGTACTATGAAGTCCATGCACTTTATCACCAACTCGGACAATCCCAGAATGGATACGACCAGTTAGAATCCGTCCAACATAATTATCTCTTTCCATCATAGATACCTGAAAGGAGCTGGCGAACAGCTTTGTGAAGGTTTCTCTATAACGGTGCAAATGCATGGTAGAAACTGATTTGCAAGTCTAAGAAAATTAATATATAGTAAAAAAATTTAATAAATACATTGATCTTATCTTTTCACGCCACTGAAATAAATATGTATTATTTTGTTAGGGACTTCCAACAAAACACAAACTACAAAAGATAGACGAGTCCTAATAAGTGCTAGATCTTCAATGCAAAACCAGAACTTTTCTATTCTTACCCACTTTACACCCCCTCTAGTTAGTTACCAGAATTCTTATACAACACCGCTCTAAGTGGCTCATTCGGGCTTTCGCCCCTACTTATTGCTATCTTTCTCCTTGAATAACAGGTCAGGTTATACTGAATTCCAGGAAGCACATGCTGCTCATCTACACTGAACGTATGAAGTTAACAGTAAATATTCCAGCACTAACCAGCATCTGAAAAGGTGCATCAAGACTAGCAGTTGGTGGAGGAACGTGTCTGGTGATTGCATCGAGCAACTCAGACATATTCTTCGAATCATCCGGAGGATCTTTTGTATAAGTGGATGAAGCCCATCCTTCCTTGGCAGAAGCATAAAGAACAGGAAATTCTAATTGCTCCTCTGAGGAAAAGGAATCAATCAAATGAGAACACAGTAATGGGTGTGAAAAATACAGTTAATTCTAGGGGTTAAAATTAATCAAAAATGGGACTATGATAACAGACGAAACGCAGCAAGCACCTGTGGCACCAAGATTAGCGAATAGATCGAACACCAGGCTCTCGACTTCATTGCATCTTTCTTCAGTAACTACATATACAAAACAAAAGGTTATAGAAAATACATGCTTTAAAGCATTAAAAAAAAACAGATGGACCAAGGTATTGAAAAGTTGAGAAATTTGAATAGAAGTCCTTTTATGTGCAATGCTTACATCCGTCTACGACGCCTAACATCTAACCAAATCTTGGCACATCACAAATTCTGAATACAATGAATATTTGCCAGCCATTGAATCAGATTTGAGAACTCAAGTAAAGAGCACACATAAAACTGCAATTGCAATGATGCAGAATGAATAATTTTCCTAATAAGATGAAGGCCCTCTCAACTGTTACCACTGCTCTACCTTCAAAATTTTAATAGAATAACCTATCTTCTTGACCTATGGCATCTTTTGTATTTGGAATTCAGAAGTTGTACAGAGTAACCTCTTTCAAAAGAGTATTCAACCCTGCATAACAAGCTGTATAGCTTCCAGCCCGATATCTTAAATGTTCTCATTTGATCAAATTCAATCATGGTTTCGCTTTTCCTGCAGGCATTGAGATTCTACGCAAAACATTACGTATCAGCTTGATATCAGATATGCTGCAAGGTGTCACTTTATATAAAACATCGTTCAAAGTATTGGCCGATATCTCGTAACTGGATGCACTGATCCCTCAATTCCATATATTATGCGAGACTATTTTGAATCGCCGATAATATCCGATATTATCACCGCCGATTCAATGATATTATCACTTGAATCCGAATATATCGCCAAAAGTATTGGATATTATCGGAGCGAATATGATGTGATGGTTGAGAAAGTTGTATTCACTCTTTTATGGATTTCTGAACTTCCTCATATCTTATGTAGTTCATGCAACTTGGCATAATTATGGAATTAATCAGTATTACTTTTGTTAAATTATGTTATGAGGGTAATATTATTTTTCTAGTTAAGTTAAATATTACTCATGATTCTTGAAGTTCCCATGCAAACACTTAAAAAGGTCATACTTGACATTAGCTTGCTGGGTAATATTTTTATGTTTAAAATTTTTAAGCACTTCTATAATTAATTTAATCAAAGTTTGATGTGATAAAAAACTTGGTTTGAAATATTATGTATGATTTGTGATAGTTAAATGTTTTTATATTTTTAACTACTTCTTTTTAATTTTTTTTAAACATTGAAACATATTTGTTTCGTATCGCCCGATAATATCCTGATATGCCACGACCGATGTGAAACAATACCGCCAATATTATCACCAATACCGTGACTTTCAACCATGATATAAAATCGAAGGACTCTTGTTTCTTCATTTCATCCTGTTGTCCCACACCAAAAATAGTAAATGCTTCCAACAAAATAATAGTAGGTTTTGATAGAGAAAGAAGTAAAATCATAACTGAAACAAGGTTGTATAGCTACACAGCAGGGCACAATTAATAATGCTAAGTTGTTCGTCATAACTACACTTTTCATAGTCCAATTAGATTTTCCAACAATCCGTTGGAAGAATGAAGTACGCATCTTCATTGTTACGTCAATATATATATATATATTTGATTACCCAGATGTTTCTAAGGTACTTTTCTGTGCCTAGTTTGGTGAGGAAGTGTCTGAAAAGCAACTTAACAAACAAATGTATTAACTTTTCTCTAACACCATAAGGTTTCTTATCTAGTCATCAATATGTTCTGAAAAGTACGCAACTAAACAGATAAATGTATTTGCTATTCTCTAACATCTTAAGAATTTTTATATAAACATCAACACTTATCAGTACCTGAAGGTCGGTCTACTTTATTTAGAAGAAGCAGAGGACGTAGACCATATTTTAATGCCTTTGCAAGAACAAATTTAGTCTGTGCCAGGGGACCTTCACCAGCATCAACAACTAAAATTGCTCCTTCAACCATGCCCACAACCCGTTCCACCTATGAAAAGAGAAGGGAAAATTTAACTCATTCAGCATAGTAAAGACTTAAAAGGCTGCAGTTAGGATTGTTGCAGTCTCCAGGTATTCAAATCAAGGTAATTACAGTTTAAAAGGTGGATCATACAATGAGAAATTCAGGCTAAAGGTTTAACCTTCATTACTGTCAAGTTCGTACATTGTCCAATCCACAACCAAAAAAAATTAACAAGCTAAACTTTGAGATGTCTTTTCTTTTTTGGTTTTTCATTTTAGGACACAACTTGCAAAGGTGACATCACCTCTAATAAAACGTGTAGATTTAGTTGTTGCAGATTTAAGTAAAACTTTGAGAAGTTTTTTCCTTTTTGGTTTTTCATTTTAGGACACAACTTGCAAAGGTGGCATCAGGTCTAATAAAGGGAAAGTATCCTAATGAGTTAGGATCAAGTGTTAATTCATTGATTTTTGCAGACAATGTTAACAAGTATACAAGTGAAGTTCCCTTGTGTCTTATAATGGCTTCTATGATGAATACTTCTGGATACCTGGACACTGATTTGCAATGGCTCTCAACGCTATACCTCTCTTTTCAGTTGCTCCTTGACACATCAATGTGAGCAACAGAAAACAGATATATGCATTGTTAAGTTGTTCAATTGTTTCCTAGAAATAAAATTTTAACCGAGCTGACTGTATATGAGCTCTAAATCTGAATATCTGATAAAAGGCCACTATTTCAATTAAAATCTAACTTAATCACACACGCTTACTTGAAAAATAATTTAAAAGACAATCAAAGTGATGGATGATGGCCTGAAGCCACTTAGCTAGTTTTATTCCTTGAAAACCAAAATCATGGCCTTATCAACTTATAACTCCAGTAACAAAAATATATTACAATAACCGTTGTTCCTAGAGACTTCATCATCACCATAAAGGAAAGAACATCACGAATTTAAGCTCTCAGAATATGACATACCTCACCACCAAAATCTGCATGCCCAGGAGTGTCAACCATATTCAGCTCATGCTCTTTCCAGGAGATAGATGTAACCTGCAACTTGCAAGTTATAACAAAAATAACAAATGACATGCTCAAACAACATATAGCAAGCAAATTACAGAACCATCAGAGGATTAACCACCAGAAATATTTAATTTCAATTGCAAAATTTTTATCTAAACAAGTAACTGATGCATACACACCAAAAGAAATGTTCGCTATCCGTGGTTCTATTTTTAAGTTGTTCTTGTCAAGGCCAAAAAATGACTCCAAACACAACATAGTAAGGATTTTGTTCGGTTTAACCCAATCTTGCTATCAAAAATACCCAAAATCAAAACAAAACATACCCTCAACCATCTTCCTATATTTATTTTATTTATATATTATAAATCATAAGCTCCTGATATCAAGGCATGATTTGACTCTATAGTCATTTTGTCTCCGTAAAAAATAATGCCCAACGGACATACATAACACCTCAACAACTATCAAAACATGTTTTGACATTCTCTCTCAAAAAACAATATTAAACATACTTTCAATCATTTTCAGCACTTTTTAAAATTATCTCTAAAAGCAATACTAGACCCTCTCACATTTTCCAATACACGCTTCAAAATCTTCAAAACTTAAAATTCATTTTTCCAGCCCATGCAAAATCGACCCAAAACAACCCCACACACTCAGGTTGCCTTTGAGGATAGACAATAAATTCAGACAAGGAGGTCCAAAAGCCGCTTTTCTATAGAAATTGAACCCATATCTGATTATTTATTGCAAAATATTGTAACTAGAAGAAACCAGGACACTTTTCGACTGAACGTCCCCTTTAGAAAACCCATAGAGGAACTTGTAAATCAAAATTCAGGAAGACTACTGAAACAGTAGTCTAAACTGACACAGTAATCCAATTATGGCCCGACACCATCCTACCACTGGCTCAGAAGTAAATACCTACGCAAACTTTCATCAATCTACTACCAACAAAATAGTAGCAAGTAAGACCGGCCTTTTTTCATCATTGCCAATGGACCCTTCATGTCAATGTTAAGATCAAAGCAAACATGAAGCCCTACACAACAGTTTCCTTTTTCAAACTTCAAAAAAATAAAGTAGCCTACTGATATCCTTTTATCCAGCATACGGGATTATCTACTATAAAGAAAGCAGCAATAACCTAACAGACGGCCCAAGAAAATCTACATCCAAAAAATACAAACAGAACACCAATATACGGAACGGAACACATAAACTTATCAATCTGATATCCTTGTTAACTACTCACTTTACTGTAGCTCCTAAGAATCGAAACACAAACATACATAAAAAATTCAAAAGAACTGGTAAACCATTAAACACCTTAGAGGCGATGGTTATGCCGCGCTCGCGCTCGAGGCTGATCGAGTCTAGGGCTCGCTCGTGTGGAATATCGGCGCCACACTGGCGCAAGAGCCGATCCATGAGTGTGGTCTTTCCATGATCAACGTGAGCTATTACAGGCAATTCCGAAGCCGACTAGGATCCACGGCTCCAGAGCATCCGGAGTGGACGGCGGACGTGGCAGCTGCGGGTAATCGAGGAGAAGAGCCTCGTGTAGCCCGCACTGTGGGGCTTCAGATAGCCGGAGCAGGTGTGGAAGGACGAAGAGCGGGACTTTCTGGCGGCGGTGGACCAGAGAGAGGAGCAGTGACCTACATTGTCTAGCAGAGTGCAGAGAAATTGCAGCTTCTGCTGTAATTCAAGAGGAAAGAACGCAAAATGGTGGTGCACTACTTGTAGGGTTTAAGGGATTTTTCTATTCCTATTTCTTTTTACCCTTTCCATTGTGATGGAAGTTAGGTTTAAGCGATTTTGCAAAATATCGGAAAACAATTTGTCAGGTTGTGAGGCGTAGTGAGTGTATGTAAAATTAAAAAAATTAAAAAATAAAAAAAAACAAAAAGTAATTCTAAGTTTATAGATTAATTTTAATTAAGAAAGAGGGTTTGTCACCACATTTTTACCTTTTAATTCTTATATTTAGCAAACAAATCTTCCAAGCTTATAGGTATTTTTGTAAATTTTTAAAGTTTTTTTAAAAAAAAAAGATTTTTTAATTAATTTCCATAATCAAATTATTTCAATTAATTACTTTTCCAATCATGTTGCAGCCAAAAACGCGAAATGCTCTTGGGGCAATCATTCATCTAGAAGTAAAAATTATAACTTCAGAAGTTGCAGCAATCCTCAGTCCTCCAACAAGTGAACCACTGTTACATATTGATAGGATGTGTTTTATCATTTAAATGCATGCTTAATTCAAGTGTTTTTAGAATGAATTTATTGCATTGATAATTGAATTATGCATATTTCAGGTGAAGGATTGACATTAACCCCATTTGAAGAAAAGAGAGCCAAAAAGCCAAAATGAAGCCAATAAGTGATCAAGGAAAAGATGAGATGAAAACTGATTTGAACATCTAATAGGGCGTGATCACGTCCTATTCAATGGGCAGAGTTGAGAAGGAAACAGACTTGAGCATCCAATAGGGCGTGATCACGCCCTATCCAATGCTCGGGTCTATTTACACGAAAATAGGCAATTTGGAAAGATTTGTTGTTGCGATTTATTTCCTTTTCCAGACGCCAAGTTGGAAGGCAAGAGAGAAATGTTTTTGGTGCTATAAAATTGTTGTGAAGGCTGAAGATTAGGAAAAAAGAATTCCATATTTTTATTACTCTATTAGTTTAGTTCATCTCTTCTTCTTCTTCTTGGTTTATGTTTTCTAGAATTTTCTACACATATGTTGTGTAGCTAATTCTATTTTCTGATTCAAGGGAGACGTTGAACCCAATTGTTATATTTTGAGATCTTGGTTTTATCTAATTTCATTAATTATTTCTTCTCTTGATTTATATCTTATGGAATGATTATTATTGATAGATCTGACAATTCGATTCGATATTAATTGTTCTATTGCTATCCATGAGTTCAGTGATCCGTAATTGTCATGAATGAGTGGTACAAGTAGGAAACAGATTAATTATGTACTTTGCATGATTTATTTGTAGGGACAAGAAAACTAGGTTAAATGATTGCAGCTATCTCAATTATTTGATCTAGGTTCAACTGTTTTCATTAATGCACATGCTATTATTGAATTGATATGGAACGCTATCGTGCCCAGTCGTGAGATAATAAGTTTTGGTTTAGATGCTTGAGTCAAGTCAATTACAATAGGAAAACAGGAATTTATTATGGCTATCCTAATAAATTTCAAAGTTGAATGCTTGATTGTGAAATTATTCTTATGTGATCAATGATGAACATAATGATTGGGTGACACATTCCCTTGGATTGGAATTCTTACCTCTTGATTTATTTCAATAATTTATCTTTGCTTTTTATTCTATTTCTATTAATTAGTATTAATTCTCAATCCAAACCCCTCATTCGGTTAATCAACTGAGACTAAGAAATTAATTCGTAGTTCCTAGGGATTCGACATGATTCCACTACTGCTACAGTTAGTGAATCAGTAATTAATTTTGACGGCTTCGACAACCGATCAAATTTTGGCGCCGTTGCCGGGGATCTACTTTAGTTTTTAGTCTCGTTGCTCTTTTTCTTCCCTTGCTAATCTCTTTATAGTTTTGCAAGGAATATTCGTGCAATACTTGATATATAGTTTAACTGTTGGTGGTGAATTCTTTGAGGAAATTGAAGAAAGGATGGCAGGAAGCGAATGGATTTCCACGATGGACGAGAATCATAGACAATATGGATTTCCATCATCCTGTGCAAGCTGCACCGCAAACGCCAAATTCAGGTATAAGTTTAGAGGATATTGTTAAATCCCTTGCCCTCACTACTCTTCAATTTCAACAGGATACAATGGCGGGTTGCAAGAGACAAAGGCATGCTTACAACTCTTAGGAAATCAAATCTCTCAATTAGCCACATCAATTAGCAAATTAGAAGCTCAAGCATCCCAACAAAATGAAGTAAATCCAGAAAACGCGAGTATGACACCTCAGAGTAGGAAGGAGCTACACATGATTGAACAAGCACCGATGGAAGCCAAAGAAGACGAAAAGACTCTTGAATTCACTGAAGTACAAAATGAAAAGGTAGAGTCTAATCTAATTCCACCTCCTTCGTCTAACACTTTTGCTCTTCTCGTCCCTTGCAGTATGCCCAAATCAAAGGAGGATGAGAAGGAAATTACCTTAAACAAGGTAAAAATCAACATCACACTACTGGACCTAAAAGCCTTGCCCTACCACCTCCAATGTCTCTATTTAGGTGTAAGCGAAATATTATCTCACATAATTTTCCAAGGACTAGTCAAAGAGCAAAATGTACTGAAATTGGATGGAAGAGAAGTCTTGAGAAACTGTAAGGAGAAAACAAAGAAGGTTCTGCGATTTTGTGATTTTAAAAAAGTTGTTTGAGGTTGGGAAAAAGTGTTATTCTAAAGTTCGCTTAAAGCTCATCTCAGGTAAGTTGTGCTCTTCTTGGCTTGGACATTTTGAAGCTGTTTATGTTTTTCCTCATGGTGTAGCAGGATAAAAAGTCTAGCCACGAGATAAATTTTCAAAGTGAAGGGCCATCGATCAAAACCATTTCTTGGAGGTGATGAAGTCACAACCATCAGCAACAAAGCATTGGCATCACTCGAACAGTTGACATTTTGAAAGCAAAGCACTCCGTCGAGCATAACGACATTAAAAAGTTGCGCTTGTTGGGAGGCAACCCAATTCTTTTATTTGCCTTCTTTTTAATTGTTTTTATGGTTTTCTTTTAATTTTAGGATTTAACTTCATACACTCTGCAGGTTTGACCTCTATATAAAGCGTGCTCACGTCCAATCTAAAGCCAAAAACACACCACATTTCTATGTTGAAACAGAGTTCATAGTGAAATAAAGCATGATCACGCCTAAAAAGAGAGATCAAATCTGTCAACAGCATCACCGTCTGCTGCAACTGTCTCCCACTGTCGCTCCACAGCGCCGCCTCGTAGTTGCTGTTGCTATTTCCATTGTGGCTCACACCTTATCTCACCTTCTATTCTGTCTGCACCACTCTCCAAACGCCGCGCCTTTTGTCGTCTAATCATGCACCACCATCTCCTGCTGCTATTCTTCGCTCATCTAGCTGATTTGACACCACTTCATATTTTATGGATGTTCTCTATTTCCTTTACTTTTTATTCCCTTGCTATGTGTGCTGTTTTATGCATACATTGAGGACAATGTAGGTACTTGGTGTGGAGGAGGTTTGCTATAGTATGATTGTGCAAATATTTGATGATTGATTAGAGACTTGATTTTCTACTTAATCTTTTCATAGATTATGCATTGATGGGAGTGTTGAGCATATTTATGTGCAAAATAATTTTTGGTGAAGAAAACACTTGATTTTTGGTCGAAAATTTGAAATTTTTTTAAAGACACCAGAATTTATGCTTGAATTTAATGTGTCTTAAGATGAAATGTGGGAATTATTCTATGACTTGAACTAATTTGCATGAATGTTGTCGTGTAATATCTCTGAAACTGATAGGAATTTGTTGTTTAAGTTGAGATTAGTAGAAAGAGATGACACTAGTAGCATATAAAAATTGTGTGAAATGTGTCCCATTGATTGCATTAAATGAAAAATGTTCAAGAATCAACACTAAAGTCTTTGTGTGAGCTTTTGAGCCAAAGCACTTGCATTTAATAGTGTTCATATATTTCTTTGATTGAGGGCATCAAACTTAGTGTGTGCATTCTAGAACTTGCTTGTGTAATACATTTTGAGACCACATTTCTTGTGAATTGGTGTATGAAAGTGATAAGGGCATTTAGGAATAGCAAATTGACCTTGAAAAGAGCCTACCAAATAAATTCACCATTAGAAAATTCTTTTGAGCCTTGGTCTTTCTTTTCTTGGTTAAACCACGTTACAAGCCGAATTATCCTTCTCTTGGTTATTTTCTAAAAAGAATTTTGAACCCATTCAAGGATGGTGATGATTGGGTTGCTTGCAAGTTGCTATGGGAACAACATGAAATGAAATGGCTCAAGTAGCTTACAAGAGATTCATAGTTTTTCGGGAGAAAAATGATGAAAATGAGGATTAAAAGAAAAAAAGAAAAGAAAAAAAGAGAGGAAAGATGAAAAGAGAAAAAAAATATCATGAGAAAAAAAAAAGTCGAAGAGTTGAATTCTTTCAATCACTTGAGTCAGGTTGAAGAAGAAAAATGTGTTAAGCAAAGCAAGCAATTACCATCATCCTTTTGAGTTCATAAGCCATAATTTGACCTTTTTGCCATACCCTGTCCTAAAACCCATTACAACCACGTTAAGACCCTTTGATTTATGCATTGATTCGCATTCTGTAGTGGTGGAGATTTGATTCACAAACAAGCCTATGGCAATGACACTCTATTGTTTTGATTTGAGTGAGTCCCAATTTCCTAAACACTTTTCGAGTGACATGAGCGATACCTTCGTGAGAGTGTCGAGACTTGTTTCATTTGAGTTTGATATAGTCAATGGGATACTTGTGTGTTGAATGTGTGCTACTATTGTTTATTCTCAATATTACTATCCTCATAAACTGCAATGACATATTGGTTAAGGGACATACCTGATTTACATGAAGGAAAGTTTGAAATCGATCACTTGAATAATTCGTATGTTTTGATTCAAGACATACTTGAGGACAATCATGATTTTGGTGTGGGGAATTTGATAGGATGTGTTTTATCACTTAAATGCATGCTTAATTCAAGTGTTTTTAGAATGAGTTTATTGCATTGATAATTGAATTATGCATATTTCAGATGAAGGATTGCCATTAACCCCATTTGAAGAAAAGAGAGCCAAAAAGCCCAAAATGAAGCCAATAAGTGATTAAGAAAAAGATGAGATGAAAACTGATTTGAACATCTAATAGGGCGTGATCACATCTTATTCAATGGGCAGAGCTGAGAAGGAAACAGACTTGAGCATCCGATAGGGCGTGATCACGCCCTATCCAATGCTCGGGTCTGTTTACATGAAAATAGGCAATTTGAAAAGATTTGTTGCTGCGATTTATTTCCTTTTCCAGACGCCAAGCTGGAAGGCAAGAGAGAAATTTTTTGTGCTATAAAATTGTTGTGAAGGCTGAAGATTAGGATAAAAAAGAATTCCATATTTTATTACTCTATTAGTTTAGTTCATCTCTTCTTCTTCTTCTTGGTTTATGTTTTCTAGGATTTTCTACACATATGTTGTGTAGCTAATTCTATTTTCTGATTCAAGGGAGATGTTGAACCCAATTGTTATGTTTTGAGATCTTGATTTTTATCTAATTTCACTAAGTATTTCTTGTCTTGATTTATATCTTATGGAATGATTATTATTGATAGATCTGACAATTCGATTTGATTAATTGTTCTATTGCTATCCATGAGTTCAGTGATCCGTAATTGTCATGAATGAGTGGTACAAGTAGGAAACAGATTAATTATGTATTTTGCATGATTTATTTGTAGGGACAAAAAAACTATGTTAAATGATTGCAACTATCTCAATTATTTGATCTAGGTTCAACTGTTTTCATTAATGCACATGCTATTATTGAATTGATATGGAACGCTATCGTGCCCAGTCATGAGATAATAAGTTTTCGCTTAGATGCTTGAGTCAAGTCAATTACAATAGGAAAACAGGAATTTATTATGGCTATCCTAATAGATTTCAAAGTTGAATGCTTGATTGTGAAATTATTCTTATGTGATCAATGATGAACATAATGATTGGGTGACACATTCCCTTGGATCGGAATTCTTACCTCTTGATTTTATTTCAATAATTTATCTTTGCTTTTTATTCTATTTCTATTAATTAGTATTAATTCTCAATCCAAACCCCCCATTCGGTTAATCAACTGAGACTGAGAAATTAATTCGTAGTTCCCTAGGGATTTGACCTGGTTCCACTACTGCTACAGTTAGTGAATCAGTAATTAATTTTGACGGCTTCGACAACCGATCAAATTTTGATGTAACTGTAGATTGTCATGTGTTGTGAGGATTTCTTGGACCGCAACAAATCCAGGACAACATTTTCGTGGTTGTCCTGGGCGCACAGTATGTTGCAAATATAGTCGAACGGAGTTGCACGACATCACTTTGATTATTGTTTTTATGTTTAGCAGTTTTTTAGTTTTTTACGTTGGTACATATGAATTAATTTTGCCTCCTTTCGTTTAGGGCACATATTGCGGGTCATTTGAGTGGGTCGATCTACCGATTTGTCCCCATTCGAGGGAGATAATACCTAGTTTACTGAAGCTTATATCAAGTTTCGATGCAGTAGTGAGCCAGTACTAGAACTGTTTGATGTTAATTGAGAAACGATGATTAATGGCTACGCGTTTTCTGAAGTTTGTGGTTGTGGCGTGGGCATGCACAATTGCATACTATATAAAACAGTCATGACTGTTCGATTGCAGTTGGTTCTTCTTGTGTACGTTGTCTTGTAAGTTTTTGTATAATTTAAAATATATGAACCACCATGTTAAGTGACTACGTGAGATTGTTATTGTTATGGTTTAAGCATAAACTTTGGATACAAGTGTGAACTCAATTTTATGATTAATGAATTATTGTTAATGTAGGGACCTACATTAAGCCTTAACGTCGTGTTTCTACTTGTGTTGTAAGACTTATCGTACTTGGCCCATTGCCTTATAGACTATATAAATCTGAAATAATGTTGAGAATTCGTTTATTGTACACTAAGCACCATCCAATAACCCTCCATTTCTACATGTTGTGCTTGTATTAGAATGAGGTTATATATTGTTACTGCTACAATTAACACTACAAATTGACAAATGTATATCTACATCTACATAGTAGCGATCTTTCATGCTTTACTACGTTGCCCCCAATATATACAAAGGGTAAATTGCATAACACATCCCTGTGTTTTAGAAAAATAGCGCAAAATCTCCTTGTGTCATGTTTATAGGCAAAAAAACCCCTGTGTTATCTAAAAAGCAGCAAAATACCCCCTCTCCATTAAAAATTAACGAAGAGTGCATGTCACTCGCCTAAAATGAGAGTGGGCTTCTTTTTTAATATTTTTTGCATTATTTATATTTACAAATGTCTATTACACCCCTTTGTTTGATATATATAAGAAAATCATTATTTTAATAAATTATATATTATTGATTAATGACTTTATTGTATAGCTTACATATTATTTTAATTTTATTTATTTATGAAATATATTAACTAAACATAAAAATACATAAAACGTATGTAAAATTTTTAAAAGTTAAAAATTAAATTAACAAATCACAATACAAAATTAATATACTAAAATTCACTTTTCAAATTAGAAATTTATATGATTATAAATGAAAGTTACTTATAATAATAGATATTGTTAATAAATTAAATCATTATTTAATTTAAATATATTTAACTAAACTATACTTTGTCATAAAATATATCAATGAAATATCAAAACACTTAAAAATTATATCATTTCTTAAGTTATATTATTTATGAAAATTATATTTAAAATAAGAGTATCAATATATGATTTAAACTAAAAATTTTGAGATTTTTATTATTTTTAAGTTTTGAAAAAATAAAAAAAAAAAAGTTTGGCATCTTCTTCTCCGTTGGCCGCCTCGTCGCCGACGGAGAAGAAGACTCTGGCAATGGGTGACCAGAACATCGACGACAGAGGCGACGTCACCCCAGATATGGGCGGCCGCCCTTTCAGAAGGGGGGGCAACGACAAGGTCATCCCCCTTTGAGGGGGTGACTCCGCCATCGCCATTTTTGCTAGCGTAGGGTCTGGGCGACCTCACCGTCGCCCAGTTTCTTAGCAGCGATGCCACAGAGGCGACGCCCGTCGCCCCTACTCTGTGTATATATATATATATATATATAATATATATATATATATATAACTATGCATATAAATATATAAATATACATATGTATATAACTGTATATATAAATATATATTTAATATAAAATATATTTTAAAATAACTTTAAATCTCAACCGTTCATTTTAAACTATTGATGATCAATGGCTACAATAACAAGGATATAACAGTCAACTTCTCAAGATCGCCCATTGAGCTTTAAGCAACCCAAACGTACGCTCGATGACATTTCTTGCAGTTGAGTGCTTCATATTGAAAAATTCTTCTTTGTTTTGAGGTCACTCGGCAACGCGGTCCCATTTCCCTCAAGTGATACCCCACCCCGCGGTACGGGGTGAGGAAACCGTCTTCATTTGTATAACTATTTGTCACATAAATAATAATTACCTGAAGAGAATTTTCAAAAAGAATAATGATCAAAGGATATATGCATTACTATTAGGTCAATGCTAGGGTTAGCAATTTCAACCCGAACCCAAAAAAACCCGCCCTGGACCCGCCCCATAGAATGCCATTTTTCGGGTTCGGGGTGGGTCTGGGGCGGTTAAAACCTGCCCCGGCCGGGTCCGGGGCGGGGTACGGGTCTTGTCTCGAACCCGCCCCATTGGGCCCGGCCCCGGTCCAACCCGCCTCTTTTTTTATTGTATATTATTAATATATATAATATATATATAAATGAATCCTAAATAATTTTTGCATATACCCAACTATATATAAAAATACCAAAAATAAAAAATTAGTTGATAAGAAATTTAATAATTTAGAGAACGTATTTTTTGTCTTATCCAATTCATTTTAGATTGAAAATTATATTAAAATATTTAAATATAAACTGATATTATTTATTAAAACAATATTAGTCTAATGTATTCTTTGTATAAATTAATTAGGTCGGGACGGGGTGGAATTTTTAGCATGGCGAGGTGGGGTGGGGGCGGGTTATGGGGCTGGCAAATATTAAATGAGGCGGGTCTGGTACGGGTCCAGGCGGGGGGGGCGGGTTATGGGGCTGGCAAAAATTAAATGGGGCGGGTCTGGTACGGGTTCAAGCGGGGAGGGGGCGGGTTATGGGTCTAGCAAAAATTAAATGGGGCGGGTCTTGAATCTGGGCGGACCCGTACCAGACCCGCCCATTGCCATCACTAGTCAATGCATTTTTTATATTGGTTCTAAACGGTTACCTGTCGGAACAAGTAGACCATTAGGCTTGTTTATAGCATCACATAATACTCTACTATCTGCAACACTTCCCTCTTAACCGGTAAATACATAAATGAATTGAATGTTCATGTTGCAAACTCCTAACACATTAACTGCAATATGATCTTTTCTTGTACGATAACGGCCTGTGTCTTGTTGAGGGACCCTAACATCAATATACGTTCCATCTAGTGCACCCAAACATCCCTACAAATGATCACATAAGATATGTTACACAAATTTAATGACTTAAAAGTTGATTCCATTCATAATTTTTCCTAATTTACACCTTGAACCATCACCATCGGGAGTCCGTACAATCTTCAGTTATAGGTATTAGTCAGACTAGAAATGTACGGTTAAGTCTGAGTATCGCGTAGAGCACATTGTGGAATGTTTTGCTAATAGTACGATCAGACTGTATGAAATCATGTTTTACTACACAGTTCTTCTTGTGATGCGCTATGATATTTAGGAAAATAGCTACTTGCTCACTTACCGACAAACTTTTGGTATCACTAGCCCTGAACTATGTTCCAACAAATAACACAATCGGCCAAAGGCATTTTGGTTCATAGATGTCTTAGACACGATTGGTCATTGTCGATAACCAACCTATGCAAATGTTTTACCTGCACTGGAATACGGCTAGTAAGACTGTAAAAACGATTATGCTTAGCCATTCTTCTGCTACGTCTACATTTCAAGTGCATATGAATGCATACAAACAACATAAGTGCAACTATTATCTCATTGACAATTTCCTCGATAGCAATAAAAGCAAGAATTATTCTTCTTGAAACCATCCTATCAGTAAAAAACAATATATGAAGGAAATAAGATCGGGAAGTGAACTAAAATTGGGGATATAGCTGTCTACATAGCACAATCTTATAAGTTAAAAGCAAA
Organism: Sesamum angolense; assembly: GCA_034509725.1. Classification (NCBI taxonomy): domain Eukaryota; kingdom Viridiplantae; phylum Streptophyta; class Magnoliopsida; order Lamiales; family Pedaliaceae; genus Sesamum; species Sesamum angolense. Next base: position 105,030 of record JACGWL010000015.1, read on the forward strand.
GCACATTAGCAGGGTGCTAGTTGATGACATAAAATTGTCAACAATGCGGGGAAATGTGCATTTGTACATAATTTTAAATTTATACACTAATGTACATTCATCTTATGTCCAACAATAATTAATTACATTACTTGGTCCAGAGGAAAGTTCTACATTTTTAAAGCTAACACTACACAATACTTACGCTTTACAAAGTAAAAAGTGGTACTTAAACTAGCGCGAGCTACATCTTGCAATTATTAAACAATTGATGGAAGAATGAAATTACTCAGCAGTTAACAATTTCGAACAAACTTAAATCAAGAAGTTTAATATTGCACAATCAAAATGAAGGAAGAATTGCGTTACTTATCCGCCGCAAGAAGAGCAAGCATCAGAAGTTTTCTTAACGAACAACTCGCCCTTGTGCAACAAATCACAATCCCTGTCCCCAAAAATAGAAAAAAAATTAAAACAAAAGGATTAATAAAAAATGAGTTGGTGAAAACAAATGGTAATATGGAGTTCAAAAGAAGGAAAAACACTAAATTTTGATTTTCCTGAAAATTAAACAAGTAGAAGGAAAATGAAGGAGAAGTGAAACATTTGGGGAAGATGACTGGAGAGTTGAGTACAATGGTCCAATTTTGTCAGGACTTAGGCTCACCTATAATCGAGGAAAAAAATGAAAAAATTCAAAAGAGGAAAGTTGGCCCATGCGGGTACTAACTAATCATTAGATTTTTTGAGTGATTCAAATCACTAAAAAAAAAAGCCTCCAATACCAGGCCAACCCAAGTAGTAGCGGATTGGCCAAAATACAAGTAAATAAGCCACTATAGGAGACTATAAGGGATATCACACATAATCCCTAGAAGTAAACATGGCCTGAATAATTGAAAGATCCGAAATTATTTAGTAGATGTTTACTTTGTTGTGTTATAATTTGAGGTGAACAATTAGTAAGTTGTTTACTTTATATGACACTACAAAAAAATAGTTCTATAGCACAGAAATTTTTGTCATAGATATGTCATTGCAAATATACAACAGTTGTGTCACGCTTTTGCAATGGAGTTGCAATTTTTTTGAGTTCTCGTGGCAAATTTCCTTTCAAACTAATAATATACTTCGCAATAGGAGGTGTAAGACCTGCCCTCCCTGGGAGGTTCTTATCATACATTCATCTCCTCAATTGTCGTAACATGATGATATATCACTATATATTTACACGTATATATATACAATTATATTTTGACCTATAAATTTATAAATATTACATTACACTAAGAATACATAACATATTAGACCAAAAAATCATAAATATAAAATAATTAAATTATAATTTAATTGTCAAAAATGGTTAAAGTTGTTCTTACCTAGCCAATCAACTCAAGAGATCAGTAGTTGTTGGTCCAAATTAAAATTAAGCAATTCTACCCGATCAAGTGTATATGCACGAAAATCAAAGAGATATTGAGAGTGTGTGTGGTTAATAATCAATTCTAGAACATGAAATAAAATGAAAACAACTTGCATCACACACACATATATAAGCTATTTTATACAGGCTTTTGTAATGACATTTGGAGCGATAATATAGCCGTTAAAAAATTGTAGCCGTTATAATATCCGCATTTGGAACGGCCTTTGTAATACAAGCAAGTAAAACAAGCCATCCATATTTGCACAACTTTTATAACACACTTTCTACATAAAATTTCTCAAGGTGTTTTACACGGTCCTTTTAACGGTGACACTTTTTTTCAAATGGCCATTACAAAAATTATCCGGCCGTGCCAAAAACTCTATGAAAATAGTAACGGCCAAAAATAATTGCCGTTTTTTTTGTAACGGTCTTTCATGCTTACAAATTTGTAGCGGCTTTTCGTACAACCTTTGCAATGACTAGCATTATAAGAAATATTGATCGTCCCTAACTTCGAAAATAATTTCAAAAGCCACTACTAATTGTAACGACTATTAACTTATAACGGTTTTAGGGATATATATTACTTTTTAACGGTTTCTTCAACGCTTTTTGCCTTTACAAATATCTAAAGTTGATATTAGCCCGGACATGACGGCATAACACCTTATCCGTTACAAAGATGTAACAAAGGCCGTGCATATTGAAACGGCCACATAGCTGTTTCAAAATAAATTGTTACAAATTCCTTTTTTTTTTTTTTTTTTTTTTTTTTGTAGTGAATATTAATGGCACTCCTTATATAGAAAGTAAAGAACCAAAAGAATTAGGTTTTCCATTAATCAACTAATACTTCCTATCGATCCAATGCTATGACTAAGGAATAATATTCTATTTTAATTACACCTCTTTAACTTTATATATATTATATATATTTCTTTTGCAAGTATAAAAATATTACTAGATGAATATTAAATGAGAGATAAAATTAAAAATTTATATAAATTTTTTGCCGAAGTTAGTATTTTTTGTCTAAATCCGAACAGACAAGTTCAATTAAAAATGAAGAATTTTCAAAAAGAGGTGTAAGTATAATTTTTTTAAAAAAGTAAAATTTTATTTAGAGAGCCTAAGTGTAATTATCCCCAAAAAATAGAGAGATTTAAAATATGGAGGGATAATATTAAAAGTAAAATAGTACGAAAAATTGCAATTGACATAAAAAATTGTACAAATAAAAAATGACTTATCTTATTAAATTGGAGTTAGAAAAATCCAAAATAAGAGACTTTGGCGTATCAATTTTATATTAGTATATATTAGATATACTTCGTACATCACTGCTAAGTAATTCATTCACCTCAAAGTACGTGTACGTGTTACTTTATGCTTATACTAAAAAGGATATAAATTGCATTCAAGAAAAAATATAATAATTAAAGTGGAAGAATAAGTGCTTTACAAAAATAATACATTTTATTAATTTATAAATTATCGATTCAAATTTAGGGACAATTATATTGCTCTCCCTGATATTTGATATAATTACATATAGATTTTCTGTTATTTAAAAAAAGTAAAATTACATTTTTGGTCTTGTAACTTTAGGTCGTTAGCACTTTTAGTCCTGTAACTTACTTCATTTACACATTTAGTCCTTTTTTTGACGAATTTAGTCCTTAGCATCTCACATTTGGTCTTTTTTTGGTAAATTTAGTCCTGTATTGGCAATTTTTGTCCTAACGACTCATAGTTACAGGATAAAAAATGAGATTTATTATAGTTTGAATAGGACCAAAATTGTCAACACAGGACTAGATTTGTCAAAAAAGGACCAAATGTGAGATGCTCAAGACTAAATTCGTCAAAAAAAGGACTAAATGTGTAAATGAAGTAAATTACAGGACTAAAAGTGCTAACGACCTAAAGTTACAGGACCAAAAATGTAATTTTACCTTTAAAAAAATTATATTTAGTATTCCTAACGTTTGTTTTCATCCAATAAATAGATCTATCAATTAGCTAAAATTCACTGAATTTGCTAAAAATAGCAAAAAAGTTAAATGAAAAGCTATATTTTCCCCTTATTTACTTATTACTGACTATTATAAATAAAATAATATTTTTTTTATCAAATTATCCTAGTACATTCTCTCATGCCCTAATTCATTTGAAGAGGTAAATCTTTACCCTTATAAGGGTAGTTTAGTCATAAAATGTTTTTTTTTTTACTTGCCAAAGGTCAACAGTAAGTCAATTGAAGATAAATATGTATTTTCATTCAGCTTTTTTTTTAAATCATCAAATTTCATGAATTTGATGAACGAAAGGAACTTTCACTACAAGAAAATTGATCAATAGCACAAAAAAAAAAAAAAAAAAAAAAAATTAACATTGAGTTAATTAGCAAGCAAAATTCTCGTTGCTAATCTATATTTTTTTAATACAAGATATTTACTTACTTGCAAATTTAGCAATAAATTATTTTCAAAATGTATATTAAATAGTGTAAATTAAAAATTTACTTGCTAATCAGCTCGATACTGATTTTTAACATCAGATTTTTATGTAGTTATTGGATATTTTCTTGTAGTGTATTTGTTAGATGAATTCAAATGTCAAGGGTAGGAAAAATCTCATTTGTTGTCCCAAAATTTAGGCTATATTCACTTTTGGTCCCAATGATTACTGAAATCTCACTTTAATGGCAATACCTTATGTTTTATCTCACTTTTAGTCCCACTATTAATATCGGACATAAATGGCCACGCAAGACTTATGTGGCTGTTAATTTCGCATTTTGGAGGGAAAAGAGGCTTGTGCTTCTCGTAGAAAACTTTCATTTTTGGTCACATAACTTGGCTTTTGTTCACTTATGGTCCATTAATTATGAGATTATCACTTTAAGGATATTACATGTGACAGGTACATTCTTCGTGTTTGGAGGATTATAACTGCAACGTTTGGAAAGAGGAAAAATCACAAAATTAGGATTGACACCATGTGAGTCCTTCTAAACTCACGGCAATTGAGCTTCTCAGACTAAAAATGTGACTTTAAGAAATGATTCAACTGCTGCAAAATTAATTATCACGTGTTACTACAATAAGAAAGCATGTAGGCAAAAAATGAGAATTTTGGCAAACGTGATTCTCACTTTAATAGTAGTCTTTAAGAATCTCATTTAAGAACCAAAAATAATTTTTTTTTTATCGATCCAGTCTTCATGATTTTATTATTCCTCGAAATTGTGAAATAAATTAAGATTACAAATGGCTAGGAGGGAGTTTTTGCTACTGAAATAAAAGTGGAGAATGATTACGTGAATCTCATTTTTTATACTCACATGACCATTAAATATTGGTGAAAATCGCGTGGCCTTTAAGTGGTTCTTTTGGAAGGAAATTATGGCCTTCTTCGTCATCATGGACAACTCTTTTTCATTTTGTCCAACCTGTGAAGGAGCCCTGGTATCACTTTCTTTGCCATTGTGCAATTTTTCAGGTCTTCCCATTTGCATATTGACATGGCCATAGAACCTTCTTCTTGGACTCGAGCTCGTTCATGAAGTTTTCATACACGTTTTTCTGACCATAGTTATACTTGATTTTGGAGCAGTTGAACCACTTGTTGAATTCATAGTTTTAGCCTGAAAAGCTTAATTTTCGTGAGTTTGGAAGGACCTAAATAGCATCAACCCAATTTTATTATTTCCCCCCTCTTGCTAAAAGTTGCAGTTATAATCACTAAAAAATATGAAGCATGTGCTTCTCACATACCATAATTTTCTTACACACAATTTATGACCACATGAGTATCGCCGTTCCCATCAAATATTAATTACAAGATGAAAAGTGAAAAAAAGAAAATGTAAGTTATAGTCCTTAAACTGAGAATCCTATAACGATTGGGACCAACAGTGAACATGACCTAAGTTATGGGACCAAAACAAAATTTTTCCTTCAGGAGTACTACTAGATAAAATTTTCAAATCACACGAGCTTTACGTGTAATTACACGAAATTTTAAAGGAAGACGAGATAATATAAATTATCCCTAAGTTTTATTTAAAATATTTTTGTATGTATAAATTTCTTTTATTATTACAATATAAATATTTTTGTGCAGATAATATGCATCACGTTCAACTCAAGTTCTTACTATTAATTCAAAAAGTTAAAAAAAATATATCTTTACACTTTCCCCTTTTAAATAGTACTTCATATTTAGTTATAGTATATTATTACTTTAAATTTGAAGATAATTAACATTAAGGAAAATTTTATTGTTAATTGAGGACATGTAATGCACATGGTTGACTATTTGCACTTGATGATCGTAGAAGAGGTGCCAAGAATTTCAACAAAGCATGCACCAATAATGTAAAATATTTGCAAGTCAATAGTATGACAAGTAGAAGATGGACCTTCCTAGGCTGTATTTCACATGCTGTCGCCCTACCTAATGAGTTGATAATAACAAAATCATTTGCATGTCAATTAATTAAGTGATTAACTAACCCTATTATTAGGTTACCGAATACAAAGAATAAATCTACACCCTGATAATAGTTTTTCTAATAAGATTTGATCCAACCTAACCAATTCGATTGAATTGGGTCCGTACTAGAATTTTTCGTTATATCGACACTTTTTATGATTGGACTTAATTATGAAAAATATTCCGTTTTTCTTTATAAAATTACAAGTATATACACCCTCAATATTGTAATTTAACTCAAGGTATGTATTTATAAAATTTTCCCCCTCAATAGGGGGTGACCTTGTAATTAAAACCACAGTTTCAAGTAGTATATTTATAATTTTGCAAAAAATATGGACTATTTTTTAAATTGTATCTAACTTTAAGCCGCGTCGATTTAAATTATCCTATTCTTTAACCACTACGTCAAGTATAAGTATTTTCACTAGAACAAATATAACATTTTATCATGGTTAATTACCATGGTTAAACACTAATAATTGTAGTAAAAGATTATTGACCATTGCCATGCAACGGTTATTGGTCATGATTTTTACGAGTGTGGCTACTACATTTGTAATGGCTAAAAGTCATGACAAAAATATTTGCCATAGCTCATAGCCATGATAAAAATAGTTTTCATGGCAAATATGTTAAATTTTTGCACTACTTTTTATTTAACAGTGGTTAATAATAGTTATTTATCACAATTTTAATCCATAACTAGTAAAATCGTAGGCAATAATAACTTTTTTTCTAGCGTTTCAAGATGAAATGTAAATATATTTGGCATATAACATGTCAAAGTTTGAAAATTATACAAAAGGCTCTTACAATATAGATTAATTACTAAAAGAACAATATAGTCTCATAAGAGGGAAAGTAAAAATAAATTAATTACAAAAGAAACAATCCCAATAACCTACCTCCAATGGCTGCACACCCAAAAAAAATTAAATTTAACAATTTTTATTTCTTTCTATTGTGTAGTATGTGTGTGATCACAGACCGGAATTGATAGGTACAAACGGAAAATTGTCAAAAAATCTAAGTCATGATGCTTATTTTGTACCTTTAATTATTGTAATCACTGCCTCTCAAGATCTGGTAGACCTTCTTCCTGGCCACAAGACTGACTATGGATCCTCCTAGATGACCTTTCTCTATTAAGAATCCATCTGAAGGAGCTCAATCGCGAGCTTGAGCCACTAACTTTAGACGACGACGGCTGCGTTCCGTCCCCGTCTGACGGCCCTTCTAGCGGTGGAGCCGATGGTGGTGCTCCGGCCACAAGCCTAGGCTCGGCCTCCGTGCGACAAATTGGACATGTTGAGTTTGAACCGAACCATTTATCAATGCACTCTGCATGAAAAGTGTGCTTGCAATTCGGCAAAGTCCTTGCCGTTTCCCCATCTTCCAATATGCTTATGCAAACCGAACACTCCACAGAGCCCATCTCGTTGCTGGTGCCGTCTGTCTGTTTGAACACGAATACCGGTAAGGCCGCGATGATAGATGGATCCAGGCCGGTTTTTGGTGGCTCGACGATCTGCACGTTGGCGGACTGCGTTATGAAGCCAAGACGGCGGAGGGCAGCCTGCCGGCGGGCTTGGCGACGCAGCATGCATCGGGCGTATATGTGGAGTAATGCGACGAGTATCACCACGAACGATAACGAGATTATAGCTATCAACATGATCTTGCTATTTACATTGTTGTTGTGCTTACCAGGAAAGAAGGGAGAACGATCGTCCTCGTCCATTCCCATGGTGGAATTCGGGATGGAGTGGTTGAGGTGGAGTTGTCTTATGTTTCCTCTCGGTTCTATGGGGTAAGAATTCTAATATATATGTTTTAACGAGAGTTATAATGGGATGATTTTTGGGTTTAATGCAATTTAACTCTTGTAATATTGTAAATGAGTAAATTATATCTATAAAGAAAACAAAAGTAATTTATTCCTTATATTTTTTAAAAGGGAAAAACCAATAAGCAAATTAGAAAGAAAAAATAGCAATTTAGCTCGATTTATTTTCTAAAATACAATAATTTACCTCTCTTGTTTAAAATAAAGCAATTTACCTCCTTATATAAAGAGGTAAATTGCTTCATTTTAAAAAGCATATATAGGGGGATAAATTGTTATTCAACATTTTTTAAAATGAAGCGATCTACCTTCTTAAAAAGTGAGGTAAATTGCTGTATTTTAAAAAATATAAGAAAATAAATTGATACATCTTAAAAAATACAAAAAGATAAATTAATATTTATATATATATATATATATATATATATAAGATAGATAATTTACTCATTTAGACAAAAAAATTTCCCATAATTTTCTCATATTTATGCCGTCCGTTCACTATGATGTGTGTGAACGATTTGGGTTTTGCGTGGGCTAATGGGTTTTGATGGTGTGGCGATATTTCAAGTGGTTTGACTTTGGAATATTGACTTTTTGGCAAATTTCACTTAATCTTCCTCTTGGCTTGTTGGGATACTTGGAAATTTCCAGAATGCATATTTTATTTTTAGAGAAAATAGTTTTTTTTTTTTGTTTTAAATTTTAAGATCAATATACTTTTAATCTTTATTGATTATGAAATTATAATTAAATAACATTACAAAAAGAATTTACTTTTAATTATTTTATCCAATTTTATTAGTATTTTAACAAAAAAACGTTCGCTAAGAAATGAAATGATATAAATAGGAATAATTACACTCTCTGTTTGGTGTAATTACACATACATCTTTTTTTAGTTGAAAATTCCATCTAACACCTTTAAGGTTTGTTTCCATTTAATAAATAAGTCCCATCATTAGTCAAAATTCACTGAATTTGTCAATATTAACAAAAATTGAATGAAAATCGATATTTACCCTTAATTGACTTAATACTAACTTATTACATATCAAACAATTTTCCAGACTAACATACCCTTATAACGGTAAGATATACCTTCTCACATGCATTAACGCGTGAAGACGTATGAGGGTAATTTGACCATAAAAAGATTTATTTAACCTGCTATAAGTCAATCAGGGTCAATATAAATTATTTTTTTTCGATTTCTTTGTTAATATAGACAAATTCGATGAATTTTGACTATCGAATGAACTTATTTATTAAACGAAAGCAAACCTAAAAAACATTAAATATAATTTTTCAAATCTAAAAAAAATTATATATAATTACACCAAATCTCGTATAAAAGTGTAATTATCCTTATAAAATAAGAAAAAGGTCTTCTACGCTATTCAACTTTGACCGTTTCAAAATTAGAATTATTGGTTATCGGTCTTGTGTGTTCGTCATGGCTAGTGAAGAAACAAGAAACAAGAAGTCTGGAGTGCAATGTAGTCAATTAATTTGTTTAAAATAAGAAACTAGAAGTCTTGTATGTAATTAATGTAGTCAATTTTGTTTAAATTTCCTAGTAAATGTATTGATCGGCTTATTTATTTATTTATTTATTTTATCAATTTTCATTTGGGATTAAAAGTATAATTGATCTTCGCAGATAATATTTGACTAAGTTTTTAAAAAATATTTTATAAGTTTTTTTTTATAATTTAAGATAAAATAAGATGTTATAGTTTATAAAATATTTTCATATCTTATAAAATATTAGGATATTTGACATAGTAAAATCTTTTTATTGGTAAATTGATAAAAAAGGATATGATAGCATAAAAATTAAATAAGTAGATATTTTCCTGATATATTTTGTATTTAATTTTTTTAAAAATATTTTTACAGATTGTATAGATTAGTTCAACTCCAAGTAAAAAACTATTAGATTTTTTTAGTAAAAAATTATGAATTATTACCTAAACCTTTGCTTCAAAATAATATCAACAGTTATATTAGTCAAATATTAACGTACATATATAATTGATATATATTTTTTTAATTGCAATGACTACTTTACAATCATATAAGTTATAGTGTCGTGAATCTATATATATATAATATATATATATATATATATATATATATATGTTTAAGTGAATATAATATCTATAGCAATTTTATTATTGCACAACTATAATAATTGAAAACCAATTATTAATTACATATGTGTGAATTATAATACTACTAATAAATTATTTTATTGCAACAAAAATTTTATCGTAGAAATTATCCGTCCCAATTTGTGCCGGTATTGCAATGCTTTTACGATGAATGATGCCATATTCGGTTTGAAATAAAGTGGATTGATGTATTGACGGGTTGCCCGTCGCAAAGGTCATCACAGAGTTAGGCCCGTCTAGTACTGTTGGAAAAATCGTCCCAATTATTTTACCAACCTCATTTCGCGGCAGTGTTTTACGATGGATAACTGTAGTTACATTTTTGTGATGGAATTTGGGACGGGGTCATTACAATTGACATGGATTATTGTGCAATTTTTTTTGTTGCCTAGCCGATACAACATTCGTTGCGAAATTGCTCCAAATTTTCCGACTGCTCACCTGTTGTAGAAAATACAGTTCACCGTCGCTAGTTTAATGGCTACTTTGCCCATTGTAAAATTGTCGCAAAGTCACAATGGCTAGTTTCCAACGGCTAGTTTTGTCCGGCTTAAAATTCTCTATATATGTTGCTTTTTTCATTTGTATTCACTCTCTTAAATCATTTAATCACGCACACTAGCTGTCTCTATCTTTATGAGATTATCGTCATTGCTTACTGTTGATCTTTGAGTTGAGTTTAGGGGAGGTGGACTGTGATTGACCAGATTACGATTGAATTTTTTTTTAGTGTAGTTTAATTATTATTTTTAATTTAAAATAATTGAGATGTATATATATATATATGTAGCTAGTAATCATCATGTTAAAACAATTGAGGAGGTAGATGTATGAGAAGAACCAATCAGGAAATGTGTGTATTAGGCAGGAATTTGAGGATGTTATTCAGACTTTTATATAATGGGCTAAGTATCAGCGTGCACATATGGGCTAAGTATCAGCTTGTGCATATGAACAATGAGAAGAGTAGGTGTCTATTACAAAAGTGAAAGAACAAAATGAAGGGAGTGGATCCGCCTGGGCGGCGGAAGCGTGAAAAGGAATAATGTTCAAAACATTAAAATCCAATTAAAAGGGTTCACCCTTGATCTTTTCCAGACATTCAATGTAGAATACATAGACACGAGATTCTAACATATAGGGTACACAGGAAAAGCGTAGAGCGGAGATACATTAAACATGAATGCAACCGTTACCTTTATAGTTTTCTTCGTTACTGGCCACTAGCTTTGTTCTTCTATATTTTCCAAACACGTTGACCTTCTAGATCTCAAAGTGAATCAAGCCTAAGGAAGAATAAAGATTGAAAGAACTATACTATGAAATTAGTATATTCTTTTAGTCAAATCCTCTCCATAAATAAATTCTATTTATAATCAGTGTAAGCCTAATACAATATTGGGTCATCCATATAGTGGAATATCCCATGTACAAATAATCTAACTATTTAATAGGAATAATTATATTTACACTCCCTTACTCATTACCATTTCACACAAACCACCCTGTATCTTCAAAAAAGTACATAAACCACCCGTGACAACCTTTAAAACTGAAAAATACCCTTGTTGACTTAGTCAAATTTTAATTTAATTTTTCAATAGCACAAATGCCCTTAGGGGTGTTTTGTAGTTACCAAAAAGTAGAGGGGTGTCGAAATAATATTTATGAGGATGAATTTTTAATCAATATATTAATAAAACTTAGTTATTATTCTTATTGGGCCTAATAGCAATATTTTCAGACTCGGATCGGGGATTGAACCGGTCAAGATACTAGGTCACTGGTCCGACCGATCGGACCGGATGCAAAAACCGGTTGACCCGGACCCTATTATATATATGCATATATATACATTATATAATTATATATCATATAGCAATACATTATATATCAATTAAGTAAAAAAATGATAAAAAAGGAACTTTAAAATCAATATACACCCAATTTAACATAATATATTAATAAGTGCATAAGTTCAAACTCCAATATAATTTTTAACTAAATGGACAAACAACCAAATAAAAATAGTAAAATATACTACAATTTTGTAAAACATAATCAACTCAATCCCAATTATCTTCATTTCATTATCACTATAATAAGTGCTTCTACTTTGACGATCAAATTGCTCAAGATCAGCCTCTGCAATTGGCTCAACATCGTTTGTCTCTGTAATAAACAATTAATAAAAAATAAGTTGTAATAATAATAATTTTAACCAACCTGTTAATGGATCAAAACGTGTGTGGCTGCAGAAGATCCGCTTGTTGTTTGTTCATTCTGCATTCCAAAATGTAATATGCCAAGGAAACAATTGCTGCCAAAAGGAATTGTATCTTAATTGCTAACAAAATTAAAATACTTACTGCAGGAAAGATGTGCTTGTGCTTGTTGGCAGTGTTTTTGCACTTGTTTCTCCTCTTGTTCTTTAAACACAAATAGCAAAAATCCCTAACATGAATGTCAATACAATAGTACGAAACCCTTCACAGAAGATACGTACCATAAACACCAACAAAAAATTTAAAAAAGTGTCGAAAAGTATAAAATTTTCGTAAGCCTTCTGCACTTGATTCTATCGATTTTCTTTCTAGATTTAATTGTTAGATTCAATTGTTTTTAGCTCAGTATTGTGAATTTTTCACAAATTATGATTTTCTCAAATTTTCTCACTCAAACAATCAAAATATGGGTGCTCTCGTCTAGGGCTGGTAAAAAATCCTCCATATATATGAACGGACATTTTAGTCATTGCCTCTAGAAAATTACGCTCAAATTGATCTGGAAGCAATGTAACTCATTGTTGAAAACAGTGGGAATGAAATTAATTTTTACTTTTAATAGAGTTTTTTTTTAGCATATGATAGGGGTCCAAAATTAATTTAACCCAATAAATTTGCGAGAGCGCATAATTTCTAGAAGTGATGCAGCAGCTCAAGTTCAGAGCAATGCTCTCCACAGCCATACATAGATTCAGCACCCACCTTATGCTACCCCTCCTGCCACCTCGGAGACACCGCCTGAGCTTTTCTTCTGCAACTTCCATAGACTATCCTCCACTCCAGAACCATCCGCAGTGGTCCGGTCTCCACCACTGGCGGTGCAGTCCACTCAACCATGACCGCTATTGGGGGCCCAATGGCCCAATTCAAAAACCCAGTGGAAAAATTGAATTCAGCTCGCCTTCTCCTCCACTACTGAGTTCTTGCTCTTCATTGGCAGAAATGGGGGCTGTTGTTCTCTCCACTGCGGATCCCCTTACAAAAGCCGAGCTTTCCCACTGGGCCTATACAAAATGGCGCCAAAACGGCTTGCCTGTTGGAGTGTCTGAAGCCCCTCCTAGTCCTGCTCGCCCTCCTAAACCCCAACTGGTATATTATTCCTATATCTTTTATTATTCGAATCATTTGCTTCGTGCATTAGTGTGGTTGCTTGTATGTTTCCCCAAAATGATTTACTTTTTAAGGAACAGAAGCTGTAGACTGTTGAATATTGTTAAGTTTGCATATTGGCTTGCTTTTATCTTTCTTTATGAAATTTGTTGATTTGCTCAATTTGTGATGGACGGTATGTTATCAAGAATTTCAACTGAATTTTTGCTGCTTATATGTATGAATTAAATCGAGCAAACTTTTCTTGAGTTCTTTATGCCATGTAAATCTCAAATATGTTGTATATATTTCTGGTCTTTACGAGCCAGAAAACGAGTAAAAGATGAAAAAGGGTACTTCCTTGCTATTGGTCCTCGAAATCTTTTATGGCATTTTTGGTGGTTGTTCTAATGTCTAGCATCGCTTAAAAGGTTGGACCAAGTGACTTATGCATTCATGTATCATTCATCTGGCAATATACTTTGAAGTAAATGAATGGCTTGGGTTGCTTGTGATTTTCATTTCTGTTTCGTGTCTTCATATTAATGAGAGCTCAAGATATGAAGGTATCTGATAAATGTTTCGTTCAATTAGTGGGGTGCCAAAAGATGATTGGTAATTTGATATAGCGTTCCTCCATTTTTCATTAGGATAAAATATTGAATTTGCAGCAAATCGAGAAAAGGAAGATAAACTGATGAAGAATTTTTGCTTTCATTTCCACTCTTTCCATTATTTACCCTGAAATTAGAATATTACTTAGCAGTCGCACAGCGCTTTGGAAGTGTACTTTCCTTCGCCCAATTGACTTTTTAACTTGTTCTTTTAGGCATGCTTATTACTTTCATTGACTGATGGCATCTTCTTGGTGCAGGTTTCCCCAAAAGAAATTCCACCTCCAAAAAGCTCTGGTTTGCCCCTCAATGCCTATATGCTGCATAATCTCGCTCATGTTGAGCTAAATGCCATTGATCTTGCTTGGGATACTGTTGTTCGGTTTTCTCCATACGTTGAGCTTCTTGGTGAAGGGTTTTTCGCTGATTTTGCTCATGTAGCTGATGATGAAAGTCGCCATTTCAGTTGGTGTTTGCAGAGACTGGAAGAGCTTGGAGTAAGGTAGAGAGAGCTTGAATCTAGTATTTTGCACGCTGGTTATTTTGCTGGCAACTGAATTATTTGTTTCTGTGACTAGCTATGGAGACATGCCAGCTCATAGTTTTCTGTGGAGGGAATGTGACAAATCGTCAGATAATGTTGCTGCTCGGCTTGCAGTCATCCCATTAGTTCAGGTGCTCTTTTCAATATCCTAACTGTGACGTAGTGATTCTAGTATTTCCTGCAATTTGTTTAATGATATGAATAAAAAAAGAACTGTGTCTTTCTCTTAACCAGTTTGACAATAAGTCATTGTCACTTCAATTTGTTCAAAAAGTTCCCTTGTTCTTCAGTGTTTTTCACGAAACAAAGTAAAAATGTACAGAAGTTGAAAGCCAAGTGTAAGTCTGGTGGTGCTACTCATTGGGCAGTGTTTCTGGTTGTGCATTTATCAAGTTTTACTGGATTAAAATGCATTACCATCAACATATTTCGCACTTGTATTATCTGAAATCAACTAACAAATGGGAACCTGTAAGCATTCTGACCTAATAAGGTAGTATAATAACAATCTTCTGGTTTCAATATTTTAGTTGTACATTTTAAGTCGTTTCTCCTTTTCCATTTGTTTTTTAACATGCTTATAGTCATGTGAGAGATTTGCCATTAAAGTTGTGGTAAGTTGCAATGTTGAAACTTTCTTCATTTTTATTGTCTGTGTAGGAGGCTAGAGGACTAGATGCTGGACCCCGACTTGTCAATAAGCTAACTGGCTTTGGAGATCACAGGACCTCTAACATTGTCTCGAAGATAGCCGATGAAGAAATAGCACATGTGGCAGTTGGTGTTTATTGGTTTGTATCGGTTTGCCAGAAAATGGGTCGTGCTCCTGGTTCTACTTTCACAGGTCAAATCTTTTCCCCACTCATGACCACTGTAAACATAGAAACAATCTTTGGATAACCTTGTTAAAATTTCTCTTCCTTATTTAACAGATATCCTAGAAGAGTATGGCGTGGAGCTGAAAGGTCCTTTCAACTATTCTGCTCGAGAGGAAGCTGGTATCCCACGAGAATGGTAGACTAACACACTTCAATGGATTTTGGGAAGATCTATCTTTTCCGAGCTAATTCATTTGCATATTAAAAATAGGATAGAACTAAGATGTGTTATAATGTTTTCTAGGTATGATCCTTCATCAACAAAAGGAGGGAAAAACAAGTTTTCTGAGGTATGCCATCCTTTTAATATTGATTTGGTATAATAGTAAATTTTATTAGGAAATAGTGTAAGCAGGTCTTTAAGAACTTGGTTTGTCAATTGAGCTAATTTATCGAGAGTTTTAACATTTTTGCAGGTATACGATAGGCTTGCTTGCATAATTTCCATGGAGAAAGAAAATTCAAGTTTGGTAAAGCTACCGAAATGATTATAACGCAGTTGAAGTTCATTAGTCGCTGCAAATGGCTTTCCCAACAGCATGTATGCTTCCCTACTTAAGGTAAATTGGGTCTATTTGAGCATGATTTTCCCCAAGGTGGGAATGAATAATTGGTGAAGCATTGCGAGGACTTCTTGAGAGTAATTATGGAGTAAGCATCAGCCTCTAAGCCATTTCTGTAGCTCTTCTTAGGATTTAGGATTTAGGATTTCTGAGTTAAATTCTGTCACTAGTTTACACAGTGGAAAAGAATTTTGTCCCGGAGCAAAAACTCTAGCAACTACGAGGAGTGATGATCATGGAGCATAGATTCAGCTTAGAGTTCCAGAAGTGATATCTAGTGATTTGTAAAAAATTGTATATATATAAGATGACGTCAAAAAAAAGCGAGATTGATTAAATTTATATTATAGGAGCACGATTCAACACGTTTTACACTAAAGTTTAATACAAAGTTATTCACTTCCTTCTCAAATGAGAAAATGGGGGGTATTTAAGCTAATACGAATGTATGCTATTTCAAGTAGTTACTGGTAAAGAACTATTTTAAACCTAACATGTTATTCTAGTAATTTGCTACGCCACATCAATTTAGTAAAGTTTATTTGACATTGACATCCCTTTTGGAGAATATCATTTTTATCTTATTTGACTTGATTTCTTTCCTTCATTATCATTTTTGTCTTATTTGACTTGATTTCTTCCCTTATTAACAGTCCCCCAATTCTTGAGGATATTTAGGGATTAAATCTTGATCTCGGGCTCTTCTTTGAGCCCGGCATGTATTTGTATGTTGTGACTTTCCTTTATGTAACAACTGTCCTGTCCTGTTCACTTTTTGACTTTCTTCCAATTTTTTCTTTGTAAACCACTTGGCTAGGTGAGATACTTTCTGCTTGTGAGCAGTTCTCTTTTCCTCCTCCCACTTTATTATTATTGTGGTCTTTCTTTTCTGTTGGTTTGTGTTAATTAGCTTCCACGAGTCGACAGAACACTCGGGGAACTGCTAGGAACCCGTCAAGGTTGGAGTGGAGAATCTCAGTTGAGGAGATCAATTCAGGTAGCCGATTGAAGGAGAAAACAAAAGAGGTATTTCCAGAAGAAGATAAGATACGAACATGGAACTATATTTACAAAGAAGTTGTACGCAAACCATGACGCCACGCGCAAGCTGGAACACTGCATATTTATTCAATTCTATTCACAAACATGTCTAAAATTAACCTGAAACCTTAATTCAAATGCCTCCGCCAGGTCCTGTGTATGGCTCATCTTTACCCAGTGCTGCCTCATCTTTCTGTTCAACCACTTGAGCTGGATACTGCCCAACGAGAAGATCCTTCGTCGTCTGGCCGATCTCCACCAACGTTTCACCAATGGCTCGTACAATGCTGCCACCCTGTTGCTGAGCAGTGCTCTCTCCCTGCTGATGCTTTTCTTCACCTTCTCCTGCATGCAGTTGCTTCTCCTCACCTTCTCCTACATGTGGTTGCTTTCTTTCGGCTTCTGTTCCTCCTCGACCAGCCTCCCGAAATTTCTCGGAGCGCACTTCAACTTGTGCTCTTGTGTCGTGCTGCTCTGTGATGGTAAATGTTTCTCCCCCTTCAGTCTAACAAAAAGGTAGAATGTTGTCAAATTCTGGTTTATGTTGTGGATTGCTATCTTACTAGAGAGGTGAAAGAACAAATCTCGAAAGAGGTAAAAAACTGAATACAGACTCCTTTTGAAGTTCGGGCATAGAGCCGTTCTACGTATGGCTACATATATCGTCTGGCAATTCAATCGTCAAGGGAATTTCGAAATACAACAGTCCACCGGGCGTCCAAGATCACCCGACGATGTACGATCCACCTGATCACTCGGGTACTCAAGTCCCAAGATAACACAAACCATGACTTCCAAAACCTTCCCATGATCCCGGTCAGGTCAGGTCAGGTTGCAAAATAACGAAAGAAAATCAATGTAAAATGGAGGAATCAACCATGTCGGACAGAAGTGTCTAAACTGTGTGGTTAGCTGACAATCTATATAGGCTTAGTTCAAGCTTTTGGACTTCAATAGGCGTAGTCTATTGAAATCACCATAGACAAGGCAGAAATACATGAACACGTCTGCAAGAGCTTATGACACAAACATAATATCTATCATCCTCCTATTTGCTAATTGCGTTTACAGCATATAACAGACGAACCCCCCATATATTATTGATGATGACATGATCTAAAACACAGGCTCAAACAATGAAAATTCTTGATTTGTTAAACTCCAAACAACTGGATAATGCAAATGTATAATTCTTCAATGTGGTAAGTTCACCTCGTAGCCTGTAAGCATTAGAAATCATTCCCAAGAATCAATCATCGACAACATATGAACACATCAAAGCAAAATCAGAAACTAATACCTTCTCGGGTGATGATTTTTTCACCTGCAAATCTTTCTCAGCCTCCGCCTTCTTCCTAGCTGCATATTCCGCGGCTTTTTCCTCCGACGCCACTACCGCATCCTTAGCAGCTGCCAGCTTCTCCCCGGCATAGCCCGCCACCGTCTGCCCCGCACTAGCAACCTTATCTTTCGCCGCCACCACTTTCTCCCCCGTGTACCCTGCAACACTCGAAGTAATACCCGCCATTGTCTTGGTGGCCTCAGCTACCTTCTCCAGAGTATAATGCGTTGCCCCCCAACCAGACACGACAGCTTGATCCTTCACACCAGCAGCCACTTTCCCAGCATACCCCGCTGCCCCTTTGCCACTTTCCACAGTCGCATCCTTCGCAGCGCCAGCTTTTTCGCCCACGTACCCTGCAGCGGTAATAGTAGTATCCACTGCAGTATCCTTTGCCACCTTAGCTTTGTCAGCGGCATATTGAGCAGCAGACTGCCCTTTTGACGAAATCACATCCTTAGCAGCAATCGCCTTTTCTGCTGTATAATCCTTTGCCTCCATGGCCTTCTGCGCTGTGTAATCTTTAGCCTTTTGGCCTTTTTCTGCAGCTAACTGAGCAGCAGATTGCCCTTTCGACGAGATCACATCCTTTGCCTCTACCGCCTTCTGCGCCGTATAATCTTTAGCCTGTTGGCCTTTCTCAGCAGCAGATTGCCCTTTCGACGAGATCACATCCTTCGCCTCCATAGCCTTCTGCGCCGTGTAATCTTTAGCCTGTTGGCCTTTCTCAGCAACATATTGCCCCTTTGACGAAATCACATCCTTCGCTTCGGCAGCCTTCTCCGCGGTATAATCCTTGGCCTGTTGACCTTTCTCCATGGCCATGCCCTTCGCCTCAACCGCCTTCTGAGTCGTGTAATCTTTACCCTGTTGGCCTTTCTCCAAAGCAGTATCCTTCAAAGATCCACCCTTCTCGGTAGCATGTTCGCTTCTTTCTTGCCTGCCTCGAGACGTAGTGTCTCTGGCGTGGCCTTGGGACTCTTCGGCCTTCTTCGCTCCCATTTCTTTTGCCTTCTCATATCGCTCCTCAGCTGCTCTAATCGCCTCCATGGAGTTCTGCTGGGCAGTCGACCTCAAGTTGGAAATCTCTTCCAAAGAAGTCCCCCGTCTCCCCTCTTCTCCACCTGCTTTTCCTTGCATTTCTTTACTCCGATGATGACCAACGTGCTGCTGCTCTTCTCCTCTTCCGGTATGCATTTGAGAACCCATTCTGCCACCTTCTTCAGCCTTCTTTTCTTTCCCAACTTCTCTCTCTGATCCTTTCTCTCCCGCAGCAGAATACTCGATCCCTCCAACTCTAACAGGAACAGCCTCAACCTGGAAGTGGATTCTCTCGCCTTGAAGAGGATGAGCAACATCCTGCTCCCCTCTCGCTTTCTCTGCAAGAGACTCAAAATGGGTTGTCATCTTTGGAACTCTGTCTTTCTCCACCTCAATATTACGCTCATCAGTGACGTTCTCCCTTCTCACTTGCTGTGAAGCCATTGTTGAACACCTCAAAGACAACACAGAACACACTCTTTTAGCCTATAATAATGTATGTAGTTTTACTTTCTTGGTTTTGCTGTGCGATTTTACGTGGGTTGTCAAGCAGAACTGATCCTATAAAGCAAGACACAACCCTGTGAAGAGGGTTACCCCGCGGTCGAGTTGGAACGGCGATTGACAAGTGGCGCGGTACTTTAGGCGACGTGTTGCAGGATTCGGCGAAGAATGCTTTGAGTAAGCAGTGAAACGTGCCAGGGCGTAACATGTGGCGTAGTGCAGAAATGTAGTTTTCCCATTGAGAGTACTCAAACTGGTTTACTTCCTTTATTAACCCCTTCGATTGAGATTCCAGAAAGTATGTGATTTTTCAATTTCTGATGCGCCAACGATCATACTTATCTATATTATTCATACTGACATAAAAAGAATGGACCTTCTATACTTATAAAAGTTTACTAAAAATACTGTCGCACTAATTTTTTAAAGTTAAAAAGGTTCTTTAACTAATAAAGTAATTTATTTATTTAATATTTTAGATTTAATATGAATTGATAAATTATTTTTTTTCTTTTTTTATGTAATATATTGATTTAAATATTTTTATCTTATATTTTAAGACGTGATAAGTATATATTATATGCACAAAGGAGTGATATGCTATAATAATTAATTTATTCAAATGTGAAGAGGTAGGGTAACTTATGCATAACGAATTTCAATCGCACCAAAAGGGTCGAAGGGTTTTTATGAAAATCCTAAAATTAATGGAGATTAACTTGTAAAAAATAGATATTAGCAACCTGATGCTTAAGTCAGTAATGATTTACTGAGATAAATAAAGGAAAAATTGGAGAGGATGTGAGAATAATAGTGGAGTATGCTAATAAAATTATGGAATTTCTGTGAAATGCAAAAGGTGAGATAAAAGTAGCTAAAAATCGAGAGAGAATTCAGTGTGTGAGTGAGATACTTGGTTACCAAATTACTACACAAATGCCTCGATTTATAGGTTGTCATGCAACAAGATTCGAAAAAATAGTTAGGGCAAATAGTATGCGTTGGAAAGCTACATGTGCTAGCTTCTAAAAAAAAAAAAATTGTTCGTAATTTGGAGTATGTAGCCGAAAATATGATCATTTTATCGAGTCTTTCAGGCTGCCTAAAAATCCAAAAATTTGTTACCTGCTACTTAGAGAGTTGATTTCAACCGAATAACTTGGACTTAGTTAAAGATCTTTTAGTAAGACGTGTCCTAAGGTGTCAGCACCTGTGTGACGTGTCGTCCTTACTGTATGTTGACTCTTCTGTTGATTGGACTTGTTCCTTGGGTCTGTCAGGTTCATAAAGATGAAAAGGAGCTTTATGGATTTTTACTTCTCTGCTAATGCTCCAGCAGGTCCTGACCAGTTGGGCTGCTCGTGGGGGGTCCCCTTCCATGTTTGGGATTTGTGATGAAAAATATTTGGGGGCACCATCACTCTCCCCAAGAGTGGGAGACTTAGTGTCGGACTGTTAGACTAAAAAAAAAGTAGTCTTTGTTGTGCTAATGAAGAAGAAACCTGTTGGCTAAGAACAACTTGTACATGAAGGCATTGGATCGTCTTGGGAACACGTGGTGGAGGCGCGAAAAGCAACAAAACATGCATGATTAAGATACAAACATCATGTGTATGTAGCTGACATGGTTCCTCAAGTTTGAGGACTACTTTCATACTATCGGAGTCAAGGAATTTCTGTCATATCGACCAAGCCTCTAAAGCTTCCATATGATGATTCCTTGCGAGTCAGTTCAGTCGGTTCGACATCTAGTCAACCAATCTACTAAGATCGCATAAACATCCAACGTTTGTCTCTGATGAAACACAACACTCATACAATAAAAGCGATGCTTAGTGCAAGTCTATGTAGGACACTCGATACCCCTATCTCGAGGTCCTCTACCTGGACGTTAGACCCAACCCTCAGTAGTTGATTTCATGACCACCCAATGTGTGGCCCAACTGCATGGATCGTCTATTTAGTCTAAGGACTTAGTTGTGATATTACTGAAATCCAACATAAGTAAATGAGAACAAAAGATAAGAGCTAATAATGAATACTCAGTTTTATTCATTAATAATATTACAGTTCATCAAAATTGATAAAAATACATACATAAAGACCAATCTACATGCCTTTCTAGTCACCTATTCAAATAGGACACGCATGTGACATGGGGCAATTCGTGCATATCTGCAAAAGTTAAGTGATAATTGCAGCAAATAATGAGATAGAAAAGACCTGGCGACGCAAGGAAAACTTGCTTATGGAGCAGTGCAAGGAGCAACTTGTTATCGGTCGAAGTCTATCATCAAGTTTATTGGTTGGAAGCTCGTCAGAAAGGACACAGGCCGAAGCCTGTCGGCAGGAGCATTGGCTACATGTTGTCAATAGGAGCACACAGGGCGTCAGTAGGGCTAGAGCCCATCAGCAAGAGCACAAGTCAGAGCCCGGCAACAAGGTCCTCCTGTTGGAGCTCATCAGCAAGAGCATAGGCCGAAGCCCTCAACAAGAGCACTGACTAGAGCCCGTTAGCAAGAGCACAGGCCGAAATCCCGTAACCAGGAAGTAAGTTCACAAGTAGTAGCCCATTAGTAGCTGAGCAATTCATCATTAAAAATATACAAAAACATCCATCATAAACTTGGTTTTAAAACATGAAAGAGTACCGGTGCTATTGATATTGAATCATGCAATAATCTACGGACCCATAATCCCATCCGAATTAGTAACACGACCAGTAGCAGCATGCAAGAGCTAATGATAGTGCAAGAGCATCAACTGATTGAGGTGCTCTGACGAGGCACGATTTAACGACTCCTACACCAACAAACCATTCTCCCTCATGCTTATGTTTCAAGAAGAAAACTCTGTGTTTAATAGGACTAAAGGTTTAGTTCAGTTGGTGAAGTTGAAACCTCATGATTTTAAAGGTCATGGAGTCTCGAACCCCACCAGGTGCGTGGGATGTTGTCTGTTGTATAGTAGGAGTTGGTCTACTGCATAGTAGGAGTTGTCGTTGTCGTTGTCTACTGTAATAGTATGTGTTATTAAGTAGGAAATTATTATTGTAATAGTGTTTGTTAGATACTGATATGGACGGGAATGATTATACTTGTAATTGATTTATTTCAATTGTTGATAATTTGTCACTCTTATCTCAATAAAATAGGACTAATTCCTTTCACTCTGGCACAAGGTTTAAACCCCATTTCGCCCTATAGCCTAGCTAGCCGTTCAAATCTGCATCGTGAAATTGTTTGTGTTGTATTTTTATATTTTCGTTTAAAATAAAAATAGATTTGAATTAATTAATAAAATTGTATTTTATATCAAACTGTGGTGTTGAATTAATATAATAACAATAGGAATGCGTATAAACAAACATATTTTCAGTTTATTTACTCTTTCAAAAACTAAAAACAAAGACATATTTGTTTTAAATTCCATCCAATCTCATGTTGATGAAACTTTTTAACTTTTAAACTTACTAAAACTATTTTTACATATTTACCCACTGTGACCATTAAATAAATTCTTTAATTTCTTCGTTAACATTAAAAATGAAATAAGTCCTACAATCTAGCTATAATCTATATTCTCATAATCTATGCCAATATAAAAAATAAAAAAAAATCCTTTGACATACAAATTTTAGAATGATCAAATATATCCATAATTTACTTTTTTCTTTAAAGAAAAAAATTGATTAGAATAGTAATTCTAATTTTTTTTAATAATTTCACAATTACATATTTTTTTCTCTCTCACCCACTACTACATTGTTTCTCTCAATTCAAACTTCTCCGTATTCCTTTTGCTTATAAATTTCTTTTTTTTTTATTAAATTGAAATTATAATATATCTTTTCTTGATTATTTTACATTCTTTTTTCTCTAACAGACTTTTTTTTTTCTCTTTTAAGTCATAATTGTTATTTTTACGAGAAAAAATTATCTTAATCTCACATCATATTTTTTTATATACTCGCAAAAACTACGTATATCGAGGATTAGTAAGTTATAAAATTATGAATCCATACACCATAATCGCATTTTTTCAAAGCACAATTATTTCATAATTAGTTATCTTATAATAAATTATGCAACTCTCGATCCAAACCAAATACCATCATCGAACTAGGCTCGAAAAAGAACATACCAAAGGGCACCAAGAACATGCAATGGTTGTTCCCTGGGTATCATCTTTCTCTTCACCTCTACAATAAGGTACTTGCAAAAGTAATGATCCCACCAACAAACCATAAGGATTCTCATATCACATTATGATATGGGAGGTAATATACAGAAGGCATCTGCACCAACTGTAGCATCAACCCTTAGAATACAATAGCTATTCACATATTATGTTGTTGATTTCCGAATGCGATAATCAGTGCAAAGACTTTCGTTCCCGTATTCATTTTATTCAAACTTTGATATATGATAGAGCGAGCATTCTCTCGGTGGTTATTAACAATAAAAGCATCTTTGTCCCCACCCTTGATGGAGGCAAACCATATCTCCTGCGGGAGCAGTTTATCTACAGAAGCTCCCAGTCAGATTCCAGAGAATCGTTAGCTGCGCATTTACTTTTCTCACAGTCTATAGTGAGAGCAGGAACTGCTGCCACCACGTTGTCAACTCCAGGTAGATCTTTATGTTGGGGAGTGCACTCATTGCGTTGCTTTGTTGATCTCAATTTTGACAAAAGGGCTCGGCGGATTTTTTTCTGAAAAGAACAAGTTTAGTGAAAACACACATACAATGCCTCGACACCTAGAGAGAAGCAGGAGAGAGAACCTTGTATGAATTTCTCCCAGTTCCCTGAGGAACATATCCTTCCACTAACACACAGGACTCCTCCAAGTTTGACCTTTGAACTGGCTCGGAGATTTCTAGTCTGAGCTGAGCAAATTCCTCATTCTTGATGACCTCCATGTCAAAGTTATCTGAATTTCCCAAAAATGTAGACATTAGTAAATGCAATAATGGAGCTCAAACAGAACCATTCGGAGAGGATATCATGTTGAACTCATTCTGAGAAAATGATATACGTGGATGAATCTGCATTCGAGGCAGAAAGAAAGAGAAAGGACCAAGCATAATTATGGTGCATCTTCGTATATGAGAGGTTTATAGTAGCACTATTGAAACACTTCCTTTGGGGAACTAAGAAACGCATTGTGCCAAGGGAAAAGCAGGTACGCCCAGATTTCTACAACTAGGCAAACTGATTTACATTTATACTTGACTGATAATATTTTTCCACCGCAAATCAAATGGATGCTTCACGAAAATTGGTGAAGAAATGCTCTGTATGTCTTTCGCTCAATTCTTACTAAATGGACTACCTCTATATCCAACTCTAAAAGGCTCAAGTATAAAGTATTTCAAAATTTGCTCTACCTATGCACCATCCTCTCATTATGCATACAGCTGTGTTGGACCCCTTCCTCTGGAGATGCCTAAACAAAAAGAATCACTTTCCTCTTCAATTAGCTGCATACACTGAACTAGAACAGTGTTATACACTCTCTCGCATTCTGCCAATATTTCTCACAACATTGCTATGCAAGCTACCTAGAAATTTTTCTTCTCATGAAAGAATATATCATCAGGAAAAGCTTCTATTTTCCCTGTAAGACAAACAAGGAGATAGTTTATACTATCCATCTTTGAAGTACCTTGATTTGACACGCGGACCTCCTTGTCCGAAGCGTCACCATGGCAGATATTCCTGCTAACACCTGATGAGCCATCGTTAATTGATATACCTGCAAAGGAAAAAAAAAGGAAACAGTCAATCAGACATGCTTTTGTTTTACCAACCAGACAAACAGGGAGATACTTGACAATATCCATCTCTAAATAGTTGGGTAATATACCTTCATTAAATGTCACAACCTCCTTGTTCTCAGATTCAGCATTACCTGAGCTTGTATTAGAAAAGGAATTGGATGTACCTGCCAAGGGGAAAAATAAAAAAAAAGTTCATACAGCCATGACAGGAGGCAACAAAGATATTAAGTAGAATTTATCCAAAATTACATACAAATGGATTCTGTGCTGGAGCCACGACAGGATGAACTACACTCAGAATCTCCTTTCTTTAGCCTTACAGATTCAGCTGATGCAATATTGTCAGAAACAGAGGAGATACCCTTAGAAGTCTCACTCTTTTGCCTCTCAGATTCAGCTGACAAAATTTGGTGAGAAGGGGACTTATCAGATATAGGTGCATTTCCTTTTACTGCTTCTCCAGTATCATGTCTCACATCTAAGTCAGACGCTGACAGCACATTTATATCACCAGAGGCCCCCAGAGAACTACTTCTCAAGTCACAAGATGCAAGCTTCCTGCTCCTAGCTCCTGATAAAGGAGTCACTTGATAAGAATTTTTTGAAGGATGATTGTTCTGAGGAATTCTTTTGATGCCAACAGGGCGTCTGTATACTCCAATTTTCTTAGTTTTTCCAGAAGACAGCTCAGAGCATTTATCTTGAACCAAAACTCCAGGAGATCGGGGAGAAAAAGAGTTCACAGCATAATGGCCATTTAGAGGTGATCCTTTTTCTAAAGTCACATGAGAAATCACTTCATCTTCATTTTCTTTCCTCTTAAGATCCGTATGATTGTCCAATAAGCTTGGCATCTGCTTCTTATTGATATCAGTATGAGCATAAGGGTCAAAGAACGAATCAGTATATGGTACTTTCATGGGATCCACGCAAGATGGGTGAAGCAGATCTTCCATTACTTCTGAATAGAACTTCTTCACGCTAACACCGACTTTCTGCACCTGATTTTCCATGTATTTAACAGTATCCTGTTGAAGAGCAATTGAATATGTTGTGGTGGTCAGTTCTAATATCATCAAACAGCACAATGACATGGTCTACTGGAAACAAGGACCAAATACCAACATTAATCAAATTCAATTTGGTTTTAGGAAAAATGTCATCTATTGGCTTAAAACAAAATCTGGTGCATCAAAGCTCCCCCATCACATCTCATCTCACTAGATGAAGGAAAGGCTAAGAGTGCATTTTATGCCTAGTGGTTTCGGGAAATGGGCAATCAGTTAACTGTCAGCCCAGAGACCTTTTGGCTCACTAGGCCCCATGCTCTCCTACTGCTACTTTGAATCTGAAGGAGACTTATAGCCTGCGAACTCGTTTAAAGAAAGTCAACCCATGCACCAATCGACAGGTCGAGTTCGATCTATAAAAAAAGAATAGCTGGATTTTCACTCCGACAACTGCATCAAAGGTAACTATAAATCAGATATGTAAAGCTTGTTATGAATACAGTTGTGGAGTCAGCCTGATAACATTCAGCCACTAGGTACTTATTTCAAGAGAAAGAAGAGGCGAGGCAGAACCACATTTGTTAAGTTCACCAACTATGTTCTACTTTGAACAGCGGTCACTACTTTCAACAATAACCTTATTTAAAGAACATAATTGACTCACATACATTATTGAGAACTAGTAAGGTAGAAATATGCAAAAATATTTCACCAAATACATAAACTAGGTTTTGAGGATAAAACCTTTGAAGGGAATATTATAAATTTGATGAGACTAGTTTTAGAATTTAGGGAGGAAGTCTACCTACAGTTTTCACCAGTTTGCAAAAATTCCAATTTCTAAACAAGTATGTTAGAGAACAAGAAAAGAAAATTATAAAATTCATCGAGCAAAAGGCAATTGTTCCTACTAATTTGAACTTATGAGTTAATGACAAAAGTATTGACAACGACAATCATTTCATGCCTATAACCATGAAAGAGAGATTAAGAGAAAAGCAGACACTGCAAAAAAAATAATTATAAGTGAAAGTGTAAAGTATTTAAATCAACATCTATAAACGATAAATTAAAAACATTGATGCTATCCAGAGATAGCCAAGAGTGCTGTTGGATTAGCTGAGCATATATCTCTGAAGTTTATTATTTTATATATATAAAAAGTAATTCATCCTTACCCAAATAGGCCCAAGATTTATTTACCAGAGAGAGTTAATAACTTATTACGAATTCAAGAAACAAAAACAACTTTTTCATGTTTTATATATTTCATTTATTAATTACTTTATTTTCTAATTTTAACTGATTAAGTTATGAAATAAACATTTTCATATTTTATCAAAAATTATTTTTCAGCGCCTTGTAAAGGACAAAACTAGTTGCACAGAGGGCCAAAACATCCTTCATGCTTCAAGTAACTCAAAATATCACCTTTCATGCATTACCACATCCTATATAAAGGCTCTGAAGCCTCAGGGGACATGCTAGAGGCGAGGATCCCACTAAATAAGCTCACCAGTGCCGCATCTGATGTCTCTACATCAATATTTAAAGATCAAATTAGCTCCTACTTGTGAATGTAAATTTAAGAGGGAGTTGGCTAGTCCAGCCTATCTAGCGGAATTCATGATATCAAGCCTTTACAACCACACGAGGCACTCCAAGCTGCTCCATGTGACAATTTTGTTAAACAGAATACAATAACTTAGAGAGCTAAGATATAGACATCTAGAAAGAGAAAGTGAGGAAAAGGAGAACAAGAAGAAGAGGAAGAGAAGAGACCCCAAATGAAGAAACTCCAGAAAGCCCCTGGAGAGAAATTAACTTGGCTAAGGCATGGAAGTTGCAGGACAAAACAAGGTAATGGAGGCTTTACCTGGTACATAACCTCTTCCACCTCCAGGCACATGGCTTCAAACTTCTGGTACATATTCCCAGCCCAGGTTATACCTTTGAAATCCATTGCAGAATATCCCTTTTGATATAAAATGGCTTTCTCCGTCCAAATTCGAAGATGAGGTCGCTACTCACCTTCAAGAATTAAGACAAATATGATCAATAAATTAGGAGTTTTAGCATAGCAGTACACAGAAACTCTCCATCAACCAATATAAACGAACAGAAACCTTTATTCTTAGCTCGCAGTTGTTATTCTCCAAACATTCAGCCAATTGTTAATACTTAATAGAGAACAAACTGCCTTCATAGTTATCCATGATATTCTGCACATTGCTCACAAGATGTGCAATCATGACATACAAAAAGACTGTAAGATTGCAACAGACTTCAGCAAATGTTTCATATTATCACATTCATGTGACATGAAACACTCCATCCTGTTGCTCCCAATTAGTGCTATGAAACTGATACTGGGCATTAGAAAAATGCTCAAAAGTAAATTAGGCTCATAAAGGCAGACTGTCAGATGACTTATAGTGGATTTATAATTGTCCATTTCTGTCATCAAAGTAATATTATGGTAGATCAGAAGTTCAAGTTAACAAATGTAAATATACCTAAAAGGCTAAAAAGTTGATGCAATCTAAAGGATAGAAAGACTTAAAAATATAAAGCTTTTATCAGTAAATTTGAAAACAAATAATATCATTAACATTTCAAAAACAACATCAAGAGTAGAAAGATACAATTCTCCTGACAATAGAAAAGGAACGTAAGATGCTTATTCCACTGGGCATGCCTAATCAAGAAAACTGGCCAGAAAAACAGGAATCATAATTTCTTACTTGCACAGGCAAGAAATCAACCTAATAAAGCCTGACAAACTGCCAAAATTTCCAAAAAAAAAAAAAAAAAAACAAAGGAAAATCAACCAAATCTTGCCGATCAGCAGCTATTGTTGAAGATATTATGGTTCGTAAAACATGAACACACGTCCACGATACAAGTATTGCGACCTCATACACTCCACATGATTGAAATTAACACACGACACAAGCTTACCACACGGAAAACAAAAAGATCAACCCCGTTTTCTCTCACGACTTGTAAAGACCAAAACCCCAGGAGGGCTTTCATTTGTTGGGATTTGCAGGCATAAAGACATGAACAAGTGTGCAGAAATACCCCTACAGAAGAAAGCCCTTACCGTAGCTTCAGAGTATAAACTCAGAGATACCTATACCCAATGGTGACACAAATGCTTCTCACCCAAAAAGAAAACTTTCTGAGAACCCTTTTCTTGTACATGGAATAAATTCTCTCACAATTCTACCTCTATCACACCAAGAATCATAACCACCTCACATCTATCAAACGCCATTTCGAGTTTCTCTATGTTCAAATGAAGGGTTACTCTTCACCTTAGCTAAACTCATACCAAATTTTCAGCAGATGTTTCCCAAACCATCAAGTCAACAACAAAACACTTCACCCCATACTTCCCAAGAAAGCAAAATTTATCATACTACAACCTAACCCCCACAAAAGTCATACAAAAGGAAATAGTTCAAAAAAAGCACTAAGAATTACTTCAGCACAGAATAATCCCAGCACAAGTTCTGAATTGGGAAAAACCAAGCGTAAATACACAATACAAAAAACGGCGGAAAACAGAAAGCGAAGGAAAAGTTCTTGAAAAAGTGATAATTGTCTATACAGAATCAACAGAGAAGAATTAAATGCCGAAGAACATACACTTACAAACAGTAAGAAGAAATAACCCCAGAAGCAGAAAGCTTCATATATGAATTTATTTTCAAGATAAATAAATGTAGAAAAAGGAGATGAAAACACCACAACAGTACATATACTGATAGAGAGAGAGGGTTGAAAAAAGAATGAGAAACGTAGAGGCTAGAGGCAGAGGCGTAGAGCCGTAGAGTTCAACTGGTTTCTTTAGGAATTGGGTTTCCGACACGTGTACAAAATGTCACACCTTGACCCTAAAGCAATTGCAAGTTTATGGCGATTCATATAAATCATTTTATCCGTTTACTAGGACGACCACCTGCCACTGCCAATGTTGGGAATATTCTATTTTTTTTAAAAAAATTACATAAATAAATTTATGAAATATTTCATGTAAAATTTAAAATACTAAAATAAATTAATTATAAATTATTAATATAAAAATATTTTGAAGCAAATTATCAGTTAAAATTCAATAAATTGACTAATAATTGAATCCCAAAATAAAAGTTCATAATAAATTTATATTTTACATATTTTCAACACAACGAATCCATAAACCTATGCCGAATTTTTGGGACATATGTGTTCTTACGGCGTCAATTCAGGATAAATATAAAGTTACTTTTTTTTTTTGATTAACCAAGGGTTTGTTTTCAAGTATTGTTCGTTTATTTTAAACTATTTAGTTTAAATAAATAAAAATTACTAACAAGATTATTTACCTTATTGTTGACTTTGATGTAGTAGTTTTTCAGTTATTTTAATTTTTTCTTTGTCAATTATGTATGGTATTATCAGCGAGAATGAAAAAAGAATTGGAGAGAAATTATAAACATAAAAATTATGGGTTAAATGCAATTTGTCCCCCTGTGTTAAGGGAAATGAGCAATTTACCCCCCTGTAAAAAATAAAGTAGCAATTTACCCCCTGTGTTATTAAAAATAGAGCAAATACCCCTTGACGCGTTTCGTGTATTACACGCGCATTATTTATTTATTTTTTAATTTTTTTAATTTAAAATTTAAAATAATTTTTATATCTTTATTTAATAACCGTTGGATCTTGATTGATTTAAGGTCCAAATTTAACTAATAAATCAACGGTGTAGATTTTATTTAATTCAAATCAATGGTTTAAATTTAAGTAAATAAAAATAAAAATATATATTATATATAATTAAATTTATATATATTTGTATAATTAAATGATATAGTATATATATATATAATATATATATATATATATATAGAGAGAGAGAGAGAGAGAGAGAGAGAGAGAGAGAGATGCAGAGATGGAGGAGGAGGCGGCGGAGGGGAAGGGGCGCTGGCGGATCTGGGCGGATGGGGTGGCAGACGCGGGCGGGAGAAGGAGGAGGCGAAGGGGGAGGGGAGGGGGAGGGGAGGGAAGGAGAGAGGAGGAGGAGGAGAGGCGGCGGCGGACAGGGGGCGCAGGCGAATTTGGGCAGGGGGCGGGCGGGAGAAGGAGGAGACGAAGAGGGAGGGAGGGAGAGAGGAGGAGGAGGCGGCGGCGGCGGACGGGGAAGGCGCAGGCAGATCTAGGCGGGGGCGGCGGAGGTGAAGGGGGAGGGGAGGAGGCGGCGGATGGAAATGGGGGCGGATCTGGGGTGACGGGAGATGGAGGAGGCGAGAAGGGGGAGGGGGGGAGGGAGGAGGAGGAGGCGGCGGATGACGAGGGGGCGGCCGCGGTGCTCTGGCAAAGATGAAGAAGAAAGAATACATTTATATATATTATTTGTATAACTACTATATAAATTAATATAATTTTATATATATATATATATATTATTAGATATTACTTTATAAATATATATACATTAATATATTAAAATATATATATAAATAATATTTTTTTTTTGAAAATTATGCCCAGTTGCAAGAGGGGAGAGTGTTATACACTCTCTGGCTTAAGGGGGTGTTTTGCTCTATTTTTTATAACACAGGGGGGTAAATTGCTATTTTATTTTTCACAGGGGGTAAGTTGCACATTTCTTATAACATTGGGGGGTAAATTGCATTTTTCCCTAAAAATTATACTTTTTTGTCTTTCTGGCCTTATACTTCCACGTTTGGACGGAAACAAAATTGGACTCCAGAGGAGTTTCATATATGTCGAGTTTTACTTCAACTCCATCTCTTGCTCCTAACCAAACGCAAGATTATCTCTTATACATTCATTTTTACTTTCACTTCTCTTATTCCTCCATTTTTCACCCAACCAAATACATCTTAAGTTGCATCAGATACATGTTCAAATACAGTTCATCAAGAAATTGACTCATATCAAAGCCTATGGTGTACAAGCCCAACAGAAGTAAGTGCCCAACGCCTATAAAAAGAGGCATTCATCTCTCACAAGTCATTACATACACACATAGCAAATCTAAAGCAAGAGCAAGTCCAAAAGTTTTCTGTCACGACAAAGTTCTGCAACCACAAGGCCTTGGTACAATATTTGAGGTAAACACGCGATATCTTTCCGCAAATCAAAAGGAGATTGCACATCTTATTAAAAACAGACTCCAAGCCCTTGAATTAATAAGAATTAGGGAGTTATTTTGAATTTAGAGATTGTAAACTACTTATATTTAAACCAGTAGATCTTATTTTGTCTATATTATTTCTTGTAATCATTTTTTGCAAATACGAATTCTGTGCGAACATAAATAATTCTAAATTTAAATATAAAGTAATTAATAAGCATAAAATACAAAATTATTTTGAATAAACATAAATTTTTTATATTTTTACAAATAAATATTATATTTAGAAAAGTGAGCTAATATTTTTTAGATAAGGATAATCAATTGTACACTTATTCAATAAAACATAGAAAATAACTTTTCAAGTACTATTATATATCAAAATTAGATTTAAATGTATTATTAACTAATTTATTCAAAAAAAGAGATTGTGATTCTTTTGGATAAAGATAAACTATCATACACTTATCTAAATTTAAATAAAAATAAAAAATATTTTAGTAGACATGACAAAATAAAATTCAGAGAAACCATACAAGTGTTAGAATAGATGATCAAAAAGTTAATTGAATTGTTATTTTGGGAACTATTAGCAATATTTATTAGGCTAATATTAATTTGATGAATATAGTAAACATTCATTATTGGCATTATGTATTTGTTGTAATTGGGTGTGCATTCAATGATAGCTATGAAATCAACTTCTGATGTTTGGTCTAAAACATTTCAAGTCAAGAATTTTGAGACAGGGCGTCAAGAGTCCTATAGAGGCTTGCACTAAATATTGCATTCATTAGATAAGTGTTGTGTTTCATAGACAACAGACGTGGGGCGTCTATACAATTTTAGTAGGTTAGTTTATAAGATTGTCAGCTGATTGAACGGACTCGGAGGAATTATCATATGGATGCCTTGAAAACTTGATCGGTATGACTGGAATTCTCGGCTTCAATAGTACGGGATTATTCCTCTTACTTGAGGAGTTATGACAGTCGCATGTATATCATGGCATATCTTGAATCTAGCAAGAGATGATCGTATCTTTTATATGATCATTATAAGTCTTGTCCAGTACAGTATAAATATGTAGTGAGGATAATAGATTCCAAAATAAAATCGGTCCCCTATCAATATATGACGGATATGTCTCATATGCGCTCTGAAATGGTTTAAACTATTTAAGTCTATGACCATAGTGATTGATTGAATGGAGTGGTTGCCAATGTCAATCAATAGAGTAAATATATCTCGAGTATGTAGCATAGTTGTTAAGTCCAGGATGGGAACCAACATCCGATTTCATACCTTAGACTACGGTCAAGAGACAGTTGACAGAAGGTCTGTACCTATATGGAACCCGGGATGCTAAATGTTCAGGCTGACATTCACCTAATCTCCAGTGTCATGGACCATTGCTAAATAGCCACACCTGTGACGGGTGTTTTTGATTAAGGGTTAATCGAAAATAGTTAATTAAATTAATCAAGTGTGTTGGACAAGCCCAAGTCTAGCTGAGGGTAAACATAAAGAATTATAAACAAATCATTATAGAGTCAGTGGAATTAATTTGGAAGAAATGAATTAATTTAATCCAAATTCATTCAAGAATATAAATGAATTGGTCATTTACTTGGGAAAGTCCATTGGATGGACGACACAAGAATTAATTAATTATTAATTAATTTTGAACTTAGCAACTTTCAATTAATTGAATTAGTTTATTGAGTTTGGTTTAATTAATTCATTTGATAAATTAATTAAAATTTGGGCTTATATTTATTAAAGTGGATTAAATAAACTTTTGAATTTCAATCAGTTTTAAAATTAATTAAATTAATTTAAAACTCATGAATTTTAATTAAACTTAATTTAATTTAATTAAATCAAAATCGATCCATGACTCAAGTCCAGACCCAAAGAATTAGAGCAAGTTGACAAGGAGTTGAGACTCCTCGTGATGACCGGCCATGATAGAGAGAGTGCACAAGTAGTGAACGTTCATGGTTGGAAGTTATTGCACAACTTGTGCAAATGTGTGAACTTGTTTTTCTTGAAATTGGATGACATGTCTTTTTTTTTTTTTATGTGTTTTGTTTTTAAATTAGATTTAAGTTTAGAATCAAAATAATCCAAATACACTAATCAATAATGTTTATTTTAAATTTATTTCATTCATATTTAATTCTATTTAGCAATAGAGTTGGACTATAAATATTCTAAAGTGCGATGCAGACAAATTAGAGGAGTTCTAATTTGGATCCTAAATAAACGGGAATTGAATGAAAAGGAAACAACGCTTGTTGTCTTGCTATATAAGAAAACGTAAAGGTAAAGTTTTGATTTAAAATTCTTGCATTTTTTTATTTTCTCTTTTTGATCCACTTATTCAAGCATTTTTTATCTGTTGTAATGATGCATTTGAAAACATTAAAAGCTCGGGGAATTCAAAGGAAACCCCTCTTTGAAATTAATTTTTAATTTATTTTATTTCAAACTTCCACCGCGTTCCTGACCACCGTTTCTTTCAGTAGTATTAGAGCCCGGTTTGGTATTGTGGCTTTAGGAATAACGTGCTTTTATTTGACAAGTATGATAAGTATTTTTAATTTACTTTTGAAAAGCATGTTTTACGTTTTATAGCACGATTATGTGTTTAGAAAAATATGTGTTAATTTATTTTTAATTATGAATATCCATGTATTTTTTAAAAATTAGATTTTCTGTAAATGCATGATTTAATTTTAGTTTTTAATTGCAAATTTTTTATAAAAAAATACAAAAATAGTTCAATTGCAGCCTCTGCAAGTCGAGATTAAAAATCAAGTAGTTTGATTAAAAATCCAAGCCTTCCACCTACAACAATGTGTTGTGGACACTACTTCAACCCTTCCGTGGTTTCATAAGTCCTGGCACGTATAGAATGGAGAAAGTTACACTATTGTTGTGAATGAATGAAATATACTCCTGTTTTCCTGTCTCACGGGCCATGGGGGGTGACAATGAGATATTTGCTTGGTTTATCGGTTGAGCCTAATGCTGAGTAGCATGATTAGCTTAGAGTCCTCAAGATCATGTGAAGAGGCGAGACAAAAATAAGTTGGAGATCTCACTGGATGAGAATTGTATAAGTTACCTCTCACAAAACTTTTTTTTTTTTTTTTTTTTTTTTTTTTTTGTATGAATCCTAAAAGTGGGGCATGGAGAATGCATTTGTGAACTCCAAGCCCACTAATAAATGATTTCTTGAAAAAACCCCTTAAGAGTGGTGGCTTTTTGAAAAAAATAATGGGAGTAAAGATTGAAGAACAAGTCTTAGCTTGCATTTAATATTACAATAATCTACTAAATTTTTGTTTACATTTGATGTTGATATCTAAGAATCCACTCACTGCAATTATTGAGGCTAATAAATTTAACGGGAACAAATGACAATGACTGGCTACAAAATCTTGGGATCATCCTATATTTCGAGAGCCAGACTTATATTTATGTAAGTCTTTTCCTCGAGCCTGTCAGAAGGGTCCACGCCCGAATAACGTTTGACGTTCGAGAAGTGATACGAGGACAACCGTAAAGTTCGCACTATTGTACTGGAATCAGTGACCAATGACATCCGAAAATAGTATGATAAACATGATGATGTTAAGTTGCATGAGCCAGATTATGGATTTCGAATCAGTGTAGTAAATATACTGGGACAAGACATGGTAGAGCCACTCCCTTCAGTTCTCATTTAAATATTTAATTTAGATTAGTCCATTTTTTCACAGTATATTGTCTATAATATAATTTAAATAATAATAAAATGATACATATTATTTGAATCATTTGATCTATTGTCAATAATTTCTAAATATTGTTATTGCATAGTATTAATTATTTATACATATATGTAAAAGGTATATATACTAAATATTGCTTGAATATCATTTGAAAAGTAAGTGTTAAATTTATATTTGGGTAAAATTACAACGACATTCTTTAAAAATTAGGATAATTACAAACGTTTTCTAACACTTACAAAATTATAAATATATTTTTGGAGTTTGTAGTCGTAATTACACATACATATACTACAAGAAATATAATATTTAACTATGACAATAGTAAATAGCCGTAGCAAATAATTATTTACTAAGGCCATGTAACGATTGTTAGCCATGATTTTTACAATGGTAGCTAAAACATTTGTCATGGCTAAAAGTAATAGCAAGTATTTTTATCATAACTCTTAGCTATAGTAAATAACTTTTTATGGTGGAAACACTACAGAAAAAAATATTAGTTATAATATTAGTGGCTGTGACTAAAAACCATAGTAAATAACTACGGTTAAATAAAATCAATGCAAACAACTTCCTTTTTCACTATGAAAAAATTATTTGCCATGACTAAGACTCATGGTTAAAACATTTGCCATGACTTTTAGCCACCCTCGTAGAAATTACGGACAACAAGTGTTGCATGACTATAATCAATAACTATTTGCTACGATTATTTATTGCTAATCATAGTTAAATGTTATAATTCTTCTAGTGAAAAGCTAGTTTTTTTCATTATTATTTTCTTTAATTATGATTAATAATAATTATTTACCATATTTTTTAGCCAATAATAATTTTTTTTTCAAATAACACCCTATTTAGAAGCAAAATTTTACAAATATAAATTCCAAGTAAAATTAAATTTCCACCTTCACAAAATATACTTTAGTTTTACAGAAAATAGAGGATAGTAAAATAATTAAAATTAATTTAAAATGTGTCATATAATTCAACCTTTTATATTTTAGCATTTAGGAGAGAATAAGATATCAATTAATGCTTATGGCTGAAAAGAAATTCCAATCGTGCTAAACACGTGTTGACACACCATTGGCTACTGAGATTTGTACAAGGATTACATTTCCTTCCCACATTTTATTTTTCAACCGCCGTTGCCGCCCAAAAACCTCCCCGCCACCGCGCGACAACCCACAAACCACCAATTCACTGCCGTGAAAACATGGCCTTGAGTACCATCTCCAAGCTCAGCAATGTGAATACCTCGGCCGTAACCTCAACAAGATCCCGCTACCCTAACTCTAGCACTCGCAAAAGAAGTGCACCTGCTAGAATTCGGACTGCGTCGGAGCGGTCAAGCGGCGGCGGACTGGTGGCGGATTTCGAGGAGGGAGAGCCCGAAAGACCCAAATGGACTGGAGAAACGTCGCTTTCTCGGCTCGTGGGTTCGCTCATTTCCTTCAAACCTCTCTATTCTGTTCTCAAACTTGGTGCTAGACAAGTTTTGATCAGGTAAACTTGTAAGCATTCTCAAGCAATTTTTGAGTTCTTTTTTTTGCTTTTTCTTTCGGGAATCAGACTTTCCTCCATTGAGTTTTGGTGTAATTACATATATATATATATATATATATATATATATATATGTCTAATGATTTAAAAATTACATGTATATAAATTTAAAAAATTATGTATATATATATATATATATATATATATATATGTCCAATGATTTAAAAAATCACTCGATTAGTTAAAATTATCGAATTTGATGAATATAATAAAAAAGTTGAAAAAAATTCAGATTATTAACTTATTAATGATTTATTAATGGTCAAATAAATCTTTTTAAAATTAAATTATCATTATACATCTTAACACATTAATATATATAAGGAGGTATATTTTTACTATTACAAGAATATTTAGTTATAAAAGATTTGTTTGACCTGTAATAAAGTCAGTAATAAGTCATAAATGTCGTTTTTCATGTAGTTTTTTTGTTAATATGTATAAATTTAGTGAATTTTAACTAATGGAGTAATGCGTTTGTTAGAGGGGATTTTAATTCAAGTATAAATATTTTAGTTTTCTGTCATTTATGCCAACCAAATATTTTATTTTCATGTAGTATAATTATATATTTGGAGTTATTATTTGATGCAGTTGCTATTGAAATTAAAGAATAAGATGGTATTTATTTTATTAACTATGTATTTTGAAATGTCTTTAATACATTGATATATACGTATAAAAACATTGATATATATGTATAAATTACTAATTTAGTGTAATATTAATCAATTATGATTAAATGACATATTATGCATGACATAAGAATTTATATTTTTGTAGCTAAAAATATGAAAGAAATGTTTCATCAATAAGTTAAGAAAAAAAAACTTTCCTAGCAAAATCAAAGGTTTTGTAGGAAAATTAAGAACATGGTAGTCTTTTGAAGGAAACTAGGTAATTTTGAAAGTGCCATCTATTTTCATTTTGATAAACTCGAAAATGAAAACTTTTTCACAGTTTTGATGGAAACGTATGAAAATTTTAAACCATGGTACCCATAATGAATGTGCTTCATCAAGTTCATCCACATTTTCATTTTGCATGCATATGCGAAGAAATTGCATGCAGCCACATCAACCTATGCAGCTCTACTAGTGCTTTATCGTTGACATGTTATTCTCAAAGATAACTTACATGGACATCCTCTGAAATTAGGCCTAATTACACAAATACCCTTATTTTTTGTGGACTTACTGGCACACCCTCTAGGGGTTTTAGTGTAATGTAACTCAAGGGGTGGTTGTGTAAATTTCACCACTGAATAGGGGGTGTATTATAACTACAACTACAATTTCTAGGGGTGTGTAATTTTGCAAAGACAGTGTTTGTAATTAGACTTAACTTTAGGGGTTGTCAATGTAATTTAGTGCTCGCTAAACTTATTTAAAGGATTCTAGAAGTTTTCTATTTTATAAGATGCTTTTAAGCTTATATGATAAGTTTTGAAGTATTCTAATAGAATAAGATCAGAAGACACTTTATATTAATATGGTGAAAGTTAAGTATACGTTTAAAGGGTTTGGATTTATTTGCTTTTCTGGTAAAGTACTAAATATTTCAGTGGCAACTTACATGCTTCTTCTTAGAAAAAATTGACAATAATTTTAGGACATTTTATAAGTTTACAAACATCTTATAAATGTTTTAAAAGTCTTGAAGCTCACACCAAACTCCTCTTAAGGGATTCAGTATCTCACAAAAGGTAAGCATCATCGAGTTGAATCACGTAAACCTGTGTCGATTTTACTACTTTGTGATTTTCCTCATTTTTTATTTATTTTTTGTAGGAAGTTCATGAGAAGTTCTTGGTAATCTGAAGTGTGTTTGTTTAGATTATTCAAGATTTTGATTCTTTGCATTGTCGGATTCATAGTATATGACCTTTTTTGAGATTTGTATTTGGACAGTACAGCTGAGAAAGCAAACATTCCTTGGAGGGATATGACTAAGGAGATTTTGGAGTCAGATGTATACAGCGAGAAGGATGCTATTGAGGATCCATCAATTGTTTATCCTGATTGTAATTTCCTCAATCCTATGAATTGCTGTGCTTTTCATACATGCCGTTGTCTGTGTTTACTAACTTGTCTGATTTCTCTGATGCAAGCAGTCCAGTTTATTGAATAACTACCTACCTGTTCTTGAAATTCAGCTTATCTTTTATGCACATTCAACCGAGAAATCTGGAGAATAGAATGATTTGGCACACATAGTTGATGAATGTCGATTGTCAAATTCAGTTAGATCATTGTAGAACTAGGAAGCATCAACCCTACTTCAGAAAATTTGAATTTGGTTACATTTCCATTGTTCCAATAATCATGTGCATTGCTAGAAAGTAATCTTTAAATCCAGAGTATCAAGGTTACGACTGAAGTGCACAATGTTGAGTATTCAAATATTTTTCTTAGATTTCACTTGGAAGAACAAGGATGTCTGAAATTGGAACAACATGCATCGCTGTTTGGCATTCTGAAGGAATTTTATCCATTTGCTTCTCGTTTGTGCAGATTATCTCAATCCTTTCCATGCATATGATGAGGAAACCTTTCTTGGCTGGTAATTGATCTAGGAAACTTCCTCTTACAAAATTGATCTAATTGTTTTTGAATCTGATGAGCTTAATTCTAACCAAGAAGTTGTTGGATTATTGAAATCTTT
This sequence comes from Sesamum angolense, assembly GCA_034509725.1. NCBI lineage: Eukaryota > Viridiplantae > Streptophyta > Magnoliopsida > Lamiales > Pedaliaceae > Sesamum > Sesamum angolense. Next base: position 145,821 of record JACGWL010000015.1, read on the forward strand.
ATACCACTTTGTTTAATGCTTCATTTTCTGGTTCCAATATGCTTTTTGGGATTGGATGGGAAGTCTTCACTTAAAATCCAGTGATAAATTTAAGGCAAAATGCAATATTTTAATCCGTAACTTTGATACAGGTGCATATGCGTAAACCTGTACTTATCTCGCTCTTACCGTACCATCGTCAAATATTATTCAGAATTTAAACAATGATCTTCTGGAGCTACTTGTCTATAACAGGCTGCAGCAGAAGCAGAGGCTGCAACTATGTCTATAGCGAAGCGGGCTATACCTTCTGCTTCATCGGTTGATGAAGCAAACCAGATAGTTCGTGGCAATTGGCTTCAAGCAATTGAAAGCCATCACCAGAAACATTCAGGAAATTCCACAATTAGAGAAATTCTAGATATTGGATGCTCTGTTGGTGTGAGCACAAGATTTCTTGCTGACAAATTCCCCTCAGCGAAAGTCACGGTATGTTTATATGTTTGTTTCCAGTTATTCAAGAAAATTATGTTTTCCGTAGCTATGTCTGTGCAGGAAATAGTATGATTTAACTGGACTGAAAGCTTGATAAGTTTAATCTTAACATATAGATTAAAATGGATGCTTATAAATCTGTGGGTCTGTTCATCTTTGCCTGCATATTAATTTCTACTCGGCATAATCTGCAGGGACTCGATTTATCTCCTTACTTCCTTGCTGTTGCGCAGTATAAGGATAATAAAATGAACCAGGGAACAGAACCAATAAGGTGGATCCATGGAAATGGTGAAAATACGGGCTTGCCTTCAAAATCGTTCGACCTTGTTTCAATTGCTTACGTGGTATGTCCCATTTTAACATACCTCTCAAACAGCATAATGAGGCACTGATACTGCATCGTCTTATCTGGAGTAGCATTTTTTATCTTTTAATTTTCAGTTGGATACATTTTTTAATTGTTAACGACTCACACGAATTCATAAGAAGATTTGAACTGTTTTAAGAAAATAATTGTAAAATTATGCTTCTTCTTGTCGAATTTAAGATTAAAACATGTCCTAACATTCCTAATTCTTCTTAATACTTTGCCTCTGTACTGCCATCTGGAAGGACATAGAAGCAATTTGCCCTGCAAGTAAGCACATATTTCTCATTATAAGAGACTTGCATTTTCTGGAAGTAGCAAACTTGAGATCAAAACCCCTTCAAAAGTACCATATATATTCCATGATTAGAAAGCCGTCCCTGTACTATGACTATATATATGAACTCCGTCCGGGATGATCAAAAGAGGAAAGAATGGATTTACTAATGATCAAGTTTTCACAAGCAGCGTGAACCATCTATGAAAGGCTAGTATACGAACTTGCTCCATAATCTTTTTATGTTGTGACTTTGTAATAATGAGATGGAGGAAATGAACTGTTTAGTCTATATTTCTGTAAACCTGCTAATTTACTTCTCGCAGACTGCATAAAGTGAATATATGAGAGTTTTCAACCTCAAATTTTGATTCGTAGTCAAAAACCTGAACAGTCAAGGAAAAGTAGAACTGTTATGAGTCTATCCTACGTCATGCACTAATATAGACTATTCGATCGGTTGTTGGAGCTTATAACGCACATTTGTTGTTACTACCTTGATGAATTCAGTTTCATGAGTGCCCTGAAAGAGCAATCAAGAATATGGTGAAGGAAGCATTCCGGCTGCTTAGACCTGGAGGCACTTTTGCTATCACGGACAATTCGGTAACTAGACTGAAATCATACTCCTCTCGAGTAAATTTAAATCGTATGTAAGTAATTAGAGCGCATGCAGGTTGAGTATTGCTCACGTACTTTTCTCTGTTGTTTTTGCAGCCAAAATCAAAGATTCTTCAGGTAACACTTCTTCTGACTTTTCCTTGTCCTTTAATATTTGTCCATACTAGTCAGCTTCTGGGGAAGGAAAACGTAAAATCTGTTGAGACAGGTTTATGAATCCTTAATCTATATGTTACAAAGAATGATATGCATGTTTAGATTCAACACCTTTCTACCGAGATTCATCGTTTTCGAAATAACAAGTGTCAAAAGACTTTGCTCTTTTGAAAATTTTATTGCATGTTGCAACAAAAACTGTATCCAGATTTGAGATGATGACCCATCTTATCCAGTTTGAGTCCAACTGTCATCGACAAGCTTTAACATTACCCTGAATCCTTCGACAGGCTGAATCCCCTTCGACAGGCACAATAAGTTCCGTTTTCTTTACACATGATTGAATGAGCTAGAACCTTTCTGACGAATATACTACTGACTGACTCTGGAAAGAACACTGCAGCAAGTAGGCTTTGTGTCAATGTGCAGTCAGTTTGACAGATCCTAGAGACACAAAAACTACTGCCACTGTCCAACTAAATGTGTTTCCTTACATTCTCTTCTTCGGACTGTCTCTGGGGTATGAATACATCACAAGTTTTAACACAGATATTAATGCAATTCGGTAACAGTTTGCGATTTCGGTACCATAATTTTTGAAAAAGTCTAATTCAGTATCATACAATGGAGGAAAAGACGGAGTCGATACCATAGTTACGAAAGTTGCAATTTTCACTATCTTACCTTATCTTTTAAGTTGATTTCTTGCAAATTTAGTCCCACAACTTAAAAATAGTATCACAGCCTAATTTTGAAATTTCCCAGACAAAGAATGAATTTATGTAGGCTTAATTTTATTCTGGAAGCATGTCGGGCCTGATTGATTGAAATAAGGGTACCATTTCTATCATAAAAAGGATCAATACGAATATTATTTCAAACTTTAAGGGCTGAAATGAAAATAAGTTATCTAAAGTGCAAATATCTGTTAAAGTATTAAAATTAGTTATTTAAAAAAGCATGATACTAAACTTGCAAGACCTCCATACTGAGTATCAAAATTGCATTTTTCTTTCAATATTTGACAACATATTAACATTATAGAGAAGTTCTTGTGATGCCCTTTTTGAATTATATTGAGTTGAAATGTGAAGAGGTGCTATCGAGTTTGGATTGAATTTCTTAGCTAACAAATTGAATTAAATAGGGTAAAATTGTGTAGGGTTAGGATTATTCGTTTTCATTTGGAAAGGAAAAAAAGATGTTAAAATGTAAGATCAGAAGAACCGAACTAAATCTAATCAAAATAAAAAATTCAGTATGTACGGACATCGATATGAAAATCTCAATTGGGTATTCGTTTTGGTTATTAGTGTCGGTTTTGCCAAACTTCATTGAATATTAAAATATTTATTTATTTATTTATTTATGTAGATTATGATGGATGGCGATTGATCGGTGCCCGTTGCAACGAGGTATTGTCCGTTTTGGCTGCCATATGAGCCTCACAGGTTTGTCTTGAAAAGGCGCCTCACTAGGAGAGGAGGTCATGGGGCTTATAAGCATTCAAGCTTCCTCGTCTGCAACCGATTGGGACGCATATCTAACATCATAGCCCACAGAGAGGGGCTTTGGTAGAGGTCAACATGGCCTCGTTCCACAGACGGCGCATTGGATCGACATGCGACTTGATTGGTCGTTGCGCGAGGTTATTGTCCATTTGGTCCATATGAGCCTCATTTTCCCTGAAAAGGGCGCTCCTAGGGAACCTCTTGGGGGCTTTAAAGCACTAAAGGCCCTCTTGCAACCGAGTGGGGACGATTCAACCTCCCCCAGAAGAGGGGTTGGGGAGGGCACATCCTCATTCCCAAAACTCGACTTGATGGACTGCGACTTGATCTGCCTTGTCAGACTTAATTTGAATGTTAGGGTCTAGCCAGTCTTGGGGAATGCATGCATGCCCATCATCGCCTGATACTAGGGGGATGATGATAACCACCGCTGCACGTGCCCCACGTCCTTGGTGACCGCTCAATGAGGAGCAATTACTTGGTCTGGAGTGGCTTAAGCCACCCCGTTTCTTTTCCTTCACTTTCTTTCTAAGGTTTTTTCTTTTTTTCGTACTTGTATATTTCTCATATATAGCTTCCTTTTGGTGAGGTTTGTGGGTGAACGAATGGCCGACTAGGATCTCTCTGAGGCCACTTTTGGGAGGACGGGCCTTGGTTCGTCCGCTTTTGGTAGGGCTTGGAGGTAGAGCCCGAGGTAGGCTGTTACTACTCCACGCCGCACGCCAAATGAGTCTTTAGAGGAGGAAGAGGAGGATGTAGGCGAGAATGAGGAAGAGGAGGGTTCTTTCTCTGGATAGGAGGAAAATGAAGAATCAGGTGTAAGAATAGATGACCAGAAAATTAATTGGATTGACTGTTTTCTATTTGTCAATCTTTATCAAGATAATATTACAGTGATGAATAACAAGAGTTCATCAAAAGGCATTAGTGTTTGTTGTGTTTACTAACTTACGTTGAATGGTGTTTCAATATCACAACAAAATGCTATAGACCAAAAGGTTAAACCCTTGGAAGTTGGGTTGTGCATAGGCTTGGCAATTATGAAACCAACTTTTAAGGGCCAGTTTGAAATGTTCCAAGTTAAGGACCTCGAGACAGGTCATCGAGAATCTTATAGAGATTTGCACTGACTATTGTAGCCGTGTTTTGTTTGCAGGAGCTATAAGTCGTCTATGCAATTTTAGTGGGCTAATTGACAACGTAGTTGACTGATTGAACTGACTCACGAGAATCACCATATGGAAGCTTTGAAAGTTTGGTCGGTGTGATTGGAATTCCTGATTCTAATAGTACGGGATTAGTCCTCATATTTAAGGAATCACGACAGTCATGTGCATACAAAAATTATATCTCGGATGTGGCGATGGGTCATTGTATTGTGAGGCATGGTTATCATAAGCCTTGTTTAGTGCAATCTAAGTATGTAGTGAGAAGGGTAAATTCCAAGATAGAATCCATCCTCTGTTAGTATTATGACAGCAGTGTCTCCTATATACTTTGAGACTTGTTAAAATCCTTGGAATCTGTGGCCATAGTGACTGAATGAATGGGATGGAATAGGATATTCCGTGTCAATTAGTAGGGTAAACGAGGGCTTGGGTTATGAGTATAGATCCCTACTTTAGGATGGGAATCGACACCTAATTCCATACCCTAGACTAAGGAGGGAGACAGTCGATGGAAGGAACTCAAAGTTTAAATGTTCAGCCACTATTCACCTAGTCTATAGTGCCATGGACTATTGCTAAACTACTACCTATGTTAACTGGCCTTTCTGATTTATCGATTAATTAAAAATAATTAATTAAATTGAACTTAATTAATAGTGTTGGTCACACACGGCCAAATCTAGCCAAGGATGAAACTAAATTAATTGAATTTGATCTTTCAAATTTATTGAATTAATTTAACGAGGCTAGATTTAATATATAAATTAGATTTGTAAATTAAGAGAGAGTGTGGACTTGGATCTTTTAATTGGACTAAAAGACATGGATTTATTTGATGGGCTTATAACTAAATTAGATTTAATTTGAGCTAATTGGACTTTGGCTTGATTTATTTAAATTAAGGCTTAGTCCATTTAAACCAAACCCGTGACTCGGTTTGACGTAGTCTAGGTCAAAGAGAAATGGCTTCTGAGTGGTAGCTTGGCTGAAATTTGACTCTACTTGGAATCCAATTTTCAGCCATAAGGTGTTGGTTGAGGCTATGATGAGAATAAGTGTATACAAGAGGCTAGGTCTTTAATATACATGTATCTAATCCTAACAACACACATCACAAATGTTTTTTTCTCTCTCTCCTAGATATTTTTCGGTCATCTCTCTTTCATCTCTCAACCAAGTGTTTCTCCAGAAAACTCTAGTTCTTTCTTGGTTTTGATTCAAAGAAAGAACTAGAGAGGCTCAATCTATTAATCCAATAATGTATTTTGATCTTTTCGTTGTTTCTATTTCTATTCTTGCTAGCACGAGGAGGGGACGATTTCTTATGATCGTGTGGACAGTTTTATAGGATCTATCCATTGAGATTTGCGTGCACGGGTTGCAAAATTGGAACAACATCTAGAAGCTGATTGAAGAAAACTATGAGGGTGAGATTGTGGTTTTAATTGTTTGCATGTTATTTTATTATTATATAGAAAATGCCACCCTTGATCGGGTTTTATTCATGCTTAATTTCATTTAGTGCAACTTTTCGCTCTTCCGCCGTGCTTCCCAGGCAGATCCACTTCCTACATTAGGAACAACGAGTGATGAGGAAGAGAAAACGGCTAGCCCAACTATGGGGGACTGGACCCATTTTCCCTCAAACTGGCCGATGTTCGTTGTTTGGTGGAGGAATATGGGATTATTTCAATTATACTATTTATGTCCCCTCCCCTGATAATCAGCTAGACTCCCACCCCAACTGTTTGTGATTTTTCACCACCCAAATCCGAGCTGGTTTTTTTTTTTTTTTCCTGGTCCCTCATTTTGATGAGGAGGTTGCCCATATTTTCCAAGTCCCTCTTAACCAATTGACCCCCAATTCCATCCATCTGGTAGCTAGTTTTGCCATGGTTCTTTGGTTCAATAATGCTCATGTTTTCGAAAAGCATTTCTTTCAGGGTTTTCAGTTAAAGAGGTCTGAGCCTGGTGTTTTTCATTTCACCCCTCATCATGGTTTACCTACTCCTAATTCTCTTAAATGTTGGAGGGGTTGCTTTTTCTACATTCTCCCCCTATCCCATAAGTCTTCCTTTATAGGCGATTTACGATTTTCCTCCTAGAGCTTCTTTTGTTATAAAATATAGCACTATTGCTTTTTCTCTCCTGTTGGAGGAGTTAAATGACCATCTTTATGACTTTCGAAGCCTGAAAGACAGAAAACTCCTTCATCATTTTGGGTTGAGTCCTCGAATAACCCCTTTGGGGAAACCTTTGGGTATTTGCTATTGTTTTTCCTCAATTTATCTTACTTTTGGAGACTTGAGTCGTGTGGTTTAATCTTGGTTTATTTTTCTTTGCAGAGATAATTATGTTTGACAAGCTGCTCTGAGGCCATGCTTCAAGAAGCCAACGGGCTGCTCTAATACTACTCCTTCTTCAAGGGACCCTAGAGGGATTCTTGCCTTAAGTGATTCCAAGGGGAAGCGTTATACCACTACAGCCCTAGGGTCTTGCAAAAGGGTGAGGATGAGTTCCTCGGGCTATCCTTCTCCAGGAATGCCTCCTCTTGCCCCTACACGTTCTGCTGCTATGCTTTCCCCTCTTTTTGCTTCCTTGAGATGTAGGTGGCTCTTCTACTAAGCTTCAGCTCCTTCTCCTGACTGTGGTTTTATACCCGCTAGTCCTTTGAGAGGGAGAAGGAGGGGGAACCCCTCATTTGCCTAAATTTTTGAAGGGTGTGCCTACCCCTAGGGTTAAAAGCTATTCATCCCCCTTGCCAAAAGAAAACTTGGACAGAATATTGTCCTCATATGTTGCGAAGGTGAGTGATTTTGGTGCTTTTCTTGTGGCATCTTTAAGTTAGTCCTTTGTTTTGTTTAAGCTTGTTGCTGGCTCAAAGCAATAGTGGTGTTGGGAGAGCTTCTCTCTCACCCTCAAATTGTACCTCCTCCTTCACAGGGGGTCAATAAGAGAGGAGGTTGGAGGACAGAGTGGAGCGCTTTTTGGCTAAAATTGGAAAATTAAAAGAAACTAAGAAGGAGGCAATGGAAGGGTATGAGCAGGCTGAAAATCAGGTAAAAAAAGCTACAAAAGAAGTTCTTAGCTCTTACCAAGACTTAATTAAAGGTCTTGCTAAAGGTGATTTTTCCAACTCTAAGGAGGGTAGCGACACTTTGAGTCATATTGGCAAAGTTTCCTTTTGGAGTACCAAAAGTCTAAGGAGTTCCTAGGGGAGGTAGCGAGGATAGCTGGATTCTTTTGAAGGTAGGGCTTTCAAGTTTGTCGAGAAAAATTTGCAGCCTACGAGTATCCTTCACCAAGTGAAGAGTGTCATCCTTTCTAAATTTCAAGGCGGTCTTGGAGGGCGCCCCCAAGCCCTTCGCTGATCCCCCTGCTCTTACTGTCGGTCCCCCAATTGATTCAGATAATAGGGATACTCGACATTTTACCCTTCTTAACGAGATTTTATCCCTGTTATTTGAGATATCCGAAATATATTTTTTACATAATGATCTAGACTATATACTTGGGGCGCTTGAAGTAGAGTGCGGGGCTATCCTCCTCTAGTTGGTGTGCTTGAAGCTATGGAGGTAGAAGTCCAAGGGAGAGGACCCTCAGAGGCTATTGTTGAAGCTGCTTCTGCCCTCCCTCAGTAGTCTGCTGCTAGAGGAACCCCTCATTTGTCAGAGTAAAAGCCTGTCAAAACTAATGAGAAGGCTCTGCATGTAGAGCAAGAGAAATAATTGTATTCTCTTTTCCTCTTAAAATAATTTTCCTTTTCTATGCTTATTCTTTTCCCCCAATATGAGATGGGATGAAACATTTAACTTACTTTTTTCCCCCACCATGGTAGGGGGATGAAACTATGTACTTGCTTTCTTTGTGAGATGTTGCTATTTTTGCGTTTCATTGGCCGGTTTGGCTATGGACCTTTTAATACTTCCTGCTTTTACTTTAACATATTTTCTCTGAAGGCTTGCCGTCTGCACATTTTGTTGACTTACTGAGGGGCTGACCACTTTGACCTGGTTTTTCCATGCTTATATATTTATGCTCGCTCCCCCTATTAGGAGGAAGTGGGAAAGAAAGAGAACATATTTAAAAGTTTAATGTTAATAGAGTTACCTATTTTTGAAGTCCCCCTCCCCCCTGGTTTAATGAACCTCTTTGTTGGGGGGCATGAAAGTACTCCGGGTGAATGCTTGTTTTTTGTTCATGGAATTGTTGATCGTTGTCTAAAATTATTTCTCTGGGGAGCCCAAAGGGACATATGATATTCTTTCATATAATTTTCATGACCTCCCTCTTCGTGATTCTTGCTTAGGCCTCTGCTTCCACCAATTTCATAAAATAGTCGACAGCTACCAATAAAAGTTTTCTCTGGTCTAGCGCCAAAGGAAATGACCTTACTATATCCATACAAAATCCATACATACGACCATGGGCTCAGTGATTAGCAAATGTTAATTCAATTAACATCCAAGCATAATCATACCAAATAATCATGCCAATCACATATAATACAAATCATGCATTATATTAGCAATGATATCCATTATCAAATATACAACTATATATGTAGAAAACACAAGTTTAAAATTATAATTAAATAGATAATAAAATATATGCATCCAATGCATAAAATATACCAAATTAATTAAGCAATTTAATCTAAAAAAATCTAATTTAATTCAAAATTAAATTAGCAAAATTAATTACTTCAGAAAATATACAAAAATCTAGAAAAACAATTTTTTTTTTGAAAAAATGGTAAAAAAACCCTAACCTTTCGACCTAGCCAGCCAACCATGTGTGTGCCCGCGAAGGCGCTCCCAAGAGGCATTTCCCAGCGCATGCATGCCTGCACACGTAGGCCCGCGCACTAGCTAGGCTATACGCAAGCTCTCGGTCGCGCGTGCACGGCTGTGCACCCGCTGGCCTGTGTCGGTTGGTAAGGGTAGCAGGCTGCTGCTGTGCAATTTTTTTTTGTTTTGCATATTAAACTAAAATTAAAAGTCATTTATTGATCGAAAATCCATTTTTCTAGATACACAAAATATCCAAATAATTAAAAATTAAAACAAATTAATTCTAAACATATAATCATAAAAATAAAGCTATAAAGCATGCTTTCAAAAGTCGATAAATATATTTATCAAGCTCAGAACATTAGGTGCCTTTCAAAACAACCACCCGGGGAGGAGTCCAAGCTTTAGGGAACCAGGCTCAAATACCACGGCATGTGAACACGCGGCGAAAACTTCAAAGCAATGAATAAAGTGCATAATAATAAAAGTAATTCAACTAAAGGTGTACCCTGAGTGATTCTGAGTGTTCAATGTAACACATGCAGATTGTAAATAATAATGATCAATATAAAAATTCGCGCATGTGCATCTATAGATGGAACACTAAACAAAAGGTATAAGTACATAAAACGAATGTTACCACTTGTTCTTTTGAATTGGCAAACGTCTTTTTTGATTTGTTCACTTTAGATTTCAATGTAGAAGTCCTCCAAAGTTTGTCCACACCACACGGAGGAGAAACAACTTTGATCTCCTTGCTAGAGAAAATCAAGATTTGGTTGGAAGATAATGATCTAAGAGAACTTACACTATGATTTAGTGTATTCTCTTTTACAAAAAGTTCATTTTACTCTTCACTTGATCCTAGATAAAAAGGAACGAAAGAGAAAATAGTGAGAGGTGTTGGACAGCTGAGTACGTCAAGAGTGACAGTGTGTATGTGGTGTTTGTATGTTTGTATTGATGGAAGAGTGAAAATGTGTCGAAGTATATTCCATTCAATCCCCTCAATCAAGCCCCTCTCTACACGGTACGATCAAATCATACCATGTGAAAAAGGCACCATAAGGGGCCGAGTTACACATTCCAAAGGTGCAACTCGGTCACCTTCTCCTTCCAAATAAGGAGGAGTCCAACTCTTCCAATTTATTAATAAAGATAAGTCTAATTAAATTAATCCAATTGGGTCATCCATTCAATGAATTATTCCACATGTGATTAATCCAATTATTTTTGTCTTCCGGAATTAATTTTAAATTATATTTTTTTTCTCCTCGGTGATTTATGTATGACTCTTTAGGTTCACTTTCAGCTAGACTTACGCTTGTGTCCAACACGATTGATTAATTAGATTCAATTCAATTAATCATTATTGATTAACCATTAACTATGAAAACCAGATACCATGGGTGGTCGTCTAATAACGGTCCATGGCACTAGAGACTATGTGAATGTAGGTGTGAACATTCAAGCTCCTAAATTCCATAGGGTTGTGGTACTTCTGTCTACCGTCTCCCAACCTTAGTCTAGAGCATGAAATTGGGTGTTGGTTCTCATCTTAAACTAAACATCTATACTTTAATACTCGAGACCGCATTTGCTCCATTGCTCGATATAGAAAATCATTTCCTATTCGATCAACCACTGTGGTGACAGGTATATAGAGCTTGAACGTATCTCCAAGTGCATAGGTGATACCGCTGCCACTTATAGGGAACAGATCCTCTTTTTTGAAACCCACCATCCTTGCTACACATTCTGACTGCACTGGACAAGGCTTATAATGATCATGTCCGTGACACGATTACCTCTCGCCAAATCCAAGATACAACCATCATGTGCACGTGACTGTTATGGTTCTTCAAGTCTGGAGACTACTCCTGTATTATCGAAGCCAAGAATTTCACTCATAGCGATCAAGCCTCCAAGAATTTCATATGACGATTCTCACGAGTCAGTTAAGTCAGATGACTACCTTGTCTACCAACTTACTAAAATTGTATAGACGTCTATTTTTGTCGCCGACGAAACACGAAACTCATCCAATGAATGTAATACTTAATGCAAGTCTGTAAAGGACTCTCGATCCCTAGTTTCAAGATTTTCGATTTGGAATATTTTAGACCAACTCCTAGAAGTTGGTTTCATAGTCGCCATCCAATGTGCAACCCAACTACATATGTTATCCAATTGGTCTATGGACATTATTGTAACACTAAAGCATTGTTTAACCTTAACGGTAAGTACAACAGACGCATATCCCAATGATGAATACTTACTACATTTACGAGGACAATATGACTTTAATAAAAATTGCTGAATAATTTCCAAAACTATCAATCTAATTTGCTTTCTTATCACCTATATCTCTAGCCACGTCCACTAACTTAAACTTCCTATAGAAGGCTGAATTTGGTGTCATGTTTTTGCATAACTACCTTTAAATAGTCTTTTTTGTTTATTTTTTTCCCATATATTTATTTTTTCTCTTTTCAACATAATGTGGTTATGTTTTTTGTTTTTGTTTTATTATTATCAACAATTCTTTATAAAACTAATATTTATATGAATTTGTTATATATATATATATATATATTAAGTACTTTCATTGTCTTTAAGAATTAAATAACAAAATTCATCAAAATATTTTAGTCTCAATAATTTTAAAAAATTAGACACACTCATAGGATGTGCCAGACATTATTTACCAAATTAAAATATTAAAAAAATAGTTTAGTATGGTCAACAATTTAAATTGAATTAAATGTAAAATATATACAAGCTACTACCAAACATTAAAGCATCTACAGCCTACAAAGACCAAAAAATAAATCTAATACACCAAACAATTTACATATAAGAGATTGCTGTTCAGATCAACGAGAATTGCTTGCTTGCAGCTCTCTACTACTTTGTGAATTTTTTCCGCCGAATTCCAATTCAACTACATCAAACCAATTCAATTGTTCTTCTGATCGAGTTGATTGAATAGGCGGATCGTATGGAGAAAGAAAAGAAATCAGAAGAAAACGCAGGAGAAGGAGAAGAACTAGAAGAAGCACTTGAGCTGGTTCTGTTTCATGTTTCCGAATGCTATGTTTACTTGGTAAATTTCCTTTTCTACTCCCCATAACTCTTTTCTTTCTCGCTTATGCATATGTAAATGTAGATAGAATTATGTTTTATGAAAGGGTTTTTGGGAAGTTATGTTATAATTCATTTGGGTTTTAATTATGAACTTGGACTAGTTTGCTGTCTGGTGATTTGGTCGTCAGATTTTGGGTTCTTTTGTTTTTCAATTGAATGAGGTTTAAGCTTTTAGGTATGCCATTAAATTTTTATATATATGTATATGTTTGCATTTGTAGTATGATAAATTATGGGAATATGGTGAAAAATTGCTAGGTATTGGCATAACTGGTACATGAAATATTTTCCTTCAGGAGCTCAGGCATTGCTCCGCAAATGGCTACCTAATAATCTATATAATTGAAGACAAAGCTGACTAGGAGGATTAAAAAGGAAAGAAAAAAAAGACAAGTATTGTCCATTGAGACAGGAGGCAATGCTGAAACTGGTTTGCGAATAGTTTTAATTTCATATTGGGTGTTTCTGGGTGTGAATTCCTTCTCATGAAGTCGAATACCAAAAGCATATACTTTGCTTGTAAGTCCAGTAATGTGTTCTTGGGGACCGCTAACACTTTAGAATCAAGCAACTGCCATAATTAGCAGGTATGAAACCTCATCCAGTGTGATTAATCTTTTAAATATGTTTGCGTTCTAATGCTATTAGGCCGTCTCATAACAGGAGTATTCCCTTAACACTGAACAAATGCTTTTGATCAAATTAGTTAACACAGATCCTGCCTCACATACTTCTACCAATCCATCCATTGATCTGGATGCATAGTTTGCTGAATTGTACTATAGTTCCAAGTACCCTTTTTTTCTTTTAATCTTCTATTGCCTCGATATTGCCATTTGAACATATCCCCAGCAAAATGCTCTTAACTTCCATTGGATAGCTTGACAATGGAATTTCAGAATTGCTGAGCAGCAGTTTTGGTTTTTTCTTTAGCAAAATGGCATTACTTTAAGCTACAATGGGATAGCCTTTCCAATTGGATCACAGAAGAAGCAAGCAAATAGAGAAGCTGGAGAAGTGTTTTGAATTTTAGTATTTCAGTTTATGAATATTATATGACCTGCTACTGAAGATCATAAATGTTGGCTAATGTCAAAGTTGATGTGCTTTCTCATGGTTAACATACATGAAAAGGCTATTATCTCTTCCCCTTATGCATGGGGAGCTGATCAATAACTTGTCTCTTTTAGAATATAATCATCTAATGAGAAAACTGATGTGTGAATAACAAGCCAATATTTGTAATCAGGCTACTGGCTCTGTCCTGAAACTTTTAAAAATAGGGTTAGGCTACATTCAATCCAAAACCTGGTGAGTTGTTTAAAGATATTGAAGTTTTGTGTGAACAAGCTTTTACTTTGTTAAAATCAGGTTGAGTACTTGAATGAATTTCCAACCTTAACTTCCAACTATGTTTAAGAGTGAAGAAATTAGTGTGGGGACTGATATCTTAGAATCCATATTGATACCAGAAAGAAAAAAAGAATGTTTTTCATTTCGTATTAAAGAGAATCTCATTAATAATAAAGAGAGGTTACAAAGAAGAAGAAAAAAAATCCTCAAAAACACATGAAAAAGTTGCATCAAGTCACTTGCCAATCTCTTAGCGAGTCCCCGAAAGGTAGACCCCTAAAAGACCCTTGCACCAAAGAGACGCAGGGTGTAACTTTTTGCCAAATGCAACTAGTAGTTGCCCAATTGTCCTTAATGATACTCCATTCCTTTCTATGCATATATACTAATCCATATAATAAAAACATATTTCAAGCATATTCTTTGATAACTCAAAAGGGATCCCTTGAAGTGCCTTTGCAACTGGTCAATGCAGAAAAATATGAACTTGATACTTCTCCTGATTCTTAAACAAGACACAATTTTGTTGGCTTAATGTCTTATACGATCTCCTCAGTTGTAGCAAATTATTGGTGTATGCCTCTCATGAATGAATGAAATGACCAACGAAAGAAAGAAAAATATATTCCCTGGAGAATTGTTTTAGCTTTGTGAAGGAAAGAATAAGATAATTTTATGACCTGGTCAAATGAAAGATTCAAACACCTTCAGTTTTGGTTAAAAAAAATGATTCTTCTGGTTGTCAAAATTCAATTTTGATTGCACATAATGTGTACCTGGGTCTGTTCTTTTCTTTCTTTGTGAATTGAGCTCCTCTAGGTTAGACAAGATCCATACAATTTTAAGTTCTTATAGAAAACATGCTGAGACAAACTAGCTGCAACTAAAGTAATTCTACAAACATTAACTCCTAAGTTGGAATGTTGTTTAGGTGCTTTTCCTCTTTATCATTCTGTTGGTAATAATAAAAATCCCACCTCCACAATTGGTGGCAAGATTCAAAGTATTAATGACATGTAACGTAATTGTATCGCACGTAGATCTAATAACTTCACAATAGGCTCCTGATGAACGTCTAAATTCAGCTGAATCTTTATTTGATAATTCAAGTGTACTCTTAGCATTGCTTTGTTGCTTTGGAAGTTACTTGGATATCAACCTAATGTTTCCACCTTACAAAAATCTTGCAGATACCTCCACGGAAAACTGCAGCTTCTTACAGGTTTTTCTCTCCTACATTCAAACTTTGAAAACAAGACAAGTTTCATGATGTGAAGTTGCAAATCTTGTATCTTTGTATGCTCATTCTTGCTTGTCAGTATAATCACCAAAATCTCAATAGCATTCTGTCTTGTTTTTGTGGGCTCTACACCTTAGCAACCTCTTCCACCCTTACTGTTGTGTCTATAAATGCATTCTAGAAAACAAGTAGATTTAGTGCGAGATGGTTTCTGCATCCTAACACGAATACCTAAATTTGGAATCACAAATCTTTGAGAAGGTTTTGAGCAAAAAATTTAGGGATAATTATACTAGCAATGCTCTGGGAATAGTCGAAATACGCAATTTACCCCTTGACTATGATTTATTACACTAAAGTACCCTAAATTGTCACATGTATAACAATGTGTGCGCCCCCCCCCCCGGGGCTTTCTGGTCTGGAAAATGCTGATGGTATAAAAATTCAATGAAAATCCAATTTTGCTTTTGGACTTTTGGTTAACAATTCGACAAATTCTTTTGGACAAATATACCTCTATTTATGAGATGGTATATATTATATTCTTACATAATTTCGGGGTTCAAAATGTGACAATTTCTCAAGTTTGAAATTCTAGCTAAATCTTGATAATTTAAGAAAATATATATTTTTTATTAAGCGGAAATTTGAGAAAATTGCACTTTTATTTAAAAGATTATGAATCAGACTCTTTTATATTAAGAAAAGATTAGTTACTAATTTATGATTTAAAAATCTAATAATTCTTTTGGGATTTTATTTTCTTCTAATTTGGTACAAATTAAAAATTTATTGAACTACAATTAGATAAAATAATACTTCAAATATTATTTTATTAATTTAATCAACATGTGATTAATTTTATATATTATTTTTTTTTTTTTTTGTTCTTTCCATAGTCATCTTCTTCAATCTTACTCATTATCCAACATCAGTTCTGTCTTAAACTTAGTTTTCTGTGTGTGTGTGTGTGTATTTCAGATAAGGAATTGGAAAATAGGCCTAGAAAAGTTAAAGGGAAAATGAAGATAAGACAAGAACCCCACCATTTCCCGGACCCAATTTTCTGTTGTCTTTGTTGGAGGTGTGTGTGTGTGTGTTGCAGAGTGTCTGTGTTGTGTATACAAGAACATACAAATACACACTATATAAATACATATGTACACATTATATATAAAATATATACAAATATAAAAGGCAAAATATAGGAAAAAGGTTCAGATTGGAAATTTTAAACAAAGGGTAAAAAATCCGCATAATCACTTTAGTTTTGAATAATTTTTCTTTTGTTTTTCTGGCCATCACTGAAGGGGCATAAATCCTTTTTCTTTTCCAGCCACTTTTGGACAAACAAGGGTTCATTAGTAGATGGGTAGTTTGCGTATTTTGACAATTCTTAAGTGGGTATTAGTGTAATCATCCCAAAAATAAGACCTGATTACTAGGAAAAATTAGTATACTTGGTGCAAGCTTCAATTCTCAGGAATCATTTTCTACGTTCAATGAAGCAAAAGTAAATATTTCCTTCTTCTAGGGCTGATGAGTGGAACGTCAACAAATGGGCATGGGAAGGCACTCTCAAAGTTGTGAGTAAAGGAGAAGAATGCATTATCCGATTAGAGGATAAAAAACAGGTAGCTTCTTTTAACATGGTTGATTTCAGCATTTGCTTAATTTTGTCATATTCATCTAGATTCTGTATCTTAATTGCTATTATCTGAATAGGTGAATTGTATGCTCGGGCATTTCTGAGAGAGGGGGGAACCACATCCAGTGGAGCCCGTGATTGATAGCAGCAGGTCTGAATATCGATTTCAAATTGATATGTCCTGACTTGAAGGACCATTGTGTAGTTTAATATGTCGTGTTTCATCTTTGCGACTTCTATTGTGGTCTTTATATATACTCATAGGCTTTACCTTGTAATTGTTATTTATACCTCATCTATTCTCTAACCCTTTCTGTGAATTTTATGCTTTTTTCAGATACTTTGTTCTGCGGGTAGAAGAGAATATTGGTATTTAAGCTGCTTCTCCTTTTAAATGATTTAGCTACCAGTTCTGTTTCTCTTGGTTTTGTTGACTTGTTGAAACAATACATGGTTAGAAATGGTCCGGAAGTATTTACATTATCTAAAGTGAGGCCTGTATTTATTTAATACTTTTTTACTTCCCCATTGTTGCATAGGCACCTAAGTAAATTAGTGCATGACAATCATATCAGTGACAAATTAGAGCCTGAGTGTTAAAAAAAAAGTCTTCTTTCTGGAATCTGAACATATAGCTATCAATATGCTTATAGATTTCACAACCATGACTAAGTATTGATAACTAGTACATAAAGATTGTGCTAAGATATGCCAAATTACTTCTTGTGGATAGAGAAAGCAGTGCTACTTATCCAACCATTAACCAATATTATGTTACCAAACTCAAGTTTGATTGAATTTCCAGTATAGTGCTTCTTAACCTGTATCTTATACTTTGATGATTGGCACTGATGTTAGCAGAAAATGACACTAAACGGAAAATATTTTCTGCACGTCAATGGAGTTTATTCAGAACAGTTGGTTTATATATTTAGATTCATTTACCTAAAACTCAGATGATTCAAATTGGACTGGGTATGTCAGAAGTAGATCCTTGTATGTAAATAAATAAATAAATGTATCATATCAATAGAGAAACTCCACTTCTTGTTAGTTTAGCAACATCTGTCTTCATGCACAAATATGGCAGCAAAAATAAGCTTCATTATTACCTTCCCCTTGTTTTACATATCTGCATTTCTATCACTTGTTTCTTAGCTATTTATTTTATCAACATTGATAAATGGAAATGATACTGATTTCCATGCATTCAGGCGGCCGCCTTCGGCATGCTTTCATTGGTATAGGATTTCGAGAAAGAACTGAAGCTTATGACTTCCAAGCTGCCCTTCATGATCATATGAAGTACTTTCACTGTCCTTTCATTCTTGTTTACCATTTTCCCTTAATTTTCTAGTTATATTTTCATTTGTATATCATTGGGTGTTTTGTTACTGCTTAAAAGGTTTCTTTTGGGGTTTAGATGTGCTAGGTGGAGGCAGTAGTCTGTAAGTGTAGACACGATTTCTGGTTGAGTTGCTGTCCTGAAGTTCAATTGGTTCAATTCAATTTGTATGGTTAATGGATGACCTGCTAGCAAGATACTGGTTTAACTATTCAAATTTGACTCTGAAGGTACCTAAATAAGAAGAAAACTGCTGAAGAGATGGAGCAACAGTTCCAAAATACTTCTTCAGTTGATTACAGTTTAAAATGGGGAGACATTGGTGCTTCAACTAAACAATGTAAGTTCTTTCAGTCATTTTTTGAATCGATGAAAGTTGCACGTGCATCTTCAGCGACAATTTGATTCTTTTTGGTGTGCTACAGAAAGGTGGTGGCAGCGTAAAATCCAAGTTTTTTGAGCAAGGTTTGAATAATCTTCAATTGGATGATAAGAGTAGAAAAACAGAAAGCACATTAAGTATCAAACTGCCTCCACCTCCGCCTCCACCTGCACCGCTCTCACCTGTTGCTGAAAAGTCTCCCTCAGATTTCCCCACAAAATGTAGCCCAGACAGATGTTCAGAAGTCAAGGCATCCAAATCAGAAAAAGATCAACCAAAAGAATCAGAGTCAGCTGAAAACAAAAGTTCACAAGATATACCAGACGATGATTTTGGGGATTTTCAAGCAGCTGGATGATGCGGTGTTAAGAGTGAATTTGCTAGTACTTAACAGTTACGTTGCGTTTCATGTGTGTTTAAATTGGGGTGGTTTATGTATAAGATGCCTTCACATGGTTTCTCGCGCAATCATCATCGTATATTTCACATCTTGCTGAGTTAACTTCTGAAAAGAATTATCTCAGATCTCGTCATCTCTTTGGCATCAGTTGTGCTCGGCTGAATGTATCGATTATGCCAATGGACAGATGTTCACATTCTCTCTTGTCCGTTGTATGGAAATTATATTTGTCACAGAAAATTCGCTGCTTAGACCTCAAATTAGGTTCATCAGAATGGCAGGCACTTGAATTTTGGCTTTCAATCAGATTGAATTCAACAATCTTTTCTAGAACTACCAGCTTGCTTTAGTGCTGAACTGCTGATACCAAGTAATGAAGGGACACCAAATATACATTGTGGTTTTGCTTGGACTCAGGATTAGTGATGGCAATGGGGCGGGTCTGGTACGGGTCCGCCCGGATTCAAGACCCGCCCCATTTAATTTTTGCCAGACCCATAACCCGCCCCCGCCCCGTTTGGACCCGTACCAGACCCCCCCATTTAATTTTTGCCAGCCCCATAACCCGCCCCCGCCCCGCCTGGACCCGTACCAGACCCGCCTCATTTAATTTTTGCCAGTCCTATAACCCGTCCCAACCTCGCCTCGCCATGCTAAAAATTTCGCCCCGTCCCGACCTAATTAATTTATACAAAGAATACATTAAATTAATATTTTTTTAAGAAATAATATCAGTTTAGATTTAAATATTTTAATATAATTTTCAATCTAAAATGAATTGGATAAGACAAAAAATACGTTCATCTAAATTATTAAATTTTTTATCAACTAATTTTTTTTTTGGTATTTTTATATATAGTTGGGTATATGCAAAATTATTTAGGATTCATATATATAATAAGATATTTTTTATTTATAATATATTGTATATATTAATAATACACAATAAAAAAAAGAGGCGGGGTTGGACTGGGGCCGGGGTCGGGTTCGAGACAGGACCCGTAACCCGCCCCGGACCCGGCCGGGGCAGGTTTTAGCTGCCCCAGACCCGCCCCGAACCCAAAAAATGGCATCCCAGACCCGCCCCATACAGGGCGGGTCCGGGACGGGTTTTCCGAGTTCGGGTTGAAATTGCCAACCCTACTCAGGATGTTGGTTACATCCCCTTTTCTGGAGTTTGGTGCAAGTAAACATAGACCCTCTAAATTGAAAAATTATATCTAGTATTTTGGAAACTTATTTTCGTCTAACAAATAAGTTTCTCTATTAGTTAAAATTTATCGAATTTGATATATTAATAAAAAATAAGATAAAAATTCATATTTACCTTATAATTGACTTATTATTGATTTATTACAATTTAAATAAAAAAAATTTATAATTAAATTATTCTTATACATTATCACATGTTAATATATACGAGGAGGCATATTTTTTTATGTTATAAAGATAGTTTAATTACAAAAGAGAGTTAGAAGTGTATTTCAAATCTCTTGTAATTCTACTATAAATAAGAAACAAGCAGACTCAAGTCACGTAAACAACACACATAATCTTACACCTCAAAATATACATAGGCCATGTTTACTTAGGGAGATATAATTTATGTGTGATAGATTAGTTTGGTATATGCATTGGGATTGAGTTAAGATTGACTAAATTAAGTGGTCTAATTGCATGTTTACTTATATTCATAAAGTAATGGATATAACTAATATAATATTTACTTTAAATCATAATTTAGGATTAAGATGTGGATTAATTTGTATTTTCCCAAAACACCCTTCAATTTTTTATTTGAATTATTATTGCAATATTCTTTTGTTTAATTATTTTTGTGCTATGCTACGTATCTAGATTTATATACATAGTTAAAAGCTAAATAATATATAATATTTTTATAATAAAATTATATATATACATATATATATATATATAGAGAGAGATGGACGATTGAGGTGGGCTATTATTTAAAAAAAAATATCAAATATTAGATAATTGAGGGCAAAAATAAAAATAACAATTTTATCCAGAGCAAATGAGCCCTAATGGATTTATATCCTCCACCTTTGGTAGGATTTAAATCCACCCCATTTTCATGTTAATACTGGTTCGGATTGATTATTGATTCCGGTTGGTAAAAGAAAAAAGTAAATATGTTATTAGGGCAGATTGGACTTGATATCCAACCCAATCCATCCAACTAAACAAGGTCTTAAGTTGTTTACTATAAAATCACCAAATAACTTTGGAAATTTAGAGTGTGGACTCTTGAGTGCACAAAAAATCACTAAATTGAGGAGGCGGTTAGATCTGTTCGGAGAGGTTGGATTCATTCATTATACAAAACATATTAAATGTGAAAATTCATTCATAATTCAAGCCATAAAAGAACCATCAGACTGGTATTGTGTATTGCCCACAACACTTTTTATTTTGTGCTACAATTTTGGTGTTGTACAATTATAGTAAGGGTCACAGTGGCATCATCAAATGGACTGTAAGGTTTTTTGTTTTCGGTCTAACATGTTTATGATTATGGAAAACATAGGAATGTGTTATAGGGTTCTTTTTATGAGGTGAGAACTTAAATGTTCTAATATTATAGGAAAAATGGATCAAATTTATCCATATATGATTCAGGAGAAATGAGCAAAAAATTCTATGTATTAAACAAATAAAAGAATAATTACTCATATATTTTTGGTAATTTGCTATATTTGTAAACATAGGGATTAATTTGCATTTTCTTTATAGAGATTTTTATGCTCATAGTTCATATATTTAGGGCTAGTATTTATTTCATTTATTCATTTTGTCCAGGCAACAAAAAATATTAACTATCCCCATTCAATTAAAATTGATTTAGGTTTGATTTTTAGTTTAAGTAGGAACATGATGGGCGGAGCCACGTAGGACGTAGGTCAGCAACAAGTAAGTATATATTAATAAATATTTAGTCATCCTTGTTGCAAAAACCACTATGCTGTTAATTATAGTCTGCAATCATAGTCATATAATTTTAATAATTTCCCGCTACGTGATTACTTATTATTTAATTTGGCCATAGAATAGTATATCATATCACGTTACACGAACAGTCTGACTCTCCTCAGGACAAATTTTGGTGTGAAAAATATTAGCACGATAAACTCTAATAGGATTTTTAAAAAAATTACATTCTATCACCCATGAGGTTTGCTTCCTATCATAACAAATAAGTCCAAATTCGTTAGTCAAAATTCACTATTTTCTGATATATAAGAAAAGAAAAAAAATTAAAAACATAGTTACCTTCATATTGACATTTAATTGCATGGTCAAAATAAATAGATTTTGAGTAAAAATAAGTATTGTAAGAATCTGATAATTATAACGAAAAATATAATAAAAAATAAATAAATACTTATATATTAATAGTCAAAACACAATTCATGAGCAGAAATAAATTGTCTATCCCAACTCATACTGATTCTGGAGTAAATCTGTATTGGATCTATCGATATGTATACAGTCCAGTATGCTCTAACTGTTATATCTCTGTCATTTGCATCCATAATCATCTCCCACCATTCTAATAATGCTACAGACTTATGAGACAGTCGAAAGTGTGTATTACATATGTGGAGAAAGATCTCCCTTTGATGACTAACTTACAATCACTAATATCTAGCATTGAGCAATTAGTTGACGGAGCGTTTTGACAAATAGGTTATGAGCATCTAAGATATGCTTTAACTTGTCAACTAATTCCCATACAAGACCAGTTTTCTCATGTAGTCAGTTTCCTATTTCATGTTTAGTATCATATATAACGTGGCACATGGATATATTATCCGGACGATTTTTGCAGAATTCGACATTGAAAGGACTGCAAAATTGGCCAAATGTCGAAAAGTTATAGGACTTTTTTGCAACTTCTAGAAAGATAAAGGATTTAAAACGCTAAAATCGAGAGAGACACATGATTTGTTCCGGCAATTTTTTAAAATTCCAGATATCCGAAGGACCGAAATCAAAAAATATCAAAGAATTACATGACTATTTTACAACACAAGAAAAATAAAGCAATCAAGCCAAAATTACAGGATAAAAAATATACTTAAGCCCGCTCCCTTATTCATTATTATTTCTCAGAGCAGTGAACAATGCATGCATTCGTTATAAGTACATATATAAACTTATTACATTATAGAACAAGCATTAGGGTTCTCATCACTGAACGTATCGCCCATTCGGTTCCCATAAACAGCCGAATTCCCAGCGCCGGCGTAGTACGTGGGGGCACCGACGTGGCTGTCGTAGCCGTGCTTATAGTAGTTGTAGCACGACGCCGCCGGCTGGGCTGCGTAGTAAGTGGAAGGGCCGCCGTAGTTGTTCTGGTAGTGGTAGTGGTGGCCCGTGAAATTATGACTTCTCGTCTCAGGATTATAAGGGAATTGCCACAGCTCAGCCCTTCTTCCAGTTTTTCTAACTGTTTTCAGGACTTTCTTTTGATCAGCCCATCCTGTTACTGTCACCTTCTGCAGCCCCATGTCGATATCCACTTCGTCCACACCTGAATTTACATCCAAAGAATAATGCTTCATCTTCTCCATTTTTATATATAAGTTCGTATTATGGAAATACTGTGTGTTTGGCTAAGCTTATAAACTCCTTAAAACATCTTATAAGATGCTTGAGAGCTCATAAGCTCTAATAAAGTGTTTTGGCTATTTTTTTCTTACAAACTCTTTTACAAAAAAATTCTCCAAACAAATTTTTAGAGCTTATAAACTCTCAAACATCTCATTAAGATGTTTTGAGGAGCTTATAAGTTTAGCCAAACACCTCCTGATCTAATTAACTTCATGAATCGAATACCATAAAGCACGAAACACATGTTGAAGAAAAACCTAGATTTGACCGGATCGAATTTGGATAAAAGTATTATATATTGTTAGGGCTTAATGTAATTTACTCCCTTGTGATATTGAAAAATGAACAAATTAATCCCATGAAAAAAATATAGCAATTTTAACCCCTGTATTTTTTAAAATGAAGCAACTTACCTCCCTGTCTGGGAGGGTAAATCTCTTCAATTTAAAAAATACAGGGGAATAAATTACTGCATCTTAAAAAATACAGAGAAATAAAGTGCTAAAAAAAATTCATAGGGGGGTAATTTACACATTTACGGTATCATAGGGTCGGGGTAAATTGCATTTTTCCCCTAATTGTTATGAAAGAGTTGTAGGGAAATTGAAGTTGTAGGAACCTTTGACATTGTGGAGAGCTTGTTTAATCTTGCTTTCGCATCCGGGGCAGTCCATATGCACTCGAATTTCTGTGATCTGAGACTGTGATAAATTTGTGTCAAAATGATAATAACCCATCGAAATCTATGTTACAATTTCAAAGATTTCAATACTACTAATATTGGTAATTATGTATAAAAAAAAGACCATTTTAACAAGTGAAAATTTGATACACATTTCATTTCACAAAAAACTTGTGTATGTCTAATAAGATTATATCCATGCTTGTAAAAAAACAAGTTTGATAGTAATTTTCTGTAATTATAGTTATTTTAGCATTTTAGTCTTGTAAATTGTTAGGATTGTAAAATGGTCATTTACCTTTTCTAATTTTGTGATTTCAGGATAAAATTGACCGAATTTTTCAAAGGTGACCAGAAAGTTGTATGTATATGTTATGTGCTTAAAAAAAAAAAAAAAACATATTTTATTAGTTGAGTTTTACTGACATGGCAAGTTATGATACACAACCCTTTTTTTTTTAACATCAACCAACACTTGGGACGTCAACAAAAATCAACCAATAAGATGTGGTACCTCAAGTTTTTACCAACACATGATACATATCACTTTCGAATCAATTTTGTGTTGAAATCTCTAAATTAAAAAAAAAATAAAAATAAAATGAAAGTCCATTTTACAACACTAACAAATTACACTACTAAAAAATTTGCATAACTTTGTCAAGAATTTTAAGTGTACATTCAAATACCAAAGAGAGAAGTGAGATATATATATATATATATATATATATAGAAATACAATTTATCCCTCCGTGATATGAGAAATGAACAAAATAAAACCCTGCGGAAAATAAAATAACAAATTACCCCATATCTAAATTATTAATAGGGGTAATTTGCTTTATTTTTTGAAACACAGAGAGATAATCTGCTAATTGTTTTTTACAGGAGGTATTTGCTCATTTCAAATAAGAGAAATTTATTATGAGAGAGAGAGAGAGAGAGTACCGTCATATCGGTAGACTTGATTCTTTACAAAATGAATGGGAAGAAGTGAACACTCTCAAATTCCGTTGTTAAATGACAAAGAGAGGAAGCAACTGTTGAATCTTGGTTAGTTATAACACAATTCCTTGTGTGTTTTATATATATAGAGAGAATGTAAGAAAATTAGTATATATTTTTGTACGTTACTGCCCACCGACCTCTCCCATCTCTTCCGCAACTGGCAACATGCAGAGTTGACACAAAATTAAATGAGTTTTTTAAACCAATTTCTTCATTTTTCTCTTTCAACACAAAAGAAGGGTCAACGAATACAAAACCTACCATTACTGTTCGAAAATTCTTCATTTACACGTAAAATTATATCATGTAATTTTAGATTGTTAACATTTTTTGTTGTGTAACTTACTTCGTTTATATATTTATTCCTTATTTTGATAGATTTAATTATGAACATATCACATTTGGTCCTCTTTTTGACAAATTTACTCATGTGTTGATAATTTTAATCTCCTTCACATTGTAATAGATCTCAACTTTTTGTAATTATGAGTTGTTAGGATCAAAATTATCAATACATGACTAAACTTATCAAAAATGGACCAAGTGTAAGATGTTTAAGATAAATTCATAAAAAAAAAAGGACTAAATGTATCAATAAAGTAAGTTACAAGACTAAAAATATAATTTTGCAAAATTTTTATTGCGTAAGTGCTATGGTTGAGACCTCACTTAAGAGGTTGTAGGTTCGAGTTCTACAAATATAAGCTTGTGTTTATTATTACAGCTAGTAATTTATTTGGTTTTTTTTTTTTCATTTCATTTCGCAATCTTTGATCAGGAATTATAATTAATTAATATTTATATATATATATATATATATATATATATATAATAGGGCGATGTCACGAACCGTATTTCAATAATAAAGAAAGACAACATTATTACCATGGACAACAACATAGAATTGAAAATTCTCTATTTTCTTTACATGTTCTATTAAAATTCCAATCATGTTGCACCACAGTTAATTAACGCATTTAATTTAGGGTAAATTACAAAGACCTCCTCAGAAGTTGGACATAGTTACAAATACCTCCTTATTATTTTAAAAAATTATAAACGTCCCCTTAATTGTAACGGTCATCTGACATCAACCCAATCATTTAGGTTTTGATCTATTTTTTTTGTGGTGAACTAATCCAAAATACCCTTGTGGGTTAAGAATTACAATTTAATTTATTTTTAAAATTTTCTAATTTTTTTAATGGACTAAGTTTATAATTTTTTTCTAATTTTTAAATTTTTTTCATCCACCCCATCTGTTTTTTTACAAACATTATTTTTTTTAAAAAAAACTATAAAAATACAATAAGAGCAAAATTAACAATTTCATACCTCCATCCAAGGATTACATAATTTCATCAAACATCACGAGGTGTTTGTAATTTTTCAAACAAACGAGGGAGTATTCGTAATTATGTCATACCTTAGGGAAAGTAGTTTTAATTTACCCTTCAATTTATCACTCGGATGAAAATTAGGTCTTTCTCGGCAATTATGTAATACATATGAAAATGGTAGCATGCAATAAGTCAAAGGGATAACTACACTCCCTTCTCCTAAGGTTTGGTATAATTACATGTAGATCCCTTGTGGTTTGAAAAATTACATTTAGCACCCCTAAGGTTTTCTTTCGTCTAACAAATTACTCTCTTTGTTAATCAAAATTCACTAAATTTGATAATATTAACAGAAAATTGAACAAAAATTGATATAAACCCTCAATTAACTTATTACTGACGTATTGTAAATCAAATAATTTTTTTCGGACTAAACTACCCTTATAACGGTGAAGATATACCTCCTCATATGCATTAATACGTGAATACGTATGAGGGTAATTTGATCATAAAAAGATTTATTTGTAAGTTAGTAATAAGTCAATCGGAGATAAATATAGTTTTCTTTTAATTTTTTTATTAATATTAGCAAATTCGTGAATTTTGACTAACGAATGGACTAATTTATTAGATAGAAGTAAACCTCAGGGGTGTTAGATGTAATTTCTCAAACCATAGGGGATCTATAAATAATTTACCATAATTGATAGGGGTATATATCAATTATCAATATAAAAGACATAAATACCCTTCTTACCAAAGGAAAATATTGATTATGCCACAAGACCCGCGCCCCTCGTTTTCGGGTTGGATCGCTCTATAATTTACATTCATTATGCTTCATTTATGGTAGGACATGTTTATTATATTTCTCAATAATATTTCCATTTGAAGTATATATTCAATCTCGATCTCGAATTGACTTAAGTATCGAAAAATTATAGTTGAAGATCTCGTAACAAATCTAATGATTCTCTTTTTATGTTTCACACCTCATTTAGAATACCCTTAAAATTAAACGACTTCGACGTGGAACCCAGATCAATAATGCGTCTTCTCTATGCAAAAAGATGAGTATTATGCTTTTAGTACATGGAAAGCGAACGGTGTATGATTGGAAGTCGAAGAAATCAGAGTTGAAAAAATGCATGTGGATGGCGAATCAAACGGATCATGTCCTCTCTCTCACTCCTCCATTTGTTGCTTCAATTATTAGAGTATATAACTGCAGGATATTTTAGTTATAATTAAGGGATAATTACACTCCCCTTTCCTGAGATTTAATGTAATTACACATACTGTGGTTTAAGAAAAATTATATTTAGTATCCATAATATTTGCTTCCATCTAACAAATAAGTCTCACCGTTAGTCAAAATTTACTGAATTTGTTGATATAAACAAAAACAAAAACTAAATAAAAATTGATATTTACCCTCGGTTGACTTACTATTGATTTATTGTAGGTCAAATAATTTTTTTTCAAACTAAATTATCCCTTATAACAGTGAGGATAAATTGATTATAAAAAAATGTATTCAACCTGCAACAAGTTAGTAATAAGTCAATTGGGGATAAATATAGATTTCTTTCCGAATTTTTTGTCAGTATCAATAAATTCGGTGAATTTTGACTAACGAATGACTAATTTGTTAGACAGAAGCAAACCTCAGAAGTGCTAGATGTAATTTTTCAAACCAAATGGGATCTACGTGTAATTACATCAAACCTCAAAAGAGGGGAGTGTAATTATCCCTATAATTAATGGGCGAATTGCAATTTACCTTTTGTATTAGTCAAAAATGGCAAAACACCTCTACAGTTTAGTCTTTAAGCTTAATAAAAAAGAAAAAGAATTAATTTACTCCGCTCAGACTACAAATTTTGGGGTGGAATTACTAAATATCGAGAGATATTTATGATGATTTAACTAATTTGAATTATTAAAAAAAATTTCATTGTGTACTTTTAAAATGAACCGATTGTGTGTATTTTTTAAGCCCCATCTGATTCAAAATTTTATGTGTAAAACATGCTTATTTTATGTTTTATCTTTATTATTTTCATATTGAATATTTTAATTTTATGAAAAGTTGAAAATATATACAATAAATATATATTATATATAGTCATGTCAGTGTCGTGTTGTGTCCTAATTCTTTTATATTTTTCATGTCGTCGTGTCCGTGTCGTATCGTATCGCTCAAGGATACAACCTATGATGCATTGGCATTTACATAGTGGCATGGACACAATATGAAACGGACACGGCGACGTGAAAAAATTAAAAATATTAGATGACACGACACTGACACAGCTATATATAATATTTTTATTATTATATATATTCTCAATTTATCATAAAACTAAAATATTCAATATGAAAAAAAATTAATGATAAAACATAAAATAAACATGTCTTACATATAATTTTTAACCAAATGCGGCTTAAAAAATTTACGTAATCATTTTATTTTAAACAATATGCAATGAAAATTTCTAATAATATCAATTAGTTAAATCATCATGACCATTTATAAGGTTTTTAGCAATTTCATCCCAAAAATTAGTTTGAGAAGAGTAAAGTAATTCTTTTTTTTTTTTTTTTGTTTTATAAAGCTTAAAGCCCCTTTTTTTTTCTCTATCTAAAGACATCCCAAAATATTTTGAAATTACATATATTAAAAAACTATTTCCACGTGTTGGACATGTCTTCAAAATATGTCAGGCACGCTAACAAGCGTGTCCTTGGCATGTCCAATGCCTTGTCCTTTTTTTTTTTGGGTAAATTTAACGACCTCTTTTAAGATTTGACATAATTACGAGTACCCCCTCGTTATTTAAAAAATTACAAGTACCTCCCTAATTTTAACGGTCGTCTAATAATTAGCCCAATCCATCTATTTTTATGGTGAACTGACCAAAATACCCTTATGAATTAAAAATTATAATTTTATTATTTTTTTAAAAAAATATTTTTTTATGAACTAAGTGGATAAATTTTTTTTTATAATTTTTAAAATTTTTCATCCATCCCGTTCAATATTTTTATAAAATTTTAATTTAAAAAAAAAAAAAAAAAATACAGTAAGGGCAAAGTTGAGATTTTTATGCCTCCATCTAAGGATTACATAATTTTATCAAACATCAGGAGGTATTTGAATTTTTCAAACAACGAGGGGGTATTTGTAATTACGCCAGACCTCAAGGGAGGTGGTTGTAATTTACCCTTTTTATTTTATATTTATAGACATGCAAATGCCATGTCCGATATGTAACCTAGGTGTGTCCGAATTGTGTTCCTGTCCGACACATATCCAACACTATATCAAATAATATTTTAAAGTGTTGTACATTATAACATACATGGAGGACATATGGGATCTCCTAAAGCAGCATGAATATCATATGGAATCTCTTGTTGGACAAAAAATGCCCCTCATGCCTTGAACAATTATATTATGTTCAATATATTTTAGTATTTTGCACATTATATCATCACTAAATTATTTTTTAATTAATTTTTTTAATAAGAGAAGAACTTACATTAAAAGTGGAGTATAAATTAACAAATATATATATATATATATATATATATATATATATGTGTGTGTGTGTGTGTGTGTGTGTGTGTGTGTTTCTAACCAAAAGTTAAACATATTTAGAAAAAATAAATAAATGTATTTTATCACCAAATTAATAAAACATTTTCATGAATTTTTTTTGTGTATTTTTATTGTACTCATTTATTAGTTACCTCTGAGTCTGTAAAAGAAAAATCTAACTATTTTAACTCACTAGTTATATTTTATTTATTATAAATAAAAGATATTTTTTTAATTAAAAAAATTTCAATTAAACTTTAAATGTAAAATTACTAAAATAAAAATTCTTTTAACTAAATATATATATATATAATATAAGGACAATATTCTCTAAAACTTCAACTGTGGGGGTAAGTGTTACATTTAGTTTTTAGGGGGTAATTGTTACATGGCGAATAGTTCAAAGGGGGCAAAGTGTATTTTTACCCTATTTTTAATACAATAAATTACAAGGAGTTCCCCAAAAATTTTTGTTTTTAATTTCTAATACTATTCGTTGTTGAAAACTTATAAATATCTTCTAAAATTACGAATATCCTAATGAATACCATAATACAATGAGTTGTCATAAAAAAGATATTTTTTTTCGAGTATTTATCACCTTAAAAGGGGTATTTATTATTTTTCAAACAACGAAAAATTATTTTATAATTATGACAAGCATCAAAAGAGCTCCTTGTAATTTACCCTTTTCAATAAGATGAAAATATCTTAGTTGTATTTGGATTGAAGTACATAAAATCATGACTTTCAAATCCCTAATAACATATATCCTTATGTTTGGATAATTCTAAATTTAAAAAATTCCAAATCCTTCTATTGTAATTTTAAACCATATTTTGATGAATATGAGTGCATTTCAAATTCTTTTCAAATGAAGTTATCTAAAATTATTTTTTCGAATCATTCCCACGAAACCAAATTCATCAATCCAAATTTTTGCACGAGAAATAAGAATATGCTTGAATTGTATGTTTCCTAGCCTAGGTTTACAAGGGTGAAAAATAAGAATTTATTTGAAATTAATTTGTTATACAATTATTTAATGATATATATTTTGAATATTTAGTATAATATTATTATTATTTAAAAAATCAACATGACATAACACAGCGTCCCGCCACTTAGGCAATGACGAGGTCCAAAAGGATGATTTGAAAGTGTATTTTCAGTAAACTAGACCATAAATTTCCATCGAAAATTAGCCTTTTCAATGAATGTAGACTAAACAAACAATCTTGATAATTCTTAAAAGGTTCTTCCGAACTGTTATAACCATAGATGAATGATTTCAGTTTTTCAAAAATCCAAAATCTTAACAGTTGTAAAGAAATAACTTGAGAATGAGCAGTGACATAAGAGAACCACTGCATCAACCTAATAGCAGAAATTTGCACGCCGCATCTTCCTCAACACCAGGAGAACAAGGAAACTCAACACTTTTCTAATTACACATCAAGCAGCAATTCACAGCATCAATGTTTCCCCTAATCCTAATCCCAGATAATGTTGAAAGTAATTCTAAATTCGTCGAGCATCGAAGCAAACCAACTGCAACAACAATAAGATGGGTTCATGCACCAATATTCAAACTGCCCATACAATCCATGTAGAGGATGTCGACTCATTATGGTGGAAGAGTGGTACGCCCATTAAAAATTCATTGGATTCAGATGAGAATATGCGGATGCATATTCTGAAAAGAATGGGAAATTGAATGGAAGTTAACTCGTTAGTGAAGGAACAGGGAGAACATTCCATATACAAAAATGAACTGGTATACATATTGGCACAAATATTCGATTATATCATCAAACATTTGAACTAAATATTATGTTTCCTTGAAATTTTGATTAGTTGGATAGATACATTGTTTAGGGTAAAAAAAACATGTAATCAGCTATGATGTTTCTTATCTTACAAAAATAATGTAAGAGGAAATAATACAACTACAAACCCGATAATGCGACAGAAATCATACTTCTGCATGATGGGCTCATTCCATTCCATTCACATGGATAGCCGCTCCAGGACTGTGGCAATTTGCATTATGCATACAGTGTATCACTTCATGACATCATTATGTGCACACTTGATGACTCATAAACCTACTAAGTGAGTTACTACCTAAAGAGTGGATCCTACAGACACTCAATTCAAAAGAGACTGAAGGTATTCTTTTCTTGAGAAACTATCAGCATATGACAACCCTCGGTTTTGATTATGACAGCAGAGAGCTCTGTTCAGTCTCCCAGAGATTTTTTACGAACTAGCTGTCTCTAGACCTATGTAACAGAAGGCTTTCTTTAACAACCTATCAAGACCACCTTCAAAAGGATAAATTCAGTCTGCTAATGTAAAAATGATCAAATGTCCAACTTTCTGAACTTGGCAACAAAAAGCCCACTTGTAGATGATGTAAGTGGATCAAACCGTAAAGTCTTTGGTATTCTTGCTTGCCTACAGGGCCAATTCTTGGCAGCTTCTATCTCCAGCAACTCTGCAAAAACGGCATGATGTGAATAATGCAGGGACTCAGGCCATACAGAAAACCGAGGCATGAGCTCCTGGTGATGCACTTGAACTTATAAGAATGCCATGTCTAAACAAAAAATAAATAAATAAAAAAAAATTGGGACACTGGAAACGTTTGCAAGAGTTTTAAGAAAAATTTTCAGCTTTGGCTGAAAAAACACTAGAATATAATGTTTTGATAAACTAACTTCAACGTGTGAACTTCTAAAAATTACCTTTCACCAAAGACAATTTCTCGTTGCAGTGGGCTTTTTGTAGATAAGTCTTACTTTCTTTTGCACATCTTTGCCTTCAGTATTATTGCCACATTCCAGAAAATGCTATTCAATACTCAAGCGGAAAATAGCCTTCTGGTAATTAATTTGTCATTAGAAGCCAATTTAAACAAACACTTCCACTTTAACTTTTTCCAACTTTGCACTGTTTTTTGCAAATACTTCAACTTTTGATTCTGTTGCAAATTCCAAGTTACATTTTATCACTTCTCCAAATTAGATGCTTTTGCAAACACACTTTGTTCAAAAGAATCCCTCTATTATCCTGTAAAAAAAATCCCTCTATTATTTCTGTTTCAAAATGTACAGAAAGAGGTACTGAAGCATGGGGGTCTGGGGACATCGGAGAGAGCCTGTCAACATGACTGTTGCTCTTCGTCACTCCTCAACCAGGTGTGAAATTTGTGTATTACATAATATGGAGTTTTAGAAGCTCGTGTGCTTATTAGCATCAGTCAGAATATGGGTCAGACACCAATGATGGATTAGGAACGACAACAAAAAATAGTTAGAACAGTACCAGCCATTGATTAAAAAGAAACAAAAAAATACATACCAGCTGATACATGTCGTGAAAGGAACTGCTCTACTATATCTTCATTCTGAGCAACTGTCAAACTACATCAGAGGATAAACATAAACACAAAGGTAGAAAGTAATTAAAGAACAATGAACGACTTCGTGAATTTCAGGAAATTCTGAAATATAAGCCACCTGCAGGTGCTATAGACAAGAGATCCCCCAGCTTTGAGTAATCTGAATCCATTGGTGAGCAACTTTAACTGCAACAGAACCTTCTTTTAGTGAATGGAAGTACAGAAAACTGTGGGAGCAAACAAAACAAAAGGAAAGAAACGTGGACCAAAAATCCAAAACCCGATCCACCAAGAAATTTTTGGACACAATAATATCATGGAAAGATTAATTTATTTTAGAAATTTATATATCCATATTTTAGGTTTTAAAATTTGAAAACATTTAATATATGTTACTTATATATACATTATTATTAAAACTACAAATTATATTATATCATTGTTTTGATTTAAGAAAACATTAATTTTATGTGTTACATGTAAGTATAAATATACACATTTTTTCATATATGTATAAATATACTTCATATAAGTATATACAAAGTATTTTAAACACAGGTCCAGGTCGTTCAGGTCCAAAACACCAAGAGCTGAGAGCCTCCCACCCCCAAGGCCCGGTTATGGTTTCATAACCAGCCCGACAAGGGGCGGGTCCGGGTCTCGGTTAGTCCAAGTATAGGTCTAACCTGGAACCATTTGCCATCTGACCTAAATGACTCGGGTTCTTTTATCAGACATATTAGTTACTATGAATGATTATGGAGAACCAGGAGGTCCTATCTTTAGATGATTTGCAGAAGAAATTATTATATGACCAAGACTGAAAATCCTTAAAAAGGAAACGCGAAACTTGTGCTTCGCCAAGAAACCTGGAGACCAGTAAGGAAAAACTGAGCTGATACAATTTTACCAAAATCATAAGTAATCTTCTAGGCAAACTAGCATCTGATCTTGTGTTTCACGGTCATTAAACTCTACCAAATAATAATCAGAACCACCAAGTTACCTTGGAATAAAGTTTAAACAAGTTAAAAAACAGATAATTGTACCTGAAGAACAGTCAAGGCATCAGTCCTCTCAGCATCCAGTACACGACGTGAAAGTGTTGTCCAGCCCCATTGTTCAAACTTCTGGATGTGTTTAATTGAACCATCGTGCGTGCATTCTGCATCCACAAGGACCTGAACTAAATTTCAACAAGCAGGCAATCTTTTAGCAGAGGAGACATGACATAAGACATGTATCGCAATACTAAAAGTTAGAATTGGAAGAACAGAAAGAAAATGACAGAAACATGAGCCGACTAATAAAGACTACCATGTACCTTGTCATAGCCAGATTGCGAAATCTCAACATCATCAAAGGTTCGGAACACGTTGTGTTTGCTCAAACCAACCACCCCAGAATGACGACCGTAGAATATAAGTTCTGGATCCTGAATTTGTTTGGACATCATAGAATCAATATTTTCCATAGCTTTAGCCATCCTTTTCCGTTCTTTCCATGGTCTCCTAGCAGTCCACTCCTTGTATATCTCCAAATTTTCTTCCATTTCACCATTGCCTGTTGAAGAATGACTCCTTCATTATGGGGTATGACCATACAGTGCAACCGCACTTTTAAAAATTAAACTCAGTGAAGTCTTTCCCAGATTTATTACATGATTTAGAGTTTGATTCGACCCCGACTGGAATAAGGGAGAATGTTGTTCCATCCGCAACAAAAAGACGACATCGGTCACCAAGTCCATATTTCTGCAGCATAGTTCTAGAAGCTGCTAACCTATGTCTAGCAACATCTACACCGGTTACAGAACCTGAACAGCCTAGAAGGTCCAATATCATACAAAGTTTAGCACCTGCAAAACAGATAAGACTCTTAAATGGAAGAGGCCATATAGTTAATCAGATCAAGTGATGAAGAGAACCTTGAGAGATTATATACATAGGCATGCATGCACGCATATACAAAGAACAGAAACACACTTGATAGTGAATGTTGGGGAGCACGACTCACACACACACACACAGAAATTGCCAATAATTTCTGAAACCATGATATACATAAAGATGAAATTTAATTGTAATGGGATGGAATAAGTTTGAAACATGATAAAGATATGAAATGATCACGAACCAGGAGCTGCACAGAGGTCTAGAACATGATCTCCCTGAGAAATATCCAAAGCAACAACAGCAGCTCCTGAAGCTGCATCTATGCCATATATCTACAACATTGAGTCAAGTTAAGTGACAAAAACCTTTCTGCAAAACATTTTGTCTAAACATATGAAGTATCAAAGACAATATTTGGAAACAAGGGCAGGGAGATGATGAGACAAACGCTGGATACATATAACAGAAAAAACCAAGACAGTAACATGAATAAACTATAAAAAAGAAGACATAGACTGCATTTGAACCAAGGGTTTTAGAAGTGTTTTCCTTATCCCAAATAATACAACTTTTGGCTATATATTCAATTCTTTTCCGTTTTCTTTGCTTTAGGAAAACTGAGATGCATGCCAACGTCTCTGCCAATCATTGAAACAGAAGCTGAACAAATTGCGGTTTTGCATGTTCCCAGTATCAAGAATTGGAATTCTCATTTGTCACCTTTCCTTCTTGATAGGCTTTCGTGCTGGCTATACGAACTTCAGGCGGAAGATAGTAGAAGTTGGGCAACCAACCCACTTCGTTAAGCTTACATTTAATCTCTGCTTCAATTTCCGGAAGCGGAGCTTCACATCCTGGTTTTAACCTTCAAGAAAAAGAAAAGAAAAAACACACATGATGACAATCTTTCACATAATAAAATTAAACA
Source organism: Sesamum angolense (assembly GCA_034509725.1). Taxonomy (NCBI): domain Eukaryota; kingdom Viridiplantae; phylum Streptophyta; class Magnoliopsida; order Lamiales; family Pedaliaceae; genus Sesamum; species Sesamum angolense. The sequence goes on from JACGWL010000015.1 coordinate 182,208, forward strand.
TCTCCAAAAACTCCAAATTTTCATAATGCTCTCATTTCAATTCGCTTACAAGGTCAGGAAAAGGTTCAGAGCCAATCAATTTTTAGCTCTGTGAGTTCAGATAAACGTTTGACACTTGTAGATGCTCAAATTATCAGAATCAAACTTGTACCCATTTATGATAATAGAAAAACTTTAGTGCACAGAAATTCAGAAGTGCTGCAGCGCGCACACCAGAAATAAAATATTAGCCAGAAGAAGGGCACCTAATATAACGAGGAGTAGAGTGAGAGGCAACATAAATTGAAGGATCCAAGCCGTTTTGATTGAGAAAATGCAGAAAGTCTTCCGGCAGTGGTAATTCGGAGGAAGTTGCAACCACCTCGTCATCCATAACTCAAAAAGCAGATGACATCAAGAAGAGAGAACGCTAAAGAGACGAAAATTCCCGTCAGAAGTAGGAGCAGGCGGAAGACGGCGGAGTGGGAGCTTATATGGGGGAATTTTTCTCGCAATGTCGGCCTCAATTTGAACCTTTTCTTCTCTAAAAGCCCAAAACATAAAGAAAAGAAAAGCCTACAGATATACTTGTTTGTGTTTGGCTGCAGGCACAGTTTTTACTGTACAAGTTGCAAGGCTTTTTTATAAGGGAGGAAAAATTCAAGCAACTCTCTTGTCCTAGGAATAAATTATTTTTTTATAAAAGAAATAGTAATTTATCTCTTTATATTTTTTAAATTATAGCAATTTATCTCTCTATCTTTTTTTCAAAATAACATTTAAAAAATACAAGAGATAAATTATTATTATTTTTTCATGATGTAATTTGCTCATTTACAATATCATAAATAAGTAAACTGCATTAAACCCTTTACATATATATTAGTGTCATGTCATGCGTCTCTACATGCATATAATAAATAATTTTAAAATATTTTGAAATACATTATAAATAAAAATAGAATATATAAACTAATAAATTCCATTTCAGAATAGTGAAATTATTTTGATGCATGAGTTATACCATTGGTATCATTTTTATTTTTTTTGTTTGTTGCAAAAGAGGTAATCTTCATTAAGTAAATAAAATAAGAAATATTTTGGTCAAAATCAAATTTAATCAAACTAAATCAATTATAAAGCAAGTGTTGTGTGATTGATCACTTTCTCTGAATTATACATAAATTACACAAAAATGTATTGCACTTATTATATAATTGATTCAGATCTGTAATTTCCCATAAAATAATTAAGAAACGTACAAATAAGAATTTATTTTTTTTGAGGGGTAAATAAGCTAATTTAATCTGTTGATATCCATTAAAATGTTTGTGTAGTTAAACTTTCTTTTTCTGGAACAAGTAAAAGGATGATTTTTAAGTACACACTTGGGAGTGTGTCAAGCTAACTAGGTCAAAAAGCTCATCTTGGAGTGTTGGAACTTCTTCATAATCAGCACTCAGAAAACTGCCTTCCTTTCATGACAACAGGCATTTATCTAGTTTATGCATATAAGACTGTTATGGCCATCCTCGCAGTTCATAATTGAAAAAAGAGAATAATAGAGCAGCATTAGGTACAACAAAAGATTCGGTTAAATTGGATCTATGTCGATTCAGATTGTTATCGCAGCTGCAATCTGTTGTAGCGGTCTGCAGCCATTGACAACGATTGTACTGAAATAGGGAATGACGGCCCCATCTGCATATTTTCAGAAAATATTGCATTAGAAATGGTAAAAATGACGGATTGAACAAAAAGGAAAAGATTGAATACCAGCAACTATGCATAGGAGGAGTCATGATAGGTAAAAGAGAAAGAATTCGCATGTCGAACATGGAAGGAATAAATTGAAAAAATGTGGGAGATAAATTTGCTGCGAAACCAGAACATTCAGAGCAAGCTTTGTATGAAAGCAGTGAAAGAAATTGGTGAATAACATACAGAAACACAAGTTATGCAACAGCTCAGTAAACCTTCCAATGCAAACATAAATCCCATTCCTATAGATGAGATTATGAGAGAAACCTTGTTATGTTTCGGATGTAAAGAAGCATGGGCTTAAAATTTCAAGTGCTCTGAAGAAACCACGAGCAAGTCAATCAGTGGCATATCATCTAACAGTGCAAGTATGAACCCTGAGTTTCACTCCCCAGCAGGAATACTAGACTTATCAACAATTTACCCTTTGCCTAAAGTAAAAGTACTTCAGCATACTAATTCTTGGTTGACAACCCCCTTTTGACTGAATATGAAGTATATCACAGCTCTCCATGCAGATATCAAACAGATGGCCTTGATAAGTAATCTGAAAATATATATTGGAGTATAAGAAAGAGTAACCTCATTTTAGCGACGCACCTGGACCCTAGAGCCTAATTTGTGGCCACGCCCGACAGAAACATGTTCTTAAGCTAGTCCAAATTGACACAAAAAAAGCTGGTACTAATGGAACTCAAAAGTGTGTAGCGGATTACTGAGAAAAAATAGATAAGTGAATCAAATGATCTCCGGCTAAACCTCAAGTTTATCACTACAAGGGCTTTTCTTATGTCAAAGACTCAAAGAACAGAAAAAGTTAAATCTATATTTATTCCATCCTCTGCTTATATAAACTACTTAAAACCATGTGGATTCACAAGTAAACATTATCAAACCGATCCTACCAAAGGCTGTTGCATGCTTGTCTAAACTCAAAGTCCAGAGCTAGAATGTCAAATTTAGCATCTTTCTTATGTTTCAGAGTCCAGTATACCCTATATTTTCCAAGTGCTAACTGATGGGATGCTGACATTTTCAGAGAGGTACATTAGTGTCTAACTTCTCATGGAATTCACTTGTAATATTTAGAGGAAAGAAACATTTTATAATCATATGAATCCGGGCACTATGCTATTCACTGATAGAACCTCCTCTAAGCATTAGGAGCAACAATCAATAATGTTTTTGAAACTAATGCCCCATATTAAAAGCTCACAAGGAGCTTTCCCCACCAGGCAGATCCATTTGTGGAACTATTTTTTTTGGGTATTGAATGCCATTATTTTTTCCAGTTTAATAATGTCTCAAAATATGCAGCAACTGCCAAATAGAGTATATTAGCGACTTTCTTAATTTTTATCAATCAAGAAACAGCATTATGAACACCGGGAAAAAAATCCATTTTCTTGGCTAATTGACAAAAGCATCATAAGATGGCAACTATGTAACTTTATAGAGTGATGCAAAGACGTACAAGAGTCATTATCTGAAAATATTTCCAAATTTTAATGACACTAAACTCATTATCTGAAAATATTTCCAACTCTTAATGAAACTAAACTCCAACTACATCTTGGCATTGCAAAATTACAGCCTTCGGTGATACACGCTTTCAACCAATGCTGTGTTTCCAATTAGACCAATCATATGTAGAGACAAAAAATTTAACAAAACCATGAAGATGAATAGGCTTACCGTGCTGCAAACATGGAAGGAGTCCACATACCCAGCATACTTGGAACCTGCAAATGATACAACAGGAAATTTGATTATGAACTAAGGACAATCATAAGACTCTTCTCAAAGAAAACCAAAAACTGATTCATGTTCTCTTAAATGTACAATCAACTATTCATTATAGTTTACAGTTCCTGTGCCATAAACATATCATCCCTATAAGCATGGGTATCAAGGATTGGATCTCATCCTCCATCTTAAGGTAAAGAGTATTTGATTGACAGCAAATCATGTATTTGTACTAGTGCAGCAAGCTACAAATTCCTCAACTATAGAAAGTAAAGGACCAATCTGTAAAGGATTAAACTGAAAGGATTAACAATACAATGTTCCCTGCTCATGCGTAATGTAAATGAGAAGTTATGTTGGGACATCAAGGAGTTCAAACACCGGGACCATTATTGTCTAATCATGGAAACACGAGGGACTTAAATGAGCAGAGTTGAGGAGTGAAATTGAATCAGGGGCAAAGATGAGGGATAGAAAGATGTAAATATCCTCATAGATCTTCATAAGTATCGCCAAACACATTTGAAAGCAAAACCAAAATCTGAACTAGACTTATTAGAAGGACTGAATAAAGTTGTCTTTTTCCTACCTTTTTTCCCATTTAGGATTTGATTGCTATACATTCACTTTATAGTATAACAATTCAAGTTAGACGATAAGAACTATATCCAACTAACTAGAAATTCATTAGAGATCTTTTCATCAATACAGGAAGTACACCAAATGAGTTTGAGGAACAAAACGCAAAACTCGGTTACCTGCCTTTTATAATTGAACAATTATTGTATCTTTTTTCACGTTACCAAGCACTAAAATCTTTCTTACCAAGCTAAACTCACAAGGAAAATAATAGTCTCCAACCAACTGTAGAAGATGTAAATGAACTTGTGCAGGAAGCAACAAAAGAATTTTATGGCTTTCATCAGCTTATTAGAACCCAGCATCCACAATACCCAGAGAAACATGCATCTCTGTGTCTTATATGATGAATATCCAAGGATTGTTCCAGAAATGAATTTGACCATATTCATTATGAACAAATTTCATACATGCATTTTGTCAGAACTGCATCATAAGCACTGACAAAAATAAGACAGGTAGGAGGAAAATGCAAGACTTATTTTTTACTACCATTGCATACAAAACAAATTCTACTTTTTAGTAGTTTTCTGTTTCATGCAAACCAAATATTTCTGCAGCCAGAATTCAACCGATCATTTTACCAGAGCTTTCCCCAACTCTATCTTAACCAAATCATAATACAATGAAATACCAAATGCACAATGAAGTAGGCTTACTCTTTTTCAAACCAGCAGGTTTTGCAAGCAAGAGAGCATTTACAAAAGCACCAACATTTTCCCTTAAAGCATCCTCTGAAAAACTAACCTGCAAACCAGCATTTATGAACAAACAGAAGATATGCAGTTCTACATGCTATAAGTGAATCAAAAAGCTTCCAGCTAGAAGAGAGTAGCATCATAAAGACAACTATACCTTCCCCAATCCGACATGAACAATTGCAGTTTTATCTTTCTTGAAAAGAACACTTTGCTCTTTTGCTTCTTTGACAGACCGAGATATATCATTGGTTAATGTACCTTTCTGCACTTTAAGATGTTTGTTAGATACAATGGAGTCCTATTAGAACTGTAAAATGATAAGATGTTGATGAGAACTGACCTTGGTGTCTGGCATTAATTGTTTAAGATTTCTCGATAACTGCCAAAAATTGATAATAAGGTACAAAGTTGGATAAAGATAAGCCAACAAGAAAATTAGAAAATTCTAAAAGCTAAACCTTTTTCACATGCTCCATCATAGAAGGAGTAGAAATACACTTGTCAAAATCTACTTTGACCTGACCTGCATGTAATCAAAATCAATCCATTGAGCTAACTTTATTATTTGATATAAACGGTATTCACAAGAAAATCGTACACAAAAGTTTCTCAAAGGCACTCCTCAAAAAAATGCAACTCAACAAAATATATGCTTAACATAACAAAAAATTAAAAGAAAAGAACCAAGAAAGATAATAGTTACTAATGGGCTTCTATAAATTGGTTTAACTTTCAGGAAGACAAGCAGGACTACAAGACTGCCTATAAATTTTATACATATATTGTGCTGTATTGACAAGACAACTTATAACATCAGAAAGGGAAAATAATTTCAGGGTCATAATGACAACGAGGAAATGCACAAGAAGCTCCCAATATTATCTAGTTCTTGTTAATGTCATTAACAGTTGACTGATTACAGGAAGGTTATCAGCTCAATTATAATTTTCTGTAAACCTTTTTCTTTCAATTTTTATCATCTAACTATTTGTCATTAATCTTTTTCTCCAGGAGGTTCCGGCCGCAGGCCTCTGGGAAGAATGTGGGGCTTTCCATCATGCATACTATTTAGGAGGATGAGCTATGGGCGGATGAGTTGGGTGCTGTACAACACAACACAGAAGGGTTTAGCAGCAAAAGAATTGCACAGGTTGTCTTTTAACTGGTGCTTGCTGTATGCTTGTTGTACACGTGTCAAATAATTTATTCTATCAATATGGTACAGCAAGGACAGTGGTTCATCACCAGTCCGGATATTCTCCACAAGCTCTGGGCCGCCAACAATATCAGCTCCAGCATCTCGGGCCTCCTCTGCAGCAGCTCCTTCAGCAAAGACAGCCACCCGATATGTCTGATAAGAATTTCATTTATCAGACAAAGAACTATAGGAGCAACAACATAGTTGCTGAACTTGTAATACAACTGAAACATCCATTCTACCTTGCCAAATCCATGTGGAAGGCGGACAAAACCACTCAGCTTCTGTATTCAACAAGAGGAGAAATGTCAAAGATCAATTTCAAGTATCATTTTGCAACAATGAATAAGCAATAATTTGAGCCAAGTGAATGTATTTAGAAAGCAACAAAACTTTTTATAGACATTTAAGTTCTGTATAAAAATAAAAACATTAGTCTAAGTCTCGGTAAAAAGAAAGTTGAAAAAAGATCATATTTTTCCTTATGATGTGCTCCAAAGCAATCAGTATATAATTTCCAGAAAATGAAATAGCTTTAACGAATTGGACAGAGTGGAAAAAAGGCAGCGAACGTAACTAGGAAGCACTTGCACAATCTCTAGTTGCAATGTCAAGAAGGTAGCTCATGCTCTTTCAACATATAACATATTAACAGCAAATAAGATGGATTACAATATTCGGAAGCAGGATGAAGCATGATACAGAACAAGAGCAAGAATAAAGTTGTGTTAATGAGACAAAAACATGCCATCCCATTAAGATAAGATGAGAAATAAGAGTTACACTTGAAAACCAGTACATCAGAGGTAACCAAAGGTTATCCAGATAAGACCACATAAGATTACAAAATCGACACATGAGAAATCTAGTTCAACGAAAGGATATTCATATGCAATCCATGCATATGAGGAATCTTAAGCCATATCAGAGCTAGGTCCTAAAGTATTCCGTTTTTATTAACTCAGCTTGTAGAAGATATAAGAGAATCCAACTTTGCTGTTCCACCTAGACATTTAACTTTCTTCAACTCATTTTCCTGTCCTACAGTTTATGTGAAACATGACTACACACTGTTCTAGGAAAAACATAAATTTAATACCATATGAAGCAGAAATTCCAGTATCCGTGAGAGAATATGCATATCCTTTTATAAAAACAACTCATGTAGCCTTGAGAGCATCTGCATTCTCCTTTGATGCTTAGTATAGAAGAAAAGAGTTTGAAACATACCAGATCAGTTCGACGCAAGTCAGGAGTCATTTTCACGTGTACTTCAAAAGTTTCATCAAAATTTCGCTTTGCATTAGCCTGTACAATTGCTAAAACGGCATCAAAGAAAATTACGATTAGCATGAAGGCAAAGAGGGGAAAGAAACAGAGTCAAAGCATGTCAACAATAATATATGAAGAAAGAAAATTAAGTATCTTACTAATGACACTGAACCTGGAGGAAAGATAACATCAGGGAACCATTCAGGTAATACTGGTCAAAGCATATACTAAAAGGATTAGATCCCATGGAAAATTCACCAAAATAATCGGGGCACAAGATTTGCTGTCCTCTTAACTATGTCTATACTTGGAAATTGCGAGGTCATCTAACATGTGTATCCGTTTCACAAAGGTACAACTGCATGAACTTCGGCAACTTGCGACAGGACCCAGTTCATTTTCTGGCTTAAAATTGGCTTAAAGTGGGTTTATGTGAATCTGTTGCAGCAAGTTAGAACGGGTTCACATGAACTTGACATCTTAAAGTTTTTATCATTAGGTTATCCTATTTGGAGAAGTTTCAAGAAAATTGATCTTTTGAAAATCCAACTTTCAGATGTGCAGAAATCAATAAATAAATAGTCAGATAGTGCAACTCATTGTGCTTGAGCATGGTTCTGAACTTCAATAATATCAATGCAAATATAATTTCCAGATCCCTTTAAAGGGATGGATAAAATGAGACTAAAGCAAGTTCAAACGAAGGTTCAACTGCTATAGATGGAAGATAACGAATCTCTATGATATAGGCAACTAGAGCTCAGCATCTTTAATCGTGTGCGCTATGACTGACAATGGTTCACGTTCACAGTGCTACAGAGCTAGTGTTGCTAAAGGAATATATAGTGATAGGAAGACTTAAGGGGAAAATTCCACAGAAAGAATTCCTTATACTGCTGCTCTTAGGGTAACAAAGAAATGAACATGCATTGAGCAAGAATCTGCCAGTCATCAACAATATGATAATGACTGAAAGGATATGATGTCATATGATTATGTCCTCAACTATCTCATGCACTCTGGTAATTACTCTTTAATGCAATGTTTAACTCAAGGAATAATCGGAAGGTTCAAGAATATTTATCTACCCATTCTGTTTTTCTAATAGTTTGACATCAGACTAGCCACAAGACCTTATATCTAAGTTATTAGGTTGGATAGATTCCCCCCATTTCCTAGACTCAGTCCTAGACTTTCAAGTACAAATAGTCGACTAGAAAGTACCAACCAAACAACTTGGGTTGTCCCCACCCACCCATTTGAATGATGGATAAGTGTATGATTGCATTGCAGGTGACATAAATATAAAGCATAGAGCCAGCCAAAACCATAATTAGGGAACCATTTATTCTCAACCTCAAAGGAAGTATCTTTACACTAAAGCAGTAATCCATTGCACTTAACCAACAAACACTGGATAATTACACCGCAAGATTTGGTATAATAACACGTAGATCCCCGGTGGTTTCGGAAATTACACCTAGTACATTGGCGTTTGTTTCTATCCAACTAAATCCATTCTTTAGTAAAATTCATGGAATTTGCCAAGATCAGCAAAAAGTTGAATGAAAAATTCCATACTTACCCATGATTGACTTATTATAAAATAACTTATAATAGAATTACTGCAGAATAACAAATCTTTTATGACCAATCGACCCTTATAAGGTGAAGATGTGTAAAATTCATGGAATTTGCCAAGATCAGCAAAAAGTTGGATGAAAAATCTGTACTTACCCATGATTGACTTATTATAGAATAACTTATAATAGAATTACTGCAGATTAACAAATTTTTTATGACCAATCGACCCTTATAAGGTGAAGATGTGTATGAAGTACCTCCCCACATGCATTAGCGCGTGAAGACATATAAGGTTAGTTTGGTCACATAAGATTTGTTTGACCTATAATAAGTTTGTAATAAATCAATCTGAGTTATGTTGGACAAAAACAAAAAGCACAGGGTGCTATGCGTAATTACATCAAATCTCAAGAGAGAGCGGTGTAATTATCCCTATAAACAATACATCAGTAACTGATTTACACTCAACCTAGAGTTTGTAAACAAATATAAACCAACAAAAATAATTACAAGGACCTATTCACACTTAACCTGAAGGGAAATATCTTTACTATTAGTCATATTATTCACTCCAATAGATACCACATAGAGAAGTAGTCATTCGTATTAAAGTTCAGCTTGAGAATTCTTATAGAGAGTTAATTGGGATTTTGGGCCCATACTTAGGGCCTTTAGCAAAATAATTCCACACTTTTCGAAACAACCATTTTTGGTCCTATATCTTAAATATTTGTTGCATTTTTAGACCCGCTGTTAAAGTTTCGATGGAATGGCCTCGCGCGTTCAGTGACTGTCTATTCAAGGGAATTGGCCAAGGAGGTTTTGGAGGGAAAAGCATCAAATGAAATGCACGTGTTGCTGCGTAGTTTGAAGGAGGAAAAAAAAACTTAACAAAGCTAAAGTTCAAAAGTAATAATTTCCTAATTTTTATGCCTAAAAGAAGACAACCTACACTGTTGGGAATTTGGGATTTAGTTTAGGGAAACAATGGAGATTTTCTTCTTTTTTAGTTTACCTTTGTAAACTTTTTTTTTTTTAGTGTGTTCCCTGAACACTCAGTAGCAACACATGCAATTCAAGTCATGTTTTTCCCTTCAAAACATCCTCGACCAATTTTCCCCCTCAAATAGCCAGCCACTGAACAGCCACATACTTTGCACGTGGCAATTCCGTCCAAATTTTAATAAGACCAAAAATGCAACAAACATTTAAAATATGGGGCCAAAAATGGCTACTTGAAAAGCATGGTACTATTTATAGATAAAATAGGATTCTTAGGACCATGCAGAATTTTGAAAACAAAAGGAAGTATTGGACTAAGCAGGTAATATTTGAAAAACATGGGATATGCAAGCACTAAAAGATGAACCCCATATGTATATGGTTGGCCAAAACCAAGAGCTCTAACAAGTTAAGGGCCAAGTACCATGGTCTAATCATTGATTGAAGTTCAGAAAACCTTTCTTACTTGAGATGCAACAGGCAGTGAGCCATATACAAATTAAGGTATTTGAACCACATTGCAATTAACATTGAGTTCATTCATCTCTCTATAGCTGGTGTATCACCAGACAAATCAACTCTGATCACTAAGATGCGCAGTGTTGACGAAACCCATACAAAAAACAAGAACTAATTTATATCCATCATTTCTGAAACAAAATTAGCGATCACAAAAACTAGAATGCTAGGCTATTGTGTGTGAGTAATAAAGTCTAATTACAAAAATTCATTAGACGCCCAGCAATATGAATACATTTGATGCAGCACTAACAGGTACTTGATAGATTGAGATAACGAGCCAGAAAAACCATGAGAAAGTCTAGAAGAGATATGGTTTTTCCTAGTCAAATTGTTTATTACATATCTTTTGTTTAATTTTTCTTAGAGTAACATAATGCTAAATGTGAATCCAATCCAGTCTAAAGGTCAAATTTCTATCTCTCCATCAGTTGGTTGGCTAAGGATACAACTGTGAACTGGATAGTTGGAACATAAAACTGAAAATCAGAATCTTCATTACCACATTCAGACAACAAGAATCACAAGCCCAGAATTGTTTTATACCAAAATCAAAATCTTTAACAACAAAGGCTGTTTTCTCACATTCATTGTTCCATTGGTGAATAAGGATTACATATATTTCCCAATTAAATTTTACTCTCTTTTTGCCTTATCTTTTCCATTTGTCGAAATAGAGGTAAGTCCCACATTATCCTTCTAATAATAGGAGATCACATTCTAAACCAACAGATGTGCAGGATCTTTAAAGACCAATTCATTTTACTTAAAGACTTAACTTCTAAAGCTCAACAAACCCGGGACCTTCTTTTCCCACATTAAGCTTATTACATTAAAAGATTATGCAACACGGACTCATACAAATCAATCGGAACAACAAAATGTGTGTGTGTGTGTGTGTGTGTGTTGGGGGGGGGGGGGGGGAACTCAACAGAACCGACCTTGACAAGCCGAATAGCCTCCTTGAGATCGTAAATCATCTTGCCTTTCTTCTTATTGTTTTGATCAGCATTCTCCACTTTAATGAGTCTTGGAAATGGCAAATTCTCTTCCACTTCCTCCTCTTTCCGATACCTTAACACTCCCCTCCGCCTGTCCTCCTCAATCCTCCTCCTCTCCCTCTCCAACTCCTCGTTCCTATCCCTCTTCTCCTCCTCTCCCACTCTTACTCGGTCCTCAGGCAACGGGGCAACCCGGCTCGGGTAAGAAACCGGGGAAATCACGGGCGTGTCCTTCATGTACCGCATTTCGTCACGGGTCCATGACCACGTTTCTGCGTTCACGGGATCCAGAGTATCTACAGCTGAGGTTTGTTTTTCAGGTGGAGATTCCTGCTGGGTTTCTTCGGGTGGCGGAGGTCTAGGCTTGGCTGGGTAGGAAACAGGTTGGATAGGAACGGGTCTCCGTGAGTTTGTGTTCGGTTCGTTGCTTGGCTCAGGGTTCGGAGATGGTTGGGGTTCGGCGGAGAAGTGGCGCCGAAGGAGAGAAACGAGGTGGCGCGGCGGTGGCGCATTGGAGAAGCAGGGGCGATTGGTTTGAGAGAGCAAGTGTTTGAAGGCCGCCATTGTCGTGTGCGGAGGAGATGTTCTGGTAGTGCATTCAGAGAGAGAGAGAGAGAGAGAGAGAGAGAGAATGGGGTTTTAGGAGAGGTATAAGGGTTTTTATTTTTTATTTTTTAATTTTTACTTATTTCTTCTTTTGTGAATATGTTTGGTTTCGTATGCAATTTCCGTTTTGTAAAATTAAGTCTCGTTGCACGCGATTTCTATAAATATAAAAAAAAGTATAATATAAAAATTATAAAAACAACAATTATAAAGTAAGAGTAAGAAAAAAAAATATCAAAAAAATGTGAAATAATAAAAAAATATTATAATTATTAATTTAATAAAAATAAAAAGACTTATAAAAAAAATGGAGAAGTTTGATGTCAGAAAAATAATGGAGTAGAGAATATATATATATATATATATATATAATTATAAATATATTGAAAAAATTAAAATTACTATTATAACTAATTTGTTTTTAAAGAAAAAAGTGAATCAAGGGTAAATTTAATAATTTTAAAATTGGTACGATAAATGAGTTTTTTTTTTTTTTATAATAGTATAGATATAAATAGATATGTTCATTTGGAGGTGGGCATTTACAAAAATTTAAACTAAATGTTCTATCAATTTACTGCTTAAATCTTCTAAAAAGAATAGATTATACCTTAAATTATGTTAAAATAAAAGACTTTGAAAATACAATTTATGATTTTTTTTTTTAAAAATTGAATTAAAGATAAAAAGTCAACGTATAGATTTTTGTATAAATAAGTTGAACTTGTTTTTTTTTTTTTTTTTTTTTGACGGTTATTTGTATATTCCCTTTTTATAATGACTACAATGAACACATCTACTAGGATAATTAGGAAATTTTATAAATAAATTGATAATAATAATATTTCTAAATTTTCTCAATTTTTATATTTTAATTATTTATCTATTTATTCTTTTAAATTAAATATTTCTGATAAAGTATAATTTTTTACAAACACGCAATGGGCAAAAAAGTGGTCATAAAACTGAATTACTGAATGATAGATTGATTTAACAAAAAAAAAGTGTACATTTTATTACTCGCTCATTTAAAATAGATAATATTAGAGTATAATGTATACTTCGAAAGTGAGGTAATTCTGAAATATTGTTATAGGCCATGAGATGGTAGATGTTGTATAATTATATATAAAAAAGAGTTTAATTTATTTATACTTACATATAATATATAAAGTTAATATTTTTATAAATTAAAATAATGTTATAAATAGTTTATTAATATTTTAATATTTATATAAGCAATATATATTCTAAACTTTTAATATTTCAAGGCCTAAAAGGCTAAAACATACACATATAAATTTACATATATTAACCCTTCAATAATATTATTGTTCCATATTTTATGAAGTTATGGTAGTATCAATTTTTAAAAAATAAATATTTTAAAATATTCCTCTAAAAAAAAAAATATTAACTGGGCTCTTCTAACCGTTATTCATGATTGATATGCGCTGTCAATGTCTTTTGAGATTCTTTCAAACTTTCAAAAAAAGACATATGTACTCGACTTGCCAATCAATATTATGCCATATTGTTACATCGATTTGGCTTTCTATCCTCTCTAGCAAAGCACACGCATAGCTGCCCACATCGACATCGAGTATGCTAGCAATTCACTTATCCCTATTATACAAACGAATTTTTAGAAGTAGAGGGGAACCTGGATGATAGAGTCAACCCGACGGGTTTGAGTTCAGTCCAAGAATCTCTTAATAGGGTAGGATTAAGGTTTTGGCAAACTCATTCTAAACCCGCCCTATTACCATCCTTACCAAAAAAAAAAAAAAAAAAGAGAAATTCTTTCTTGATGGTTTCTTGAAGAAAACCTTGGATTGATTAGTGGGAGAAAAGGACAATTAAATTTTGCTAAATTTTTGAATCTTGTTGAGATTATTGGCATCAAATTTTGCTTCTACAACATGCACAGGTCTTAGGCAGAGCAAACATTTACTAGATATCACATAGGATGTAATTAAAAGTGTTTTCTTGTTTATAATTAAATTACAGTTAGTTAACTTAGAGTTGATTGATGTACGGTTTTGAATGGCTAATTAGTTGAGTAGAATTCTATTTAAGAACATGAGTGCTCTGTAGCTTCATCACTTTTTTCTTTTCATACTTTTTGTATAATTTTTCTCACAATTGAAATGATGAAGCAAGTTTTATTTTCTCTTGGAGTTTGATTTCTAGCAAATCTAAACTTCTTTTTTTTTTTTTTTTTTAACTTCTATTTTCCCTTAACTATCCAATGTGGGTTTGGGTTTGATTGGCGCCTATATTTAATTTCTAATTAGATCACCAAAATGTAAATAGACAATAAAAGATACTGTTATAAACTACACCAATTAAAGATTATAATTACAAGCATTACTGGGGATAGAAAGTGTTATAAGCATTATGGGGGAATTCAAGGGAAAAATGCAAATAAACCCCCTTGTAATATTGCAAATGAGTAAAATAATCTCTATGAAAAAAAAATTAGAAATTTACCTCCCTATGTTTTTTAAAATGAAGCAAATTACCTCCTTAGACAGGAAGGTAAATTGCTTTATTTGAAAAAAGCACGGGGGGGGAGGGTAAATTGCTATTTTATTTTTATAGGGAGTAATTTGCTCATTTCCAAAGTCATTGGGGATAAATTGCTACTCACCTGTGGATTCAAAGAGGGGATGTGAATTCATATATGATAAATTATATGTATTTACAATACTCACACTATAATATGTACATCTTACCATATGCATTATACTTCATTAAAGGCTTTATTTGAAAAAACCTAATGAAACAAAAACCAAGGTAAGAAAAAGAATATTGTTCCCTCAAACATCCTACATTTAAATAGCCAACTAATTGGTTGCTTTTGCATTATGTATTAGTTGCATGTTGAATCTCTTTAGGAGATACGATGATCGTGTCCTCTTTATTAGCATTATTAAATACTCTTCTTTTTTAATAAAAATTTATTTTTCGATAACTAATTATAATTGATTATTAAAAAATTAAATAATATATGATTTTTTTTACAATAGAAAACAAAACTTGGGAGATTCATACTTTTATATATAACATAGATATAGATATGTACTTATAAATCCACTTCAACGTACATCTCTTATCAACCTGCCTCGTTGAGAACCTTGTCGAAAAAACAATAAGTCAAAACTCAAGACTAAGGAAAGAGTACAGTTGTGTAATTATGATTTTCAGTCGATTTTAAAGATTTGTCAAAAACAACTCCAGGAAGCAGGCATTGAACCCAGAGGAAATGATCCATGATAGCAAAGATGATGGCGAGGAAAGACAGGACAAACTAGAGTTATTTACATAACACCAGGAAGTGTAACAAATTATGCAGCCATTAATCACATTACGAAGTAGACACAATACAATACATGGCTGGCTTTTCCTAACTACACCATGTATGCTTCCTGGGGCCCAGAGCTGTTGCACAAAATGAGCTACCCAAGTTATGCTCAAAATCAGGCAAACCATTCTCACTTCATTGTTTCAACGACACGATAGACCAGAGACATCAGTGTTCCGTCTTCTCATCCTTGTACCCTGATGCCTTCCCACTTCTCCCAGTCAAAAATTTCTCAGGAAGGGCATTGGTGCTATTAATATCTAGGCCATGATATGATCGACTTGCAAAATATTCAGCCCCAGATTGTGCGACACTCTTGATGACGGATTGCCTGTCCTTGTCGCGCACTTGCAGAGCTTTCTCAGTGGTATTCACTAATGCAAGGATTTCATCTTTGTCTGGCGCAAGGTTATCTGCTTGAGAAACATTAGTTATTATGATGCAATGCAGTCCTAGGAGCAAGGACAACAAAGAAACTAAGTTAAACTGAGTAACAATCTTCAGAATCCGAGGTTTTCATAAGACTACAGGAACAAATTGAAAATCAAAATAAAACATCAAAACGCATCAAAACTGTCCAACAGAAAAGTTGCACTCTGAGGGCTTGAATAAGAGGAGAGAGTAAGTAAAGAAAGTACCTCCACTAGTTCCCACACCGGGAAAAGCAGAGAGGAATCAACAAGTTGATGATTTTAGAGAAAAAAATCCAGAAGGCTAATAAAACCAAGATCTTCAGAGCCTTGAATTACATATTTTCTGAATTTTCATTATATTGTTGCACAGCAATGATATTAAATGATTATGTTGCAATAACAAATGATACGTCATAGCAGTTTCATAAGGAAAAATGTGAAAAGAACCTTGCTTCTTTGCAGATCACCTGGGCAAATGATGGAATAAATAGA
This sequence comes from Sesamum angolense, assembly GCA_034509725.1. NCBI lineage: Eukaryota > Viridiplantae > Streptophyta > Magnoliopsida > Lamiales > Pedaliaceae > Sesamum > Sesamum angolense. The sequence continues at coordinate 198,488 of JACGWL010000015.1, forward strand.
TGGCAAAAAGTAGGAACATTGAGATTTTAAATTCAGCTAATGGGAGTTAAAAGTTGCTAGCTAGTCCTGCAACAACATTTTTTTCCTTCTTTTGTAGTTATCTCCAACGGTTCCCATTCTCATTTCCTCATATATTCATCCATCAAGTTACACTCACATAATTGTCTATTTATTTGTGTATATGTGATCTGTGATTTAACTACTCTAGTTCCATTCATTTGGAATATGATTTAGTTTCAGTATACCCTTTAGCACCAAACGTGGGCAACAAGAAGGTACATCAGTTCCAACAAATATTCTAGCGCCCAGCCAAGTTATTGTAAAGTATGATTTTGCCAAACACTTTGATAAGCAGCACCACCATTACAAGCCCTAAAGTGAATATATTAGTATATCATGGCAATGTGAACAATCAAAAAGCCTCATAAATGTCTTTTATCTATGATCTCATAAGAACAATCCAGTAAAAGCTAAAATATGTCACAGAATTCTAACCTTTATCTTTGTAAAAGCGAGACATCCATATATGATTGAAGTAAAATAAAGCCACATATTATTAATAATTTCAAAGCTAAACATTATCATAAAGTATAAGAGCAGTATGGTAATTATGCTTATCTAAAAAAATTTAGTACAAATTTAAGAGCAGTACTAAAAATGACTTTGGTAGAAGCGAAGGCACAAAAGGAAAAATGCTCGCATGTCTAAAATGGTCTCCCTTCACAAGGTACCTATAATTTACTCAATGGTCCTTTGAAATGTTGGTACTTCAAGCAGTAGATAGAGGAGTTCTTAAAAGGCAAATAGTTCTCATGATAAGAAATTGCATGCTCAAGAAAACATGTTTCACTAGATTTTTTAAACTCATTATAGATTCAAAACAAGTGAAAAGGGTGCAAAATATGAATCTGAAACATGTACCTTGTAGATCCAAATCTTCAACATAGGCACCCTGAAGGAAAGAAAACCGTGCTTCCTCAGACTGTTCCCTACTTAGAGAAGGAGTTGAACCAATCAAATCCTGGAATTCCACCACGTATGCTCCTGTCCATTGACTTCCCCTGGAAGTTGAACCCAAAAGTAATGTTAGCCACAGAAAAGAGAAACACAGATTTACAGAAGCCTCTCAATTCTATGCACAAGTACCATGTTTTGCTAACAATGCATATTAAATGGTGGCCAGGACAATCAGATTCAGGATTCTACTTATGCGTCTGCTCAAGCTCCTTCTGGAATATTTTAGTTACAATGGATAACATTTATTCTTTTAACTCAAGGATCTTTACTGCAATCAGTGGAGGTGTTTTCAATAATTAAACTGGGTAGAAATAATCCCTAGTCTACAGACAAGGGATCTGTTGTTTATACGAAAATTTTGTGATTAAGAAGCTGAAATGGATATTATAGAGAGCTATCAAGACAAGAAGAGTTGCCAATGGACATACATAAACCCTATCCCCAAAGGGTTCCGCTGGGGCAGAAATCATTTTGAAAGAAGCAGAGCAGAAATCATTTTGAAAGAAGCTCTACACCATTTTCGACTTTAGGAACAAGAATAAAGATTGCTCAATGAAAAGGAATCAAGTGTCTTGATTTCCAATTATGCACAAAGTCTTTCTTCATATTGAAATAAAAAATTGATACAAACAAATTGTGTCAAATTGGATTTGAACCAATAACAAAGGTTTAGAAGACCTACAAAATATACACTTATTTATAGTATATTCAAAATATTTAATAACAATATATACAAACAACTATAAAAATATAATTTATATATATATAGAGAGAGGGAGACACACACACAGAGACTGTTGATGGTAGGAGGGAAGGGGTCTGCAATGAGGCTGTGCTGCAAATGGTGATGCGGAGGAAAAGGTATATTACATGTGTATATTTTTTTTGTTTATTATGTGTCTGTATGTACTATATATATAAATGTGTAATTGTGCATCCACATCTGGGCCGTCAAATTAAATTATACAAGATACAAAGCATTGATTTATGTAAATAAAAATTTATATCGTTAAAAGTTTACAACTTTATGTTTCTTTTCTTCATTAGAAATACCCCATATGAAAGTGGTAGGGGTTACATTTAAGCAGGTATTTTTGTCATTTCACAAAGACAAGATACGTAACCAAGATTCAAATGATAAAATTAAAATAAAAACCAACTATCTGAAAAATCGTCGCAATAGGCTTCCCCGAATTCTTTTACCTACTTCCCATTCCCAATGCTGAAAATTGCCTTAAGATTCATGTTTCTGTCATATCTTCTATGTTAATGGTCATGCCTCAACACAGGTGATAATTCATTTTCTTTCTTTCTGGCTTTTCAATCTCCTATCTTGGATACACCTCACTTTCTTTGACACCACATATATCTTTTATTTTATATAATCAGATTTTAATCTTACAAATTCCAGACTTCTAGATTCTTGTGAAAATTGAGAAGAAAGTATGTATTTTTTTTATACATAAAGTATTGAAGAATGTTCATTGGTATTTACACAATCCTCTAGGAAAGGGATAAAATCAAATCCCTGTAACTAAGGCCCTGATATATACATTCCTCATCCTAAGGTCTTCTTTCCTATTCAACATGAAGTACTAAAGGTACCTAAATAGCTAGCTTGCAGAGGAAATATGACTAGTAAAGCACAAGTAGATCAACAAGCATATGTCCTAACGCCTAGGCTGTCAAAGGGTAATTTAGGTTACAATTCTGAGTCATTCAAAAAGTATTCACTGCAGTTGAAGCAATACCTGTCTAAAGCAAGCATGGCTTCAAATGGGGTAATTATAGGAGCTAAGAACTCCTTGCTATCCAATAGAGCCGTTTGTGCACAAGAGACATTAACAAAAACATCGCACTGCAGTGGCACACGTCATAGATCAGCATTATGATTACAACTAAAAACATAAGAAATCACATTCACGCACTTAATGAGGTTTACCTCAGGAAAATTGGCAAGTTTTGCAGGGTTTGGTCTTCCCATAACAAAAGTATAAGACTTCTTCCCAGCTTTTGTTATCAGTTCCCTCATACGATGAATCATGTGTAGATAACCAGCTGTAGAACAGTTTGCAAAGGACTTTAGACATCTGGGATGAATCAAAAAAAAAAAAAAAAAAAAAAACGCAGGAAGACAATATCATCAAGTAATCATGACATCCTGATGGTGGAGACTTGTAAATACTCAAGTGAAAATAACATCTAACACATACATATCTGGACACTCAGACAAGGATAAGTCAGACCTGTGTACTTTGTCACAGGCAAAAGGGCAAATTTGGGTGCATATTTCCCATCTCCTTCAAACTTATATTTTGGGGGGATGAAGTAAGAGGCAGAATTACAGAACTGAGTAAGTTCAAAGTTAGACAATTTTTACCAACAGAGGATCACTAAGTCTGTCTTCAGAGGCTTCCTAATGAATAAAGAGGTAAAGGTTAAACCTTATTTATCCACTAGACAACTGTAGGAGGTGCACAATGTGGAACGACAAACTATGCATACATCATGAACAGCTGGTATTTTTCTACCAAGAAAGAACCATAATTGTTCCAATTTATCCAGTAGTTAGTGAACTATTTGCACTGCCCTAAGCTGCAAACTCAAAACCAGAATTAGAAGCCAAGGATTGTTGCATAACGAAAAGATAAATATAGGTCTTTGAAATTAACTTCAATTTATAAATTTTTCCAGAATGTTTTACACTATATGGACATCTCATCTCTTCTCTATTGGCATTGTAGTTCATCGATCTTAAATGAGTCAGACAGCGCATGAAGGGTCCAAGAAAAACAAGTCATAACAGTGACACATACTTTAGCATTTGTCATGAATAAGTAATTCTTAAGACAGTGAATTGAAACATCAGCAAGAAAAAGGCACAAGTTAATTAACGGCACCACATTGATTGGTCTCCATGTGCAATATTTAGTTAGGGCACATGGACAGATTCTTCACCTCACAAATTCCTTAAAAAGGTTTTTGGGCCTTGAAACACTTTCTCCTTGTTGGCTGCATACTTCACCAACAACCAAACAATTGATACACTGACGTAGTTTGAATATATAGATTAATCACGCATAGTTGCAACTTTGCATGGGAGATTATTCCCAGTCATGCATGCAGCAGTGGCAGAGAAAAAACAGAAGGATGCACTGAAATCAAGGTAAAGTGAAGAAATCTTTGATATAAACCTACTGAGCAGCCTAAGTTTCAAAGACAGTGGGGATATGAATAGTTCCGTAGTAGAAACATGGACCAACCATAAATGGAGCATCAACACAGTGTAAAAACTGATTTACATAAAGGCATACCTGCTCCAAGTGTTCCAACCAAGATACCGATCATGTTGGCATCTTTTGCTTTCTCAACTAGATAATACCTGCAAAGTTAATTAAAGTATCACATAGCTGACAAGATAGAGATAGAATAACAGTAACAACAGAAGATAGAATTCACATGCACAAGCTTATGACTAGTACCTACGCCTTAGGATTTTTTTTTGCTGAGATAAATCAGTCATCAAGCAATCTTCTGTTGGGTCATATCTGACTAAACCAATGCAAGAAATCAAATGACAAAATAATCACCACATGATGAAATGAGGAATATAAAACAGAAGAGCATGGCATGTAATAGCTAGACATCAATATCAGCAGAAGTGGAAAACCAGCATTAACCAACAATTGTGGTGATATTTTTGCCATGCCTAAATTAAGGAAAATATATCCTACCAAGCAAGTGGGATGCTGCAACTGGCAGACCCAAGGAGACCTGATCCAACCATCTTGGGGCTCAATCACTCAAGAATCAGTCAGACATTTAGATTAACAGCAACACACTTGTATTTTCTGTTTACTTACGTTTAGATGCTTTTTGCATCAAATCACATCTCTCAAACTCTGCGACAATGCCACAACCAAAAGTATATCCATGCACCACACTATAATAGTGGTGTAAGCCCCTGGATGTCTCTCCCTATTCACTCTACTAACACTCCAGTCTTATCTTCATCGGCATTTGATGACGGTTTCCCTAGATTAGCCTCCTCAAATAATCTGATGTGCAATGTGTGTGTTAAATCAATGAATTTTTTCTTTCAAAACGATTCTGTTTTTCATTTAAATACGCTACGTATCTTGAAGCAGTTCCACACAGTGAATCCTTTACACTAACTCACGGTTTAACTGCCCACCCCGAGCATAGTACAGGCCTACTATGTCAGACTTATTTCATCAGGGAAAACACATTATAAAAGATGTCTTGATAAGCGAAACTTAACATTTTAAGAATGCATCAGCCAATGCCCCAATTATGGTCCAGATTGGATAAGGGGATCTGTTCCTCATGGACTTACCATCATCTCCTTAATACCCTCTACTCGGTTCATTTATTCAAGCATTATGCTTACACTTTCTTTCTTCCATATGTTCGCTCAGATAGAAGTACTACCACTATCTCATAATTTTATTTCCACCATTCAGACAGGAGCTCCCTATTTCGTGTCTTTCTCCATATCCTTTCCCACTCAGAAGACGTGGTTCATGATTTCATCTCCCTGTCTATGCAACCCTTTTTCAATCTTTTTTTGGATAGCCAAGATAGAACACAATACATTTAGTACTAAATGACCTTGTCTAGCGAAAGATTTCTCCCAAGAATAGTTGGCAACATCCAAACATGAAAATAAACATGTTATTTAGAATGATATCCATAAAAATGTTATTCAGAATAATGAGTTGAAAAGAGAGTATCATATCAAAGAACATATTAAAAAAAGATGTAAAGATCATCTACTGAGTGGGATGGCTTAACTGTGAGAGAATTTCAAACACCATACATGAGGAATTTCCTGAGTTAGACGGTATAAAAAGATCAACCATGCTATAGAGTTATCATCTTTTCAAGTTATCAACACAGTGGACCTGTACAGGGTAAGTATAACCTACCTATATTTCGCAGCTGTTAAACGTCAATACAACATTTGCAAATGCCGGATTTTCCAAGCCAATCCAGAAAAGCAGATAGTCCTCCATCTTCCGTCCTTGGGGCAACGTCCAGCTCAATCCTCCTACCTTATAATGCTGGCTAGTTTCTTCAGCAAGGCATTCATTTCCAACAGCACGTATACATGTTTCGCTAGGGATCATAACTGACATCAGCATAAAGGTGTTCAACATTGATATGCCACTCCACATACACTTGGAGCATGACATGCTGGTTTTCAATTTCTGGTATTGCATGCATATTATTCCAGTAAGAACCTGGGATATGCAAATCAACTGATAACAATCAATATGCCAGAGCTTTCATCACTTCAGCAGAACATTTAATAAATTAACCCTCACAGAAAATCAATTTAAAATATGCTATATGTCTTGTCAACTTCTGTAAATTAAGCACATAGGCTGATCTAGACCAACCCGACCTCATGAGGAGTGTTTTACACAGACTGAAAAGAGGTGCATTACGATGTCATGGAGTAAGCACGGAATCAATATAAATGATGAAAAGCCACTTCTTATGAGGAGAAAATATAAAAGGAGACGAAGATCCCAAAAAATTAGATATACCAAGTTAACGGATTACTGCATGCATACCTCGACAGTTGGTCCCTTATACTTAATATACACTTAGATACTTCAGACTACTTGTTCACGACCATTTTCATTCCCCTAGTCTAAAATGTGGATGGTGACTGCAGTCACTGGACAGTCTCACCATAAGATTCCTTAGTTTGTCATATACCTTGCCAAAAGAGAAGGGTCGCTTGCAAATAAATGTGTTATGGTGACCGAGGATGAAATGTTCTCTTCTTTCTCTTTGCTCAATAAAGAATTTTATGAACTCTTTCCCTTCCAGTTGCGTAGTTTCATATTCTTTAACCCTTTAATACAAACAGTTTGTGTCTAAGAGTTTAAGCTCTTAATTGAGATGGTCATATAAATAACTTTAGCTTAATAGCAAAAAGTCTTTGAGTTCAAAAGAAGAGGAAAAGGAAATCATCATATACATGAGGTGACATGTAGAAGAAGAAACTATTACGTTAATCTTGTTCCCTCTTTAAACATTGACATTTATATGTCATCAATAATTCAAAATAATTTCTAAATCACCTCATCGAGTTTATTGACAGTGACATAGTTTAGCTGATTCTCTTAGTCTGGCATTCTGATACTCATCTCCAAATAAAGTCGTCTCCCACTGGTAGTGGATTAGGTATGCAACAAAATATAATCACTGAAGAAAGTGGACCATGGAGCAAGGTTAATACTTTAACTGGAAGAAGCATTGCCTTCAAGATCACTAACGCCAGTCAAATGGTTTCAGAAATGGATTTAAATAGCTGGCATGAGCCACAGCACCGGCAATGATCTATAGATTCCTAATTTTCAATTCTATCAGCTTTGTTTTTTACTTTAATCTAGAATGAAATGATATTTCTGATATTAACTGCAAGCTATCTCCATAATCTGAATACCAGTAAACTATTGGATTTTCAGAAAGAACAAAGACGATTTGTTTTTAGATATCATGTGATACACTTTAAGACAGTGAGCGCTGTACCTAAAATCCCTCACTGTCTCAACACCTACTGCTCTTACTTTGTATACTTCAACTCCAGTATTGCCAGAACCAGTAATGGTAATTCAGGTCCACTGATAAACATATAAGTAATTTCCTAAATTAAATGAATCAGAAGGAAAAGTAGATTTCAAGTGAACTATTAAAATAGATTGCAGGCTAAAGAAACTTATTCACTGTTAATAAAAAACTCAATCATATGCTAGTTATTGCAGACCAAAGACTGAAAAGATTAAAACTGCACGGAGAAAATGCAAGTCACAAAGCTGGCTGATTATTTACATTGTTATACCTGGTCAGACAGCATAGTCAAAAATAGTTTGAAATAATAGTCATTGGTAGGTTATGAACAAACAGAGTTTGCTAGATATTGATTTTCCAGAGTTTACGATTTTTTATTTTCATGAAGGGAAACCATACGTATAAATCATTACATATAGATATTATTATACTATCTAATCATTACTCACATGCATATGTATCCAACTCTTTTATCATTAATGTGACTTCACTGTTGTATACAAAAATAAGTCCAATCATTACCTACATATATTTGTCTGTCTACCAATCATTAAATATATATGTATGTAATTGAAGTCTTTATAAATACAATATAATAATATAAATCCATCGCCCAAAAACTCGCCCACATAAATCATATGTTTTAATACCTTGTCCCAAAAAATATTCAGCAATTCAAAAGGTAACCTTACATTGCGCTTATAATAAAAAAAAATTATCTACTAAAGCAGGGAAGCAAAAAGGATAAGTCATCATCATACCAAAAGAGGCTTCCCACTTTTCAGCCCGTAGTTGAGCAAATTTTTGGCACAATTAGATGTGTTGATTGAACCTTTCCCAAAAATGAACAATGCAGGAAGTTTTGATGTCCTGAAAAGAAGAATGGAACGGAGACAGAGAAATTACATAATCTACTTAGCAAAAGACCTCATAAATAACATCTTGTTTAAATGATGATTTCTAAATGGGATAAGGAAGCCAAAGCACTTAGTACCTTGATCATCAACTATAGCTATGTTTATGAACAATTATCCTCTTATGAATTACAGAATATTTAACTAATTATCAATTGCTCCTAAGAAGCAATAACATAAATAGAACACCAAATGAACACAATCATGGTCTTAAAATCATATGGGGCTTGCATGCCAATGTCCTGTATCACTGACATGTTGCCACTTCCATATTTAACTGTCAAATCAATATGATATCATGAAACACTCGTATAAATTTGAAGCTTAAAAATAGAACCTAAACAGACATGTCGTCATGGACTCATGGTCTAAGAAAATCAAGTGGAGCTTTCATCCTGAAACACCGGGAATCATTGACATGCTGCCTCTTCCATTTTCAGTTGTCAACTTCATACAATTATTATGTGGCTGGCCTATGTTAAGTATTATACCTAGCTCTAGACCCTTGAAAAACAGAAAATAGCTCTATGTCTATGACATCAATGTCATTGGTATATATTGCTGCACTTTTAGCAGATCAGAGACAGGACAGCAGAAGTCAGAGTTGAATCAGGTTAACTCAGCCTATTTGCACCAATAACGCCTGAGTTTGAGGCATTTCATGGCTACCTGTAAGAAAACTAAAGCTCCAGCTTACAAAAGTTTCTAATCGATTGATACCAAAACATTTCAGAGCACAAATAAAAAAATGCATGTACCATCATAATAGCTGGTTTTAGGTTCTAAAATTTGAGTTAGCAGCAGTTCTATACTCACGGGCTGAGGCACGTATGACCATAATGAATGACGCATTCGGCGTTTACATGGGCTGCTCCCACTTCATCAACACAGCAGCTCCCATAAGTTGTGTCGGCCATTACGTACAACTTCACAGATGAATTGAGCTCTTGGCGCAGAGCTTTCACAACCCTCATGGAATCTTCAGTAGCTCATCTGGGAACTTATTACAACAAGAAACAAAAAGTTAAAGGCTATCAGGAGAATGCAAAAACAAACCAAACAAATTCACAAGTATACACACATGCGCGCGCGCGCCACTTTTTGATACCTGTAGAGCCACTCTAGTGAATTGATGTCTACTGATAAATTCCGCAACGCGGGCTACTTCGTAATTGGTCTCCAACTCCATGGCCAGAACTTTCGACCAGATTAACAACAGAAAGAGGGATAACTGCAAGCTGTGAAGAAAATATTCAATTCCTTCCGAAATTAGTCCCAAATATAATCGAATTCACCATCAAATGCGTACAAAATCCACTTCGAAATCATAGTATTGCAACAAGAATCAAAAGGAAAGTCAGCAGACGTACTCGTCGGTGTTCGCCGGCCCTTTCTTCTCCCTGTTGCAGGGGCTGTTTTCCTGCCCCGAAACAGTTGCGGCTACTTGGGGAGTAAATGCTTTTATAGATTGTGGTTTTCCTTTTCTTTTTTTTTTTTTGGGAAAAAAATTACTACTGATTCGGTCTTATTGGCCCTCCTTAAATTGATTCAAACTTAATGCTATTTAAAGGTATAAACACCTTCTCATCCTTTGATATTTGGCGGATTTGCTTCTATTTAATAAAAAATCTTTTAATTAAAAAAATTATTAAATTTATTGATATTAATAAAAAATGAAATAAAATCAATATTTATCCTTAATTGACTATAGCCGTCGTCCAATGCGCAGTCCAAATACATAAATTGTATATTTGGTTTGTGGGCTTTGTTGTGATGTTAAACATACAAAACATAATTAGTAAGTACAACAAGTACAATTTTCAAGTAATGTATACTTACTTTATTCATAAACGATATTATAATTACAGTGAAATTGTCAAAACATATTACATAACGACCAATTCAATTGGCTTATGGTCACTTATTCTAACAATCTCCAATTTGACTATAAAGCCAATAACTCATGTTTCTCAAACCCATCTTCTCAATATGATGAGTATGAGCAATTTGTGACACTAGCTTGGTCAATGAATCTGACATATTTTCTATTGATGTGACTTGATCTGAAATTTATAAAGTTTATTTTGATGGATTTTGTTGATGAAGTTTATCTCGAGATATCAACTTCCAAAGTTGATAAAGCTTAGAGATTTTATTCTCGAGACATTATGTCGTTATTTCGATGTTGAACTCATTCTAAGGTTAGAACTTTATTATTGATAGCAAATGACCAAGAAAATCCCAGTTCGAGTCGAGATAACACTCCAGAATTGGAGGAGGAGAAGAGAATTTTGTTATCAGAAGGTATGTTATCTTCCTTTTATTTTGATGCGTTGGAATGTAAATACAGAAAGCTGAAAGACCTAGCATAGGTGTCCTCACCTACATTAACCCTAAAAACTTTGTTTTATATCTAACTTATTTGTGCAGATAATAGTACTTGAATTTAGCAGGCTTAGTAGTGACTCTATGGGACTTCTTCCGAGTTGGACCTTTCTTCTCAGTTTCAATAGTCAGCCCAGATGTAGTTGGGGGCTTCGAGCAGCAATTTTCCATCTAGGTTCTGCAGGCCATTTTGGGTGTGCAGCCTATAGTGCCTTTGGGCTGTATCAATACCTGGGGCCCCAAAATGACCTTGTCCTAAAGTCAAACTCCGGGAAGGAGGCAATAAATTTGTCAACGGGAACCCAGGAGGAGTCCGATTCCGATTGGCCAATCTAATGAACAAGAACCTGAGTTTAGGAACCGTTAGGGGTGCTGATGTTGCGGTGACCCAAAATGCAAGAAGGAAATCGACAAGGGATCAGTGGTCTCAGGAGGCGCAATCACGGTGACAAAGGAGGGATCAACATGGAAGGGCTTGAGTAAGGAAACATGGAAGACAAGGTGGACGCGGGACCCCGATAGAAGGTTGAGAACGTACGCGACCAGACCCAAACGACGAAGAATAAGAAAGGGGGCAAATAGACGGTAACAGAGTTTCTATAGACCACGACGACGGACCGATAACTAGCAATATGGTTGTAATCGAAAAAGAACCTAGTTGCCTATAGCAAAGGAGAAGTCGTGTCGATGGCGATCAACTTGTTGTTTCATTCGAAGACATGCACGAGCCAGATGGTATTAAGCCATGGAGTGGATTGACTGATGGCGGCGGAGAGCGTCGTCCAGAGCCGCGATCGGAGAGACCCAGAAATATAAGAAGAAATGGTCGGCGGAGAATGACAATAAAATGCCTAGAAGGGCGTCATGCCGAAGGAGGAATAGGGGCAAGAATTATATCAAAATTCAACTGAATGGAGGAACTAGAACCAAAGGCGCGGTTCCTCGCTGACGAAACAATGTAGGTACGTCTCCAAAACACAGTTTAAAACCTCGATTTGCCCATCTGATTGTGGGTGATACGCACTACTGTAGGCCAATTTGGTGCAGCTCAGTCGGAAAAGCTCTCGCCGAAATTTGTTGAGAAATAAAGGATCGCGATTGTTGATGATAGACTTAAGCATGCCGTGAAGGCGATAAATTTCCACCGCGAAAGAGGTAGCGAGAGTAGAAACAGTGAACTTGGAGGGCAACCCAGCAAAGTGAGCGTACTTGGACAGTCGATCAACAACAACCTAAATTATTGTTCGGCCCCCGAAAGGAGGAAGATGAGTGATGAAATCCATACTCAAGTCCTCCCAAACTTGGTTGCGAATCGGCAGTGGGTGAAGAAGACCAATGGCCAGTTAGTGAAGTATTTGTTATGCTGGCAAACAGAACAGCCTTTGATGAATTGGTGAACATTAGTGCGCATTTTAGGCGAATAAAATGAGGAAGACAGATGACCAAGGGTGGCGCGTACGCCGGAGTGTCCCCCAAAAGGAGAGCTGTGGAATTTCGAGAGGAAGAGAGAACCAAGCCCAAATTGTTCAGGGACAAATAACTTGCCATCAAGGAGAACAACACCATGAATATCATAAAAGACCAATTTAGAAGAGGGTGTGCTGCAAATGCTTTGCACGAGAGATTAACCCTCCGAATTCGACGAATAAAATGTGCGAAAATCAGCCAGAACAGATGGGGTGATGGTGGAGACCGTGAGTAGCAAAGCAAACCAAGCGCGGGAGTGGCGCGATAAGGTGTCAACCACCACGTTTTCCTCCCAGGTGTGTAAATAACTTTGTAATCAAAACCCAAAAGTTTGGAAAACCACTTATGTTGTGCTAGTGTTTGGACTGTTTGCATCAGGAGGGAACGAAGGCTTTGTTGATCCGATGAATAAGAACTTACGGCCAAGAAGATAGTGTCGCCACTTACAAACAACGTCCATAATGGCGGACATCTCCCTCTCATAAGCAGAAGCAACTTGCAAATGATCAAACTTCTTTTTGCTAAAGAAGGTTAGGGTGGCGCTATTGAGATAAAATAGCCACAATAGCAATTTGTGAGACGTTAGTAGTAACCTCGAATGGCAGGTCAAAATCAGGAAGGTGCAGCGTCAAAATACGGAGTAAAGCAGATCGTAGTTGAAAAAAAGCAGTGTCGGCCTTTAGTGTCCAAGCGAAGGTAGAATGTATGAGCAGATCAGTTAATAGTGCAGCGATGGAAGCATAACGACGGAAAAATCGATGATAGTACCCTATTACACCGAGAAAAATGCAAAGGGATGTAAAGGAAGTTGGAACCACCCAATTGGCAATTGCCTCTAACTTGGTGGAATCAACAGCAAGCCTCGCCGCCGAGATAGTATGACCCAAATAATCAACAGAAAATGCCCCAAAGAGGTACTTGGAGAGTTTAGCATAGAGGCAATAGGTCGAGAAAACCTGCAATACTTAATGTAGGTACAAAAGGTGAGAGTCCCAATCCTTACTATAAACAAGGATATCATCAAAGAATACCAAAATGAAGGAACGAAGAAGAGACCGAAAAATATCATTCATCACTGCCTAAAATGTGGACGGCACATTCATGAGGCCAAAGGGCGTGACGAGGAACTCAAAGTGGCCGTCGATAGTCCAGAATGTCGTCTTATGAACATCGATAGGTGCCAAACGAATCTGGTGGTAGCCGACATACAGATCGAACTTCAAAAAAATAGTAGCATCGTGGAGCTCATCAAACAACTCATCCACCGTGGGAATGGGGAAACGACCACGCCCTGTTATCGCATTAAGGGCTATGTAATCAACATAAAAATACCATGAGCCATCTTTTTTACGAACCAATAACACTAGTGAGGAGAAGGAGTTGGTGCTAGGCCGGATTATCCCTTCTCAAAGCATATCCGAGATCATCTTGGTCATAAACAATTTTTGGGCGTGAGGGTATTGGTAGGCTTGACATTGATAGGGGGCGTGTTAGGAAATATGTGGATGTGATGATCTTGAGGGCGATTAGGAGGAAGGTCATGCGTGTAACATCCTCAAATCTTAATACATAATAATACGGATAAGTGGTGGTGATGATATATATGATCTTTGGTGCTTAAGTGGGAATTTATTTGACATGATAAATTTTTTAAAGTGAACGAAAATTTGAACACTAGGAATTGTGGGATTTAAAAGTATAGAATTTTAAAGACGATGTGGAACAAATACAATATTCTTTTAATATATATATATATATCTACTCCTTACATCTTTATCAATATATGTATAATACTATATTAATATATATATACATATACATATCTACTAACATATATATATATATACATAGATATTCATAGAATAAGGAGAAGAAAACAAAAGAAAGGGAGAGGCAATGGTGAGAGAATAGGAAGAACAAAAGGAAAAAATGAGAGAGGAGAAGAGAACAAAGGAGAGAAACAGTGCAGGGGGAAAAAAAGAGAGAGAGGGGAAGAAAATAGAATAAAGGAGAAGAGAAATAAGAGAAAGGAAGAGAAGAGAGGAGATGAGGAGAGAACAGAAGAGAATGTAAAGAAGGGGGAGAGAAAGAGAAGAAAAAGAGAGAAAGGGTTGGAGTTGTTCTTCATCACCTTCAAGTTTGAGCATTTTCAGAGAAGATTTGGACACGAGAACAACATTCAGAATTGTACATATTATTCTACTATTTAAATAGTTGGGGAAAGCAAGGTAAGTATAGTTAATTAGATCTATATATATGTATATCTACTTGCTTATGTGCGAACTTGATCATAAATTGTCGTGTGTTTAACTAAATTGTGGTTGTTTTGCAAAATGGCTGTTATACATTTTGCTATATTTGGGATATTACATGATGATTAATGATGAAATACTTTGTTTTGGTTGTTGAATAAATATGCATGTTGGAGTTGTTGTGAATGATGGTGAGACGTTTCTATTCAATGTTTGACTAGAGTGAAATTATAAAGTTGTCAATGTGCAAATAATACATTAAAATGAATTATTGAATGTAGTTGAATTATAGAGTCGATAAAGATGAGAATGGTCAAATGAGATGAAAAGATGGCTTACCTAACATGGGGCATATTCAGTGGTTTATGATGATGGCGATATTATACGAGCTATGTGCTGTGTGATATCAAGATGAGATGATGATATGATGGTGGATGATGTGATATCATACGAGCTGTGTGTTGTGTGATATGGTGGATTGCGTGCTATCATATGAGCTGTGTGCTATGTGATATACGTGATGATGGGATATCATACGAGTTATGTGTTGTGTGATATTGAGATAAGATGATGTAATGGAGATTATTATAGCCGACGGAACTGTTGAATATGATCCAATTAGGTTAAGCAGGGCCTAAAGGAAATAAAAAGTATCTAAGAGAATAAAAGTATAATGATGTGTGAATCATGTTGTGGTTGTTACTTTATTTGATATTGGTCTTGCATGATTATTAGTATATTACTTCATGATTTCATGAAACTACGTGAGAAGTGTCCATTGATTGGTATTATTAAAATTGAAATTTCGTGATTATATAAAGAATATTGATCAAGTGTGGACATGGAATGAAATTGAATTTATTTAATGTGGGCTTATATGTGTATAAATATGGGTTAATTAGCTAATACTTATGAGTTGACAACTCATAAAATTTGTCATATTTTTCAAGAGGCAGAACGCAGAGACTTATCTAGCTGGATATAAGCCAGTTGTCAGCCGTATAGTTGGGTCAACAGTGCCATCCTAAATCAGGAACTTTAGTTACATAGACACAAGAATATTAAATTACGACTGCGTATGTGTTTTAGATTTTGGAATTGCTAGAACTCCATGTTGTCATTTTCATATATGATAGCGAAAAATATATACCAAGAATTGATGAAGTATTTGATTCGCTTGAGGAATATTTCAAATATTGATTATATAAGACAAGGTATAAATGATGGAGGATTTATGAGAATATTAATTATAGTTTATTGTCTTATCGTGTTAAATGTAAGTTTTTTGGGGTAATTGAATGTGATTACGGAAAGGGTGTCACAATGCGGTAAGGCAATAACATGCTGAAATTCAAGAAGGATAGCATATAAGTCAGGCGGAAATTTATCAGAGGGAATGGAAGTGGAGTCAGTGGAGGAGGTGGTCGACTGAGAGTGGACAGGAAGACAAAGGAAAAAAGTATGGAATCAATGGCGATATATCACTGTAATTGAGAAAATATGGTAAATTGCGGGGTGCAAGAGGGATTGCGGGTAAGGGTCACCAAAGAGCCATCGTGGTAGAATTGCATCGAGGGCACAAAGTAATCCGACAAGAAAAGTCCCAAGGAGCGCAACCAATGAGCACCCAATACCACATTAGCCCCATGTATAGGAAATATGTAGAAGGGAATGGAGGCCTTGTAAGACTGGAGAGTGAGAGGATCTGAACCAACAAATAAACAAATTGAAGGGAATCGTTGTGAATTGCAACACAAGTATTAGATTGAGCAGCTGAAAGATGACCTCGAGGAGTGTTTTGAATGAGAGGGGCTTATTTGGAAACAACGAGGCTAGGTGCAATGGCTGAAAGAGGGGGATCGAAATACGACCTTCTTTCATGTTCGAGCAAATGATCCCAGGAGGAAAAATGGGATGCGACAATTTCGAAGTGGGGAAGGAAATCTGATTACTGATAGATGGATGAATGTGTTATCCTTGATTATTTTAAGTTTTTATTTTGTTCCACTAATCACGAAGTCAACAAGATGGATGAGCTGCTTGAGGCATTGGCCTGAGGGTGACATAGAGTATGAATACAGAGTTTATTCGACCCTTTTCATTCAAGGATGTCAACATAACTTTGTCACAAATGTATTCATACAATTCTCCGGGTCAAAACAGTATGTGTCATTGTTTCTATCAAAAACTTTGGCACATTGTTGGTTTGACTATGATATGTGTACCTTCGGTAACCTATTCGATACTCCTTCATCAGGGAGACCCCCTTTCCCCCTACTTGTTTCTTTTCTATGAGGAGATCTTAAGCAGTAGAAGGACCGAGGATGTCTTCAGTGAAAGAATCGGTATGACCAGGACTTGGCAAGAATGCAACAGAAGCATGATAATAAATATATTTTCCACCTATTGTTCGCTAATGACACACTAATATTTTGCAAAACCTTAGATCCCATGATGTGTATCAAATGGTTATTGTCTAATTTTGAGGCGACTTCAAGTCTGCTAATCAGCTTGAGAAACCAGTGGTGGTTGTTAGCAAAAACATGCCGCAGGAGATGAGGGAAGATCTTAATTTGCCTATTGGCATTTATGTGGTGACGGAACACACAAGTACCTTGGTCTACTGACGATTGGCCGATCAAATAGTGGGGTTTTTGCTTGTTTGGTAGATCAAGTTTGGCCTAAGACCTAGAGTTAGAGTGTTAAACGACTCTTGCAAGTAGGTCGGTCGATTCTCATCACGATATTTCTCTAAGCTATTCTTACCTACATCATGAGTTGTTTCTGAATTCTTGATTCCCTGCTTCGTTGAGATCGAAAGTGTGATAGCTAACTTCTTTTGGGCAAGTTGGAGCAGAACACTAAATTTACTGGATTGTGCGGAGGAAGCTATATAGGAGCATGCTAGAGGGATGCTTAGGTTTCTGAAGTCTGAAAGCGTTCAACTTGGCGATGTTGGCCAAGTAGGCTAAGTGTTAGGAGCAACCCGACAATATGCTTAATAGACTACTTAAGCATAAGTATCACGTGAATCTGACTTTTTGCTGCAAAAGTGAGATCTCATGAAGGAAGTGGATCGGCCTGGGAACAGAACAGAAGCTTGAAAAATTCAAAAATCAGAGTATAATTGAACCGAATCAAGGGTGTACCATTAGTATTTCCAAGCATTTGGTGTATATGATGCATATTAAGTAACATGTCATGCATGTAGGCTATAGATAGTAATAAGAAAAAACCGAAGGTGCAATTTAGTATACCAAATATTACCTTTGTAGCTTTCTTCCAACCGGAAACGTACGTTGTTCCCCTTTCACCAATGAACGTTCACCACCAGATTTCAAATGAGAAATCCCCTAACCATGTCCACACCACACTAGGCAAGTGAGATCCTTTTCTTGTGCTAGCAACAAAATGAATTCGAAAAGAAAAGATCAAGCAAACATTAATTAGTGCTCTTTGATCTTCTTGTGTTCTTACTTTGATCCTAGATCAAGAACTCAAGGATTCTTGGAGACATAATTTTACTGTGTATGAAAGAGAGAAAAATTGAGAAGAAAGAGAGTAGTAGGTGTGTGAAGTGTATTGTGTGCAAAAGAGAATGACCTAGTCATTTAAAACCCTAGGAAGCTTCCTCACAGATACAACTTTCCCTCATTCAAATGAACATGGCCGGGTGGGGACTATCTAAGTTCCCCCTCAGATAAGCTATCTCTACAAGGAGGAGTCTAACTCCTCTTTTGACCTAGATTAGGTCAAAATTCTGCTAGGTACTCATTTTAAATTAAATTAAAAGAAGCCACAAAGGCCAATGGATTTTTCAATTAAATCAAGTTTAACTCAAACCCATTTAAAAATTCTCTCTGTCTTTTTAATCCAATCAAAATCCAAAAGTCCAATCTCTTTCAATTTGTAAACCAAGCCCAATTAAATTAATTCAATTAATTTAAAAGGTCAAATTCAAAATTCAAATTAACCTAATTAATTAAATTTTAGGTCATCCACATAAATGATCAAATCACTTATGCACTCCAAGAATTAATTTAATTTAATTAATTCATCACTTTCAGAATTAACTTCAAATTAATTCCATCACTTATCGTGATTTGTGTGTGTTAAGTTCACCATCAGCCAGACTTGGATGTGTACCATGACAATTAATTAAATTAAATATTTTTAATTATCTTATAATCAGAAATACTCCGTTACCATGGGATGGTTTAGCAACAATCCATGACATTAGAGATTAAGTGAATAACAATGTGAACAATTAGGCTCTCGAGTTCCAATTGGTACAATCCTTCCATTAACCTTATCCCTACCATAATCTAAGGCATGGAATTGGGCTTTGATTCCCATCTTGAACTAAGCATTTATGCTTAATATTTAAGACCTCATTTACTCTATTGATTGATGTAGGAAACCCATCCTTATTCAACCAATCACTGTGACAACATATTATAAGAGTTTATACAAGTCTTGGACCGCATAGAAGATATTGCTATCACATACAAACAGGGGACGGATTTTGTCTTGAAATCCATAATTTTTAATACACATTCTGGCTACACTAAATAAAGCTTATAATGACCATATTAGAGACACGGTCATCTCTTGCCAAACCCACGAAATAGTCATCGTGTACCTATGACTTCCATGGTTCCTCAAATTTGAGAACTACTTCCAACTACCAAACCTAGCTAAACAACACACCAAAATTACATAGGCGACCTATGTCTTCCCTAGATGAAACACAACACAACAATACTTAGTGCAAATCTTTATGGAATTCTCGATGCCCGGTCTAGAATTCTTGACTTGGAACATTTCAGAATCAACCCTCACAAGTTAGTTTCATAGTTGTCATCCAATACGCAACCCAACTACATAGGTTTTCCCTTGGTCCGTGAGTTTTATTGTGATGTTAAGTTAATTGCAACACTCAATATAAGTAAGCACAACAAAACTGAATATTACAAATGAATACTTTTATTCATCAAATAATATTACATTACACTATGGAATTGCCACAATAGATTACATAAAGACCAATTTAATTGATTTCTGGTAATCTATTCTAACATCCCAATCCTGCTTCTCTTGGAAATCCATTAGTGAAGCTCATGCTCTGGTTCAACAAGATCTTCGATGGAAAATTGATAACGGCCACTGATAGTGAATTCGGTCTAATCCATGGTTGCCTCGTCCATCTTGTTTCAAGCTAGTTGCAGCCCTTGTATCGTTGGGAGGGTATGAGACAGTGGCCAGGCTCATTGGGGAAGATGGAGTTTCATAGAGGTGCTAATTCGCGTCAGAGTTGGATGTCGCTGAAAATTTGAGAACGCCTATCGGGGGCACTGCCGTGCAACATACACTAACTTGGCACTATGAGAAGAAAGGAAGGTTCACGGTTCACAGCGCCTACTCGTTGTTGCAGTGGGGGATTCAGGGGGCACATCGAAAGAGGCAGCAAACTCACACAATCAGACGAGAGGGTAGCAGCATCTTTAGGATGCACCATTCCCACCTAAGGTGCGGTTGTTTATGTAGAGAGCCTGCAAGGGAACGTTGCCAATGAACGACAATTTGAGGGAACTGGGTGTCTTAAGTCCGACTAACTGCATCCGATGCACACAGGAGGAGGGGGCCATGCACGCGCTGCTTCATTGCACCTTTTCCAGGCAAGTTTCGGCATCAGCAAGGCTGCTGGACTCCACCTTGCAAGGGCAAGGCCTTCAACTTGGTTCCTAGTTTTCGTTGGGATTGTTCCTTTCTGTTCTCTTTTCTCATTTTGGATCTTACTGGCTTTGACCAAACTCTTTACGTTTTATATGATAGATTTTCCTCTCCAAAGAAGAAAACAAAAAACTCGCAAAAAATTAGAAGAAAAATAAACAATTGAACGGCGCATGTAACTCTTTATCTCTCATCATCAGCAAAATAGACTAAAAACATTTTCATATCTGTCATCATCATTACATTTTTTTCCCCAGCAACGATACAGACAATAGAATTAGCTTCCTAACAGTAAATTACCATAACAATCACCAATAATCAAGACTCTGTCTCACTCTGAATTTTTAATTTTTTGGGCACCCAAAATAGAGGGTGAAAATGAAAGAAAAGAAAAGCATTATTCTCATCTATGAGCTGTGACCAGCGTCTCTATGAATCTCAATCCATCAAACCTCGGCGCAAATTTATCCGGAGAGGACGATCCCTGTGATCCAGAATTCTCGCTGCTTTTCCTCACACACTCCTAAAAATAAAAGGAAAAAGAATAATCAGAACAGATAATTTTAAGATAATTCAAATAAACTTCTCATCATCGCTCACACAAAATTGAAGAGAGAAAAACCATATTTCATAACACCGAAGGTAGAAATTTCCCCGAATATTAGAACAAAGGAAGGCGAATTCTAAATCTTAAAAAAAAAAAATAAACCCTTTCTCTGTTTATGAAATTCCAAAGACAGAAATCACAAAAATTAGAAAACAAAACAGAGAAACAGATTTTCAGTTTTACCTCTCGAGGAAATTGAATTTTGGAGGAAGCGGAGGAGATCGCAGTGGCGGAAGCGGCAGCGACGGAGGCTGCTATGATGCCTGATTTCTTCATGGTGTGTCTGGGAGGGAGGAAACCGTTTTCCCTCTGAATCTGAGAATTTTATCGAATTGGAAGTACGGAAATGGTTTCCACGGAGGAGAGGGTAATGCAAAATATGGGAAGGGATTTATGGCGGAGAAGGGGAGTTGTGGGGGAGCGGACTTATATATAATGCAGTGCGTGTCGTGCGTTCTCGGTCAATTCTTTTTCGAATATATACGCGGCAACCGTTTTGGCATCTTTCCCCAATTTCGCTCACTCAATTTACAACTTCACCCTTTCCCTCGACTTTGATTAACTTGATTTATATACTCGCCTCGTCCGTCCGTTTTTGTATGCATTTAATAAACTAGATATCGTCGCACGCAATTTCCACGAACATATAAAAAAAAATTTGATATGAGATGATAAGAAAAAAATTTATTAAAAGCATAAATTATAATTGTAAATTATAATAAATATGGAGTAGTAAGGAGAAAGATACATGTGCGGTAGTGGGTAGTTATGAGGAAAAAAATAATTATAAAATTATTAAAAAATATTAAAATTACTAATATGATCAAATATTTTAAAGAGAAAAAATGAAATAAAGGATAAATTTGGACAATCTAAAGTTGGTATACTCAAAGGGTTCTCTTTTATAATAGTATAGATAGATAAATAATTTTTTATACGTTAAAGTATTTTATAATAAAGATTAAATATATAAATTAAGTATTGGCCTCATTCGTTTTTGTGTGCATTTAATAAATATTTTTTTATATATTAAAGTATTCTATAAATAAAAATAAAATATACAAATAAATAAATTAAAATTTTAAAAAAATTTAAAATTATTATCAATAAAATAAAAATTAATATAGTGATGTGAAAATTTTTGTTTTTATTGAAAATATCTTTTTTTTTATATTAGCGTAGATGTATGGATAAATAGACTTAAAGGATGTTCGGTTGAATTTATTTAAAAATAATAATAATTTAATGTGCCCTATAAAATCATTTTATAATTTGTAGAATATAAATTTTATTTTTAAAAAGTTGGAGTATTTGAATGACAAGAGTGAAGGTTGTAACATGTTAGTAATGATATTTCTATATATAATTTTTATTAAAAAAAATAAAGAATAAGTTAAATCTTCTTACTTTTTAAAGAACTTTATAATTCTAACTTTTTATTTTCGGATTTCGTTAATTACTTTTATTTTTTAGTAAACTCAATTACAGTTAAATCATAAATCTCGATAGTCACTAAAATATATTAATTATCAATATCAGATATTTAATAAACAATTAGTGCGGCAACTGACTAACAACTTCTATCAAAATATACCAAAATCCTCACATTTATGGGAGTCGAATCGATATCATCATACTTATGAAACATCAGTTTTACCAATTAAATTAGACATCACTATATTTCTCGATTATTAATTTATTATTATTATCAAGCACTTGGAAATATCTCTGATGTGGGGGATATTTCTAATATACCACTAGAAACCTTCATCTTACAATACTAGAGCTTCGGGGCTCCTAAAGACTTTAAAGAAAGACCGATCTCTTTGGGCATAGACCCTGAGTATTTGATGATTGATTTAATTAAGAATGTATCTTAAAAATATGCGTACACAATGAAAAGGGTATCAGTCCTACAAAAGTAGTGTTGAGCCCACTTTTAACAGTATGTCAGGCATGTCTCCTAGGACCACTTTCTATCGTTATCTTGAGGATATGTACGACCTACTGCACATTGTTAATCATACTCTTCATCTAGGGTGCACGTAATATCGTACAATCCAACCGGCATCTATATATATTGGTTCCCTCACATTAAATACAAATTTTGCTACTCCAACTCTTACATTCTTTCCTTTACAGATCATGAATTTTTACTAACTTGAGCATTAGAGTGTCATTGCTAGAAACCCTTCGGCTTGGCTTTAACGCTATGCTCTTTTGCAAGATTTCTACTACACTAGAGAGGATATTCAGAGTATTTGAGATTTTTTTTCTGAAGGACTTATAAGTTCCCAACATCATATTTTTAGAGCTTACAAGATCTTTTTCTAAAACAAATTATCAAATAATTTAGCGTAAATTACAACGATCTTTCCTGAGGTTTGGCATAATTACGATTACCCCCTTTTTGTTTGAAAATTTACAAATACCCCCTGATTTTAATGAACGTCTAACAATTAGCCATTTTTTAAAAAAAAATATTTTTTTGATGCACTAAGTGGATAATTTCTTTTATAATTTTAAAATTTTTCATCCATCCTATTCAATATTTTTATACTTTTTCTTTTAAAAATAAAATAATATAGTAAGGGCAAAGTTGATATTTTTATATTTTTATTCAAAAATTACATAATTTCATCAAACATCAGAGAAGTATTTGTAAATTTTCAAATAATGAGAGAATATTTGTAATTACGCCAAACTAAAAAAAATGATGATAATTTACCCAATAATTTATAACATCTTATAAAATACTTCAAAGAACTTGTAACCTCACCCAAACACTCCGTTTTTTTTTTTGTTTTTTTTTTTTTTTTTTTTTTTGATGAATACCCAAACACTCCGTTTAATAGGTAGATTTTAACTAAATTTTATTTTTGGAGGTGCAATTGAGAAAATAGAAGTCAAACTTAATTTCAAGATGTCATAAGAATATTCTAGAAAATTGGGCAAACGGCAGCAAAAACTCCCAAGACTTAGAAAGATTCAACGTATGGTAAATTCTTATGAGATTTGATGGACGTCAAATCAATTATAAATATAATAAATTTATCATGTAATTAATATTTTTTAATTATATATCAATTACACGATCATTATATTATACTTATCATTCATGCTTAGTCAGAATCAATACGGTTTAAAATTTTCTAAATGTATTTAGGCAGTATTTACAATCGCCTAAATAAGTGCGTTATCAATTTTTTTGTTGAAAATAGTACTTTTTTATTTATAGTTTTTGCTTTTAAACTATTTAAATTAGGTTGTTTAAGCCAAAACTATAAGCAACTCTTTACAAAATTTTATAATTTGTTATTAAAATGATAAATATTAAATTATTTTCCAAAAACTCCAACTTAAATTTTTTTTTCACTTCTCACTTTTACTTTTAAACATTTTAACTTTTACTGCTATTTAAATAACAATTGTGAATGAGGTCTAGTTCAATTGGCAAAAATGAAGCACCATAGTTTTAACAGTTATGGATTCGAACCTCTCTGTATATGTGGGATGTTGTTCTACTACATAATAGGTGTTGTCTACTGTAACAATAGGTGTTGTCTAGATTCATTTATGTTATATTGTTGATCAGGGTATGTTTGTTAAGTATTGATAATGGACAAGCATGATTGTAAGTGAGTTATTTCAATTAATAATAGTTCATTGTTTCAAATCAAAGAAGGAGATAATTACACTCTCCTCCCCTGAAATTTGGTGTAATTAACATAGAACCCCTGTGGTTTGAAAAATTATATTTAGCATCCCTGATATTTGCTTCCAGCTAAGGAATGAACTTATTTGTTAGACGGAAGCAAACCTCAAGAGTGCTAGATGTAATTTTTTAAACTACAGAAAATTTATATATAATTATACCAAATCTCAAGAGATGAGAATGTAATTAACCCTAAAAAAGAAAAAAAAAAAAACTTAACAACTTTTTTTACAAAGGACTTTTGTTGGAGCAAATCTTGGTTTGTCTTTTAGAACATTATTCTCTTCTTGTAGAAGGAAAGAATCCTATTTATATTAGAAAATTAGGTTACTTAAATAGTGAAGTTTATGGCATTATGAATATATTTTTCATTGAGAAATAAAATACAATAAAGGACATTCATGCTTGGAAAAAAATGGGTAAATAGCAATTTACCCTATAGATTATTGAAAATGGACAAATTACCCCCTATAAAAAAATAAATAATAATTTACTCTTTTGTGTTTTAAAAAATGCAGCAATTTACCTCATTAGGCAGAGTGGTAAATTGTTTCAATTTTAAAAATATAGGGAGGTAAATTGCTACATTTTGAAAAATATAAGGGGGTGAATTACTATTTTATTTTTTATAAAGCATGCCTATTTTTCATAACACTGGTAGGTAAATAACAATTTACCCAAAAAAAAATAGAAAATGAAAGAAGTGTATGTAGGGGTAGTATGGTAAATAAGGAAGGGAGGGGATTTGAAACAATATTTTCCGCGTCTGGCGTTGATTGTCAATGCTCATGGAATTTCGACAAAGCTGTCGCATTGATAGGCCGATATTTCGAAGTTGAGGACGAATAAGGGGACGAAACGTGTATGGATGAGATAGGGCCACGAGGGTGCGCTGTGTTTCACATGTTCACCTCGAGGCCCAGGTTTCCGGACCATGGCAGGTGGAGTGATGGCAATGGCTCAACAGTGACAGTTAACAAGGACTGCTCTCGGGAGTTGCTTCTTTCCATATATTTCCACATATGCCCTTCAACCTCGATTTTTTTATTTGATTAGCCACGTTATTTTTACGTGTATATAATGAATAATATTTTTTTATATATTTTAAAATATAATTAAAATTAATATTACATAATAAAATAAATATATAAATAAAAATATTACAATAGAAATAAAGAAGAAGAAAGAAAGAAAAAAACTAATTTATCAATTAATATAAATTTGAAAAGTTAAATAAGTTAATTGTTTTATTGGTTGAAGGTATTTTTGGCTTCACAAAAAATTAATGTGGCGGTATTATTGATTGTCGTTTATGAGTGCAGAAGGCTTTTTCTTTTTGTATAGTATAGATAAGAATCACACTTCTAGCTCCAATTTTCTTGCAAGAATATTGGTCTCTTTTTTGGAAAAATAGCATAAAAATCTTGTATGTGTTATAACAAAATTGTGTGAAAATTCTTTATATCAATTTTATAGAATAAATATTGTTGTATTATTGAAGTATTTACGTAAAACCTCATCTCTGTTACGAATTAACAGAGAGTGAACCTCATCACTAAGGCCCCCTCGCCTAATATCGCTGTGAAAAGGGAGTGTGGTTTCTAGCAGCTCCAAAACTTCCAACTTTCCCCTTCGTCCTCAAATGGGGCGATGGCGATTGCCCTCGTTCCAAAACTGGGGAGGTGGTTGTCGGCCCACCCTAGGCGATACTCTTGCTCTCGCACCAGAAATATTTGGATGACAATCGATACTCCAAACGTTATAGGGCAACGGTTGTCGCTGGCTGCTGCCAACCATCCACAAATTTATGTGTGTGTATATATATATATATATATATATAATATTTATATTGTATATATTAATATATATGTTAATATACTTAATTTTCAATATATAACATTTGTGTGTATGTATATGTTTATTAGAATGTTAAATATGATGCTTAATTATGTAGAGAGTGGGGGGGGGGGGGGGTCTTGATGCATTGAGGGAGTGAGAGGGAGTTGTGTGATGAAGGGAGAGAAAGGGGTAATTTAGGAAGAGGTTTAATGGAAGGGTATTTTTGGTAGTTTGTTAAGTTGGTATGAGAAATATCTTAATATATAAAGTTTTTATTTTTGTCCTTTATAAATTGATAAATTCATTTTGCAAGAAAAAAAAAAGAGTGCATTATGTAAAAGTAAAGGAAAAATTATGTAAAATATATATAATAACTTTTACATTAGATACAAAAGAATTTTTTTTTTAATAATTAGTATAGGTATAGATATAGACTAAGTGTGTGCATAATTAAAAAAATATTCTTTTTAAAATTGTATTTTAATTAAAGATTAAAAATATTAAAAATAAAAAATAAAAAAATAAAAAAAATCATAAGAAGTTAAAATTAGTGTGGGTTGAGAAGAGTGGACAACTTGACGTTATGAAAAGAGGTAAAAAATAAAAATTAATAATGCTAAAAATAATTTTAAAAAATTAAAAAAATGAGACACCAAAATGACGCTCTTACTTAATAGTAAATTGTAGATAATATATATATATATATATATATATATATATATATATATATATATATATATGTTAGGTAAATTGGAAACAACTCACATGATGCTTAGCATAATACCAATATGTTTTGTTGTTTCGAAAATTACCAATACTCCTAATATTTGATGGAATTATGTAGCTCTTGAACAGATGCCTGAAAATATCTACTTTGCCCTTCCTATTATTATTTTCTTAAAAGTAAAAAAAATATAAGAAAAGGTAACAAGATCTAATTTTCTTCTTGCCCCTCTACTCAAAAGTTTTTTCAGAAAATTTTAAAAAATAAGACAATTTTGATTAGTTTACCATAATAAAATGGACAAAATCTAACCGACACTAACGAAACGACTTATTTGTTGGACAAATGTTAAAATCAGGGGGTACTCTCAATTTTTCAAACAATTAGAAAGTATTGTAATTATATCAAATCTCATGAGAGCTAAACGATCATGATAACTGGTTTGGTCAATAACTAAGACAATAGTTAATAGTGATATAACATGGTCAAAATTCAAGTTTTTGTATTGATTTTGTATGATAATGGTAAATAATTGATTTCTCATAATTTTAAACTGTAACTATTTATAATATAGAACATCATGCATTGTTTTTTTTACATATTGCAAATGAATAAAGTACCCTTCTTATGATAAAAAAAATAGCCATTTACATCTCTGTATTCTTTAAAATACAGCAATTCACCCTCTGTGTTTTTAAAATGAAGCAATTTACCTCCTTAGATAGCGATGAAAATTGCTTCATTTTAAAAAACATAATGAGGTAAATTGGTATTTTTTTTTATTTTAAAGGAGTAATTTACTCATTTACAATATTAATCAGGGTAAATTGGATTAAGCCAAAAAAGATCTATCATTTTATTTATATAAAAATTTCAAAAGTTTAGTATAGTTTAGGGTTTTTTTTTAAAATTTTTTGTTACAAACTCCATAAGTATTTCAAACATATATAAATAATTCTGAAAATTTTCCTAAATAAATTTAATAAAACTACTTTCCAATGCCGTTAATTGACGACTCTGAGTCACACAGTCAAAAGTGCTAAATCTATACTTAGATTCTTTCGAATCAGCACAAGTGTCATTTGATCGACCAACCACACAAGGAAATCTAATCGGCATATATATAAAATTAATATTGCATATTTTCGTCATTATAATCCCACCAATATACTGGTAAATTACGGAGTGTTGCATGAACTTCAAAAAATATTTTAACTTTTGGCTCTAAAAAGTATTTTTGAGGTATTTGGGACGCCGGTTTCTGCTTTTGAGATTGTTAAGAAAAGCCCTTTTATGCCAAAAGTTAAAGCGTTTCTAGTTGCTTTGGCTATTTTGTAAATAAATTCGACTTCATTTTTGTACTATTTTACCCTCATTATAATAATCTTATTTAACAATATTGAAATTTACACTTTCACATATTAAATATAATTTTTATATTTTATTTGCCGTATTATCTAATTATATTATTTATTTATCATTAAAAAATATAAATAAACCGGCTATGGTTAATTAATAAAATATTTTTTTTGACATTCGTGTAAGTTTAATTATTATGTATGAATAAAAAATTATATTACTTAATTAGTCGGAATATTATTAAATTAAATATTTACTTTTTTATTAACATTTCAAAAATAAATAAATATGAAATATACTAATCGATATAAAATTTATTATTTTTTCTAAACATATAATTATTATTGACAAATGAAAAATGAAAATATAAGCAAAAGTATTACCTTTTTAACAAATGGGGATAAAATGGTGTTTAATCAATTAAATTTATTTAGAAGTGGTTTTTTTTCAATCACTACCCAATTTAGCTTTTGTATGCTTTTTACTTTTTTTTTTTTCAATTACCCACTTTTGATTCTGTTATAACTTTTAATTTTTTTTAAACAATAAATTACATTTCTAAAACTAGAAATTTTTTCGCAAACACTCCCTTAGTCAAATTAGGCTTTAACTAAATCAACTATTTCGAATTTGTCCACTAACTTTCTGTAATATGTGCACATAAAATAACGAGCTCTACACTTTTAATGAATTTGAATTCGTAACTAGTACACAACACACCTGATGTGTGTGCAATATTTAAAAATTATAAATAATTAACTTTTTGTTGATGGGCTTATTATAACATAAAATGTGCAAAAAATTGAGGTGAGATTGAAGGACATTTTTCGTAAATTTGTTAAATAATTATTAATATTCCTATCATGACCGAATTTATTAAACGAATAAAATAAATTAAAGAGTAAATTTAGATATTTAAAATTGGTATAACAATATGATTTTTATAATAGTATATGATAAAAAAAAAAAATTACTAGTGGATTTTCTCCTTGTAAACCCTTCTATCATCTTTTATATATGTCACATTCGATGCATGTGCATAAAAAATTTAAAATAATTGAATATTATTTATTAATTTCTTTTTTTAGAAAAATAATAATATAAAAATAATTATGATAAAAAAATGTTTAATTTTGAAAGAGAATATTTGGAGTAGGAGAAAGAGAAAATATATTTAACTAAAAATAAAAAATATGTTTTACTATTTGTAGATAGTGGAGGAAAAGTGGAAGTTAGTGGCTGGAAAAAAAGATAACACACCAAAAATAAGGGAGACCAAAAAGAATACTTATATTTTTTATTATTCAAGTGAATGATTATATTTTTTAATATATACACTGAGCGTACCAAGACCACTAATATAAATCAAAATTTGACCACTTAACTAAACCACCGCATCGTCTTTTATTTTTTATTTTTACTTACAGATCAAACACTCTTGTGTGTATTCCCTTCAAACGCAAAACCTCTAATAAAAAATTTGAGCTTAAACAGTTGAGTTGTCCCTAAAAGCACAGTAGACCATCTTGTGGATTGTTATTTAATGTCACTATATCAAAATTGAATTTTTGCTACGATAAATTAATCACGACTTAAAAATTATGATAAATCAATAATATTAACCATGATTAAACAAAAACAAAGCAAAATCTTGAATAGTTTTATTGTGATTAATCAATATTCACTATGATTTTTGTCTTAACCAAAATATTTATCATGATTTTAGCCATGACTATTATTTTGGCCACACTTCCAGGAACAACGCCTAATGATCGTTGCAAAGCTTAAGTTTTTTTTTTAGTTTATTGTCTTTTGAAGTTTGAAGAAAACAAAAATGAGTGCATTGGATTATTGACAATTTTTTGTTAAGATTATTTAGAAAATTTGTTGCTTAATTTTTTTTTATTCTCTTTTGAAGTTTGAAGAAAGTAGAAAATGGATACATTGAAAGAACACCACAAAATGGGAGAAAAATGACAATTTTTTCTACTTTAGATGAAACTTCCGTTAGTTTAATGGAAGGACCAAAAGTGCCAAAAAAATTAAAATTTGAGAATAAAAATTACAATTTTAAATTATTTGGGAATCAAAATCGCATTAGTCACTATATTTGAGAACGAAAAATGCATTTTCCCTACTTTTTGTAGTGTGTACACACATATATGCTTTTGGCGTTGATAATGAATGGTCAATAGATTCCTTCCTTTTTTCTTCTTTTGGTGAATGGTCTCAACATTTATAAGATAATTACACTCTCTTCCATTAAAATTTTGTATAATTATACGCAAATTCTTTGTGGTTTGAGAAATTAAATCTAACACATTTGAGTTATGCTTCTATCTAACAGATAGGTCAATGTGTTAATGAAAATTCAACAAATTTGCTACTATTAACAAAAAAATTAGAAAAAAGTCTATATTAACCCTAATTGACTTATTATTGCTTTATTGCAGGTTAAATAATTTTTTTTATGACCAGATTACCCTAATATGTCTTCACGCGTTAATGCATGTAATGAGGTATATCTTCACCGTTATAACGGTAGTTTAGTCCACAAAATTTTTTGGACCTGTCGTCAGCAAATTCAGTGCATTTTAATTAATAGAGAAACTTATTTGTTAGATAAAAAGAAACTTCAAGGGTGCTAAATATAATTTTTCAAACTAAAGAGAATTTATACGTAATTATATCAAATCTCAAGAAAAAATATTGTAATTATCCCATTCCTTTACTATATGTTTCTTTTCTTCTTCTTTGCTCTTTTCGTTTTCTTTTTGACCTTTTTTTTATTTAATTTATTTCTTTTGTGATTAAGATGCTATTATTAAACGACAACAAACTCAGCAACCAGCTACAACCGTACACGTGTCCCATGGCATCGCCATCTTGATCTCCTTTGATTATCATGGTTGGCCAAGTTGGTCTGAAATCTTAAATCCAGAAAATGACGTAACCATCCCACCACCACCACATGCATAATTCTAAAAGTTATTGCCAATAAATAAATATCCAGAAATTATTTATTGCTTTGTCAAAATGATCAAAATAAAACTTTGTGAATGAATTACAATCATTTTTTCTTATAATTTAACATAATTATAAATATTTTTTTATTATTTGAAAATTTATCCATATCTTATGTTCGATGGAATTATGCGATTTTATTCGACAAATTAATATCTAGAAATGTTCATTTTGCCCATTCCCAGAAAAAATCGAATTTTTGCTACATTATAAATGACCACGATTTAGAAACTATAATAAATCAATACTATTAACTACAGTTAAACAAAATCAAAATAAAAATTCAAATTTTTACCACGATTAATCAATATTATAGCCATGGTTTATGACAATTACCAAAACAGTTAGCATGATTTTAGTCATGGCTGATGTTTTGGCCATACTTGCAGAAATAATGGCTGATTGTCATTGTGAAGCCGTGGTTGATTCGTATTTGCCATTATTTTTCTTTTTGGCTATAGTAATTAACATTAGCAAAAAATTATATATATATATATATATATTGCTATTATTTTTTTCCATGAACAACTTATCATCTATAAAAGTTGCCCCGACAACAAAAAATAGAGAGTATAAATAGATGTAGGTTACTGTCAAGTTGAGTTAAAAGTTTGGCGTGTCAAAAAGTTTTTATCACATTGCCAGTTAGCGTCGAGTATATCACAACTTGAAGCCTTCAGAATGTTTGTTGAGTTACCTGCAACATATTGGGTCACATCGCCAACTTATTTTGTTAGGGATGTTTTTTTTACCTTTCACACCTTAAGAAAATAAATACGATTACATGCATAGTTCATGAGTGCAAAATCTCAATGTAAAAAATATAAATACAACGATATGAATATGCATATTAAAACTGAAAAGTTTGCTTAAATTAAATATATAAAATTTAGTAATATTTGTGTAAATTAGAAATTGTTGTGAAAATTGTTTTATTAATCGTGTTTAAGATTATTTTAGATATTCGTCATTATTTTTAACTATGATTATCTATATATCCACATGCATGTATTGACTACTAATAATAATTATAAGATTAAACCTCATTAACTCACCATAATCTGGTCCTATTAGTCCGACGACGATCGGTCTTGTTGTAAAAAACTCTTAGAATTGCGAAAATTTCTCAAAACTCGTACAACACTTTTGAATGTGAGGTTATTTCTCAATATTCAAATGAAGAAAGGTAATCGCTTTACTTAGATGAAAATAATCTGACCCTCATAAAAAATTTAATTGGCCTAAAAAAACTCAAAGAAATAAAGTATGTGAAATATAAAAAAAGCCAAGTAGTATGTGTATAAAATGTAACACCGTTACTTATTAAGTTTCATAATATCATAAATGGATGTGATTTGTGATTTGATCGGTGTCCTATTGCGTGAGGTATTTTCTGCTCTGATTTCTCAGAAGCCTCACGGGTTTTTTCTTGAAAAGGCGCATCGCTAGGGAGATGAGACTTTGGAGCTTATTAGCCATTCAAATTAACTCATCGTCTGTAGGACGTTTACTTATATTATCAATCCCCTAGACGATGGGGAGGGACACATAGCTTTGTTCCCACTGACGACGCCAAATGATGTGGCTTGCGACTAAATCGATATCTTGTTGCGTGAGGTATTGCTAGCTCTAACTTCGTATGAGTCCCAAGGATTTGTCTTCAAAAGAGGCCTCACCAGGGAAAGGAGGTCTTGGGGCCTATAAGTCATTCAAGCTCTTCATTTGAAACCAAAATGGGTTGCTTGCCTATATCATCAGTCCTCTAGACGAGGGGTTTGACAGAGGCATATGGCCTTTTTTTCCCATAGATGGCGCCAAATGATGCGGTTTACAACTCGATCTGTGCCCCGTTGCGCGAGATATTGTCCGCTCTGGCTTTATATGAGCCTCATGATTTTGTCCTGAAAAGGCGCCTTGCTAAGGAGAGGAGGTGTTGAGACTTATTAGCTACTCAAGCTCCTCGTTTACAACTAATATAAGATGCTTGTCATCAGCCCCCCTGACGAGGGGCTTTGGAAGTGGCACATGGCCTGTTCCCACAAACGGCGCCAAATGATGCGGTTTGCGGTTTGATTGGTGCCTAATTGTGCGAGGTATTGTCCGATCTGACTTCATTTGAACCTCAAAGTTTGTCCTGAAAAAATGCATCGCCAGGGAGAAAAGCCTTGGAGCTTATAAGTCACTTAAACTCTCCGTTTGCAACCAATTTGAGATGCTTGCCTATATCGCAAATAAATTGAAAAATTATAATTTTAATCTTGTAAGTTTTGGAGGTGCTATTTTATTTCTTTATGAAAACCTATAATTTTAAAAAGTCTCACATTTAAAATAAGACTGAAATTTGCTATGATCGATGACTGAAAACATGCACCAATTATGTTGATCATGTGCAGTTTTTGCCAAATATATTATTACCATAAACATATGATAAACCTTAATAAACAAATGTCAAATAAAATATAGGTCAAAATGCATAAACCCTAGTATTATTAAAAAAATCTCCAAAAACCCCCTATGTTAAAATATAACCGAAAACCCTTGTGTATTCTTAAAAATATTGATTACTTGCCCCTATGTTAACTATTACTAACACAATTGAATTATATATTAAGTTACTTTTTTTTTAATCCTTATTTGCTTTATATTGTCACTGTTTTAGCAATCATTGAATCTCTTTTCATTGCATAACATCAATTTGATCTTATGCTTTTAAATAAGGGTTAAAAATAGACACCCCCAACCTTTGGGTTGTTTTGCACTTTGCCCCCCAATCGTTTTTTTTAATAAGTCACCCTCCAACCTTTATATTTTATAGCACTTAACTTTTTTTTTTCAATTTCAGGCAAATCTTGAGGGAATATTAGCTTGCATGGACTGCACATGATTTTGGGCGAGTTATTGAATGGGCAAAATAGTAATTGCCCCCTTTCCACCTGAGATCCACGTGAGGAGGGTTAAAGAAACCCTTAAATCGATTTTGAGGTAAAAAAACAAAAATCTAATTTCACCCCCCCCAATCAATTTTTTCACTGATTACAAACTTCGTCAACACTGAAGAAAGAATTTTTTTTTTGCCATGGGTTGGAGATTGCACAAAGGGGAAAGCGAAATAGCAACAGGAAGAGTGGTCCTTGAATATGGTATGTGATTTCTACCCCTTTTCCTTTTGTTTTTTCCTCAAATGAAAAGCTCTTCAAATGAAAAAAGTTTGTTCCTTCCATCTGTTTTTCCTTCAATGAAATTGCACTTACCCAAAATCTATCACAAGTAGCGTACCTTCGGCCTGAATTCAAGTTTGTCCATGATGTTTCTTCACTAATCGACATCCACAATAACAGTTTTCTTCCATTTTTCTTTAATCCTTCGTCACAGTCGTTTGTATGAAGAAATTAGGGCAAAAACATTGAGAGTTTTCAATTTATCAATTAGTTTGGAAGGGTATAAGGTGAAATTACAAACATATCCTTTGGGGAACAACCCAAAGTCGAGTGCAGTCTATGCAAGCGAATATTCCCTCAAGATTCGTCTAAAATTAAAAAAAAATATTAAGTGCTATAAAATACAAAGGTTGGGGGGTGACTAGTAAAAAAATAAATAGTTAGGGGACAAAGTGCAAAACGACCTAAAAATTGGGGGGGGGGGTGTCTGCTTTTAACCCTTTAAATAAATGGACTCAAACTCTCAGTTGCATGTACAATATCAAATATGTATTCCCCTAATATATGTATAAATATGTATTAAATAGAAAATATATAATATATATTTAATATACACAAATACTGTATTTGTGGCAAAAAAAGATATTGTTGATATTGCAAAAAATTATGTCACTTAAATTTGCATTATTGGAGTGCGATTCAACACGCTTCACACTATAATTCTTACAAGTGACCTTCCCCTTCATGAGAGAATGGGGTGGGGTACTTATATTTGTAGGAATTTATGCTATTTAAGGTAGGTGAGGGTAAAGTACTACTTTATCCTCACCTAAACCCCTCACCTAACCTTATTACATGATTGAGTTTCATTAACCAGGGCTATTTGGATAATTTGTCATGCCATGTTGATTTGATAAGTTTGACTTCAGATTTTTCTTTTGAGGAGATATTCTCCTTGCCTTTTAAACTTGTTTCCATTCCATCAACTGTATTTTAAAAAGTGAGTATATTTAACACACATATTTATAAAGATATTATGCACATACAGACCAATGTCACGGGTATGGTTAATAACGTTGGTTGTCAATGACAGTTGTTGCTATCTAAGTTCTGGGGCTTTGGCCCCCTTTTCGGGGTAGGTGCGGAGGTGACCACCATCGCTCCCGTTCTAAGGTTGTTGCTCGCTTTCTCTATAGCATTGGTGGCAGGTAGTGCGGCGAACGAGGGCCAATGCGGTGATGGGCGATGCGGCAGTGGGTGGTGCCAGGGTAGTGCAGGGGCGA
This sequence comes from Sesamum angolense, assembly GCA_034509725.1. NCBI lineage: Eukaryota > Viridiplantae > Streptophyta > Magnoliopsida > Lamiales > Pedaliaceae > Sesamum > Sesamum angolense. The sequence goes on from JACGWL010000015.1 coordinate 234,571, forward strand.
TTGTCCAAGGTTGAAGATCAGAGCAGAGGTGACGGTATGCGTGAAAGAATCGGTAAGGTCAGGGAATGCAACAGAAGCGTAAAATTAAAGAGTTTAAAAATCAATTCCGAAGGAATGTTCCCTTTGAAATTCTCAGGCATGGTGTTTGTGAACAAGTATTACAATATAATAAATATGATGGACATGTAGCTAGGGTGGAAATAAAAAGTATAGAAATTTGAATGAAACTATGCCTTTTCGTTTCTTAAGTTGAATAACAACGTGTGTTGTTCCCTTTGTGTTATGCTATTCCGTTTCACTTGAGAATTCAGTGTAGAATTCCTCAAAGTTGTTCCACACTAAATGGAATCAAAGTTATAATCTATTACTAGATTGAAAAAGAATAAGAAGAAGATAATTCAAAATAAACACATTTTTTAATTCTTTTGGATTGTCCAAAATTCAATATAAAACAAGGAAGATAATATTTAGAGAGAGAGAGAGAGAGAGAGAAACTTCATGGGTTGTGTGTACATATAAGTTATGTGTGTAGTTTTGTATATTACATACAATTGAATACAAACTTCAAACTACAAAGTTTGCCTCCATGACAACCTATACACACACATGCTCTTAACCTTTAAGAGCTTAAACCATTTCAAAGTGTTTAAGAGACTCAACTGTCATATACTGATAGGTGAGATATTCTATTTTGAAACCTACCGTCCTCACTATATATCCTGATTGCTAGAGAGACTTATAATAACTACATCCAAGTTATGGTCATATTTCGCCAAACCCAAAAATACAACCATCATGCATGTGGCTGCTATGGTTCCTCAAGTCCAATGACTAATATCATACTATCATAAGCCCGAAGTTCTAGTCATACCAACCAAGCTTTTAAAACTTTCATATGACGATTTCCCACAAGTTAGTTTAGCAACCACCCACTAAAATTCCATAGACATCTAACTTCTGTAGCCGATGAAACACAATGCTCATTCAATGAATGCAATATTTAGTACAAGTCTCAATAGAGCTCTCGATGCTCACTCCTCGAGGTCCTCGATTTGGAATGTTTCAAACCCAACCTTTAGAAGTTAACTTCATACCCGCTATCCAATGCGTAGCTCAACTACACCTTTGTACGTTTGGTCTGCTTGTAATGTATATAAATATAATTAGTAAGCACAATAAATCAATTATCAAATGATGAATACTTACTTTATTCATAAATGATATTATAATTACATTGACATTGTCAAAACAAGTTATATAAAGATCAATTCAATTGCTTCTAATAACTTATTCTAACAACGGGCGGGTGTTGAAGGTTGAAGATGAGAGCAAAGGTTGAAGCATAAATAAAAAAAGGAAAAAGAAAAAAATTAAATTTAACGGTTAGAATGGTCTTTTATTATAAATAATCATATTATGTTATGAAACCAACCAATATTTTTATCTCTCACCTGCATGTCACATGAGGTGGACAAGTTAGTTTTGATTTAATTTGCCACATACACTTATTTCTATAAAAATAATACTTAATTATATCAACTTTCATTAATTATTCTTTCTCATCATTAATTTTTTATTTTTTTAATCCATTCATTTTTCTTAAATTCTTATTTTTTTTTATTATAAGTGTTTAGTTTTAAATCTTTACATCTTCTTTCAATTTTGTGCATTTGGAATAAATAGGGGAGTCAACAAGTAATTCCTATTATTTTAATGTTCTAGATTGTAGCTCTTGGATTGTGGACAGTGGTGCTACAAGGCATACTTGTCCTAACCTAAAACATTTGACACACTACTATAAACCTGCTAAAACAAACAAAGTTAGTCTGATTGACGGTTCAAAGAACCAATTACTCACATAGGCACTATGCAACTTTCAGATCACATTGCACTTGAACAAGTACTACACATTCCTACCATCTCAGTAAACTTGCTCTCTGTGAGCCAACTGTGTTCTAGCGTTACTTGTCTCTTTTGAGTTCTGAAATCTGGCTGCATCTTGCAGGACAGGTAGACTAAGGAGAAACTGGCAATTGGGAAGCTAGTAAGCCATCTCTACATACTTGATAGCGATTCCTTTGTTGTTAATTATGTTTTCAGTAAATCTGATTCTCCCTATATACCTTTACATTATGTGTCTGAGCCTCAAGTTGATAGCAATCCTATTTTGTGACATACAAGATTAGGAGACTTATCTGTGGAAGCCTTGAAACATATTAACTCAATATATGTCAAGCAATTATCTCATCTCGTTTTTGTGAATGTATGCCATTTTACCGAACAATAAAGACTACCTTCGCTAAAAGTGAGCATCAAGTTACTTTTCCTTTTTATTTAATCTATACAGATATTTGGGGCCCCTATAAACAAGCTACTCCCTCTGTTTGCTCTTTCTTTATAACCATTGTGGATCACTAAAGCAAATTTACATGGACTTTTCTTATGAAATTTAAGTCTCAAGCCATTGATTACCTTGATTCCTTTATAAAGATGGTTCACACACAATTTGGAAAGATTATCAAAATGATACGTAGTGATCATGGCTCAGAATTCCTTAATATCAATTGCCAAGCCATTCTCAATGACCATGGTAACCTTCACCAGAAATCTTGTGTTTACACCTCACAATAGAACGGCATCGTTAAACATAAATACAAACACCTACTCGCTATTGCCAAGTCTTTACTATTTCAAGCTTCCCTTAAAAATAAATTCTGGGGGGACTGTGTTCTCAGTGCTACCTACATCATTAATTGTACCCCTTCTCAAATTTTAGACTGTTCCAACTCCTAATCAACTTCTCCATCGCCAGCTTCCCAATAGTGACCACTTGAGAGTCTTTGGCTGCCTATATTATGCCACCAACACTAAACCTTCCAAAGGAAAGTTTGACAAGACATCCTCCAAGTACATCTTTGTATGTTATCCCCCGGGTCAAAAGGGCTTCAAGTTATTTGATCTTGACACTCAATCTTACCTTGTTTTTGGAAATGTTATCTTCTATGAACAGAATTTTTCCTTTTCCAGCTCCCTCTCTAGTTGACCTACTTGTCCGCTACCCTTAGTATTAGTGCCTGTTGATGTAGCTATGTCCTCTCCTAATTCACCTTAGTTTCCTATACCAGATGAGGTAGGTCTGCCTTCTCACATCTTTCCCAAAATCACACCATTGATCAGTCATCTAATCCTCAGTCCTCTGCACCTGCTCCTACTCCAAACTTTAGAATATCTCCACAATGCCTCTACTGATCACTCACCTAACCGTCAACCCTCTCCACCTGCTCCTGCTCAAATCTTTTGAAAATCCACCTGACTTATCACCAAACCTCAATGGCGTAATGACTTCGTCTATCACACTGATTCCTCCTCACCATCACTTGAATCCTTATACCTGCATATGCATGTTTTATAGCATCTTTGTCCACTTTGTAGGAACCCTAGACCTATAAACAGGCAGTGAAGAGACAGGAATGGGTGGAGGCCATGTAGCAAGAAATTCTTGCCCTTGAAAATACCACACTTGAGAGATCACCCTATTCCCTCCGAGCAAGAAGCCCATTGATCAATTGAGAGATGCAAGGCCAGGCTTGTTGCCAAGAGTTTTAGTCAGATTGACGGGGTGGACTATGTGGGCTGTTTTTCTCTAGTGGCAAAGGTTGTCACTATGAGGATGTTCTTGGTTATCAGTTTAGCTTTCTCCTAACTATTGCACCAATTGGATATCAATGCATTTCTCCGCGAGTACTTGGATGAGTAGATTTTGGTGGTGCCTCCATAAGGTACCATGTCCAACTAGGTCATGTATGGGTTGAAACAAGTTTCTATGTAATGGAATCGAGAGTTTACTTCAAAGCTGTTATCATTTTGCTTTAACCAATCTGCTCATGATCATTGCCTTTTCATAAAGGGTACTGGGTGACAGTTTTGTGGCCTTACTTGTTTATGTAGATGATGTCTTGGTCACCAGTCTATCTTCTACTATGATGTTTGAGGTCAAAACTTTTCTGTATAAGCTTTTCACCATTAAGGATTTAGGTCTAGCCCGTTATTTCCTTAGCTTACAAATTGCACGATCCTCTATAGGCGCTAGCCTCACTCAAGCCAAGTACATTGAAGATACTGGTTTGTAAGAGGCCAAGGCTATCACTACACCACTTCTTTAGGGTGTTTAGTTTTGTGCTGTCGAGGGGGGGAGGGGGGACTGCCCTATCAGATCCTGAACCTTGCAAATGACTGGTGGGCAGGTTGTTATATCTGGGTTTCACTCATCCTGATATTTCATACGGTGTACAACAGCTCATCCAGTTCTTATAGAGTCATTGTGAGAGCTATTGGCATGCGATTTTTTTGGATGTTGTTCGCTAATTGAAGGGAACACCAGCCACATGTCTTTTCTTCCCTTCTTCTAACCCATTCCAGCTTCAAGCCTATTGCAATGCCGATTAGGCGTCATACCTTGACTCTCATAGATCCATCATTGGCTTCTATATGTTCTTGGGGAATGCTTTGATTTCATGGAAGACTAAGAAGCGATTACTATTTCTCGTTCCTCAAAAAAGGTTGAGTATCGCAATGTGAGCCTACTGTCTGTGAGGTCAAATGGATTTCCTACCTTCTACGTGACTTTGGTCTTCCTATCCTTACTCCCATTCCTATATTTTGTGATAACAAGGCGACTCTAGACATAATGGCCAATACTATTTTCCATGAGCAGACAAAATACCTTGACATTGATTGTCATATTGTTCAGAATCAATATAAATTGGGTTTGGATGCTCCTTCCTTTGTTTGTCGTAAAGAGCAACTATCGGACATATTCACCAAAAGCCTTCGTGGTCCCTCATTTCTCATACTGTCGTCCAAGCTGGCTTTTTTCTCTATGGTTCCAAGTCCAACTTGTGGTGGGTGTGTTGGAAGTTTGCTTCACCGGCAAGAGGACCATGAGTTGCTCCAGCATCGTCATGGTCCAGTCCTTGCTAGGCTAGCTCAACAACATCTTGATACTGGATAGCATAAGTTTAGAAAGAAGTGTGTTTTATTAATAGCGTGTTCTTCTTTATGTTGATGGGAAGCCAACTATTTTATTCCACTTTCTATCGATGCACTTGGACTTTCGCATCGTCTAAGTTAGTTAGAAAGTGGTTAGTTGGTTAGATTAGTTAGCTCAGGAAAGTCGGAGTCTTATTGTATTTAAAAGGGGATTTTTTCATCTTCATAATTCAATTTTCCACAATATAGATTTCTTCATATTTTTATCCAGGATTGTATTTGAGAATTGCTCTCAGAAATATTTTTCTTTTAAATATCACTATATATTTGAGTTTCACTTGTGATTAAAAAAAAATTAAAGAAAAATTCAATACCCAAAACTTTGTGTACTAGGTTACCCCCTAAAAATCAGATTAGGATCCAATAGGTATTTTAAGGGATAATTACATTCAGCTCCCTTGAAGTTTGGTGTAATTACACATAAATTCTGTGTGGTTTGAAAAATTACATCTAGCACTCTTGAGGTTAACAAAAAATTGAATGAAAATTGATGTATCTTCAATTGACTTATTACTGACTTATAGTAGGTTAAATAAATTTTTTATCAACAAATCATCCTCATATGCCTTCACGCGCTAATGCATGTGAGGAGGTATATTTTCATCATTGTAAGGGCAATTTAGTTCGAAAAAAATTGTTTAACCTGCAATAAGTCATTAATAAGTCAATAGAGGGTAAATAAATTTTCATTCAATTTTTTGTTAATATCAACAAATTCAGTAAATTTTAAATAACGAAGAGACTTATTTGTTAGATGAAAGCAAAACCCAATTGTATTAGATATAATTTTTCAAATCACACAAAAATTATATATAATTATATTAAAATTTTAAAATGAAGAGTGCAATTATTGGTTATTTTAATTACCAAAAGCTTTAGGTACCCAAAACCTGACAACACCACTCTGCCAAAAACATCCAATCATATCCCAATGTTCCATGCAGACACAGTTTCTCTTTAACAGCATTAATGCAAAAGTTGCAAATAGTGCGGAGAAAGCAAAGATCCAAAGAGATAGGAAAGCAGACGGATGGGCAGGCAGTGGAGCAAATTGCGCGACACAGTTGCTGAAACGGCTGTCGCTGTCGGCGTTTAAGGGTATAGGTACTTTAGAAAATGATGGCGGAGAGGAAAGCAGCTGCCGGCCTGCCCTTGGGAAGTGTGCGCGTAGGACCGCCCATTGCCTGCCCTCCCTCGCATGATGGACGACACAAGATAACGTTTTTGCGCATTCGAATGTTGAAATATTGTGCCGTCTTTCTCCGGAGGGTGGTGTTGGATACGGTGCAATGCACATTCTCTGCATCACTTTCGCATGATGTAATATCTTAACAGTAATAACTGATCCGATCAAAGTTGGGATTGGGGTGTGTAGTTCCAAGATAAGAATATGGATATGTAATGAACTAATTATGTTTCTGATATATTTTCTTGAAATGTTCTGAAATTAGAATTTAAAAGAAAATTGGATGGGGTTGCTTGTTTGATGTTGAGAATTGGAGTACTACACTACAAAAAACAAAAATAGAAAAAAAATATTAATGTTAAAAAATTATTAAGGGTTTTGTTGTAATTTACTGCATATGATATTGAAAATGAACAAATTAAGGAGTTTTACTGTACGCATTAATTTTCATTAAAGGGTATATTACATTTTACTGCATGCATATTTTAGTTGGTCTTCATTAGATTTTCTATTTAAGAAAAAAATATATCTTTAAATTATAAATTATTAATTTAATAATTAGTTAATACCTCTTTAAATTAATAAAATTATGTGGTCCCAACATTACTAATTTATAGATGTTTTACTACGCATATTTTATATTAAATTTTATTATAAATATAAATAATATAAGGTGTAATAAGTCAATTAATGGTACTTTTCAACTTTCATTCAGTTTTTTTCGCTAATATAAGCAAATTTAGTGAATTTTGACTGTAAAAGACTTATTTGTTAGATGATCAGTACTAGATGTAATTTTTCAAACTTTAGGGAGTCTACGTGTAATTATAGGGGAGTGTAATTATCCCTATATTATTTGATCAATATAAAAAATCATTCTCCATTCTTTCGGTTCCCATCTTGGACTAAGTAATTATGTTTACTACTCAAGATATGTTTACTCTATTAATCGATATAGGAAATCATTCCCTATTCGACCAATCGCTATGACCATAGATTTAAAGAGTTTAAATCATCTTAAAGTGCATAGGAAACATATATGTTATATACTAAAAGGAGATAGATTCTTCTAGAAATCCACCATTCTCACTACATACTCAATTGCACTGGACAAGGCTTATAACGACCACATTGAAGATATGGTCATTTCTCGCCAAATCCAATATACAACCATTATATGCATGACACTTCCATGATTCCTCAAGTTTGAGAATTAATTCTTTTAGGCTAAAATGCATGAAATCCCCTTGTGTTTTAAAAAGTCCGCTAACCCCTCGCCCCCCCCCCCCAGGTAAAAACCCCTTTATGTTTTTTAAATGTAGCTCAATCGCTTTTCGTTAAATATAACTAACAGTGTTAATTTTTTTTATAAAATGACTGTTATACCCTTATTTAATATATATTATTTCTTATTTTAGTAACTGTTGGATCTTCTTTGATCAAATAATGACCATTAGATCAAATCAATTAATCTCAATTGTTAGACTTTTAAAAAAATAAAAGGTTTGGATGCAACAAATTATTTAATTTAAATATATATAAATAATATAAAATTATAAAAAAATTATTATATATAAATAAAAGTAAAAAAAAAAAAAATTAACCACTCCACCCCCTACCCCCACCCCTGCTACCTACCCCCTCCCCAATCACCCCCACCCCCACCCCGCCCCTCCCTCTGATTTAAAGAGTTTAAATCATCTTAAAGCGTATAGGAAGCATATCCATTATATACTAATAGGGGATAGATTCTATCTCGAAATCCACCATTCTCACTACATACCCAACTGCACTGGACAAAAGCTTATAACTACCACATTGACGATATGGTCATCTCTCGACAGATCTAAGATACAACCATTATATGCATGACAATTCTATGATTCCTCAAGTTAGAGGATTAATCCTTTATGGGAGCCAGGAATTCCAAACATATCAACTAATTCTCTAAAGCTTCCATATGATGATTCCCGTGAGTCAGTTCAGTTAACCGACAACTTTTGTCAACTAACCCACTAAGATTGCATCGACATCCCACGTTTGTCACCAATGAAATACGACACTCATTCAATAAATGCAATACTTAGTGCAAGTCTCTATAGAACTCTCAATACCCAATCTCGAGGTATTCGACTTGAATATTTTAGACCAACCATCATAAGTTGATTTTGTAGCTATTACCTCATGTGTAACCCAACTATATGGGTTTAGTTAGTATGTAGGTATTTGTTGTGAAGTTAAAACCATCCAACGTAAATAGTAAGTACAACAAATACATAATGCTACAAATAAACACTTACAATTGATCGGCATAGGAAACCATTCTCTATTTGGCTAATCGCTATGGCTATGACTTAAAGAGTCTAAACCATCTCAGAGCGTATAGGAGACATATCCATCATATACTGATAGGGGACAAATTCTGTTTTGGAATCCGTTGTCCTTATTACATACTTCAACTTTAGTACTGGACAAGGCTTACAACAACCACATTAAAGTCATGGTCATATCTTGCCAGATCCAAGATACAACCATTATATGGATGCGGTTATCATGATTCCTTAAGTTTGAGAACTAATCCAAACTATGAAAGTTGGAATTTTAGTCATATCAACTAAGCTTCCAAGATTTTTATATGATGATTCCCGCTCAAGGTGTGCAGTGGGCCGAGCTGGGCTAGCCCGGCCCAAGACCGAATTGAACCAATAAAAAAATGGGTTGGGTTGGCCCAGGCCCGTTTGGGACCGGGCTGGTCCTGGGCCGGTCCCAAGTACTGAAACCTAGGACCAGCTCAGCCCAGCAGCCCAGGACCACCTGGTCCTGAGCCGGGCCTGGGCTGGACCTGCTGGGCCAATTTTTTATATAATAATAATGAATGACATATACATTTTATTTTATTTTTCTAAACTAACTATTCTAATAGCTTTTTTGTACTTTTGAAACTCTAAGAATTATTATCATTATTGTTCTATTTCTAAATTTTTAGTACCTTAATTGATTAATATCTTTTATTTATTTTCTTCAAAGTTTATAATAAATTATTTTTGAATTTATTATCTCTAAGTTCATTATCTAATCTTAACTATTATTTCTTATAGTTATGATTTTTTGTGTGACTTAATTTACTATTTATTTTATTTTACAATACTACTATAAATTTATATAATTGTTCAAAATAAAATCTTTATTTTATAAAAAAAAGCACATTTGGGCTTAATTTGGGCCTGGTCTGGTCCTGGTCCGGGCCTCAACTGGGCTGGTTCATGGGCTGGGCCTGGGTTTATATATGCACCCAATTGGGGACCATTTAAAGGCCCAGGACCACACCAGGACCGGTCATGAAAAGTAGTGGTCCGGTCCTGGGCCGGGCTTTTTCGGGCTGGTCCGTGCCGGTCCTGAGTCAGCCCGACCCACTGTGCACCTTGAATTCCAGCAAATCAATTAAATTAGCTGACAACCTTTGTCAACTAACAAACTAAAATTTCATGGACGTCTCCCATCTGTCGCAGATGAAACATGGCACTCATCCAATGAAGGCAATATTTAGTGCAAGTCCCTAGAGGACTCTTGATACCCAGTCTCGAGGGCCTTGACTTGGAACATTTCAAACCATCCCCCAAAAATTTATTTTAAGACTGTCATCCAACACGCAGCCCAACTATATAAGTTTTTCAATTGGTCTGTGGGCGTTTGTTGTGACATTAAAACACCGTTCAATTAAATAGTAAGCGCAACAAACACATAATTCCATAAACGAACACTTACTACATTCGTCAAGATAATATCACATCGATAAATATTGCTAATAGTTTTCAAAATTGTAATCCAGTTGACTTTTCAATCAATTATTTTAATAGTGATGGTCTCTCCTCCATGCAGGTTTTAGTAGTTCATTACCACCCAGAGATAAAATCTAAAGAGGTCATAACAAACGTCTTCTACAGTGAGCACAAACAGAAGAAAGCTAAATCACTACAAGAAAATTGCTTAATAATTATAAAGAATTTATGAAAATTAACTAAGCTAATTAGCAAATAAAATTCTTATAGTTAATCGATACCATTAATATATATATTTAAATTATTGCTAAATTCGTTAGTAAGTTAATTTTTATTGCTAAATTTATTAGCATGTAAATATATTGTACTAAATAATAGGAAAAAATGCAGGGCGCCCCCTGTGATATGGGTAATGTGCATGATACCCCCCTGTGATATAAAAAATATCAAATTACCTCCTTGTGAAAATTTTAATGTAGCAATTAGACCCCTGCGTGCGGAAGGTGTGCCACAAGAGCCGAAGTTGCGGCTGGGGTACCATTTTTTCGCTATGTTTGGACAATTATACCCCTTATTCCCGAAATAAAAGTGCAGCAAGCTTGTAATTGCAATTTCCCCTCCTCCTTCCACTTGTTTCTCACGGTTTCTTCTCCAAAAGAGAGAAAATGTCAAGCTCTTCATTTAGGAAAAATAAATCAAGACAGAACACACAATCACTAGATTAATCACTAGATTTGAGATTTCCAACTACACCTTTATGTGGGTGCAATTTGAAGGCCGAAATTAGAGTAGTGGAGTCACAAACAAAGCCCTCGAAAGTTAAGTTATATTATTGTTGCAGATATCAAGTTTGTAAAATTTTTTCGTTGGTTGGAGCCTAACAGAGCTACATGGGCACCAAGTGGGTTTCCTTTAAAATTTCCTGCTCAAGTAGACAGTGGTGAAGAATTTTTCCATGGCTTTGAAGAACAATGTGATTCAGACGATGGTGAGGAAGTGGTGTCTAACTTGCAGACTGGTGGAGCTATTGATGTTAATGTGAAAGAAGAGACATTTGCTAAAAATCTCAGTTTTTGAATTGTGTTAGCAGTGTTCTTTTTGTGTTAGTGTTAGTTTTATTGATGAAATTAGAATGAAGACCATGTAACTTGTAAAACTCTGTTGTTTAAACTTGTTAGTTTAAACTTGCCTAAAATGTCATGTATCAATTTGTTGTATTTTAACTTGTTGGCATTTTACACTGAACATTAATTCAAAGGCTATTTCTAAAAATTGAACACCCCGTTTAAAAAATTATCAATTGAACACTTAAACTGAACATTTAAAACAATTCAATTGTAGATGCTAAAATTCGAGAAACATAAGCTGGAAATGTGCAGAAAAATTAAACACAAACACTAAACAAAGACTGGCAAAAAAAATAAAGTTGGATTCCATTATAAAAGATTGCAACCTGATATAGTTTTCAATTCCACATTGCAGCAAGTTTTGCATGAATCCATATTTACAAAAAGAAGAGGCCATTGAGTGCCATATTACATCAACTTTTGCCATATTATCAACCTAAAAGAACAGACAATTTACCAACATGTTTTACCATCTGACTTACAAAAAGAAGAGGTCATTTACACAAAGTAGGCTATTGACAAAAGAACATGCATTCAAATTAACTAATCCTGTTGTCTTCTCTTTTGTCTTTCCTTCATTTTGTCCAAAACTTCTGAAATACTTGGCCTCTTGTTGTATCTCCTATTTGCAGGTACTGAAGATGTTGCTGGATTAACATTCCCCAATAAGGATGCATTTCTGGGGCCTTGATAGCCTACTTGCTGCTGCATTAAATTTGGAAAGCATTTTCAGTAAATTCTGCTATTCAATATTTCTTTCAATTGGTTTAAAAATAATTTGAGAGCTAAGAGCACACCTGGGTTGTAGATCTTGGTGCAGATGGTTGTGTTGTCTGTGAGCTTTGTCTCTTCCTCTTGCTGCAGCCTATCAAAAAATCACAATTCAGTTAACAAAAAAAGGTTCAGGTATAAAGAAAAAGAGCACAATTCAGACATAATTGATATTGAAATTACCTTTGCACTTGGTTGCTCTTGGCTCAAGGGAGGGGGGGCTTGAGATCCCTGTAGGATTTTCTTCATGAACAGCAACATTTGACTGCAATTAAAAATATTTTTTGTTAGAAACAGATTGAAATTATAGATTAAAATTGTCAAAAAATTTAAAAACTGACACAAACCTTGAAAGGTTTAGACTTTGGATGTATTTCATTACTGCAATTGTGCTTGTTATGGCCTGTTTGAAGACATCTGCTGCAGGTATGTGTCAACCCTTTTCTCGTTGATGTCGTTGACTACAGCTCATTAGGTCTTTTCCTCCTAAGTTTCTTAAGACCGCCCCTTTTCTTTTTAATCTTTGGAGGTTTAAAGGGCTGAAAATTAGTTTTTATGTAATCTTGTGCCCCCGGGACAGCATGTATCATTTCATCATACACTTTCAAATACACTGACTTTGTATAAAAATCATCAACATAATCATTTAATCTAGCTCTTTTTGACCCAATGGCTGCACAAGTATGACAACATGGGTATCCTGTTAACTGAAACATGCCACAACTGCATGTTTTCTTCTCTAAATCTACCACATGTTTGTTCAAGAAGTGGTCAATTTCAGACTCCCCCCCCCCCCAACACCACCTAATGAAACAGTTTCTTACAACTTTTTGTTGTTTGTTTATCTTTTTTAAGATGTTAGGGCAAATTGACCCTCCATAGTTCTCCATTCCCTTTCTTTTATCTTGCAACCTAGACATGAATTATGTTTTAATCCACTCAATCACACTTATAATTGGTTTGTCCCTTGCCTCAAGTATGTAATTATTAAAGCTTTCACACAAATTATTCACCAAAATGTCACATTTGCTTTGAACTGAAAATGTGATCTTGCCCAATGTTGTAGATTTATCTTTCTTAGCCATTCAGAGGATGTTTCCACTTTAGCTTTGATTTTTGGATCAAGTTCTTCAATTTTTTTCATGAAACCATCAAATTCCCTTTTGTTAGCAGTTGAGGCTGCTTTCCAAAAATATTCTTTCAATTCAATAGATTTAAATTTCATTTTGAAATTTTCATACATGTGTCTCAAACAAAATCAGTGTTCAAATTCTGGCACTAAGTCTTTTAAGGCCTCAACAAGACCTTTTTGTTTGTCAGAAATGAAAGACCGTTTATTAGTGTCTATCCCCCCAATGTCATCCAACAGTTCACCACAACCAACCCCAAGTGTCCCTGTTTTCAACCTGTACTACTGCCATTGCAATTGGGAACATGTTATCATTCCCATCCCTTCCTACAGCCACAAGCAACTGGCCCCCATAAACTGTTTTCAGAAAACAGCCATTAAGGCCTATGATTGGCCTACACCCTTCTAAAGACCCCTTTTTTAATGCCCATAAACTGAAATACATTCTGTCAAAAACTAGAGGATCATAATTTTCTACTTTTCTAAGTAAGAGCTTAGACCGTGGATTACATTTTTCTGACTGTTTCACAGTAATCCCACAAAAGTTTCATATTGCTTTGCATCATCACCTTTTATTCTCTCTAATGCTTCTTTTTTGGCCCTCACCACCTTAAATCTACTCACATCCACATTGCATTTTGAGAGAATTCTATTTTTTAATTGTTGAACATGAATTGTAGGATGATCTCTTATAGCATTTTCAATTATTTTTGCAATATATGATGCATTGGCAAGTTTATTGTCATAGGTTCTTGCACATGTATGCTCACCTTTTATTGTTTTAATTTGGAATGTAGGTCCACCCTGTATTGGTGAGGCATGGATCCTCCATTCACAACTCTTGCATTTTGCAGTCACTCTTGCAGCCTCATTCCTTAAGAACTCTAGATCTACCCCATTCCTTATGCACCAGTCCCTCTAAACCACCCTAAACTGTGCAGCATTTTCAAATTTCATCCCAACAACCAGATTTAAATTTTTCATTGAAGAAGATTTTCTATAAACAGGATGTTTTTCAGTTTCAGACCCCTCACTACCATCCAAGCTAACCAAATCATCTTCAGTCTCATCATCCACTAGCCCATTCATGTTTTTCAGATTCAGTTTTCCTTGTTTTAGGTATTTGGCTGTTCTTTAATCTTTCAACACCTTTTTCATTTCTTTAACTCTTTTTACTTGGGTCTTTTAACAAGAAAATGTCATCATCAGAGTCACATTCAATGTCTTCTAACACCAAACTAGGGGCTCCTCACTATCTCCCCTCACCAGATTGCACTTAGTCTTCATCAGATGAATCACAAACTCTGATGACTCATTCAAAAATCTTTCATAAAGTTTCTTTTTCCCTTTTTATATTTGGACTGGTATTTCAGTTACATTTCAGTAATATTATCAGTTACATTCTCAATTACATATTTCAATTTGGTGTTTGACTGAATTTCAGTGAAATTCATCAACACCCAATTCCACCCCTGCACCTCAGACCTCAAACCTCCCTATCCAATCTGCCCTCTATATCCCTACCCCTCACAGTCTTTTCCCATCCTCACCTCAAACTCAACCCCCCCCCTACCCCTCACAGTCCTTTCTACCATCACCCTCAATCTCATTCCCACCCAATTCCTCAAAGTCTATTCCCTCTGGAAGGAATCTAATCTCTTCCTCATGCTCTTTCTCAATTGGATTTCCCTGACTATCTATGGCTTGAAGAGGTTCAACCTCTTCTTCCTCTACATAAATATTAACTGGAACATCAAAGACTCTATGATAGTTTTGTAAATCAACAAGACAAAGGTCAGGACATTCTTCTTTAATTGGTCTTATGCCCCATTCTAATGGTAGGGTAGGATCTTTGTAATAAAATTTAAGCATTGACTTTTTCCCCCCATAATGTTGATACATTTCTCCTAATTCAAACATACCAATATAATCTATGTCCACATTCTTAAATTTTTTCAGATGCCCTCCTACATATCTAAGTTTAGGATGTTTTATAAAATTTCCCCCCACCAAAAATTAATATCATGTGTGTGAAAACTCTGCAAATAAATAAAACAAAAGCACAAAAAACAATGCTTCTGCAAGAAGCACAACCATAACAAAACATGTAAAATGCACACAACAATTAAAAAATCAGTAACTGAAAAAACAAAGCATTACTACATTACAGTCCATTAAATTTTATTCAATCATACATTGAGGTTGGGACCACATGTCTTAAAAAATCAAGCATAAATTGACTAAAAAAAAGAACATAGGACAGAAAGATATGCATACCCTGACAATCTAATATTCAATATATTCAAAACCATGTATAAATCAATAAAGTAAACACATATAAAATAATAAATTAACCACATATAAAACAAAAAATTAGATTTCTAAACTAACAGAGGACCACATTTTTTAAAAAGATTTGGACCACATGACAAAAACCCTAATCCCCAAAAAAATGAATAAAGCACATTAAACCCTAATCGAGGTTTAAATAAAGAAACAAAATCCATGACAAAGCATCTAACAAAACCCTAACATACATCATGCTTTTTGTATAAATACTTAAGAAACAGAAACAAAAAAGCTTATCGTCATTGCTCCAGATCTGAAGTTTCACCAGCTTTTCCCCTTAGAAAAAAACCTCCATAAACCAAAAACAAAACACAAAAGTTAGTCGAAACTCGTAAAAACAAAAAAAAACTTAATACAAATTAAGTTTCGAACTTACCAGCTTAAGAACAAGTTTTTTCTGAAGATCTTGAGAAGTACTTTACTTACGTTCTCAAATTTCCTAGAAAATAAACAAAAAATTTTCAAATCAGTAGACTAAGAAATGAAAAAAAACAAAAAAAAAAAAGTTATTAAACTACTTACAAGTTCCTTCGACACAATTTTCAGTCGTTTTATTTGAGTTTGAACGGTGGATTTTGCTTTTACTGTTCGTCGTTCAGTCGCCTCTCGTGCTCTCTCTCCAGAAAAACGTTTGAGAATAAAAACCCTAATTTTGACTCTGCAGTCAACCTTTCATATATAAGGAGGGTGTTTTTAGTCTTTTCCCCTTTACACTAACATTTAATTTCTGCAGGGAGGCAGTGTGCTGCGTTTTTAAAATCTCAGGGGGGTAATTTGATCTTTTATTTTTCTCAGGGGGATAATTTGCTCTTTTGGCATAACATAGGGGGTATTTTGCTTTAAATCCCTAAATAATATGATAATAACAAAAATTTTACTTGATAATTAGCTTTACACTAATTTTTTTATTGCTATGATGATTTTTTGCAATGAATGAATTAGACCTTATCACAATGCGTCAACAATATATGGAAGGAAGAATTTTGAATGCAAAGAAGAATGAATTGTGTGTCTACCAAGACCGAACACCCTATATCTAGTATTAAGATAGGACACATAACACCTCAAAATTAAAATAAAAATAATTTCAATTAGTGGGGTATGAAATAAATTAAGACTGGTTTTACATAATTAATTTTGATTTTTGAAAAAAAAAACTGAAAATTATGAAGTTTTGAAACTTCAAATTTGGAACAAATCCATCCACACAATCTTAAAATTTTACAAATTGACGACAACGGGTTATAATGTACAAGTGATTAGTCACAAATACATTTCATCACACTATTCAATATATATTTAAATATAAAAATGAATTAATATATAATTAAAAAAAAAAACACCAGTATGAAATTCAAGCCCATAAAACCGAGACATTAGGGTTCATGATCTTGGATTTTTTTTTTTTATAAAGTAAGAGCGATAAATTATTATTAGTTGAAATAGATCGATTACAAACATTCCTGACAAATATTAATATATAATAAAGACTATTACAGCGTCAATAAAGCTTAGCTCAGTTGGCGAAGCTAAGGCCCCATGATCTTAGAGGTCATGGATTCGAACCCTGCCAGGTGCGTGATATTTGTCTTCTGTATAGTAGGAGTCGGTCTACTACATAGTAGGAGAGTTAGAATAGTTGTCTACTGTAATTGTAGGTATTATTGAGTATAATATAATTATTGTAAGGTATAAATCATCGCTCTAACCTCAAAAAATAAAAATTATTACAACAATCATACACTAATCATCGTATCAAATAAATTAAATCTAATTAACACCTGCTATACAATAAAAATATCTGAAATCTTTGAGTTCACCATTTGCAGTAGGGATTGTGCTAAGAGGGTTGGCGTAGTGGGGACAATGGGCTGCTCAGGATCACTCAATGTTGCGTTTGACTGGAAAAGGAATCAGAATGAAAATGAAGAACCACCGAAAGCACGCCTTTGGTATGGATAGATGAAGGAACAATCACTCGCGACAACACAGAGTCGCATATTCATTGGTGGTTGACCATTTTCTCACCACAACCAAAAAGGTCTAATAATTCAGTCAACATTCTTACCATTTTCAGTGATTCTGTCAAATCAAAATCCACCAGACCTACAAAATTAACATGATGTAAGTCTTATTTTCAAACACATTCTGAAAAAGTCCAATCTCAAAAAGAAATTGGATGTTTTTGGGTTTTTTTTTTTTTTTTGCTACATAGGTACAAATGTTTTATATATATCATTGTTACAATATTCATCATAAAATTTATAGATTTAATGTAATTCACCCTATGTGATATTGTAAATAAGTAAATTATTTTTTTATAATAAAAAAAGAAGCAATTTACACTCTTGTGTTTTTTAAAATAAAAAAATTTACTTTTCTGTTTAAGAAAGTAAATTGCTCCATTCACAGAAAAGTAAATTGCTGCATTTTAAAAAATACAGGGGGACACAAGCTCAAAATATTCTATTCACTTGTGAGCTTTTTAATTTCTTTTTATTATTTATATATATTTTTATTGGAAAAATTGCAAGCAGCCCCCCTATGATATTGCAAATGAGCAAATTACCACCATATGAAAAAATAAATAGCATTTACCTCCCCGTATTTTTTAAAATACAACAATTTACCTCTTTATGTTTTTAAAATGAATCAATTTAGCTCCTTAGACAAGGAGGTAAATTGCTTCATTGTAAAAAGTACAGGGGGGTAAATTGCTATATTTTTCATATGGGGGTAATTTGCTCATTTTCAATACCACAGGAGGGTAATTGCTATTCACTCATTTTTATTTTACTTTTTTTTTAATCTATTTAACTCCATATTCAACACTATATTAGCTTTACATTTTAAATTAATTATATATTATAAATATTAAGGAAATCACATATTTTAAATTTAGTTAATGATAAAATAAGGTATTTTTAGTTATGTATTTATTCTCATACAAAAATAAGCTTAATAAGTTATTCAGTTCATTATTATTACTATATATATTATCTAATATATAGTCGAAGAAAAAATTGCAAAAAACATTGAGCTTATCAATCTAACATAAAAAAAAAATATTCTAAAATAAATTTAATTTTAATTATAAATAAAAAATTAAAAAAAGTTCAAGCTCGACCTGAAAATTTAAACTCGTCGAGCTCGGCTCATTTATACCCTAAAAATATGAGCATTATTGCATGGATCAACATATTTGGAAAATTATATTGTTTTAAGTGACCATTCAATGAAACTGCATCGGAGCTTATCATATTCCTTTTTCAAATAACTTTGGTGGTTAACATTAAATTTTAGAATAAGTCGCAAAAATATGCTTACTGCAATTTCATGAAGTAAAACCTAGTAACCTCTTTTTTATCTAACCATGATGTTTTATTAATGCTAAAATGTGTCTCAAGAAACAATTACAGAAAAGGGTACTTTTCAAAGGGATAATTACATTCCCTTTCTCTAAAATTTGGTGTAATTGCACATAGACCCCCTGTGGTTTGAAAAATTACATTTAGTACTCTCGATGTTTGCTTCCGTCTAACAAATTAATCCATCATTTAGTCAAAATTCACTAAATTTGTTGACATTAACAGAAAAATTGAATAAAAATTTATATATACGCTCGATTGACTTGTTATTGACTTATTGTAGGTCAAATTATTTTTTTAAAACTAAACTACCTATATAACAGTGAAAATATACCTCCTCATATGCATTAACGCGTGAAGACATATGGGGATAATTTGATCATAAAAAAATATTATTTTACCTGCAATAACTCAGTAATAAATTAATTGGGGGTAAACATAGAAATTTTGACTAACGCATGGACTAATATGTTAGACGGAAGCACACCTAAGAGGTGCTAGATGTAATTTCTCAAACCACAAAGCATCTAGTGTAATTACATCAGACCTTAAAGGATGGGAGTGTAATTATTTTTCTTGTAAGTTCACTTTTATAGTTAATAACTGTCTTTTACTAAAGTAATTTTCTTGTAATAAATATTTTGGTAGTAAAAACCATTTCTTATGTTGTAGTGTTTTTCTCAATGAGAAAAGTAGTTACTGGGACAGCAAACGGCATCTACCACTGTATGTTGAATGACTGAGCATATACATATGCAAGCATGAGAAACCATCACCTTACACATTACTTTAGGGTTACATGCTATTTGTCCGACTGTGATACGCAAAATGAACAAAAAATATGTAAATTTTTTTTTAGCAAATTGTTCTCCTATATTTTGAAAAATAACGTAAATTGCCCCTTTATCAAGAGTTTAGATATGAGGGTCATTTGCTTTATTTTTCAAAATATATAGGGTAATTTGCTTTTTTTTTTTTTTTCTCAGAAAGTTTTTGCTTATTTTTCATATCACGAGGGACTAAATTGCATTTTCCTATTAGTTTATCGTCAACACACAATCCTTCAATCCTTCCACTAAGGCCATGTGTACGTTGACAGATTGGGTCGAATAACCAACTCGATGCTTCCTGATCGCAATAGGCAAAATGGCTAATTTTTCACTCAATTGTCCCCACTTCTCTCCATATATACAATATAAATTATATATTTATACTAAATAAGATATTTTATCTATTTTCTATATATTACTATTTAATATATTTATATATACTATACAATAAAAATGTGTAAAAAGATATTTCGTCATAATCTTATTCCACATTGCAAACATATGACGATATTTATCGTAATATTTCTATCAAACAAAATAAACAACATATAATTAATCCCAAGTTATCTTATCATACGTTTAATTTTGTATTATTCTATCACTCATTTATCCTATCTAATAAAGTAAACGACGTCTAAAAGCACAAATTCAGCATAGATCTCAATATTTATCACTTCGAAGGCTACATTGGGTTCTTCAATTAATCCAGTATCATATATCTACAAGCCAAAATATGTGAATCACTCTACTAGGTGGAAGAGCTATCAATGGTTTAGATAAGAGGAGTAATTTGCTTCATCTTCCAAAATACATAGGGTAATTTGTTTTTATTTTTTTAACAGGGAGTTTTTTTTTTCATTTTTCATATCACAAGGGGTAAATTGTATTTTTTTTCAAAAAATATAATATTGCATGCACCAAATGGAGAATTTAATTGAGGTTCATATGCAAACAGATGGAATCTGTGATGAGTTTGCTAAGAACCAATAATTGTCCAGTACATCATACATTTGGTCCTCAGCTTAAACCCATTTCAAGTCACCATGAACTATAGACCAATATTTGTGTAACCAGGCCCAGTACTTCTTGTACCTAGAAAATGTGATTGAAGAATAGTAGAAGATTTTGAAGCCAAATTATGCAACTTGATGTGGATTTTAATATGGATCTGATATTAATGGATCCAAGACAGGATGCCCAAGGCCCATTGACGCTCTAAGTAAATTAAGTTTTAAGAGATGTCGGCCCAAGCCAGCTCACAAGGATAGTTGCCAGCAGAAAAAGCTGGATGAGAGACGTGTGGAGGCATGCCCAAAGGTGATAGATGTCGTCAGTACAAAGGGTCCTGGATATAAATACTCGTGCATTTACGAAAGTTAAGGTAACAGTTCATTGAGCATTATAATCCAAATTTATGTGTTTCTTCCCGACTTATGGGTTCATATCTAACTTAATCATCAGAGTGTTTATGCTGGACTAAGTCTGGGCACACTCTCTCTATGTAGGTTCCGAGCTTATTCCTTTTCTTGATCCGAGCCCAGTAGCCGTCGAGCGACGTACAACCATTGGAGATCGCGACACATCACGACTCAACTAACTACCTCGTTTAATTCAACTATGCCAATGATGATTAGAAAAAACACTAACTCGTTTAAAAAACTAACATAAAGCATTTATGAACACAAATGCATTTCAGATGGATATCAAAGCAGATGTTTACCTATCCACCTTGCTTGACATCCAAGCTAGTGGTTTCGAGGATTATGCCAACTTCTTCACCTTCACCGGAGCCACCATTGAAGGAACTCACTTCCTCTGTAAACAGCTTTTGTTACACATGTATGATCCTAGTGCCTTCAGAAGAATGAAAAGGTTCAGATGGGGGAATTCATACATTAAATTTGTATATACCTCCCTATGAGTGCAAGTATAACTAAAATCCATTATCTAGATCCCTGCAAAAGGCAGGATCCTGCAAGACAATAAAGAATAAGAACGTAGATATCCCTGTGGAAACCATAGAAAAACTTCAAAAGCCCTGATCGGTAAGAAACTTACATTGGAGTCTATGAAGACTTTAGCACAACCATATTCACGGGCGGAAATCAGACAAGAATAAGAACCATAATGTCTAGGAACAAGACAGAGTGCGTGCTGTTTACCAGATGACCACCAGACTCCCTCTGAAGTAGAGTTGCGAAGTAATGAAGTATGCTTAATCAAGATAGTTGCTGTATTGCCTTACTAATTGATCATCTTGAAATCCTAATTGAGCCTAGTTCTTTCTTCCCACCTCTTGTTTTGTCTATCTTCTGTTGTCCCTTTTTACCCCCTAAGCAGAACAAAGAACTTTTCTATGGAAGACGGTCTGTCGTTATTGACCTGTTAGACCTATAAGCATAAGCCAGCACTAATGAACCAAATGGTGCCTAACAGCGTATGTGTCTATGCACGTGTGTGCTTGTTTATATATATAAATTTAACAGAAAAACAGGACATGCATTATGTTTACCCCACAAATCTTGTACTACATATCTGCAGTAGGTTTAGACTTTCACATGACCACACCCAGTATATGTTATCTAATGATCCTCATTATAAGACACTGTTATCCACTTTTCTAGTTGTAATGAAAAAGGAAGAATCACCAACAATTATTAAAATCGGAAGCATTCAATTACTGATCAAAAAAGAGTTCCTAGAGTAGAAAATTTTGAGTTCTTTTTTTCCCCTCCCTCTTGTTGAGCATGTAGAACAGTAGCCCAGGTTATATTACTTCATACTTTAGAGGTTTTTAATGGAAATATGCCTATTGCTCTTGTTAATACTTTTGTTACACCACTATTATAAGATTGACCAAAATTGACATGCATAAGAAACATATTCTACGCTACCATTTTTGCCAAATAATTTGTATTCCTATGGCAAAAGTTAGCTGGATGTGAGTAACATTTAATCAAGGTCATCAGGCAATTGTGAAGAGGATCCACAAAAGCTTAGCAGGCTGGAGGTGCATCCCTATAACAAAAAGTGGAGAGAAAAACAGAATTCAGCTATAAAAATAGCTATATATGAAACAGCTTAGCCATTTAGTCCCTTCCCTGTGGCCAGTAATTCCCACTTATTATCGGATAACCCCACCAGTGCTGCTGCATTCCCTGTTCATTATTTCACCATAGCCCTGGATAATGAGGTTAAACTGAAGAATATAGCTGAACATTAAGTTGATCAACAGAACAACTCCGCACAAACCTCCCCCCCCCCCCCCACCCAGCTTTCTGCTACCTGGAGAATGAAAACCCATAAATACATTGGACTTTAATCTTCGATGACAGATGAATTGCTAAATGGCGATGCGCCAGCTAAAACTACTTTTATCATCAGTAGTAAAACATACCACTCTTAAATGCAAATATCTCGTCTATTATCTTACATACTCCTGCAGCCAAAATGAAAAGAACATGAAACTACCCTCCATAAATCAAATCGCAAACCAATAAAAAGACCCAAAATTTATAAGACTATAGCCTCAACAATGTCCACATAGGTATTTCTTTATGAACCTATTATTTTGTGTTAAAGGTAACTTTTGTCAGGACAGTAATTCTGAAAGCAACGATGGTATAAACCAAAGTGATAAAAGAGTTAAAACTCCATAGTACTGGAGATGTCCTGAATTAATTCTCAGTTTATCAAATGGGATCACTAAGGCTGGATGTATGTTATCAGTAGTTTACACCTATGAAAGAAGATACATCTGATTACAAAATTAAGGCACTACAAGATTTCTAAATCCGGGGACCAAATAGCAGAATGTAGTAACAGCGAATAACCAATTGCAACAGTTCATATTTGTTTTGTACAGAAATTACTCTTAAGGAATTTGGGAACTCAGTGCCGCTTCAACCTAGAGCGATTATGCAACTCCAGCAGCTGCTCAAGGGATACCAGAGACCATCTGTCCTCAGCTTGGGCAAACACCTTTTGATTGAGGGAGTCTATGATTATGCTTATGTTACCAAAACCATATATTTGATGGCCATCTTGTGTCCTTCCAGGTTTAGGCTTGAATAACAGACCATTATGCTGAGCATGAATTTCAATAACTTCTTTCAAGGTCATTTCAGCCCCACCACTGACGCCCTCTGCTTTAGTTCCAGCATCCAAGCCTGGAGAGGCCCGTTGTTGAGCTTGTGCAGCTGCCTTTTTCTGAGTCTCAAACTGTCTTTGTTCGCGCACTCTGAGATAACTAATATTCTCTTTCAGACCAGGGGGTGCAACCTCCATTCCTTCAACAGCCTGGTTCATCATGTCTAGACCAAGGTTAAGCCTATATCGAATATGCTCGTTTGCCTGAAGTTCCGGAGGAAGAAGTTCTTTCCAGCCAAGATACCACTTGGTCACTTCCTCAAAATCTGGTTTTGAACACAGCCAATGGTATAAGACTTCTTGCCCACTTATTGAAGAAAATATCCATCAACTGCAGCATGTGAGTAGGAACAGAGGTAGCCCATGTTCGTACCCAATAGAATTGATCAAGATTCTGATTAGCAGGATTTATTTGTAAATCATGCATAACAGCCAACAATTTTGGAATGATGTATCGAACCATTAGTTGCTCCCAACTGGCAGGATCAAACACAGTTTTCCAAGGAGACAATATATAATAAGCAGACATATCGCTTGGGTGCCAGGCGTGAAGAACACTTGCCAATCTATTACGTATGGTGTGATAGCAATTCTCTAACTTGTGTCCCAATAGTGGTAACCATGGATGGATCCAAGAATGGATGGGAATGGTTTCTGTACGTGGATCCCAAGAATCCACTGCAGCTGATATCTTTGGCATTACTACGTTGTCCAGTATGAGTTGTAAGGCAGGAGAAGGCAAAAGCTCTTCCCAAGACTCCAAAAACCTAAGCATAGGCTCAGGGTCCCGTGCCTGCCAAGAGTTGGTACCAGATATTCTCACGGCTGGGAATACAACTTCCATAAGCAGCTGCATGTATGGAGAGGCTGCAACAGAGAAATTCAACGAGTTTTTGCCTTGCAACAATTTTTTCCACAGGGACACCACCTCGACTCCATGAGTTGGACTCTGAAGTGGGTCCCACCCCTGAAATATCCTAATAAACAAAGGTAGAGCATATGAGCACGCAATGCATGATAAGTTGCATAACGTATAATCATCTGAAAATCTTGTCTGCAAATCCATGAACGATTTAGCAAGGGATTCTAGCGTCAGTGTCCCTGAAGAGCTCTCCTCGCCTATTTGGTCCAGTACGCTCACTATCTCTTCCATGTTCTGAAGTTGCTGCTTCTGCTGATGCGCCTCTTTCTGCAGTTTTTCCTTCTCCTTCTGCAAAGCAACCGCAGTCTCTCTCTCATTCCTCAAATCTCTATCAAGCTTCTGTATGTCAAGCTCGGCTAAATCAACTATCAATCTTACATTGTGCTGAAGTTCAGGCATTGGAACATTATTCTCCCTGGCCTTTATCTTCTGCATTCAAGTTCTCCAAATTTGTCAGAACACGCACCTGTGGTCCCCTCATGTCAAAAACCTTCTGAACAACTTCAAGACCCTGTTCCTGCTTCTGGGCCAGTAACTCATCAGCTGTTATATAAACCTTCTTCTTCTGAGCTTGCTTTGACCAAAGCTTCTCTCTTGAACGACCTTCTAAAGATTGGCTTGGAGGTCTCAAGGATTTTTCATCTAACTCCTGTAATGCAGGGGGAATAGCCTCTTTATAATCATTGAAACCCATTCCCATATTCTTCGGGCGCATCTTCGCCTCGATAGGAGCCAGAATTCCCTGCTCATTTTTACCAAGGCCACCTCCTTTGTAGCCCATCTTCTCAAGCAACTTCATCCCAATACCCTTAGTATGCTTCTCAAATGTACCAACACCAGCTGGATCCAATTCTCTCCTGCCAACTTGAGAAGACTTCTTGGCTAAGATGGACTTTTCCTTCTCCCTTTCTCTGCGCAACTGAGCACCTTCCTTTATCTTCTTCCCAAAGGCAGAGGGCAGGAAGATATCATCTTCATCCTTACCTTCATGAGCATGTGCAGCTTCAGGAGTGACATTCTTGGAAGCGGCCGAACCAAATCCAAGACCGGCAGAAGATCCAAGGCCAGTAGGTTTGACCTCATCTTCATCCATTACTTCATTATCCTCCTTGGAATTACGATCAATCTCCTCATTGGGCATAACAGTTCCAGTTGAAACAAAATTAACAGGCTTCGTGTAGTCGGTCCTCTTAGCTAGATCTTTCCTGCGCTTCTTTGATCCCAGCCCATCATATGAATCAGAGTCGCTATCGCCAGCAGCAAATACACCATAAAGAACATCATCCTTGGTCTGAGCATGTTTCTGTCTACGCTTGCCATAAAACTCACCAGCAATCCACTGACCATCTTCATAATCATTATCCATACTAAACCTTTCCATTTCCTGATACTCATCCATCTTCTTATGATTTTTGTAACAATGGCCTCCTGAAAAAATTACAGTGTTAGATTAAGGTTCAATAAAGTAGCCATGATGAATCATATAAGTCGCATCTGCACTTGGGTCGGCACACACCAAACCTGAACCGATAATGTCGCTGCAAGTGGGGAAAGAAAAAAGGAGAGAGAGAGAGAGAGGTTGCAGTCCTAAAACCTAGTTTTATTCAAACATACTGCATTCAGGGACACGTTCTAGCGAAAAATAAACAAGAACCATCATTAGGTAATCCAAAGCATGAAGACAAAATTAGAATGTTAATTTTCTCGGACTATTAAAACAAAAAGCAGGGGGCAAGGCATAGATCACAGAACTCACTTGAGAAAGAGAAAACCGAAGGGTGAAGCTGAGCAGCCTCTTCTCCATCGACAATTGATGGGGAGGGTTCGTCAGGATAAGAAAAGGTATAGAGAAAGTGGTGGAATTAATTAAAAAACTTATTGGATTATCTTTAGGCGAAGTTTTCTAAATAGGTGCGCTAAACTCATTATCAGAGACATTATTATTTAAAGAAGGTTTTACTATGTTGAGCAATTTGGGTCACAAAACCAAGGGTGCGGTTCTTATATCTTACGATGGAGCTATTGAACCCATAAATTCTCTGGGCAGCATAGTAAAAATTGACATTCACTTATTTGTAGAAAACAGAGAACTATAGATTTAAGGTACAATATGGTACTTGAGTATGGTCACAACATTAAAATTTTCAACCAGTCATTTAATGAAGCAAGATTACCTACAACAAAGATGAGCTGGTGTTCCTTGTTCTTCCCTACTTTATTTACTCAACCCCTTTCTCTTATTGCTGTACACCCTTTTTCTTTTTTTCTAAATTGACAACTCTGGTTGTTTCTCACTGCATAACATGAGGAATCCTTCAATCATTACGAAGTTCACAAGAAATGTAAAACATCGGTAAAATTATTTCATGGAAATTTCCAAAGTATTATTCAAAGATTGACTAAAACGCAAACAACAAATCAGAGTCCGTATTAATCCATACAAAAAATTGGTCTTAACACCTTAACAATCAATCAATTCGTAACTAAATAACAATAGCACCAAATCACAGTCCAAATACAAATTAATGAACCCTTAATAAGACACCAATCATCTCATAGAATATAAAAAACTTGTCAGACACTTAATATGGATTTTCTTCCCTAGTACTGCAGATGCGATTGTTGCTCTAAGCAATTATGGGTTTCTTCAAATCGAGCAGGTAGATGTTGTTAGAGGAAGACAGAGGAAATGTACCTGGAGAAGGTTGTAGACGGCGGTCGGAGACGGCAGTTTGGCAGACGGTGGTGATGTTGTCCGATCGAGTGGTGGATGGAGGGTTTGGGGTTTTCTCGTGACAGAGAAAAGAGAAGAGAAAGGTTTGGGATTAATTCGAATTAGTACGACGCACATTCTATATATATATATATATATATATGTGAATAATTTTTAAAATAAAATATTTATATAAATTGTATTATTAGTTTATAAAGTAAAAACGTACATGAAAATATATAGTAAGAAAATAAATTAATTTAAATATTTTAATTTATAAAAAAATCAAAATAAAGATAATAAATATTGTAAAAAACTAAATAAAATGCATGAAAAATAATAATCATCAATAGATAATTATGAAAAATCATAATAAATAGAAAAGTAAAGAAGTAATTAATTAATTAATTTAAATTTAAAAAATAAATAACATACCAAAATTAATTGATACACGGAAAATATATGCTCACTGAATATACAGTATAGGTTCTAATTGTATTCGTAATCAATCAAACCTAATTCTACTCGTTATAATTTATTTTATTTATTTATTTAATAAATATGAAAAAAGTTAGATATATAAAATAGTTAAATATATAAAATATATTAAAATTAAATATAGAATTAAAAAATAAAGAAAGAAGAAAAGGCTGAAAAAGAAATTTGAGCCCATAACGTGGCGTAAAAAATGAATTTTAATTTTTAAAAAATTCTAAATTTATTGTAACTATATATGTTTTTGTCACCAAATAAACTTTTTGTCATCTCTGTACTCTTACTAATTTGTGTATTAATTTTAGAATTTTTTTATTAAATAAAAATAAAATTAATTTATTTATAGAAAAATATTGAAAGGAAGAAACATCTGAAGCTGATTTTATTGATTAGGTTGAGGCAAAATTCGTGGCAAAAAATCTTAAATACAATGACGCCGTTTTGTAGGATTTTACGATTTATAAAAGATGATTTTTTTTTTGCAACAATGATGCGTAGCAAAAACATTAAAAACGTTGTTTTGGTTATTTTTTGGTACAGGTTTATTTTTGTAGTTAATACCTACCTTTTTATCATGATATCTTTCTTGTATGTAAATATTTTCCCAGTGGTTGTAGTGGCTCTAAAAATTAAGGGTATGATTCTAGGAATGAAATTAAGTGAGAATAAAATGAATTTAAAAATGGAATAAGGATACAAATGAGTCATATTTGAATATATTCTTATTTATGAAGCTTGCGACTTAATCCGTACCCCATTATGGGGGGTATTGTCCACTCTGGCTTTGTATGAGTTTCACAATTTTGTCTTGAAAAGGCACCTTGCTTGGGAAATGAGGTCTTGAAGTTTATAAACCACTTAAACTTCTTGTCTGCAATCAATATGGGGCATTTTGCCTACATGATCAGCTCCCCAGACAAGGGGCTTGGGAGGAGCACATGCTCTCTTTTCCATAGACGGTGCCAAACGATGCGGCTTGCGACTCGATCCGGTTCCCCGTTGCTTAAGGTATTTTCCACTCTGCTTCATATGAGTCTCACAATTTTGTCCTAAAGATAGAGAGAGGAGGTCTTGGGGCTTATAAGCCACTCAAACTTTTCTTTTGCAACTAATGTAGCACATTTTGTCGACATTACTTATGGTTGATTTACACAATAATTAGAATATAATAGCATTAACATTCCTCAAGTTGATTTCAGATACATAATTGATAATTAAAGAATAATAATTACTAATGGAACAAAATTACTTTTATGAAAAAATTATTTTTTCATAATTTTCTTTTGAATTAACTATTCATATTTTATTGAACATGTTGAATTCAATTGCATACAATAGTATTTTCAAAATTGCTTATAAAGGATTATAAACAATTTATAGAACATCTCGTATGCTATATTAAAAAGAATATTCATTTACATAAGAAACAATTCACTAACTCAATAAACATATAGATATATATTTCTTATCTTTTTCTGCCAAAAAGATAATAAGGGTGAATTATAACGACCTCCCCTGAGGTTTGCCATAATTACATATACCCTCTCGTTGTTTGAAAACTTACCAAAACCCCCCTGATTTTAATGGCCGTATAACAATTAGTTCAATCTGTTAGATTTTCATCTATTTTTTGCGGTGAACTGATCAAAATTAACAATTACCAACACCCCTTGTCAACTTTTTTTATAATTTTTAAAATTTTCCATCCACCTCTTTTGATTTTTTATAAGTTTTAAATTTTTTTAAAAAATAAAAAAAAATATTGTAAGAACAAAGTTGACAATTTCATACATTCATCCAAGGATCATATAATTTTATCAAATATCAGGGGGGGTATTTTATGCCAAATATCAAGTGAGGTCGTTGTAATTTATCCAAATAATAATTCAAACCACCAAATGAACTAATCTATTTAGTCATAATGCATTTATCATTATTTTCCTTAATATTCGATGAAAGAAATATTTTGAATTAATAAAAATAATTAATGTCAACTTAACATCACATGCATACAGAATTATTTTTCAATACTTACTTAAATTTAATAACAATTAAAACTAAATAATAAACTAATGCAAGGGGAAAAAATTTCCACTCACAACATGTCAAGAATAGTTAATATCAGTTTGCTAGTAATAAGAAGTAATGAAAATTGACCATCAACTTTCTCAGGGTCAAGCAGGATGAGAATGAGACTCTAAGGGCCTACATTCAATGCGTCAACAAGGCCATCCTTGAGATCCCGACAGCTCACTAGGAGTTGATCAACACATTCACTCAAGGACTTTATGGAGACCCTCTTTTCGAGTCTCTACCTAAGAAATTGGCTACTGATTTTCTAGAAGTGCTGGCTCAGGCCGGGAAGTACATAAACCTAGAGGACGTTGGCTGGTGAGAAGGAGCAGTCGTAATAGGCAGAGGGAGAATGAGTTGTCTTCCTCCAGCAGGAGTAGGGGAGAGCCTAGAGGACGCTTCACCTCCTTGATTCGAAAAATGAGCACTATACCTCACATCACCAGCCCAACTAGAGTTGCTCATGGCAATTAACCGGTATCCCGCCTTACAATGGCCTAAAAGCTCAGAGGCAAGTCCCCAACTCCTAAAATCTAAATATTTGTGTAGGTATCGACACCAACTGGTGCCGCCAGCTGAGTCAAGAGATAGAAAGGCTTATCCAAGTCGGCTACCTCAAGGACTACATGGACAAAGAAAAGAGGTGTGTGCACAAGGATGAATACCCTCTCCACTGCAACTCTCGCAAGAGCAAGGAGCAAGTTGAGGATCTCTTCGAGGCTTTGTTGACCATGGAAGGCTTATAACCTTAGGAAGTCTTATTTCTGAAATCCTCTCTATTTACAGTTTGCTATCCTTTTAATGAAGCATTATCTCACATGAATAACGGCACTTCTTGTTTCCCCTCTTGTGCTATTCACAGGCTTAGTTCCTTAGCTCTTGGCTGACTTTAAGAAGTCGCCACCATCTGGTGCTCACTCTCACATAAGTCGCTCTGGTTGGTACACGCACTCACATAAGTTGTCACTAGCTGCCGGACGCTTCTAATAAGTCGCCCCTAGCTGGAACACGCTTCTGATAAGTCTCCCCTAGCTAGTGCACACAATTAATCTGCCTCCAATCGGTGCGCAGAGTGACATAAGCCGCCACTAGCTGGGCACGCATTCACCTCAGCCATCACCAGCTAGCATATACAACATACAATAGTAATCAGTTTACTATTCACTTCAGTCTCCAATTGCATTCTATTGATACATTTATTTTAGCATAATGTTAATAAAACCTATTTAGGCTAATTTACTACTTGAGTTATATCCCTACTCATTTACTATGAGATATATGCTCTCCTACTAATAAAATCACATCTTCCTCACTAACGATAGGAATAGCTAGAGCAAGTACACATGCATCAGTTGGAGAAAGCAGATCAATATTTCTTGCCCTATAACAGGTTGCCCAATCCAACAAGCTTGTTGCAGCAAAGACCTATCTACTTGGGTTAATAATTATCTTACCTACTTGCTTAGTTTTTTGGCTAAACTTGTGTGATAAAGCATCCCTTTTTACTAGTTCGGTAACTTATACTAGCAGGAGACGGGCAAACCTTCTCCTCTAATCCTACTCAGCATTATTCTAGCACCTGCAGGGAACATTCTTACGTAACACATAAATTGGGTATTTCTCAAACAAGTACTTATTTTAACTTGCGTCAACAACAAAGCATAACATAAAATTCAAGCAACCAAGTCAAATAAAAAATTCCCTTAATCTATGCGCTCTAGTTCCATTGGGTAGAAAGACTCTCCAACTGAAGTCCTTCAGCCAGTCAGCATTACTTAAGAAGTCCAAAGGGATTCGTCCTACTGATGAGCATGAAAGGTTTCTCAAGTTTTGCAAGATATTCTACCTACTCCATCAGTCAAGCACTATGATTTGCACTCCTGGAGGGGTGGCGTAATGATACTCCTTAAACCTTTCATGGACTAAGCCCACAAGCAAGTCACACATGTCCAGCTGGTCCATCAACAAAAAGGTAAGACACACCGACTTATTGTTTATGTCATTAAACTGGCAGGCCCAAGAAATAAGTTTGTTTCAGTCGGATACGTCATCATACAGCTGGACGAGACATATCATATAACTTGTCAACACATCTAGACACATCATACTAAAAGATCTCACTTAAATTTGCACAGATTGGACTAGAATTGAGTTGATAAGCCACTAGTAACAGCTTTTTGGAAATCTAGGCAGGCTTGATATGACTTGATAAAACAATCATATCTCTTTCAATGTTCCGAATCATAAACAGCTTTTGTGGCTGATAGCCAACTCAAAGGGTTTTCTAATGGCGTACGACACTTTGCAACCTCCCTCTGAATCTGGTTTGTACAAGCCTATAAATAGAGGTCATGTATAGTTAATTGGTAACATTAATTCTCACTCTTATATTTTCACTATTCTTTCTCAATTTCAATCTATTCTAAACTTATATTTTGCACTCCACATAAATATATACACTTTATAACCATTTTTTATCATTATTCTCACTTTAATTCAAGTTTTCTTTATTCTTTTTCAGTAAAAACGTTGTTGATTTAAATATTAGAAGGCTAATATTTTGTTTTGGAGGTTAGTTTCCTTTTATCATAATGTTTTCCTTGAAGATCCACTGACTTTTGTGTTGTTGCCAAAAATCTGATATGCATTAAATGGTATTATTTTATCATAATTTTAAGCACATTCATATATACTATAGGGAATAATTTATTTTTCTATAATATCAAAATCAGTACCATATATAAAATTTGGTAGTTCATCATTATCATTATGAGTCTTCTTCATTTTCATTTTCCCTCCCTCTTTTTTTTTTTTTTTTTGGATAATACACTCCACTTTCTAAAGTTTTGGTGTAATTACATATAAATCTTATGTGGTCTAAAATATTGCATCTAATACTCCAAAATTTGCTTCCGCATAACAAATAAGTCCTACTGTTAGTCAAAATTCACTAAATTTGCTAATTTTAACAAAAAGAACCCAAATAAAAATTTATATTTACCCCTGATTGACTCATTACTAATTTATTGTAAGTCAAATAAATCTTTTTAGATCAAATTACCCTTATACACATTCACATATTAATGCATGTGATGAGGTATATCTCCACCATTATAAAGATAGTCAATAAATCAGTAATAAGTCGGGTAAATATCAATTTTCATTTTTATTAATATCAACAAATTCAATAAAATTTTACCAACAGTGAGACTTATTTATTAGACATAAGTAAACCTCAGAAGTAGTAAATGTGATTTTTGAAAAATAAGATTTATATATAATTACACCAAAGTTCAAGAGAAGAAAGTATAATAATTTCTTTTTCTTAAAAAAAAAAAAAAAAAATCTTCTATCTTCCCTATCTTTAGACCAAAATTTTATTCTATCTTCAATTTGGTATTTGGTAATCAATTTGGCCAAATTCGCTATTCAGAATAGTATGATGAACCATATTACCAAATTTAAAATATATATATGTATTATATTATAATTATATATAAATATAATAAATAAAAATTTATGCATAACAATAAATATAATATTTATTTATAAAAATACTTAAGTTTGATTATTTTAATTAATCTACCATTTACGTAATAAAAAATACCTTCTTTTTTTTTAATGAGATGTAGGATTTTTTTAAGTTTCGATTAATTTGGTGACTAAGATGAATCGAATTTTTTTCCATTTTCACCGAACCAAACTGTACTTCAATTCGATACAGTTTTACTTAAGTATTACAAACTGTACTTCGATTCGATACACCCCCTGTGTTTTATAAAATTACAATTACACCCCCTAAAGGGTATTAGTGTAATGGTTTTCAAATGGTTTTTGTGTAAAATTTCTATTTAAATAGAGGATGTAGTTGTAATTACAATTATAACCTCAAAAAGTTTAGCTGTAATTTTTTTAAAAAGTAGGAAGTGTTGGTGTATTTTGACCTAACCTTATGGGATGTCAATGTAATTTACCCAAAAATAAAAACCCTAACTTGTTACCTGAGGTACGACTCAAACTTCTATATGAAAAATAATAATAATAATTGCAAGCCGTCATCTCAAATAACGGCTAGCCTTATTTTTGCAGCTTTACAAAACCACGACCGCTGTGCAGTTCTTTCAATAATATTAAAATAAATGAGTCGATAACCCCATCCAATAAAATTTAGGAGTGTTTAATTTTTAAAATCTTAACGAACTCTTTCAATTTTTATTATATTAGTTACAAAATTATCATTACTGCCATGCTATAATCTTATTTTATTCAAATAATTCAATAGCTTATGTTCAAAAATAAGACCGTCGTCTTATAACTTTCGAAAGTATCTTATAAGATATATGAGCTTATAAGATATTTTAAAGGGTAATTACAACTACTCTCATGAAGTTTGGTATGATTATGAATACACTCTCGTCGTTTGAAAAATTACAAATACCCCTTGAAGTTTGATAAAATTATATAATTTTTGAATAGAGGTATGAAATTATCAACTTTGCCCTTACTCTATTTTTTTTTTAAAAAAAATCAAACGAGATGGATGAATTTTTTTTTAAACAAAAAAAAATATCTACTTAGTCCATAAAAATATAATTTTTTTAAAATAATAAATAAAATTATAATTTTTAATCCACAAGGGTATTTTGGTCAGTTTACCATAAAAATAGATGGAAACCTAACGGATTTTGCTAATTGTTAGACTGCCGTTAAATTCAGGGGGTATTGGTCACTTTTCAAACAACGAGATGGTATTCATAATTATGTCAAACCTTAGGGGTGGGAGATTGTTGTAATTTACCCTATTTTAAAATAACTTAGTGAAACACCCTCTAACTAATACTAACAAATCCATTTTTAAGTAGGCAACTAAAATTACATCATCCAAACTCTTTTAATAAAACACACCAACACACATAAATATATTCACATATAAGAAAGAATCACACATTTATGAACACACATTCACACTTGTGAAGCTGCATACCTCTTTACAGTTGACAAAGGTAATAACCAAAGATTTGGGATCTCTCATTTCTAGTGGAAGTAACATATCCTTTGAATTCTTCCCCAATTGCCTTAACATATGCTCATAACAAACATTTTGTATCATAGTAACAAACATGCTCTTAGTTGATAAGTCAAATGGTTCACAATGAAGCCGCTCCTTCGTTCAACGATTTCCGGGAGCAACACAGTATAGTATTGATTCAAGATATAGATCACCAAATTCAAGCAAAACCGTGACCAGACAGCTATAAATTCAACGATTGCTGTGTCTACTACTCTATTTCGCACAATGATATGTCTGCACAAGAATTCCTCTTTCAAACAATAAATATCGTTCTTGCTAGGCAGACTGAAGAACAAGAGACACTTCTCACCAAATTTATAGCTAGTCAATGTGGTAAGTCTACTTTTACGGAATGGTTGAATGTGGGAAATTCAAGATGTATCATCAAACAGGAGAAAATTGAACGTATTCTTCATAGTGAAATATGAAGATGTTTTAGAAGAGATTGAAGAAGAAAGGCCTTTGTGAAGTTAGTTAACAGAATCATTAGCCAGTCATTAATAAATATAGAGAACGCCATCTGGACTTTTCAAGCTTCTCCTTTACTCTAAATATGAGAGAGATAGATTTCACTGAGCACATGGCACAATGTCACAGAGTCAGAAACATACACATGAGAGCTGGACGGAGAAGAATACAATAGAGGAGAGGACGTTAGAAAAAATATACTATTTAGGATAAAAAGAGCTTCCGCCTCTTTGATTCTTGTCAAATCAAGTCACGATAGATTTCACATTAAGAGGGTGTTTGGGTGAACTTATAAGCTCTTTAAAACATGTTATAAGATGTTACAAAGTGTTTGGTGAATGTTTTTAAAAAGTGTACTTATAAGCTTAAAAAATAAGATGTTTGGAGAGTATAAGCTCTTTAAGAGAGTAAGAATTCCTAACTTATTTTTAAAGTATTAACAAACTCCTTCAAATTAGTTACAAATTTGTCACTGCTAACATCTTATAAGCTCAATTATCTTGGTTTATCTAAAAACTTCAAGAACTTACTTTTAAAATAACATTTGACATCTTACAAGTTCTAAAAACATTATATAAGATGTATGAATTTATGAGATCTTTTAAATAAGTTTAGCCAAAAAAGCTCTAGGTATACTTATAGAAAGAATGGCCCACATGCTTGATTTGATTTCTGAAAATCTCATAAAACAACTTAAGGGTTCTCTTCCACAAATGTGGTTCATACTCTTTAATTACAATGTAGTATTCCGACAGATCAACTTCTCCAACACCAAAACTCTTTTAATCCCGTGATCCCTGTGAAGTAACAAAACACTTGTTTTTTTTCTCCTAACCACTACCAGCTTAGTCAGATCCTTCTTGCAAGGTTGTCAGTGGTTAAAAGTGAGTATTACCTCAGAGAAAGTTATCCTCTTTCACAGACTTCAGAAACTTCAACGCTATAACTCAAAAACATGGTGGCTGAATCACATTAATCAGTCAATCGATATGAAGTACAGAAGTCGCAGACCACTGTGCATTCTCCGCTAACAGACAGCTACATGCAAATATTTGATAATAATGGATAAGAATAAGCTGAGTTATCCAAAAGATCACTCACACATGTTTGCACGTCAACAATTGGTAGAGGTCAAGAAACAAGCATCAGTTAGAATGCTTGGAAATAATGCTCAAACAAACAACTAAACCAGGGCTGGTAAAGAATGAGATGCAGCAAAAGAACTTAGAGCCCTATGATAATCCCTTCTTTTTTAAACTTCTTTGGCTTGTATATTGGACAACTTATGTATGCTATTCATATGCTGAATTATAATCGAGCAACAAATACTCAGTAACTTTGGTGTTTCATACCTGCTTCCAGGTCAAAAAACATCCAGGATAAGAATACAGACATCACAAATGCTATGTTCTAATCACTGAAACTGCCAGCTTACTA
Source organism: Sesamum angolense (assembly GCA_034509725.1). Taxonomy (NCBI): domain Eukaryota; kingdom Viridiplantae; phylum Streptophyta; class Magnoliopsida; order Lamiales; family Pedaliaceae; genus Sesamum; species Sesamum angolense. The sequence continues at coordinate 271,487 of JACGWL010000015.1, forward strand.
ATATTCCTCAACTATCAAAATAGTTCATACAAGATTTCCAGTGGAATCATTCTAGTGTCTCGACCAAAGGTGAAACCCGCTTTGGGTTTACTCAAGCACCTCAACGTGCCATACCCACAAACATATCGAACAACAATGAAGATACCAGCACAATTCATTACAAAGAAGCTATAACCGGAACTTATTGAGATGATCATGAGAATGGATGTTCCCAAATGGAATAACGAAACACGAAATACAAGCGAAGCAACACACAGGAAGGTAGCACCTTTACCTCACAATTCATGACGATTTAATAGAATCGACGAACCCACTGCTGAGCAGCCTTTCCACATATTTCCCCAGAATATCAACCTCCAGATTAACTTTCTGGCCAACTTTCTTCAAAGGGATCACGATTTTCTGCTGCGTGTAAGCCACCAACATAAAATTGAAAGACTCTTCCTCATCAAACACATCTACCACCGTCAAGCTAGTTCCATCTACAGCAATAAACCCCTTGGGCACAATGAACTTCAGTAGATCCCTCCCAGTCTTCACTTTCACCCACAATGAATCGCCCTCCGGCGTCATATCCATAATTTCCCCGGTTGCATCCACGTGCCCCTGCACAAAATGACCCCCCATTCTAGTACTAGGAGTCAGCGCCCTCTCCAAATTAACCAAAGACCCATTCTCCAATTCACCCAGAGAAGTCTTTCTCAACGTCTCCGGCGACAAACCCACTGAAAATTCAGATAAATCAGTGTCGAACTCTGTCACTGTTAAACAAGTACCGTTGACAGAGATGCTGTCGCCCAAGTGTACGTCTTCAAGAATCGTTCTTGCCTGGATTTTCATGGTAAAACTGTTATCTTGATCAAAGCCCAGTTGTTTAACTGTGCCCATTTCTTCAACAATGCCCGTGAAAAGGGATTTGATTGTGTTGGTGGTGAATTTGGGTTGCCGGGCTTGCGGGGGTTTGATGAACAAAGAGGATAGTCGGGGTGGTTTGAGGGAAGAATGAAGCGGCAGCTTGAAGTGAGTTTGGGCAAAAGAACTTGCTGAAAGACCAAAGATTGATGTAGTTTCGGCCGTTCTTGAAGCGGCTTTCGAGCGGTACCGAGGCAGAAAGGTAGGTGGAGAAGAGAGAGCCATTTTCCCAACTCGTTGACACAGATTGTTGTTCAGTGGAGCAGTTGAGACGCAAGGACTTGTTTTGTTTACAGTATGTATCGAATATGGAATTGCGCCCTTATTTTCTTTTTTTTACTTTGGATGATGGGAGAAATGTGTACAATAGAAAGCATTAACGTGAATGTATCATATTGTTGATAGTTTAGGGTATTTTTGTTATTTTTACTTAATTTAAAGGATTATCCAAAGATAAGGGGTAAATGAAGGTTTATTTAGCTTAGGGGGTAATTGATGAGAGTAACATACTTTAGGGGTGAAAAATGTATTTAACCCTAAATTTTAAACTAAATAGTTCAAGTTGCATATTTAGAATTAAGGTATTCAAAATAATTTTTGTAAGTCTACTTTTTAAACCAATGACTTTGAAATTTGGGATGTAGTTAAAATCCCTCTTGATATTCATGCGGGTATGATTTCCAGTGCTTAGAAGCAATACAACCCAAAGTACATGATTGTGAGAGCTTTGTCTTATCACAACAGTAAAAAAGTCTAATGCTAATTTAATCAATTCCGATATGTTACACAGTAAACATGAGACAGACTAATATTCCAATAATCTAATTTTTAATAATAATAAGTAAACGTATCATAATACAATTAATCATATTATTATCACAATTTTAATCACAATGTAAATATATCAATTAATTTGAAAAGTTTTTTCAACTACAATGTTTATAAATTAATACTAGATTGGTATAAATTAATTAAGTACAAAATAATTATTTCAAATTTGAGTGTACAAATAGTCGTATTGATAATTAGCAAAAGTTTATAAATTCACTAATTTTTAATTAAAATACAAAAGCATTTTCATATATTACAATTTTACCCATTGGTATTTTAGAGAGGCTCTACCCAAATAAAAAAAATTATTACCATATATATGTATGCAAGTTTGAATCTAATATAAAAATGGGTCTGAGTTTGGGTTTATTGGACCTGAGGTTAGGTCAAATGGTGAAATAAAATTATTACATAGAAAGACAAAAAAAAAAAAAAAAGGGAAGAAGAAGAAGATAATAAAGTTACCTAATTAACTCCCAAATTACCTCACTTGACATTGGGGTGCCAAAATAATAGGCTCGATGATCACTTGTAATATTTTTGTCTTTAAAATTATATCTTGTGTAATTCACAAACACAATTTTATAAATTTATTTTAATTTAAAAGTAATAACATTGATCTTATCAATATGTGATTAATCTAATATCAAGTTATTAACATCATAAAAATAAAAATTGAAGTCAAATTGATTGATATATTTAATTATATAGGGGATTAAAGTGTATAGCATATTATTAATAGTCAAGGATATTTTTGTCCATTTTTATTTAATTTAAAGAATTGTCACAAAGAAATGGGGGTAATTGAAGATTTCTTTAGTTTAGGGGGGCAATTGATGTAGGTGGTATACTTTAGAGGTGCAAAATGTATTTAACCCTAAAATGTACCAAAAAAATAAATAAGTCAAACAATCTTAAAAGAGAAATAAAGTGGACAAAAAATTTGTGTGTATATATATATATATATATATATATATATATAATATATATATGTAGAATAAATAATATATTGTTTATTTTAGACTATAATTTGAAATTGAATTATGAATTAATTTGAATTTTTCTAAACTATCCTTAATCACTTTCTTTGACAATTATTTTTATTACAATATAATATATTGGTATATACAAATAAAGTTAAATGATATTTATATAAAGTTAAATATGTATATTATATTTTATACAAAATTAAATATTATATTTTATATCATTTTTTCCATCCCATTGACATTGATCGTCATCAAAATTATTTATTTAATATATAAATAAATAACAAATAAGTATCTAATGAGAAGAAATAATATATATATATATATATGAATATTTCATTCCTCAAAAGCTACCTCCACCCCCAAGCCCTTTGAGCCTCTATTCTTGTCTCCCCCCAGCCTCCATTCTGGTCACCCCCTTGCGCCTCAATTTTTCGTTTCCAATCCTTGCAAACCTATCAGTCCCCCTCCCCGTCGTCCCTTCACCCACCTAGCACTGCCCCCTTCATCCCTCATCCATGGCGCCCCTCTACCTTCCCCGCACTGACCTTTCAAAGCCATATCACCACCGCCCTTCCACCCCGTCCTCTCAAATCTCTCAGAGCCATACCACCGTCTCCTTCCACCCTGTCACTAAAAATTAAAATTCTACTACCATCAATTGTTACTATTTTTTTTCAGTGGTAAACTAGATATCAAAATAAATAGTATAATTTATTCATTTTCAAGAAGACCGCATTTAGTAGTTCTTGAGTTGGGACACCACTGCAATTTCTTCTTCAAAATGGAGAGATTGAGAGGTTTGTTCTGCCATTATTAAGTTTAATTAGTTATTATGTGCACAACCAAGAATAATGAGGTAATTTGGTTGAAAATGTTTGAGGACAAAATTGGAAATCATTTTTAATAAGCATGTGGTAGGCCCGAGTGATTGAGTAATAAGGGTCTTCAACTCTTGATTCATGTCACAGTGGGATATATTATTACTACATTCACATATTTCTTTTTATTTTTTACTACATTCACATATTCAATTTACTCACTTTAGTTTTTTTGTTGTTGATTAAATTAAACACAACAAATTAGTATTAATTTGCATGTAAATATAATCATCGCTACTGATATAATAATATATTGTATAAACTTTTAATTTTTAATTTAATTACAGTAAACTATGTATAATATATTGATTAATAATGCATCAAAATAGGTTATCACCAGTTTTTGTATGTAAGGTTGCAAGGCAATAATAAACTTTAATATATAGGAACGAATTAATGCTAATTTTGCATGTAAATATAATCATCGCTACTAATATAATATATATTGTACAAACTTTTAATTTATAATTTAATTACAGTAAAATATGTATAATATATTGACAATTAATGCATTAAAAGAGGGTATCACCAATTTTTGTATGTGAGGTTGCAAGACAATGACAAACTTTAATATACAGGAATAAATTATGAGTTTCAATAAAATAAAATATTAGTAAAATTACGCAAGCAGGTATTGCGTGCCACAATATCTAGTATTTACTAAAAAGAAGTATGAGATTTTTGAGATAATTCAATTTAAGAATATTATTAAGAATTATAATTATAAAAATATGAGGATATTATAAATTTTTATTATCTAATTGGTAAATTAAATATATTTTAGGAAGTTTAGAATATTTAGTTATTAAAATAAGCTAAACGGAGATTTCGAGTTTCATTATAAGTTTAAATATTAAAAGAGATTGGTGGAAAATGTATGAATATTATTTAATATTTTACTTATTTAACATTTATAATATTCTCGATATATTAATTATACGTATTATACTTAATTACGATGATGTAACGGTAAAGTAAAGAATTGAGCAACTCTTAGTACTAACATAATTATTTTGAGATTTGAGGTATGTACAATTAATTGGACTATATAAATACATAAATGAGATTTAAGGTACTTATAGTTAATTGGACCGATAATTAATTATTTTATTTTAAAAATACAAAAAAATAAATTATTTCTTCTTTTTTCATGAGAGCATAATTTGCTCATTCATGATATAATAGAGAGATAAATTGCATTAAACCCTATTCTTCGACAGACCACATAATGGGAATAATTTAAAATCAATTATTTTATAATCAATTATTCATACAGTTAGACCAAAACGTAACTTGGTCTTAATTTCAAAATATTTTGTTCATACCATTGGACTTTAAAAAAAGAAAAAAAAAGAAAAAGAAATGTAGGGAGTAATTAAGCCTCCAATGCCTATACCAACTACCATATTCACTATCTACATATACATACAAAATATTACCCATAGAGAAAATTAGGTTTTATTGCACTTTTGGTCCCGTTGGATAGGGCCATTCTCACTTTTAGTCCCGCGCTTTGCTTGGTTGACACATGTAGTCCTAAAGTTTTCAGCATTTTGGCAGCATTAGTCCCTAACTCAAAACATTTTGTATTACTCCATTAATGCTCGGAAATTGGCCCATCATGCTTCCGAAATAGATTAAATTGCCGTAAATTCGTACCTTTTTCTGACCGCCTTGTCACTGGGTATTCCAAGCTCTCGGTTTTACGGAATTCCTCCAACCACACAACCGCAGCAGATGGTTCGCAGACGCTTGGCTCCTTCAGCAACAAACAGCACAACCCTATTTCGTTTCCTACCTTAGGGTGTAGAAGATACTCCGATACAGCAACTTAATGGAATTTTGGATAGCAATTTGGAAAGAAGCCTTTCTTTTATTGAAAAAATATAGGCAATATTACATAGATACTATTTCCTCCGTTGGAGGAGACAACTATTTAGTCTCTCATTGTATAGAGGGCCAGACCTTTTGGGGAAACCCCCATAAACTAAGAAATTAAAAATTACAAGGACAGAAACTTGGAATATTATGCTTTGAAGAGTAGGGGAAATATTTGATGATCCCCTTCTACTTCGATGCTTCCTTATTTATAGCCATCCGCGGACTTCAAATGCGGACTTCAAACTTATTTTTGATGATGTCATTGCGTTCGTCATCTGGATGACATCATTGCATGCGTCATCGTCCTTTCCAGCTGGTATCCACAATGGCTTGTCGGCCATTCAATTGCAAGTTGGCTCTGACTGTTGGCTTTTGTCATTTTCTACCGACAGTCTTCTTTTTGAATTTTTACATCCTTCGAATTTTACTTGTTCTTGTAAAAATTCTTCCTTTTACCTTTGTCCGGGTTTGGTTCGAGTTTCTTTTGGGTCACCCGTATCTTTGTTCCGAACAACGGCTTTTCTTGTTTCTCGCAGCATGGGCATATATGGTTATCCCATTGCCCTACATGCAACATGTTGCATGTCTTCATCCTTGTAGCTTCAGTTGCAGGCAGCTTGTTCTCCCATATAAGCATCCTCTTTTTCTCGAACATGCTCTCTGCAAACTCTGTGCTTTTTCCCGTCATGGAATTTAACAGGAACGATCCATTCACCTTGTTGGAGAAGATCTTGAATGGATACTTGACTTTGTCCACCTCGGTGAGACAGACCCATAAACCCCAAGCTCTTCTGGTGGAAATATCGTCTTCGCTAATTGCTGACACCAGTGGAGCTTCTTCTGTGGTAGCTTTGATTTTGTTAAAAGCCACCATGTCTGGTCTCTGCAGCTTGATGAAATGAAACGCTGGATGAGACCCTTTTTCTGCCATTTCTGGAGCTGCTGAAATGAATTTTAGCTCCAGGATATCTCCTCTTTTCAAGTGGGAGTTATTTTGCCATGAATCATAGACCGCCCCACTAATCCATTCCGGAAGTTTTGATATTTCTGGAAAACTTGGTGACATAGTATGAACCGAAACAAGAGCTCCAAACTCATACCATTCCTTAACATCTTCCGGTTTGGATCCTTCTAGCATCCAGACTCTGTTATATTTTCTGGATGTTTCGATGATCATTTTGCTTGGATTAACGCCTTTGCGAGAAACTAATTTTTCCCACTTTCATTGGTAATCCTGCCAAGCAGAAGATAAAGATATCAATTCGTTAGTATTAGCCTTAGAAGTGCCTGTCATTGGCCTAAGGCTAATCTCTTCCTCTTTTACCCCAGAGGCGCTGGGTTGACTTGAATCATCAGAGGTTTGCACTCTCTGTGACTCAATTGTTGCCTTCTCACCGGAGTCTGATGATGGCCTTGTGCAAGCAGTACTCGAATCTGCCGCTACAGGTTTAGAGTCATGTACTCTAAGTGCAGGTTTAGAACCCTGCTCTCTCAACTCGCGAGTCATCACCGAAGGCGATGCCTTTCGAATTGGTTCTTGTAGAGCGTTCCATAGCGCAGTTGATGCAACCAAGGAACTCCTTATATTTATCTGAACTAGGTCCAGATTAGCTCTTTGGACTTGTCCGGCCACCTGGGCGTTAACCGCTAGCCGTCCAAATTCTCGGTTAAGCTCCTTGAGGTTCTCTCTGAGGTGCCTAAGTCTCAACATGATGGAGTTTGCTTCAGAGACCTCCATCTCTCGTCAGGAAATCTGCAAGAACATTTTCATGAGATTTTATAACAACAATATTATAACAATAATATTGGCATTCAGCTTGCCATCTGATAATACGTGCTTTCTCAATTTTAGATTCTAATTTGTTTTTCAAGAAAGCTTTAACATTAGTATTATCAACTTTCAAAGTGAATTCTTAAACAAGTAAAAACAAAGGCCATTTCTTAAAAGCCTTCCAAACCGCAAAGAATTCTTTCTCGTTGATGTGCCACACTTTGGCTTGTTGTTCGGTGAACAACCCTCCAGTGTATCTACAAGGTTCTTCCCCTGTAGTAGTTCTTTTCATGAGCACTGCTGCCTATCTATAGTCGTTGGCGTCTGTGTAGACTACCAATTCGTCCTCGTCTTGAGGTATTGCAAGCTTTGGCAGATTATTGCAAACCTGTTTTAGCTCGCGAACCCTTTGTGTATGGATTTCCTCCCATTTCCACTTTGCACTTTCTGTTTCTTTTAAAAGTGGCCGAAAATCCTTTCTATATTTTGCGAGATCCTTTATAAAGATACCTGCAAAATTTACCACTCCCAATAAGCTTTGTAAATGCTTCTTATCTTTGAGTATGTCTGGAAAATTGCGGATTTTCTCCACAATATGCTCCTGCAACTCAATATTTGCTTCGTCAATAAGAATTCCTAAAAATTCAATTTTATTGACTGTATAGTAGCTTTCTTCTCAGAGAGTACTAAACCTTCCTTATAACATGCATCAGAAAATATCTCTAGATGATTGATATGTTCTTTCATATTTTTAGATGCAATTAGTATGTCGTCAATATAGACAAACATGAACTCGAAATAATCCTTGAAAAGATTATCCATTTTTCTCTGAAATATTTGGGGTGCATTAGCTAGACCCATTGGTAATACATTCCAGATATATTGACCCTGTGTGTGGAGAATGCAGTAAACTTTTTTGATTCACTCTCCATTTTGATCTGATAAAAACAAGACTTGCAATCAAATTTAGAAAACACTTTTGCACCTTTAATGCAATCAATTAAGTGCTCTCTACTTGGGATGTAATAACCATCAAATTCTAGTATTTTATTAATACCTTGATAGTTAATTACCAACCTGGGTTTACCTCTTTTTATCTCACCATGGTTTCTTACCAGAAATCCAGGGCTACTGTATGCAGAGATTCCAGGCTCGATGAGTCCAAGATTGATATGCTCCTTGATAATCATTTGCATATCCTTCTTATCCTCCATGTTCATCTGGATGGGCTTGTATCGAACATACTCATATTTGCATTCCTCTTTGATCTTAAGAGTAGCTTCGATCTTGTTTCTATCCCACCATTCCAGAGGATTTTCGCTGAAATTTCTCTGGATGAGCCTCTTGACATTTTCGAGGGAAAGTTGGCTTTCCTCGCTTATGTCCATTGTCTTTAACTCCTGCATTGCTTCCTTGAGGTTCTTGATTTCTTCCTCAGATTCCTCGTAGAAACTATCGCTATCGATGAGTCCCTGTTGCCTGAAAGACAAAAGAACTTTACCGAATTTTCTTTTATCCTGCATTTTTGGATGAGTTAATTTAGCATCAACATCACCACGATTGCTGCGAAAATTGATAGGCATTATCCTGTTAAATGCCTTTTCTCTTCGCAAAACCTGTATCTCGCTACCACAGTTAGTAGTAAAGATTAACATATTTCTTTGATTATCCTGCATATATCTTGCAAATGTTTGAATAAAATTATTACCTAGCAAATATCAGCACCTGTATCATGAAAATAAATGGGGGGTGTTTTTACCCTAAACCAGGGCGTTCCAAATGCTCCCCCGATCATGATTTTGGCTTCTCGTATTCCCGTATTGAGTATTAGGATTTTTTGTGAAAAATCTCTTCCTGCAATGACGGGTAAGGTTTCCCTTGCTTCTTTAGGGAAAACTCCAGGTTTTGCTGTGCAAATTCCTGATCCTGAGTCAATATAAGCTGCAAAATATTCTGTCTTATATTGATCATATAACATACCCACAGATATGTATATAGAAAAGGGGCTTGTCATTCAATCCTTATGGTAACCCCATCAAGACTGAATTCCATACCGTTCCCTTTTCTTCCCCATGGTTTATGATCTTCGAGGAAACTTATCCCCAAAATCATACTTCCATTTTCTCGTCCTGCAATACCTGTAACAAGAATTTCATGGCCTGCTATTTCTAACATGCCTTCATATCTACCAACGACAGGTTGCGGCAAATGATATAAGTCATCACAAGGAAAATAGTTTTTATTCTTAGTGATGTCAAATATAACTTGTATTTCTTTCCATCCTTCAGGGCATCTAAGTTTTACGTTATCTACCCTAATTTCTTGAGGAGTCAAAACTTTTGACAAGTCTTTCTCTTTTCCTTTGTAGCCAATTATCCTATCTTCCGAAAAGGACATCCTGCTACTGAACTCAGTCCTAGAACTCATTGTTCGGTCTAAGACTGGGTGATCTTTAATAACGATATCAACACCTCCTATTCTAGGTATCCTAATTGGATCTGGTGCCATTACCTTAGCGAATTCCTTGAAAATTCTGGGAATTTCGATATACTCTTTCCTGAGGAATAAATCAGAATGATGTGTGTTGGAAAGGGCATAAGCAATTCTATAAGTTATAGAATATGGTCTATTACCTTCTTTCATTAGATCTTTTCTTTTAAAATCCTGATGAAGGTTAAGACTCTACTGAAATCTTGGTCAGCTAGGTTGTATGCTATCCTAGGATGAATATCAAACATCAATTTTTCTGCATACAAATTACCTATCATTGTTCCAAGACAACCATCTCTTAAGTTATTGATTCTTCTATCCATTATTGATAAATGTATTTCTGAATCAATTCCTTCCTTAAAAATTGCTTTTATTACTACTTCAATAGTTCCTATGTGGATCCATTTCATAGTAACTGCAATTTCCTCTCTAAGCCTACTTAATTCTTCAAGAATTTCTTCTTTAGGAATTAGCTGCATTTCTATCACATTACCAGTAAATTCCATGGGAATAGCAAACTCACCTGAACTTACTTTGTAGATTATGTGATGTTTTCTCTGGTTTAGTCCTATCTGGTTGAGGACTTTACCGATTCCTCCAATTCTGAATCCATCATATGGACTGAGGTTGGAATCTTGACGCATGATTCTTTCCATAGTTTTGTTTGACACCGTCATTCTGGAAAAGAATCCTGACAGGCTTTCAGAGGTTTGAAGCCTATCTTCTTCACTGTAATTATTCTGACTCGGTTGAAGATCCATCCGAATCAGTTTCTATCTCCTCTTCATAGACGCTTTCGTCTGAAGGAAGATCCTCAAATTGGTATATCGGTACCAATTCACCATAGTAGACTGCGTCTAATATGTCGTTCGTGGCTTCGAATTTTCTTATCTCACCACGTTTCTGCGGGCAGTCTGGAGCGATATGTCCTCTTGCAGATCCAGGAGATCCTAAACTCCATAAAATAATGGAGGTAACCAGAGCGGATCTATCAGACCTACAAGAATTGGCTGAATCATTTTCCCAACTGGGGATTGTAGAATTAGTCAATATTCAAACCAATGAAGTTACTCCAGCACTACCACCGCCGGAGGGGAGCACATGTTCCAACGAGGCTCCACAAGATCACCCGATGAGGGAAAGTGCAGATTGAGTCCGAGGAGCTGCTTTCATCTGACATGGGCCTTTGTATGGACCATGGTCGCATTTCCAAAGAATTTCCCGAAGGACATCATTTCTTTGTCTTTCCAGAGTCTGGAAATATTCCCTGTTGTTATTGTAACTCGAACTTTCGTTCGGTTCCATTTTTCTTGAAAGGTCTCCTCCGTTAGTGGAAAAATATCTAAATATAATATTAACCAAATACTTCTTCAATAAACCTAGGCTCTGATACCATTCCTGGCCGAGCACATTTAAAAGTTTGCAAAAGGAGGTGAGTGGGACTAAATATGTAAATTTTTTGAAAATTAGAGGACCAAATCTGTTGACCCCGAAAAGCAGATGAGCATAAGTGCGACACCCCTTGTCCTATGGGACTATAAGTGCAATTACCGAGAAAATTATATCACTTCATCAATATATTTAAATAAAATGGTTAATTAAACTTAAACGTCTTTTAAAAATGGGAAATTACAGTTCCCCCAATAAAATTTTGAAATTACACTTACACCCCTTTTGAAAATTTACAATTTACTTCTATCCCATTTTCGTTCGGGTCTGAATGAAAAATACAGATGTTAGAAAAAATATTATATAAAGTCTTAGTTTTACCCATCATTTAATATTCACATATAATAATTTTGTACTTATAATTTAAAACACAGAGAATACATTGCTATTTTTTTTGCAGAGGGTAATTTAATCATTTGTAATATAACGTAAATTGCATTAACCCCTATATTAACACAAAAATCTTTGAAAATCAATGAATAACAAATTGGAATTTTCCTTTTTTTCTTAACTTCTATTATGTACCCAAAATTTCCATTCTTTAAAAAAAATGAAATATATTTTTAATTAGGAAAAGTATATAAATACATATCTATACATACGTTATTGCATACAAATGTATGGAAACTTCCTTCACCAAAATCCCTTACCAAACGTCACATAATTTCCATTTCACAAGTAGAATAAAAACCCTAATCTTTCTCTACTCTCAGTTTTCGGAGTTTAATTTCATCCAAGTTTTCTCTATCTCACGCAGAAACAGCCAAAAAATACAGCTTGTAAGTACATACTAATTCATATAGATGTCTTCTCGTGCTCACGTCCATATACTTCTTTTTATGCATGTATTTTGCATGTACATCGAGTGTGCTCGACTGTTAGTTTATAGTTATATATTTTTTGTGTACACATTTTGCACACACATCGAATGTGCACGATCGCTAATTCATAATCACTTTATTTTAAACGTATATTCTGTGTACGCATCGAATATGTCTGATTGTTGGTTCATAAATACCTTTTGTTATGCGTATATTGTGCAGATGCATCGAGTGCGTCAGATTGTAATTAGTTCATAATTCTATTTCTTTATATATATTTTACACGTGCATTGAGTGTACTTGACGATTGTCGGTTCATATATAATTACGGTATTTTGAAGCATACGAGGTTTGTGCAGTTGTGATTAGGGGTGTAAATGATTCGATTCGAGCCAAATACATTACTGTTCAAACTTGTTTGAATTTATTATCGAGTTTAAAAAATCGTGCTTGAATCTGATTTGATTGTTTTTTAGTCGAGCTCAAACAAATTTTAATTGGATCAAACTCAATCGAGCTCGAATAATTTGATATTTTTAAGTAAAATTACTATTTTTGCACTAATCCAATCGAGCTCAAAAGTTTATCCGAAAAAAAGTTTTTGTTCAAGTTTGATATGTTAAATTTAATAAATCGAGTTCAAACGAGTCGATTTCAATCGAGTATCGAATAATCTGATTGTTTTTTCAGCACTAGTTGTCATAAGATTGGTCAATGGGGAGAGGAAAGCCAATGAAAACCGTCGTACTTAGAGGATTAGCAAATGTCTCATTTTTGGTAGCAGCCATTGTGATGTTTGCAAGCTATCAAAAGGTTGATGAAGAATCCTTCAACTTCATCGCCAGATACAGCGACTGGAATGGTTTCATGTATGTCCTCATCATCTTATTCATTTATGTGTATATTTTTTGCTACTCTTTTAATTACCATTAATTTAAATTAATTTTTTGAGAAACGAATTAACTAATTATGTAAAAATTTAAATTTTCGTATGGAGGAGTTAAATTCATTGTGATCCATTGTAATATGAAAAAAATATATAAAATTCCCCTGTGAAAAATTAAGTATAAAAAATCACCCTTATGTTATGAATAATGACTCATAAAAAGCCCCCTGGTCAACCTGGTCTCATGGATTTTTTTGATATTTTATTTTTTTAGGAATTTTTTTTAACGTTTCCCATATCACAAGGGGTGTCTTTGGATTTTTTTCCTCCTATAAAGTTTAATTACCTCCAATTATATGAGGTCTTTTGGTTCAAATATTCCCATCTCAATATAGATGGTTTGGATATTCTATAACACTTTTATGCAAATGAGTGATTAACAGACGTTCTTAAAAGTGGGCCCATGTATAAAGGAAAAATACAATTTACTCTTCCGTAGTATGAAAAACGAGCAAAAAAACTCCCCATGAAAAAAAAAAAAAAAAAAACAAATTACCTCTATATTTTGAAAATTGAAATAAATTACCCTCTATCTAAATCGTTGATAGAAGATAATTTGCTTCATTTTCCAAGGCACAGGGATAATTTGCTAATTCTTTTTTTTTTTTTTTTATAGAGAGTTTTTTGCTCATTTCACATATCAAAGAGTTAAATTGCATTTAAACTCCACATATAATATACATATGGGTTATAGTCGTACAAGGCACACTACCTCCCCTAATCTGCATAGTAGGAGTTGTTATCTACTGTAATAATATGTATTATTATCTGTATCGATTTATTTCAATTATAAAAGTTGATCGCACCTGCTTCAAAATAAAAAATAAAAATAAATAAAAGCTATTTAAATATATGTACTTGTATAATTTGTGTTTCTTATTGAAAACTGCAGGTTTTGTGCAGTAGTGAACTGCATTGGATGCTTATATAACCTTGTAGTCCTAATTATCCCTTCTGGTAGTCAGCTCTGGAAAACAGTCATCGTCCTCGACGTGGTAATTATTATGCCAATTTATATATATACATATAAATATTAGGATTTTTATATGCATATATATATAAATTAATTAAAATCTTCTTAAAATATTTAAGATTTTTTTTTTCTAGCGATGTAATTATTTTTTAAGTAAGGATGTATTATTTACATAATTAATTATTGTTAGTTGGATATATTATTCATTTTCTTAGTAGTTTAAAGTAATTATGACAGGTAAATAATTTTTTATAGAGTTTTAATTTTTTTATAACTAATTTTAATTATTATTAAAAGCAATACTTAAGTAAGTATTAATTTTAATTTTATTTATTTTCAAAGATTTTGTGTTATTTATGAAAACGAAGATTGAGTTATACTGTTACAAAACGCTTTAATTCAATTTTATAATTACTGCCTAAAATCGTAATTATGAAAATTGAGTTTTTTGCCCCCTTAGGCCACATTTACTTTGAGTGATGTGATTAAAATGGGATATATTAAATTGTGATTAGTATCATGAAAAAATCACATAATATATAATGCTTAAGGCACTAATCACAAACTAATCAAAAATAAAGTAAACAAAAAATAAATGGTGATTAGGCATGATATCATGGCTAATCACCCAAAGTAAAGGTGCCCTTAGTATATAAATTTGTGATGGATTAAGAGAATTAACTGCTACAATATCTTAATTCAGTGGTCGAGACTGATTGTTTTCTCAAGAAATTTGAGGTTATGATTTCGAATTTTAACCCATTTTTGTTTTACTTATAATAAACAATCACAAAAGTATTTTAATGAAAAATTAATGAATCTTTATAGTTTTATCTTTACAAAGTTAAACGCACGTATCAACTACACAAACTTACATACGTACTGGTTTTGATAATTTTTTGTTGCATATCTATACCGTTTGTTAAGTTTTAGAGGCTAGAATCCGTAGCTATCTTTAATGTATATTGACTAAAATATCCTCAGACATACTTATTCTTACACAAAACGACCATATTTTTAATATTTTTTTCTATAAATAATATCACATTCATGTATATAAAAAAATAAAATTATTTAGAAAAAATACCAAATTTGATCAATTTTTATTTTATTTTTATTATCTTTCATATAATTAAATAAGCATAGTAAAATTTAAATTACGTGCATGCACCAAATATATTCAGATAGCAATTTTTTTGTTTAGGTTTAATTACATTTAAACCCTCTCTGAAAATGCAAAACTATACTTTTTTCCAGGAAAGTTTTAAAATCATACTTACACCCCTTTGAAAATTCTCCATTAACACATAACCCCCTTCTGTTAGTGTTTGGACGAAAAATACCAATGTTTGCAAAAAATATTACATAAATTTTTAAGTTAGTGAAAAATGCTAAATATTTTTGTATTTATAAATAGATATAATATATATATATATATATGGAGTGAGACTAACATGTGAATATTAAATAACAGGTAAAATTAAAACTTATATAAATATTTTTCTAACATCAACATTTTTCATCCAGATCCGAACGAAAATTGGATAGGTGTAAATTGTAAATTTTCAGAAGGGGTGCAAGTGCAGTTTCAAAATTTCATTGGGTGAAATTGTAATTTCACATTTTTAAAAGAAGTCTAAGTGTAATTAACCATTTTATTTAAATATATGATGAAGTGTTATAATTTTGTGTATGGGTGATATATATTTGTATGTAGATAGTGAATATGGTAGTTGGCATAAGCCTGGGAGCAGGGTGGCAGACATATCTGATGGTGGGCGAAGGAAACATACATGCGAAATGGTGGGCCATATGCGGCGTCGTTCCGTATTTCTGCGCCAGAGTATTGGGATCTCTAATCACTTCCACCTTTGGCTTTGCCGTCGCCATTGCTCTTCTCATCTGCACTCTTCACGTCAGTGTTGACCCTTTTCTTGTGGAAATCAGTCTTAATTACTACCTACAATATTTATTTATTTATTTTTAAGTCCAATGGTATGACCAAGACATTTTGGAATTAAGACGGGGGTTGTGTTTTGGTCTGACTGTCTGAATAATTGATTACAAGATAATTGATTTTTTTAGTAATTTGTTTATGAAATTTGATTTTAAATTAACCCTGTTTTGTGAAATTGTGGTCCGTCAAAATTAGGGTTTAATTTAATTTTTTCTCGATGATATTGTAAATGAATAAATTATTCTCTTATATTAAAAAGAAAGAAGTAAAAAAAATGAAGCAGTTAAACTTCGTTCTCTCAAGGGAGGTAAATTGCTTTATTTTGAAAAGTACATGAGCAGATTGCTATATTTTAAAAGGATAATTACGTTGACCTCCCCTGTTACTATGGGAATATACAAATCCCCCCTTCTTACTATGAAAATTACATAAACCTACCTTGGTTTATTACTATTACAAATTGGCCCCTCGAATAGTCAAACTAACGGTCAATACTGATTTTAGTCCAAATATTTATGTAATCTTCCTATATTTATAATCAAGCCTGGCAAAAAACCCCTTGCCTTCCTTCTCCATCAAACTTCGCTTTCATACCATAAGAACCATTCCCCCTTCCACAAGAGCCACGGTGAGAAACCCGTCGGTGGTCGTAACTGATTTTTAAATTTTGAAGGCTAACAAATAAATTCACTCTCAAGGGTATTTTTTTCAACAAAATTTATAATAATCCCAACCAAGGTCAAAAATAGAAAGATTAAATAAATAGTTGAATTTAAATTAGCATTGATCGTTAGTTTGACTAATGGATGGGCCAATTTGTAATGGTAACAAATCAACAAGGCATGTTTATGTAATTTTCATAGTAAGAGGGGGTGATTTGTAAATTCCCATAGTAATAGGGGAGGTCAACGTAATTATCCCTATTTTAAAATACACAGTAAGGTAAGTTGCTATTTTTTTTATAGAATAATAATTTACTCATTTGTAATATTAAAGGGGGTTGTTTGTATGTTTCTATCGAAAATTATATTTTTAAGTTGTCAAATGTCTTCAGGATTATGATTGATTCAAATTTGATTCTTTTATTTAAATTGTCAAACATCCTTATAATTATAATTAATTTTCAAAGAAGTAATTATCTAAATTGCCAAACACCACATGACCACATACAATATATATTTATATATATATATAATATATATATATATATTTATATATACATCTTCCTCTCAACAAAAAAGTTTAGTCACATTACACTATAAAAAATATAATATTTAGTTATAGTAAATAGTCATTGATCATGGCCATGTCGTGTTATCTATGAGGGTGATTAAAATATTTGTTATGGCTAAAACCTATCACATTTATTCAGTCACTGTGGCTACAGGTTCTAAGGGCTTGAACGGATATTAAAGTGTATAGGAGATACTGATGTCACAATACTGACAGAAGGCGGATTCTTTCTTGGAATCGGCGGCCCTCACTACATACTCCGATATTAGACAAGGTTTATGATAAACATGTCTCACAATACAGTCACCACAACACTGATACAAGATACAGTCTTTGTATGCACGTGACTATCATGATTTCTCAAGTTTGAGAACTGATTTAGTACTATCAAAATCGGGAATCCCATTCATACCAACTAAGCCTTCAAGGCTTTCATATGACGATTCCCACAAGTTAGTTCAATCAGTCGATTACCTTGGCAACTAACCTACTAAATTGCATAAATGACCTACGTCTCCTGCTGAAGGAACATGACATTGCAATATTTAGTATAAGTCTCTATAAGACTGTCTCAAATTATAATAGTAATGAGTTATAAATCTCAATAAATATCAAATTAAATTGGAGCATTAAATTGAAGTAAAATATTGAAAATAATTTGACAATAAAGAAAAGTTTAAAACTTATATCCGATAAATATTCGTGAAAAATCCTCCTCAAGAAAACAAAGACCCCATTCAACATCCCTAGCTATAAAAGAATTTTTCTTTCCAAATATTGCAAGAAGCACACCCTCAAAAAATTTGCTCTCACTCCCGGCATAGAAGAAAAAGAATTAATCAATGGTTACCTTTTTTTAACTATAATTAACGCATGGAATGCTTTTAGGGTGGACTTAAGGTCGAACTCATGAAATTGATAGGATTATAGGCCTAACTAGCAAATGATAAGAAGTCCAATAGAATTGCTGCAAAATTAATTAGTTTATGGACTATTATCATTAATGAAAATAAAATAGATAGGACAAAAGTTGTTAGGACAAATAGAGATTATGACACTTGTCCAAAAATCCTTCATTAGGTTTTGTATTTCAACATTATGGGGAGCAATGAAAAGGGAAGAGAACAAATTTAAAGAAACATTTCTTCTTCCTCCTCTAAATTCTAGAGCTCCATCCCTGCTCGAGTTAGGATAATCGCTTTTATAATTTGTGACCGAATCAGAAACCGAGAATCCCATGAAGAACATAGAACACAGACAGACATGCATTCTTAACTAACTTAATCAACAAAAGATGTTGTGGAAGAGTAAAACCTGAGGAAAAATACACCGAATAAAATGATAAAAAAAACATAGAGGACTTCTATTCTATAGCCCAAGAAGGGCAGAACAAACTCCCAAGGGGACGATGGTAGGGGTGTAAATGAGCCGAGCTTGGTAAATATTCTATTTCGAGCTCGACGAGCTCATAATTTTTCGCGCTCGAGCTTTTTTCTTTTCTTTTTTATTATTTACAATTAAAATAAAATTATTTTAGAATATTTATTTATTATGTTAGATTGACAAGTTCAAATAATTTCTAATAAAAATATATTTTTAATGTTTTAAAACTATTAGATAACTTTAAAAATCAATAGTTAATATAAAATAAAAATATATAGTAATAATAATGAACTTACTAAGTTGTTAATTAAGCTTATTCTTGTATAGAGATTAAATATATAAATAAAAAATCATATTTTATTATTAGCTAATTTAAAATATGAGACATTATTTAATAATTGTAATATATTATTAATTTTGAATATAAAGTATTGAATATGGAGTTAAATATATAAACAAATAAAAAATTAAAAATATAAGAAATATAGAAAAAAAATTAAAAAGGTTGTGAGCCGGCTCGTGAGCTTTATGAATAGAATGTTTTGAACTCGAGCTAATTGAGTAGGCTCACAAAACTCGTGAGCCTGCTCGATTCGTCTGCCACCCCTAGACGATGGACTAAAAATTTCTTTTGAGACTCAAACTCATATATACCAATGACACTATCACAAATATTCACATCCTAACCCCGACAATGAGGGTTGGACGCTTCGAGGATGAGTCATTCCCTCACCTGTCCGAGGTAATTTTGGTTCCCTACTAGACATGATTGTTGTGTTAAGATATGTGGTAATTGTGTAATAGGTAAGTAGAGGCGAGAGTTGATCTTTATCTTTAAGAAAATATTGCTCCATATTTTTTGAAATACAACCATTTTAATAATTTCAAAGTAGTAGTACTTCAAATCTTGAGAAATAAAATATTTTGGGACCATCTTAGTAAGAGCATAATAAATACTTATTATTGCTAAGAATACTCGAACTAGAATTGATGATTGATGATTGATGATTGATGATTATGAAGTGAAATAGGAGGGTCTATTTAAAAACATCCGAGGGGTGCAACCAGGCTCGTCCCTTCAAAAAGGAGCTTAGGCATCGATTCAATGTCAACTTCGAAGAGCCACACATTGTTTGCCCAAACAGGTCCCACGCCGAGTCGAATGACGACATCATCATGGTTCATGTAGGTTTAGGCTTTGGAGCCACTATAGTGTAGGTTTACTCCCAAAACTTTTCAAATTAATGTTTTAAAAACTAGATCGGACATTGAATGGGACAAGTTATTGAGTTTTTGGTTACTGATTCGACCGATCGAATTGAAAAAATCGATATACTCGAATTTTTCTAGGTTCTGACCAGTTTGTGCCAAGTTTGACCATCCTATTCTTATACACATCCGAACCGGCCTTAGGTTTGGTTCCCGATCAAACTGGTTGAACCGCACGGTCTGATCTGGGTTTAAAAACATTGCTTCAAACTGAACGAGTATTCCTTTAACTTAGTAAGGTGGCATGTATTCTTTCACACTTTCAATGTGGAATGGTATAATTACACCTCTCCTTTGGCATACACATCCATTTAATTTTTAATGTGAAAAAGATGATTGGGAGTGTATACGGCGTGGATTGGGCTAATTTAAGTAATTTTTTGGCCCAACTCAATGTTTGCGGTCTTTAGAAAGTCATGTCCAAACCCAATTGGACAATCATCAATATCGCACTTTGCAGTCTAATTGGGTTGGAGCGGGTTGGATGGTCTTTAGTATAAACTCAATCACCTATACAATCATATTAGGTCATGTTTAGTAGCAGGTATTAAGCATGATATTTTGGACAATCCTTGTTAATGTTGTGTTTAATAGCAAAATGGTGAGTTCGGTGTAAAATTTGTTGGTCCGTTACTAGCCTTGCTATTTGTGGGATTTCAATCACTCAAAATTTTTCAGAATTGGGCTCGAAAATTGAGAGACAATTTGAGATTGTTATTTCTTATCAATAATAACCTCAATTTTTGTCAACCAAATACCCATCTTACCCCCCTGGCCTAGCAAAATTACATATGTTGGTGTCAGATGCAATTAATGCACCTGACACTTAAATCAATACACACACTAACTTTCTTTGTAATCATATGCCAGTAAACATCATCTGGGATTATTATTGTAGATAATCAAAAGAAGATTGAACAAAGTAAACAAACGACAAATCAGTCACATTTGTGGTAATCCACCAAAAATTCCGAAATGCACTATTTAGCATGATATCTCATACCCCCTACTAAACATGGCCTTAGTATTTTGTGACAATATATGTTTTTTTCTATATATATTTTGTCATAAAAAATGTGCATTAACAACAAAAAAATAGAATAAATATATCAATTACAAATGTAAAAAAATATGTTAGATTATAAATTAAAAAATAAATGTATAAAAATTACCAATTATTTATGTATATGAAGATTTAATATTTTGATTAAATTATATAAGAAAATAATAATAAAAATATTAAAAAATATATTATATAACAAATTACAAAATCATGATATCATCTATTTTGAGTTCTTGCATTTATCAACGATATAAAAACATAGAAGATTGCCAATAATCAAGAATTAATGAACTAATTTATCTCATTTACATATTTATACATACATATATATATATATATATTATACGATACCAACCAAAAAATATTGTAATTATTACTATTGTCTTGAATATTACTTTATGTATCAAAGCTTTTGTAGAAACATATGAAGAATTATAATATATTATTATTATTATTTAATTATTATTATTATTATTATTATTATTATTATTATTATTATATTATTATTTATTATATACACCTTTCTATTATATAGTCTTCTTCTTCTTCTTCTTCTTCTTCTTTCTTATTATTATTATTATTATTATATACCTTTATATTAGGCGAGAGCACCTAATTGGTGTCCTCTCCATTTTGGTCTGCTTTTTTATTTTTTTTTATTATTTCAACAGTTTTTTTTCTCAACCTCCATTTTTATCTTTCTCTCAACTTTCATATTTTTTCTTCCCCATTTTTCTCTAAATAACTACTCACAACCTCTATCTTTTCAATATTTTTATTTAACTAAAATATATCATTTTGAAATGTAATAATTATATCTTAATATTTTAAATTAATTGCACATAAATTTTGATGTGCCACACACAGTAGTTATTATTATTGCGGTCGAACACAGTTAATGCGGTCTATATAAACACAAATCAAATCCAATTGTTAAAATACTGTCTTTTTTAAATTAATCCAATACAACTCAATCCACCCTTAACCTATTAATTGCAATGCTATTTGAATTGGATCGATTGGTTCAGGCAGTCTGCCAATTTTGTTGAACACTTAGGTGACATTTACTTCGGTAGCTTTGGGGCATTAATTTATCTTTCGCCCAAAATTATTTAGAGAAAATTAAACATACCAAAAATCATCTACAGTTTACTTAAATTACATTTAACCCGATTTTTTTTTTTTTTTTGAGGTAAGAGCAATGAAATATTATTAATTGAAATAAATTGATTACAAGTACAATTATTTCTATCGATATCGATTTCTAACAAAAATTATTACAATAAGCTCAATAACACTTACTATTACAGTAGACAACAACTCCTACTATGCAGTAGACCAATATCCTGCTATACAACAGACAACATTTCACGCATCTGGCGGGATTCAAATCTATGACCTCTAAAATTATGGAGCTCAGCTTCGCCAACTAAACTAAACCTTATTTACGACCCAAAGCTATTTTAAATTCACTAATTGAAGCCAATTCCAATTTAATTACTTGTCAAAGTTAGGTACAAACACCCAAATTCTTTAACCAATTTTCCAACAACATGATGTCAGCACACAAGCAAGAGAAGGGGAAAAGGAAAAACGAGAGGCTAAAATTAAATCAAAAGCAAAAAGTAAATTTGCAAAATGAAAAAAAAAAAATTATTGAAAATTAAATTTGCAAAAGTACCTCTCTTACTTAAGACATGAGTGGAATTAAACGATAGGAAAAGAAATGGATTTAAAAATGGAAGAAAGAAGAGAAATGAATCATATTCGAATAACATTTTTATAATATGCAATAAATTAAAAGGTAATAAAATTATCATCTCTTTGTTCTTGAGTTGATTCTATTAACATAATTGATAGTTAAAAAATAATAATTAGTAATAAAATAAAATTATTTTTATGAAAAATTTGCTCTTTCGTATTTTTTTTTTTTAAAAATTATTCATATTTTATTGAGTATGTTGAGTTCCATTATATAACAATAGTGTTTTCAAAATTAATTACGGGAGGTTATAAGTAATTTATAAAATATCTTATATATATTTCAAATATATGTATATATATAAATTATTATTTACGTAATAAAAATTTATTGACTCGTTAAACATAATAAATTATGTTTTTTTTCTACAAAAATATAAAGAAATAATTCTAACAATCAAATGGACTAATGTAATTTAATTGGTGCATCTAACATTATTTGTTCAATACTCAATTAAAGAAAATTTTTGAATTAATAAATAATTAAATATCAAAGTATATAACCTTTTTCTTACTATGCATACATAATTATTTCTTAATGCTAAATACCAAGAATACTCAAATTTAATAATAATTAAAAATGAATATTAAATTAATACAAAAAAAATAAAAATATAAAATTCATTACATAAATATTGGAATAGCTAATATCATGTATGGAAAAGAAAATTGGCCCTTGTCTAAGGGAATAAGAATTTTAATGGGAATAAATATTTCCAAATTTAGAACATACCAATCACACGCTAAGAGTCTGGAGAAGGAAGGAGATTGTATATTTTGACATGGAAATTTAGTTTACGAAAAATATGTTTAAAATTAAGATAAATTACAATGATCTTCCTAATAATTTGTTATAATTACAAGTACCCCCTTATTATTTGAAACATTATCAATACCCCATCTGATTTTACTGGTCGTCTAACAATTAGCCCAATTTATTAGTCTTCATTAGGTTTTCATCCATTTTTTTTTTGGTGAACGACCAAAAATGCCCTTATGTACTAAGAACTCTAAATTTTATTTATTTTTTTTAAAATTTTATATTTTTTTTTGGACTAATTGGATTTTTTAATTTTTTGCCATCCACCCCATTCAATTTTTTTTTTTAAAAAAATTACAATAAGAGACGAAGTTGACAATTTCATACTTTCATCTAAAAATTACATAATTTCATCAAATATCAGGGTGTATTTATAATTTTTTAAATAATAATTTTTTTTAATTTATATTTCAAATTTCAGGAGAGGTAGTTTGCATCCCCCCCCAAAATCAAAACATGCATGCTGCATTAACAAAACTCACAAGAATTGATTTGTCAATTTGATGAAAAGAAAAAATAAAAAAAAGAAGTTGAGTAGTATTTAAATTAATAATGTTCTACTTAATTATATCATTATATAATTCATCCAAAAGTCTTGATATATTATGGTTTATGTTCCTTTCCACCAAAATAATAATAATAGTAGTAAAAAAAAAAAAAAACTATCGATATAAAATAAATGGGCAAACCTTATCCTCTCATCACAAAATGATACAACCCACAACCAACCAACCCAACAAATATTAAAGTGTTAATTGTACCCTCCTTTGAGATTTGATGAAATAATATGTAGATTCTTTCTGATTTAAAAAATTATATTTAATATTCTTGAGGTTTGTTTTGCTTAACAAATAATTTTTTTTGTTAGCCATAATTCATCGAATTTGTTGATATTTAAATAAAAATAAAAAAAATCTATATTTACCTTTGTTTTATTTATTACCGATTTATTGCTGGTTAAATAAATATTTTTATGACCATATTACTCTCATACGCCTTCATGCGTTAGTGAATGAGAGGAGGTATATTTTTACCGTTATAAGGGTAGTTAGTTGGAAAAAAATTTTTCACTGACAATAAATCAATAATAAGTCGATTGAGAGTAAAATATCAATTTTCATTCAGTTTTTTTTGTTAATATCACAAATTTGGTAAATTTGACTAATGTAGAAACTTATCTGTTATATGGAAGCAAATCTCAATGATATTAGATGTAATATCTCAAATCAACTAAGATTTATATGTAATTAAATCAAACCTCAAGGTCGGGATTGTAATTATCCGTATTTAAAAAGGAAAAGAAAAACAGAAATAATTATATTAGGAATAATATTGTAGTTGTTAATGATTGAAGTCGGTGCGGTTTATCCAGTTCTGTGGCCCACGAGTTTCAATTGAAAACACGTTTCTTCGGCTCGTCCAAAAGCATAAAATTCCGTACGCATAGGGAAGATGTAGGAAAGGGGAGATATTCAATCAATACAATCCTCGTTTTTCGATTGCGCGGAAGCTAAGTAAACTATACTCTTTCCTTCTCTCTCTCTCTACACTGTATCTACGATCCCTAGTTTCGTTATCAATAGCGAGCAGCTATGGCATCGGGGTCGTCGGGACGGGCCAATAGTTCGGGCTCCAAAGCGTTTGATTTTGCGTCTGATGATATTTTATGCTCTTATGAGGATTACGGCAATCAGGATGGAAATAATGGAATACATTCCGATCCTTCCAGCGCTACTAATTCCACGAAGGTAGTTGCTTTGAATTGATTTTTTGTTAATCTGTTTTTCTTTGGGTGAATCGTTTATTTTTGTTTACCTTATTTCTTTTGCCTGCTAGGGTTTTGGATTTTTACGTTTTTGCTCTGTAATAAATTATAACTTACGTTTTCGATTAGGATTAAAGGGTGTTGACTTTTGTGTGCTAATGTGATTGACGCAGGTTTCGGGTCTTGGGGGATCTATATTGAATTGTATTTGTTTCATTTTGATAATATAACAGAAAAATGTCATATTTGGTTTCTTTTAAGTGGGTTTAATTGTATGAGAACTGTATTTTTGGAATTAATAAGTTCTTGGTCTTTGGTCATTTGAGTTAGTCTTTGCATTTGGAAGCCTGTCTTTGCTGTGTTGAAGATTTAGTCTCTATTGAAGAAATCTTATGTATCAATCTAGATGAATGGATGTCATAAAAGTAGAGTTGATTAAGATTGACGGTACAAAAGTCATGTGTATGATGTATGTTTGCTATGGTTACTGCAAGAATGTAATATAGTTGGTGTCTTTTGTTTTTTGTTTTTTGTTTTTTGTTTGTTTTTTTTTTTTTTTTTTGGTAGTCCCTTCTTTTTCATAGACTTTGGGCTAACTAACAACTTGCACGACTCTGATGACTAATTAATGATGTTGTTACAAATTTGATTAAATCTGTCCCAATAAAATGGGGAAACGAACATGAGGGGCTGAGGCATTTTTGGGTCTTAGAGAGAAGAGAATGAGGAGGATTATTAGACGTCGAAGTTCCAACTGACTGTACTTACATTGTTAGTATGTTGGAACTTAGTAGTGTTTCAGGCTGTTAATTCATACATTGGATCTACATTGGTTTGTGCCTGACCTGGGCAAAAGTAGGGAGAAAGATTCAAGTTTGATGTTGCCTAAGCTGAAGAAAAAAGTTCTATCTCCTGTAACTGGTCGGGTTCTGAGCAAATTGCTGGCAGATATGAATCGGTATTTTGTAGAGTGTATGAAGGATGCATGGGCCAGTTGACATTATTTTCCCTGGATCATTTCCTTTGGGCATTATTCGAGATAGCCAAAAAATTTTATGGCAATAATTCAAATTTTAAGTATCTTTCACGTGTTTACCTTGGAAGGAAAATTTAATGAAATTGGTGACTTGTACATTGTCTTTTGGCAATTTGTTTCTATTTGATCTCAAGACCTTCAAAATAAACTGATATATAAAGATGAAATTGCACAACACATCCAGAACACAATTGGATCTTTGTAAATGGCCAATTTTCAGCCAAGAATTGGACTTACTATCACTCTCTCTCTCCCCCTCCCCCAACCCCCCGTGACTCTCTATTTGTTCTTTCGCCTCTTCCTCACTGGAGGACCTGTGTTTTATGACTTTTCTGGATTTTGTAGCAATTATTGTTATTACTACTGCTGCTGTTTTTTTTTTTTTTTTTAAATCTTGACTTGTTCTCTGCTGCTGCCCTTCAACCGTGGATCAAACTTCATTAAGCATTCTTCTAACAAGCCCTTCTCTGAATAAGCAGGAGTTTAACAAAAGCAGAATGGCAAGATCCTCTGTTTTTCCTTCAGCCACTTATAGTCCACCAGAAGAATCTTCGTTTAATCAAGGTGTTATCACCACTGTTGAAAACACGATGAAGAAGTATACTGATAACATCATGCGTTTTCTCGAGGGAATTAGTTCACGGATGTCACAGTTGGAATTATATTGTTATAATCTCGACAAAGTCAATTGGAGAAATGCGTTCTGACTTGCTTCGGGATCATGGAGAGTCAGAATCAAAGCTCAAATCTCTGGAAAAGCATATCCAAGAGGTTCGTAATGACATGTGTTAATTTTGTGAAACTTTGTAGCACAACTGTTTTATGAATGAGCTCTAGTTTTCTCTTTGTGTCCGTGTCGTTATGAGTATATCCAACCCTTTGACTGCTACTAATGGAAAGTTCTTTCCATCTGTTTAAATGCAGGTCCACAGGTCTGTGCAGATCCTAAGAGATAAGCAGAACTAGCTGATACTCAAAAGGAGCTAGCCAAGCTTCAGCTTGCACAGAAGGAATCCTCTTTAGCTAATAATAATCAACAGAATGAGGATAGAGCCTCCACACCTGCTTCTGAAGTCAAAAAAAGCGAGAACTCATCAGATACCCATGACCAGCAGCTGGCACTTGCACTGCCCCACCAGGTATCTCCACAGCCCTCTATCCCTGCGCGGCCACTTGAGCATCAGCAGCCTTCTATGGCACCCCCATCATCCATGCCTCCCCAAAGTATGCCACAAGTACAGGCATACTACCTGCCTCCACCTCAAATGTCAAACATTGCTGCCTCATCCCAACCATCTCAGACTCAATATCTGCCAGCACAAATCACAAGTTCAAGACCTCTCTAGGATGCCACCCGCTTACTCAAACCTCAAGTAAACCAGAGCCCACAGGTGCAGTCATTACCCCCATATCAGCTAGCAGTGGGCCAGCAGCACAGCTACAACAGCCAGATCAACCCAACAGAACCGGTTATGCAACCACGGAAATCAGGACCTCACTCAGATCAGTTTATCACGTTTCCTATCCTGCCTAATCAGCCAAATCAGTCTCCTGCAGAAATGGTGCCGAATAGCATGCCTATGCAGGTGTCATTTGTGGGAGCACCTCAACCTGGTTCCACCGGTCCTGAAGCAACCTATGGGTATGGCAGTGCTGGCAGGCCAATTCAACAGCAGCCTCCACCGCAGCATCTGAAGCCTGGGTATGGCTCAGCAATCAGGGGAGGGCTAAGTCCCACTGGCCCCCGCTCGGCACTTCCACCTGGAAACCATCTTACATGGTTTGATGGTGAAGGTGGAAGGACATCATCCTCCCCCGCAGCCTCACTTCCAACAAAACGCCTATCCTCCACAGCGTATGCCTAGCCCTAATATGGTAGTTCCTCACTCCATGCGCAGCCATCCCTACAATGAGTTAATTGAGAAGTTGGTGGGCATGGGTTACAGAGGTGACCATATTGTTGGTGTCATTCAGAGGCTGGAGGAGAGTGGTCAGACTATTGATTTCAATTCAGTGCTCGACAGGTTGAATGGTACACCCTCTGGAGGTTCTCAGAGAGTATGGTCTAGTTAAAAGCCTCCTCAAGTTCACATGCCCTCCACGCATGGTTCCTATATTCTGAGTTTATCATGTATTGAATAAAGGATGATTGAGATCATTTGCATAATTTGGTAAACATAGGGGTGAAGAGATGCTGTTTTTATATGTAATCTTTTTCCCAAATGTTGTTACTGTCAAAAATTTCTATGTTAACTTCTATTTGCTACTGTATGTATTTTGCTTACACGGTCCGATGTGGGTAACGGTATGTCTTGGTTTTTAACATCTATAAACATTTGTCTTTGAGAAGATAAGTATGTAAATAAAGACATTAAGGATTAAGGAAAATGTGGTGGTAGACTGCAGAGTATTCTGATCTATGTCTATGAACGTTTTCAGAATTAATTTAGTGTCATGGCCGTGAGTTAGTTCGGGAGACTCTACTTTTATGAAAACATCCCAACCTATCTTCCATAGTTTTACCATTCGGCTGATAGGGTGGGCAGCCCGCCACAACTTTTGCTTTTGTTTTTGTGAGTTTTTTTTTTAAATATTTGAAAAATTAATCTCTAGGCCAATTTTTTTTAATAATTATTTACAGACAATTTTTAGTAATAATTTATTTTTTTCAATAGTTATAAAAACATTATTAGTTTTTTTTATACATAGACAATTGAAGGATGAAAAACAAAAATCTAGCCAGAAAAAACCGTTTAGAAATTGGACCACATTTATCCCCATCAAATATAATTATCAAGTAACAATGCAGGGACACCATGAAGGATGTGGTCCTGAGCCAGAAGCAGCCCATCTCGTAGGGTACCAGGTTCACAGACCAGTATTCCAGGGTTTTTCAGCCCAGTTTGTTCCCTTCTCACTTAGACCTCCCGTCTATCTCAATTGTGAGCCCACATCCTGACCAGCCTAAGTTGTCTGTGACAATCCAAGTGGGCCCTTCATCCATCCTCCTAGCCCAGCCCTAACTGAGTATAGTGGCACACTTATCCTTGAGTCCAGTCACCCAGGCTACCCCAGTCTACTAGCCTATGTCTAGGGCTGTAAACGAGTCGAGCTCGACAAAAAATTCTAGTTGGAGCTTGAGCTTGACAAGTTCAAAAAATTTTGGCTCGAGCTTTATTATTTTAGAATATTTATTTATTATGTTAGATTGGCAAACTCAAATTATTTTTAACAAAAATATATTCCTAATTTTCTTAACTACTAGATAATTGAAAAAATTATAAATTAATATTAAATAAAAATATACAGTAATAATAATGAACTTGCTAATGTTAATTAAGCTTATTTTTTATATAGAGATTAAATATCTAAATAAATATACCATATTTATACCATAGCTAAATTTAAAATATGTGATATTGCTTAATAATTATAGTATATGGTTAATTTTGAATATGGAGTTAAATATATAAAAAAATAAAAAATAAAAAATATATAAAAGATAAAAAAAAAAAACAATTGAAAAGCTCACGAGCCGGCTTGTGATCTTATGAAAGAATAATTTTAAGCTCGAGCTCCAAATCGAGCCGAGCTCGCAAAGCTCGTGAGCCGGTTGGACTCATCTCCCCCCGACCTAGGTCCTTCCTGTCCAATGCATCGTGTTTCCCTGTGTTTTGTGGCCTAGGTCCCCTAAGGTCCAGAAGTCCGGGTTATAGAGGAGGATGGGGATAATGTCGGGCTTTCATAGAGACAAGAAGTGCACGTGGTCTGCTGAAGCGAAAAGGGGGTATGGTTGGAGGACAATGTCCATCAGAGAGGTTGATGTTGGGGTCGCCTTATGATGCTGAACTAAGGTGTTTGGGGGACAACCCTATCGACTGCCATGATCGCGATTGCTTGGAACTATCAAGGTTTAGGGACAACTTCGACAGTTCAAAAACTCAAAGACATTATCTAAGAGTTTGACCCTCAGTGGTGTTTTTAACAAAAACAAAATGTGGGCAGCGTAGGTGCGAGGTGATTGGGCAAAGGTTAGATATGTTCGGTATTGTGTACCAGTAAGGGAGAGGTCCAACGGTCTTTGCTCTTATGTAGCAAAAGGATACAATAGTTCAGCTTTGGCCTTTCTCACAATACCACACTGATGTAGAGATTTGTCATCTGATAGGACTGTTGGGTAGAGGTTTACGGGTTTTACCGGGAATCAGATCTTACAAAACGGAAGAGAGCATGGGATTCATTTAGCAGTTCTACGAAGGCAATCGGATGCTCGACTTAATTCCATTTCAACCATTAAAATAAATTGAAATGAATTAACTAATTTAACCCTTAACTTAATTAATCTTCATCTCCAAAATTAATTCCTTAAACTAATTTTCATTAACCATCAAGAATTTGTGCTTGACCTTTTAGGTTTGCTATTAAGTTAGACTTGGGCTTGCATCCCATATAATTTAATTGATAGTCATATTACCCAGATTAATTAAATCATATTTAAGAGTGTCTATGCGCACAAGTGGTCATTCAACAATGGTGAATCCTCGTGAACCTATTAGTAACAAGTTCCATACTAATACGGTCATTCTATCCGCTAATCTCACGATCAAAATTTAGGGCACGGAATTTAATCAATTCCCATCATGGGACTTTAATATATTTGTATCAACTCTACATTTGTATTTTTTATCAACTTCATGACCACGGCTTGAAACTCGCCAACCTCCATGCATGCTCTGACTATGTATAAAATATGGTTTTTAACAACTACAGAAGAGACCATTATTGCGACAGCCATGATCAAGTTATAGTCGTCTTATGCACAAGGCTACGATGGATCTCAAGTTAAAGGACTACTTAATGTATTATCATAATCAAAGATATTCAAATCATATCAATCATGCCTTGATAGATTTCCATATGACATCTCCTACAAGTCTAGTTGCATCAATGAGGTTGGTTGATGGTTGACAATGGCGTCTTCTTCGTATGCACGCAAATGCTTCACTAGTTGATGGGCATCCTAAAGCCTCATAAACCAAAAGAAACCTTATCTTAGAGGTTTTAGACCAATGCTTCTACCTTAAAGTGATTATCACAAACTCTTTTGTGTGTCTCTCTTTATACACAGTTTCCCTTTTCAAAGGATAAACATTTGAGGTAAGGGTCGGAGAAATAGTGTTTGTGTAACTCTCCAAATCATCACAAAAAGAAATGTTTTGAATCTTGATCCGCAGAGCCCTCGCTTCATTTTCATCTCCCCCATAATTCTCCATCTGCAAAGAACTTGATTATGTTTTCCTTCCAACTTGAGGGGGTTGGCTCCTACACATGATTTCTTCATATTTCTCTATCGGGCTTGTCTGAGGAGAGGAATGTGATTTTCCTATTTTGTATTTGCCGCTATTGAGCTAGCCAACTTAGCCAATTGGCCTGCGATAGCATTCTCTTTCTACTACACTTGTATGAAGGGGAACTCATTGAACTTGTCAAGTAAGTTTTGTGCTTTGCTCAAGTACTTGGCTATTTTTTGCCCCTAGCTTCGTATGATTTGTCAACGTACAAACTTCATGTGGTAGTTGAGATGCATCATTCTTCAGATGTCATCTCAACGACAAAGTGGACTAACACTTGTGCTTTAATGGCCAGTCTTAGGTGGTATTTGGTGCAAAATTCACCTAAGTTCACCAGGGTCAAATACAATTTACCCTTCCCCCTCCCCCTTGTGTTAATGGAAAAGTGCAAAAAAATTTTGTAAAAAAATAAAATGCAATTTAGCCCCTTGTGACACTAAAAATGTTGCTCTAAATAAAATTGTGGCCCAAATCCACTTAGGCCCAACTTCTTTTCTCACTGGATGGCATATGGTTCTTAGAGCCCATTAGGTTGACCCATACCATGAACTCGACCCACACAGCCCAAACCCGGTTCGGATTTTTCTCTTTATAAAATTGTCATCTCCTTTCTAAACCTAACCCTAATGTCTCCTAGTTTCTCTACTGATATATATTCTCTTTCCTCTCACATTTCACCTCTGGTCTTGAACTTCCCCTTGGCCATCTGTCTGTTCGATCTCATTCATTCTCCATTAATGGTTGCCTCTTATTTAACCCTTGCTATGGCTTGTTTCAAAGTAACTGAAAACAATCTTCTCCCTCCTTCTGTTAGAATCACATCTCTTCTCTTAAAGTTCTATGTGAACACAACTTATGTGGTTACTTGATCCTTTGTGGATCCGAAGCCTTTGTAGCACAAGGTTAATTTCAATAGCCTGTGTGGCCTAAACTTTGTGGTTTTGTGGTATTGCTTGAGTGGCTCTGTCTGAATCTCTTGCAGCCGTGAGATTAGGATTGCTAGCCTTTGGCCTCTATGGCTTTTGGGTTAGCAAATCTGGAACTGGTTGTTTGAGCCTTCTTACACTGAGATCCTAATCTTTGGTCTCAGTGTTTTCTAAATACATTCATTATTTCTTAGATTTGTTATTTTTTAGTTCAAAATCTGTAATATTCTTTGCATTGTAATCTGGTGTATTTTATTATTTGTATTAGGGATTATAAGACCCATCTACAATTTGTAATAATTGGATAAGGTCCATTTGTGCTCTGTTTGTCTGGTGGTTGATACCTTACTGATGCAATTTACTCTCCTTCAGAGGAAGATAAATTGCATCATTTTTTTAAATTACAATGGGGTAAATTGCACTTTATTTTTTCACATGGATTTTTTTGTACTTTTTCATTAATAAAAAGGGATACTAGATAGAAATTGTTTCAAGGGATGATTCATTAACACTTGAACTTGCTGAGATTGAAAATAGGTTCTCAGATTCCTTGCCAAATGACCAAGGACAACACAACTTTTTGATTTGTGGATACTTTTAGGCTCTGCCCCTACAACACTTTGCTAACATAGTAAATTTAAAGGTGATCACTCCCTTCCTATTGCACCATAACTGACCTGGCAGTATTTTCTGACACGATGTAGAGGTAGAGAGTTTCTCCAATTTACAGCTTGGTAGGTAGAGTGGTGAAAAGAGATGCTTTTCAATTCTTTAAACGTCATCTGACTACTATTGGTCCATTCAAACTTTGTTGCATCATGGAGGATCTTAAAGAAAAGGAGACATTTGTCTTCAAATCGGGAGATGGACTACTTAGAGTTGCCAACCTCCCCACAAGTCTCTACACGTCGTTCCACGATGACACTGGTTTTTTTTCTTTGGTAAATTATATTTTTGGTTCCATAAGTGACCTATTTTCAATTTTGGTCCCTACTGTAGATGATTCGCACATTGCATCCCATTTTTGCATTTTTTTTTCTAATTTCAGGACACAAGAGGGAAAATCGTTAAATTGCTAACGGTGATTGCTTTTTCCGTTAGTTGGGTGTAAATTTAGAGGAAAAATATACCAATAAATAAAAATATAGTAAGAAAGGTTTATTTCTTTGTATTTATTGTATAAATAGTTGAATTGTTTTCTTCTCTCTTCCATTTAGTAAGAAAAGTGTGTAAAACATTACTACAAATGGAAAAAATATAAGTTTGAGAACCTCATGGACCGGTGACAACCCAGGTAAGAGATTTGTTGGGTGTTTGAAAAAGAAAAAAAAGTGGTGTGGTTATTTTGTCACACATCAGTGGGTTTTCCCAAGCAAAATAACCGCATCAACTTCTTTTTTTCGAACACTCAAAAAACCTCCTACTTGGGTTGTCGTCGGTCCATGAGATTTTTCAAACTTGCAATTCTTCCACAATGACAAAAAACTTCTGCATTTGCAGCCATGTTTTACACTTTTTTTCTTACTAAATGGAAGAGAGAAGAAAACAAATAAGCTATTTATATGAGAAAGAAAAAAAAAAACCTTTCTCACTATATTTTTATTTATTGGTATATTTTTTCTCCAAATTCGCACCCACCTAAAGAAAAAGCAATTACCGTTAGCAATTTAACGGTTTTCCCTCTTGTGTCCTGAAATTGGAAAAAAAAATGCACATATAGGATGCAATGTGTGAATCATCTAAAGTATTAGACCAAAATTGAAAACATTTCCACTTATGGGATCAAAAATGCAATTTACCCTTTTTTTTAATTGACTTCTATTCCTTTTTTGATCATGTATACCAAAAAACTTTCATCGCTACAAAAACAGCAAGGTTAAAAAAATTCAGCTAAAAGCAAGAACTTGACTTCTTTATTAAGGCATGATCTCTTGTCCTTTCCACCAACACACGTGGTGGGATTCAATTTCATATCAAAAAACTTCAAGATTTGAAAACACTCATCCAAGTCCTTAATGTAGTCTCCTTCACGCTCTTAACCAGCACATCATCTATATACACTTCCATATTCCTATCGATTTAATCTTGAAACATGTGATTGACTAGTTTTTGATACACTGCTCTTGAATTTTCAGACCAAAAATAGCAGAAAATCCTCTAATATGTGCCCAATCTTGTCTTCTCCTAACCTTCAAATGCTAATTATATTTAGTTGTATTCTTGATAGGCATCTAAAAATCTCAATAATTTAATCCGAAAAACGAGTCTACCAACACATCAATGCGCGAGAGAGATCTTCAAAACCCGCCTTGTTCAAGTACGAAAAGTCAATCCGGAGGCACCACCAAAGGCTTGTTTGGTAAAAGAATTATAAAAGTTTGGGAAACAAAAGGACCAATATAGGACACTTGAGATTAGAAGACAAAAAAGAGAGAGAAGATGTTAGACATGATGGACTAAGCAAATGATTTAACATAAAACTAAACTAAAATATCTTAAATGTCTTTTCAAACAGAGCCCATATAAATCCTTCCATAAGCTCCGGGTCCGGATCTAATGTCAATTTATATATTGGCCCCACCCACATAGGAGAAAGTGATGCCCTACCCATTTTCAACAACTCATTTAAAATAATCAGTCCATTGATTTTGATGTTGTTCTTCACTATAAATCACTAAGTTCTATTTCCTAGCAATTGAGCACACTTTGTGTTAATATAAAATATAAAATAGGATTAAATATATTTTACCCCCATTTATTTTTTAGGTAGCATTTCTAAAAGAATCGAAAAGTTTTTACTGTATCACTTAAGTTATATAGGAATTTCTGAGCCAAGAAATAGTAAGTTAGTTATCTAATTAACTTAAACAATTTCTGCTTATGCTCTTCTAAATAAGTTAAAACAAGCGAAAAGTTGTAAAGTAGTGTTGAGGTGTTTATCTTGACTTAAGACATTTTTGGAAATAAGTTAAACATTGCTTTTTGTATATTTTTGAAAAACAATCCATCCCAATAATGCCTCCCTCAATTATTTTTTCTAGGGCCCAAAATGAATGGAGTGGACCCACATCGAGCAACCTAATAGGTTTATTCCTGTTGGCAATGAACAAGTACTAAGCTCATAATTTTTGCATTTATACTAAATTGACAAGATCCACAAATAGGTTCAATTCAGCAGGATGGCTCAGCAAACAACAGGAATTCTACGTTAGACGGACTTCCAATATCTTAGGCCACATTATACGGAAAAAAAATAAAAATCTACAACTAATTCCCTCCATTTTCATTGTAACCAAACTAGTATGCAATAGGTAACAAACTCCCCGAATTTCAGATTGATTGGACAAGACTCATTCAAATGGTCATATCTTAATCCAGATAAGTCCAAATCTTATTCCAATATTTTATTAGTTAGCTAACATTTGCAAGCCAATAGTGTGCGCATTACACTAATGCACTCCAGGATCCACTCTAAAGCCTCCTATAAATAGAAATCATAATGCAGTCAATCGAGTAACT
The DNA here is from genome assembly GCA_034509725.1 of Sesamum angolense. Lineage (NCBI taxonomy): Eukaryota > Viridiplantae > Streptophyta > Magnoliopsida > Lamiales > Pedaliaceae > Sesamum > Sesamum angolense. The sequence continues at coordinate 307,514 of JACGWL010000015.1, forward strand.
TTGATTAGTCACACTTAGAGAATCTTTTCTCTCATGAAAACAGTAAGGCTACAAGCTCCTTGCTCACTTTCTACACTCTATAATCATACTTTAGCTTACATTTCGATATTTACCACTTCACACCATTCATTACCTCATTTCATTTCAAGTATTATTCTTTTTCTAGTATCGACTAAGTATCAGAGTGCTAGCCCATGTTTTGCAGGTTAGTCCTCTCTTAATACTAGGGCTTTTAAGAAGGTCCTTTGACTATTATGGTATTGTTGGACTCCCATATACATCATAGGCCCCGTCTGTGGGAACTTTGAGCGAAAGGTGTGAGAAATGACTAAGTTTGATAATGGATGTGACAATGGCTCCATTGAGAGAAACACTTTCCTTCCTATTGCAGCGGGTTCCACGCACCACCTCAAGATCAAACCTTAGGAGATCCCAATGTTCCTGCTCCAGCTATTAATTCGTTGGTCTTACCCATTCTCGTTGCTCCATCTTTTATGAACAACTTAGCAGGTTCATTGATGTTGCTGTCAGCATAGAGAACTTAAACTTTATGTTCCTGCTGCAAGCTTGAGGCATGTCAAATGCCTCTACCTATTGGTGTCAACTCCCTCTCCTATGAACAGTTTAGCAGGCTCATTACCGCTACGGTCAACTCAGCTCTTTGAGGATCACTTGCTTTTGTTGTCTACAGCGGAGTAGGATAGACACCACATCGTAATGTGTTCAACGCACAATTAGGAAGAGGATAGATGCCACACTTGGAGAAACCAGACATATAAGGACACAACAGACCATCCCCTATTGTGATCCAACACGATGGATTTCACCCCTTGATCCCACCAGCAACATATCTCTCGAGGCTTGCGTGGACCCTTCGACAAGAGATGGCGAAATTCACCAGCAGGTGAGAGGGGAGATCCCTTACCTAAAACAAGGCATTCCTTTCAATGATAAAATACTAGCTTAGGAAACCCTTGCTCATTTTAGAACCCCTTTAGAACCTGTATGCCTATAATGGTACAATTGATCCTGCTGATCATATCCATAAGTTTGAAAATGTAGCCACGTTTAATAGGTATACGGATGGTATTAAATTTTATTTTTTTTACTCCACTAACTAATTCTACCCATCAGTGATTCGACCAGCTCCTCTGGCTCCATACTCTATTTTGCAAAATTTAGTACATTTTTTTCATCAGTTTGTGAGCATAAAAAAATATCGAAAGACGATCATGAGTCTATTCGGAATAAAATAGGAAGAAAAAAACATTGAGGGCATACATACATAGCTTCACCAATGCAACCCGGAGTTTCCTGCTACCAACCAGGAGGTACTAACCATCGCCCTCACACAAGGCTTGAAAGTCAGAGCATCCTTTGAGCCACTTGCAAAAAAGCTAGCCACTAGCTTTGATAACTTCTTTGCTCGAGATGAAAAGCATGTGAACCTAGAGGAAACGCAATAAATGAAACACCAATGGAGCACCAAGCAAAAGAAAGAAAGAATTGAGCACCAATGATGTTAATACGCTTAAGAGACCCATATCTGAATCGAATGAGGGGTCACACCAATTTTTTCCAATCAATGCAAGCCTAACGCGTGTGTTGAAAGCTATTAAAGAGAAAGATCTGCTAAGATGGCCCAAGAAAGCTCACGAGGAAACTACCAAGCCTAAGTCTTATAAGTTCTGCCAATTTCATAATGAGTATGCTCATGCTACCAATGATTGTTTGCACTTACAGGATGAAATAGAAAGGTTGATTCGAACGGGGCACGTGAAAAATAAAATATTCCTTGATTAGGAAAACTAAGGACCTACTAAATAATATTCTTCATAATTCCATGCTACAATAGTAAGGGTATCCTATGTTTTAAAACAATGCTTATGATGAATGTTTTCGTATCTCTTTTATGATGTACTTTAATCTTATGTTCTTCAAAACTTCTATTACTTGCTATTATATGTCCTTAATATGAATTGCTTAACTACTGATGGGATAGTGCCATTGATCCTGCTAGCATGCTCCAACATTTGAAAATGTTCCTTGCTGACGGGCTCGGGTTTGTGTCTTCACTAACGGGCTCATGCATGTGCTCCTGTTGATGGCCTCCGGCCTTGTTGACGCGCTCTGGCCTCAGACCCTGCTGACGGGCCCTGGCCTGTGAACTTGTTGACAGGCTCCAACCTGCCCCCACTGAATAATTGACCCATAGCAGGTTGCACCTTGCTCTGCTCCATAAGCAGGTTGTACCCTACAATGCTAAGCAAACTGGCTCGCAACAAGCGGTGCAACAGATCCCATCAATGTACTTGAATGGGAAAGTTGTCACATGTAGATAAAAATCTCCAACAGCAAATAAGACGTGTTATACGGCCCTGCACGATATTTCATGCTGAATTAACACAGTAGGAAAATATTTAGGTATAGAAAATTCTTGAGACAGGAACCTAAATATTGATGCCTCTCTTAATTATTTTTCCTAACTCTCAAAAAATAAAGTGGGAACCAACTAAGCAACCAAGCAGGCCCAATCCTATTAGCCTATGAGCAATATACTAAGCCCATAACTTTTGCATTTATACTAACCTAGTAAGATCCACAAATAGGTCTGATTCAGTCAAATGACTCAGCAAACAGCAGGAATTCCATATTCAGATTTGGGCTTTCCAAATCTCAGGCCACATCATGCTAAAACTTCTCCAACTAATTCCCTCTATATTCTGGGAAACCGACCTAGTAAGTAGCAGGTAACAAGTTCCCCGAATTTCTAATTAACCAAACAAAGTCTCGTTCCAATGATTATATCTTTGTCCAGATGAGTCAAAATCATGTTTCAATTGTTCTGTTAGTTAGCTAATATCTGCAAATTTTAAACGATGTGTGGATTGCCCTAACCAACTTTAGGATCTACTCTAAAGCCTCCTATAATTAGAGGTCATGGTCCAGTCTAAGCCTTACACACCAGTCCAAATGGTACCGAACTTGTTGGTCCCTAAGTAGGTAAGAAAGGCCTATAAGACCCTTTCTTTCATTTGTATTAAACTGACAGGCACAGGAGCAAGCCTTATTATCAATCTGTCACATCATCATGCAACTAAGCGCACACGTCATATAAATTGTCAACACATTGGCATGCATCACTCTAAAATATCTCCCGCAAACTCCTAGCCATTTAGTAGCCAACTTGCTAATAACCAGCAAGTAACCGAATCACAAAAGAATCGAATAGCCTGAGCAAGACTCAGTCAAATTAAAGGGCATAACTCTTTCAAAATAAGGCCAAATTCTAAAAAAAAAATTTGGCTTTTTAGCTAACCCATGTAGTCATCCATTGGCACCTGACTCACCGCAACAACTCCCAAAATTTTGTTGCACAACGACTTACAAATAAAGGTTTCGTGCAGTCATTTGGAACATCCACACTTACACTCAAACACTCAACACTTTCTTTCTCTCAATTTTTCAGTTATTTTATTCTTATATTTTGCACTCCATATGAACTATATGACCTTCTTCTCATATTTCTAAGTTTTTCTTCATTTTTATCAGTAAACTCTTACTAACTTAAGTATTGGAATGTTACCTCTATTTTACAGGTTAGTCCTCCGTTAATCGTATGGTGCGGCTGAGATTTGGTACGCATCACCATCTTAACAACAGATGGTGACAATAGCGAAAAAAATAAAATTTATATCTATTTAAACTAACAAGTATATTATTAAAATCCTTAAAATTATATTTGATTCATGAATTTGAATTTAAAGAAAAATTTTGAAAAACTAATTATGAATGGCTTCAAATTAAAATACTTTCAAATTCATTAATATTTAATAAAATATAGTTGAAATTCAAAATTAAGAAATCTGAATTCTTCCAAATAAAAAGTTATAGTAATAATATGTAGAATAACTATTTTGATATGCATATATGTATTGACTTAACTATCCCTAATATGAAACAAGAAATGACAAATGAGTTATTTTCTCTTCTTCTTCTTTTTCCCCTTCTCTTGTCCTTTCTATTCCATTCTCTTGTCTCTTTTTTCTTTATGTTTGTTCTCTTTACTTTTCATTATATTTTACTATTTTATCTCCCTAAAATTAAAATTATTCTTGGTAAATACTTTCATCAAATTCTTGCAAAAGTACCATATTTATTTGTTTAATTTGATTAAATCACAAAATGGCATAATAATAATAAAACAAAAACATATTTAATATAAGAACAAATTATAAATTATTAAATAAATTTGTGCCCTATTTTACACACATACCCATACTAATCATTACTTTTGTTTCAATTCAAGATTCTTCTTGAGTTTGGAGCATTTGGGTTGACCAAGCAAGGTGATAGAGAGTAAACTACGATGTAAAGCAGCAATGCCACATTGAAAGTGTCGGTCGGTTTATCTTTAACACATTATTATTTAAATTACAAGTGTTAATTAAAAGGTAATATTAAAAAAAAAATATAATGATAAATATTATTAATAAAATTAAAAATATTAAAAATTATATATTAACCCATATTTTCCAAATAAAAGCAACTTAAATAATTGGATAAATGATATTATGTTTAGAAATGAATACGCTTGAAAGTTTTTTTTTTTTTTAGTTATAGATTATCGATTTTTTATAAAATAAAATGAATTAAGACGATCAGACACACTTGAAATGCCTTTTAAGCTTACAATGAGTTCTCCTCTGTTACCCCTCCTTTTTTTTCCTATAGGGTGGGGGTATTTATGTCAGGGATAATTAATATTTTTAACCTTTAATTATAATCTTTATACAAATTACTCTTATTTTTAGATAATTATGCATTCATCTATCAAAATTACATAACCGCACCTTAAATTAGCATCATAAATTATCCAAAATTATTAGCTGCAGTAGTTTCTATAGTTACATAATAGAGATGATTTGTATAAATAAATATAGATTAAAGTGTAGATGTAGCTATCCTTATAGAGTGATATTATTATGCTTGAGGGCGAAAATATGTTATAATTAGCATTGTAAAATATTAATTTGAAACAATAAATTAATCTAATATAAAGTCATGTCAATTGAAAACTGATAATGACATGAAAACCAAACAAAGCTTGTGGCCATGATGTATGGGTTCTCTTTACAACATGTCAAGATCATCAAATTAAGGATTGCCCTGTACGATTCTTTATCATTCATCTTATCTCCCAAGTATTTTGTGTCCACATAATACATGTGTTTGTTTTTGTGTTTAAAAATGTATTTTACTACTAAAAGAAAAAATTATATTTATCTCTATATTTATGAAAAATAGGCAAATAGTTTTCTTATACAAAATAAATGTTCCAAAATTTAGTTTGATCATTATTTCTCTCTATATTATTTAAAATTTAAAGCTTTCTCCTAGCGGCAGGCAGAGAGTAAATTGATTCATTTTTTAATAAGAGAGGTAGTACTATTATTTTCTTCATAAGGGTAATTTGCTCATTTTCAAACATCACATGGGGAATAATTGCAATTCAAAAAAGTATATTACAATATTACATTTTCATTCTTATCTAGCACATTTTACCTTATGACAACACTAGAAAAAAATTTAACAAATTGACAAATTAATTAGTGTGTGGCTTAAAATTAGGATAAAAACGACTACTATTAACTATAATTAAATAAAATCGATACAAAAAACTAACTTTCCACCTCTTAACCAATTACAAAATTCTAAGATAAATTAATAAGAAAATTTTATAATTTTTTCATAATTATATATTTTATTATTATTCAATATTTTATAATACCATATAATTACAAATACCTTCACAAATTCCTTTTAATAACAGCTCACTTATAAAAAAATATTTATAATTCTTTAAAAATAATAAAATATTTATAATTTGAGATAAACTTAAAAAAAAAACTCGTATCGTTTTGTCCAAATTTAATAATATCATTTATCTTTTTCTTTTTTTTTTCGATTTGCATGCATCCATGTAATTGTTGAGTCTGACATGAGACACAACTGATTCTCTGTTCCTGTCATTTTATTATTATGCTGACGCCGTGCAAATGTGATTCTGTTTCTGATTGTTTCAGTTGTGATATCTATATCCTATGGTCTTGTCTGATCCTTTATTCTCCCCACTTGCCTAGGCCTTTCTTCTTTCCCAGAAATTATGTCTTTTTTCATAGAATATGATTAAGGTTTAACATGAACAGTGACCCTTAATTTTTAATCTTATTTTATTTGTTTTAATGGACAGCATATTCCCCTAAATTAGGATAAGAATATTTTTTTTCTCTTGTAAGAATAAAATTACTCTTATATATTTATATATATATTATATATATATATATATATTTGATCGTCTAATATACAGTAACTTCGTATATTAATTGATTTTTTGATAATTTGATGTCTACTTTGATATTTATTAAGTGGTATGAGATAGCTCATAAGGCCTAATTCAATTGATTGTATGACATGGATGTGGACAGGTCAATGAGACTTAAATTCAAACCACCACGTATGAGTATGTTATTTACTGATAGTAGATTTTGTCTTTTACTGAAATAGTAGGTGTTGTTAGATATAATTTATCTGATATTGTCAATCAAAATAAGATTATTATAATTGTATTTATTAATTAGATATAGATATTTGACATAAGTTATTATAATGGAATTATTTTAAATAATAATAGTAATTCATCACTTTGACCGAAAAAATAAAATGAGATGGAGAAGTCACATAACAGATATTGCAGAAATTAAAAAGTGATTATCAAATGCATTCTACATAAGGTATGTGGGGAGGTACAAAAATTCAATATCTTTTTAAAATCTCTTTATATAAAATAATTTACAATAGCAATTTTACTTCTTACGATATGAAATCGGCAAATTGAATGTATGCGTAGTGGAAATATAAATTTCAATCGGCTCGGGACGAGCATACAGCTTCGTTCTAATAAATGATGTCGAATGGCCAATAAGTCCTAGCTTGGTTGGTGAAGCTGAAGTCCCATGATGTTAGAGGTCATGCGTTCGAACCCCATCAGGTGCGTGAGATGTTGCCTACTGTATAGCAGGAGTTGGTCTACTGCATAATAGGAGTTGTTGTCTATTGTAATAGTAGGTGTTATTGAACATGATATGATTATTGTAATAGTCTTTGTTAGATATTGAAGTCGACAACTCGATTTATTTTAATTAATAAAAATTCATCGCTCCTGCCTCAAAAAAAAAAAAAGAGATGAAGTCGAATGATGGTATGTAGGCGTCCCGCTATACAAGATATTTTTTGCTCTAACTTCATATGAGCTTATAAAGAAGAGAATTTAAGACTTATAAGCCGCTCAATCTCTTTATTTATAAGTGATGTTGAATGCGTGTCTCGGTCAAGTTTGGGGATAATTACACTACTTTCTCCTAATGTTTGTTGTAATAAGACATAGACTTCCTATGGTTCAGAAACTACACCTAATATCCCTTATGCATATTTTCGTCCAATAAATAAATCCATTTGCTAAATTTACAGCTGGCATCTAGCAAAAAAGTTGAAGGTAAATCCGTATTTAGCCTGATTAACATACAAACTTATTGTGTATCAAATAATTTTTTCGGAATAAACTACTCTTATAAGGGTGAAAATGTACCTCCTCAACCGTGTGATAATGTATAAGACTAGTTTAGTCTCTATTCTAATTCATGACCTCCAGGAAAGAGTTGCAATAAGTTAGTAATATGTCAATTATGACAAATATAAAATTTTCATATTTTGTTGATATTAATAAATTCTGTAAATTTTGACTAGCATATGGATCTATTTGTCAGACAAAAATACACATAAAAAATACTATATAAATTTTTTAAATTACAAAAAAAATACAAATAATTTCACCAAAACTCATTCGGGGCAACATAACTATCCTCTAAATTTTGACTCTTTAGTATGAATCTAAATCCATTTGGTAGTTAATTATAAAAATAAATGAGTTTAATGCGATTTACCCCATATGATATTGTAAGTGAGCAAATTACTCCATGAAAAAAATATAGCAATTTACCCCCGTATTTTTAAAAATGAAGCAATTTCCCCTATTAGGGAGGAAATCGTTTCATTTTAAAAATACAAAAGAATAAATTGTTGCATTTTAAAAAATACAAAAGAATAAATTGTTGCATTTTTAAAAAATAAAAAAGATAAATTGCTAAAAAAATTATAAAATGATAATTTGCACATTTACATTATTACAGTGATAAATCGTACTTTTTCCCAAAAATAAATAAATAAATAGTGGCAGCTATGATTGAGTTGGAATTGAGATCTAGTCTTTATAGGATAGTTAGCCTTGGACAAATAATCACCAGGTTGGATATAGAAACAGTCGTAACGCGTTACCCCCACAAACGCGCACACACACACACACACACACATGTCAATTTCATCCATGTTTATTCCCTATTATTTTTTATTGTAGGGAGACGACTTTATTTAACGCTTGTCTAAATTTATTAGTTTCTCTTGATACAAAATATTTCATAATAGCAATTTTATTTCTTACAATATGAAATCGGCAAATTGAATGTATGCGTAGTGGAAATATAAATTTCAATCGGCTCGGGACGAGCATATAGCTTCGTTCTAATAATGATGTCAAACGATGGTACGTATATCGCGATCAATGTCTCATTATATAAGATACTTTGTGTTGTTAACTTCAGATAAGCTTATAAAGAAAGAATTTTGGCTTATAAGCCGTTCAATCTCTTTATTTATAAGTGATGTTGAATGCGTGTTTCGGTAGAAATTTTGGATAGTTATACTACTCTCTCTGAATGTTTGTTGGAATAAGACATAGACTTCCTGTGGCATCGGAAATTACACCTAATATCCCTGATGTTTGTTTTCATCCACCAAATAGATTCATTTGTTAGTGAAATTTACGGAATTTGTTGACATCTAACAAAAAAGTTGAAGGTAAATCTGTATTTACCCCTGGTTAATATATAGACTTATTATATGTTAAACAAATTTTTTATAATATCAAGCTACTTTTATAAGGGTGGAAATGTACCTTCCTCACTTGCATTATTATGTAAAATGTATAAGATAGTCTATGTTCTGATTCACCACTAGGAAGGAGCTGCAATAAGTTAGTAATATTTAATTAGGGTAAATATGAATTTGATTTTTTTGTTGATATTAATAAATTGGGATAATTACACACTCCTCCTTTGAGGTTTGGTGTACTTACATATAAACCTCTTGTGGTTTGAGAAATTACATCTAGCACCCTTAACGTTTGCTTTCGTCTAACAAATAAGTCCCCCGTTAGTCAAAATTCATTGAATTTGCTGACATTAACAAAAAAAGAAAAACTAAATAAAAATTGATTTTTGCCCTCGATTGACTATTTACTTATTGTAAATCAAATTTTTTTTCGAACTAAACTATCCTTTATAACGATGAAGATATACCTTCTCACGTGCATTAACGCATGAAAACGTATTAGGGTAATTTGATCATAAAAAAATTATTTAACATGCAATAAGTCAATAACAAGTCAATTAGGGATAAATATAAAAAAAATATTTTTTTTGTTCATATCGATAAATTCGATAAACTTTGATTAACGGAATGACTTATTTGTTAGACATAAGTAAACTTTATGGTGTCAGATGTAATTTTTCAAATCACATGGGGTCTACATGGAGGGAGTAACTATCCCTAATAAATTTTGTAAATTTTGACTAACATATAAATCTATTTATTAGAAGAAAACACAAATAAAGATAATATACGTAATTTTTAAAATTACATATAATCTATATATAATTATACCAAATTCAGTATAATTATGGCTAAATTGACTCTTGAGTATGAATCTAAATCCATTTGGGGCAGCTATAATTTAGTGGGAATTGAGATATAGTTAGCCTTGGAGATAGAAACAGTCTTAACGCGTTACTTTCATGAAGCCCGTCACTATCTCAATATATGAAAAACTAATCAAAATATCACTATCTCAATATGAAAAAGGGCAAAAAAATACCAGCAATCTCTCTATGATATTGTAATTGAGTAAATTATTTTTTATAAGAAAAAAATAGTAATTTACTTTTTGTATTTTTTAAAATACAATAATTTTCATTCCTTCTATTTTTTAAAATGAAGTGTAAATTGCTTCATTTAGAAAGCAAAAGGAGGTAAATTGCCATCTTTTATCGTATAGAGGTAATTTGATCATTTACAATATTATTGGGTTAAATTGTATTAAGCCCTATGAAAACTAATCAAATATATGAAGTAATTTTATCTGGAGCGTTAATTTGCAAAAATAAAATTAGATTTAAATAAGATTTAATATGAACTTCAAATATTACACAGATATAATATGAACCCTTGATTTGCATTAGTCAAAATCCAACTATTGTAAAATAAAGATATAATAAAAAAATATTTAAAAAAAAAAAAAAGAAATAGCTCATGTGTTACATCACTCACGCGAGGGGGTTATTTGAGATTTTTTTAAAAAAAAATTAAGGTAGGTAAATTGATCTCTTTTTTTAACATGGGAATATTTTGTCATTTTGTGCTAACATGAGAGGGTAAGTTGCATTTTACACAAAAATAAATTAAAAAAAGTGACTTTTTATTTACTATTTTTGTTTTTAAACTACTTAAATTGAGTTTATTTACGCCAAAAACTATAAGTTTTTCCCCCACGAACTTTTTTTAATCTATTGGTTAAATCGCAATAAATTTGTACAAATATTTCAATTTTAAATTTTTTTCTTTTTACGAACACTATATTTTTACTAGAGTTAAACGTACAACTTTCTCCACAACTTATTCTCGTTATAAAAGTTAGAAACTATTTTAAATACTATTACCTTTATAAACTTGGACAATACATTCTTAACTACTTCCAACTATATTTGAATATTATCTCGATCAAATATTAATAGTACTAGAAATTATAAAAATAAATTACAATAAATTTATTGGGTTAAATGCAATTTACCCTTTGTGATATACGAAATGAATAAATACCCTTTAAAAAAAGAATTAACAAATTATCCGCCTGTATTAATTTCGAGGGAGTTTTTTGCTCATTTCTCATATCACATGGAGAAAATTGTATTTTTTTTTCAAAATTCATATAAAATAAAAAATACTAGCATAAAATAAAATGTATATCGACGCATCTTATAAATTTTAAATTCATGACTTCAAACTTATTTATGAAACCACAATTTTAATGATTAAGCTAATATATTTGAACATTATTGTGAACCAAAAATAATATTCAAGTACGTGACAAGGAACAACGATTTTTCATTTGAAATTTCCCAAATCGTGAACTAGAAGACACGCCGCCGGTCATCTGAAATGATCAACGCTTTAGCGCGTAGAACACGCGGTCCTTCGGTCCTGTCGTCCACATGTACAGTTGATTGACAACACCGTCTCCCTATACTTTTTATACATACTAGTTAGGGATAATTATACTTCTATCCCCTCGAATTTGAAATAATTATACGTAAATTTTTTATAATTTTTTTTTTGAATTTAAAATAATTATACATAAATTTTTTATAATTTAAAAAATTATATTTAGTACTTTTTAGATTTATTTTTATCTAACAAATAAGTTTTTTCATTAATAAAAATATTGAATTTGCTGATATTTATAAAATAATTTTGAATGAAAATTGATTTACTTTTAATTGACTTACAACTGACTTATTGTAAGTCAAACATTTTTTTCAGACTAAACTACCTTTATAATGGTGAAGATATACCTCCTCATATGTATTAACGCATAAAAACGTATGAGGGCAATTGGATCATAAAAAAATTTACTTAATTTGTTATAAATCAGTAATAAGTCAATTGGGGGTAAATATACATCTTTTTTTTTCTAATTTATTTGGTAAAATAAGCAAATTTGGCGAATTTTGGCTAACATATTGATTTATTGTTAGATAGAAGCAAACTTTAGGTGTGTTAGATGTAAATTTTCAAATCACATGGGACTATGTGTAATTTCATCAAATCTCAGGTGAAGGGAGTGTAATTATCCCTACTAGTTATCGTCGCACGCGGTTCACGCGAGCATGTAAAAAGAATTTTGGTGTGAGACAATAAGAAGAAAAAAAAACTTGTGAAAAAAGAGTAAATTATAATAAATATGAAGAAGTAAGGTGAGAGATAAATGCGAACCAGTGGGTAGTTAAAAGAAAAAAAAATATAATTATTAAATTATTAAAAATATTAAACTTACTAATTTGATCAACTTTATTACATCAACATCGACTGTGCACTACATCAATTCAATAAATATATCAATATACTTTAAAATAATATTAAATTACAACGCCTTACATGTAAAATAAATATTTATATACTTGGTGTGATTCGAACCCATGACTTTGAACGTATTCGCTCCTATATTCTAACGTGGGTCATGTCTGGGCTGGTGAAGTGGAGTTTTTTTAACGTAAATTGAACAATTATAAAATAAACATAGATTATTAATAATTAATATATTGATTATAATATCAAATTTATAACTAATTATTATTATTACAATAGATGAAAAAATTACTATGTAACTGAATAAGCACACACATGTTGGAAAATTTGAACTATGTAACTTATTGTCAAGCCTCAATTTTGGGAAAATTTATTTAAAAAGTGCCAAAAAAAATTATAAAATTAGGGTGATTTGTAAAATTTTAAAAAATAGGCCACTCTATTGCCACTCTTAGCGGTACTGTCAATTTTTTTTTTTAAAAGAAAATTGTGTATATTGCACATAAAATTTAGCAGCACTACGATGAAAAAATGGAGTGACTTTTAAAGTTTAAAAAAAAAAGGCAATATTGTTGCCATTTTTAGCGGTATTGCCAAATTTAAAAAAAATGTGGAAGAAGCCAACAAAGCAGGCTGCTTTGCACAGATTATTTAGCAGCAGCGTGATGAAAAATCACAATGCTCCTAAAGTTATAAAAAAAATAGTGAATATTGTCGCATGTTAGAGTTGTTGGCTTAAAAAAAAAAATAAAGTCAATTTGACCCTGCAGCATGCATGTGTCAAATCAAAATAATGGAACTAAAAGTGAATTCAGCTCACATCTTATTTAAGAGTGAGTTGAATTTACTTTAAGGACCACAAAGTTGTCTTCAAAGTTCAAAATCATATTTGTTCGTAAGGGTTTCTTAAAAAAAAAATTATTGTGAGTGAAATCATAACAAATTTTGATCCAATAGATACAAGTGTGTTGTACGGACAGACAAATCACCAATTCGAAGATGTGCTTGGAGCTCCGGATACAACTTTATATGTATGATGCGGTGATATATCTTTTTTTCTTGTCCTTCAACTAGTCCCACGTCACATTCGTGTTCTACAAGTGTTACAGAATATGAATTTTTTTAAGAAATTGCACAGCATGGTCACATTGAGATTGGCGCACACCTTATTACTGCATTAATCGAGAGATAGCATCCCGAGACGCATACTTTTCATTTCTCGATTGGTGAGGTAACTGTAACACTGCAGGGCATCGCTATCATTTGGGCCCTTTCGATGGAAGGTAATCTTATTATCAGAGCATATACAAAATTGACTACTCAACAGTGACAAAATTATTTCCATCAATGATTAGGGTTCTAGCTAGATGTGAATTTTTTTTAAGCATTCCAGAGTAAAACTCACAGTTTTACATGGTTGGTTGCTTAACAAGACATGTGCGATAATAGCTCGTTCTATGACTAGTTGCAAAAGCAAGTTGCTTTCCACAATTTTTTTTTGGTAACAAATTTGGCAGTACCACTCAAAGTGACAACAATACTGCCTGTTTTTTAAAACTTTAAAAAATGACCCCATTTTTATTATTTTTTTATTTTTTTCATTTTTAAATAATTTTCCCGTTAATTTTGCCAATTAAATTATACCTAATCGGCATGTGAAATTGATCTAAGTAACATAAAGTGGGAAAAAAAGGGTTAACGAGAAAACTCTGCCTAACCATATAATTTCAAGAACTTTCTTTTATCACTTTTTATATAAAAAATTATTTCAAAACATCAGGTCTTTTTATATAAAATAAAGGGATAATTACACACTCCTCCCTTGAGATTTAGTGTAATTATATTTAGACCCCCTGTGGTTTGGAAAATTATATCTATCACTCCTGAGGTTTGCTTCGTCAAACAAATAAGTCCATATGTTAGCCAGAATTTAATGAATTTGTTTATATTAACAAAAAATATTGAATAAAAGTTTATATTTACTTTCGATTGACTGATTATTGAGTTATTACAAGTCAAATAATTTTTTCGGACTAAACTACTCTTATAACGGTAAAGATATACCTCACATGCATTAAAACGTGAAGACATATGAGTATAATTTGATCATAAAAAGACTTATTTAACCTGCAATAAGTCAGTAATACATCAATCAAGGGTTGATACATAATTTTTTTTTTATTTTTGTTAATACCAACAAATTTTGTGAATTTTAACTAATTGAGGGACTTATTGATGCTAGATGTAATTTCCTAAACCACAGGGGTCTACATATAATTACACCAAACTTCAAGGGAGGGACGTGTAATTATTCCTAAAATAAATATCATAAAACGTCCAATCAAAACATATTTCATTCTATCACTTATTTTTATACAACATCATTGGTACAAATCCAAACAAAATTTCATTCTCCTCATCTTCTGGTAAGAAAATCTATTATAAATATACTTATTCCAAGTATAATTTTAAGGCATGTTTGGTTTCAATGCTTTTGACGATTAAAAAACATATCAGCAGAAAGAGACAACAAAAAATTAAGAAATAAAAATTTTCAAGTTTGTTTGGTCTTTCAAATATGAACACTATAAGAATATGGCATTTTCTTGTGATTAATTGCTATAATCACAAGTGAAAAATTATGGTGATTATAAATTAATTATGGTTACACTTTAATTATGGAGTTTAATGCAATTCACCTTCCTGAAATATTACAAATAAACAAATTACCGTCATATAAAAAGAATAATAGCATTTTACCCTTATGTATTTTTTAAAATGAAGCAATTTACCTCCCTGTCTAAAAAGGTAAATTATTTCATTTAAAAAAACATAGGTGAATAAATTGTTTTTTATATGGAGATAATTTACTCATTTGTATTACAAAATATTGTAATTTCTTTAAAGGGTAAATTACAACGGCCTCCTCTAAGGTTTGTCATAATTACGAATACCCTCTCGTTATTTGAAATATTACAAATACCTCTGATATTTGATGAAATTATGCAATCTTTGGATGGAGGTATGAAATTATCAATTTTACCCTTTCAGTAATTTTTTTTAAATACAAACTTATAAAAAAATCAAATGGGATGGATGGAAAAAATTTTAAAATTATAAAAATAATATATCCATTTGATAGTCCATAAAAATAAAAAAAAAATTTTTAATTCATAAGGGTATTTTTGGTCAGTTCACCACAAAAAATGAATAAAAACCTAACGGATTGAGTTAAATATTAGGCAATTGTTAAAATTATGAGGGCATTAATAATTTTTTAAATAATAAAAAGAATATTCATAATTATGCCAAACCACGTAGAAGAGTGTTGATATTTACCCTTTTTTAAAAAGCGACCATATTCTTTTAAAAAACAAAAAAAAAAAGGGTTGGTTGTGTTTGTTGAGCATCGATGTCAAACAACAGGTTGCGTGTTGAGGTTGCACCACTTCGATGTTCAAAATGTTCAAAACACTTGCAATAGTTTTCAACAACAATTGACCAATTTCTAATAGTTTATTTTTTTCCTCGACTGATGTGGTTGTGATTTCGACTGAGATATGAACAAAAAATTTACCCCTCGGCACAACAGTACACTCAGATGTAACTCAAATCTAGAGAAATAATTTTTTTAAGGAGATGATGGAACGAGCAGTCTTGTCAATTAATAGTAACTTGCCTTTAGAAAATAATATATTGAGTATCTGTAGTGGTGTTGAGAGTTATGTAGTGTGAGAGGGTGTATGTGTTTATTGTGTAGCTTATATATAAAAAAATATTTTTATCTTTGTAAATAAATGAGTATTACCAACATATATATCATACACAAACATGGATACCTCAATAAATTGAAGAATATTATACTATGTTAATATTAATATAACAAAGAATAATAAAATAAATTATAATAAAACTACATAAAATAACGTAAATAATTATACATTCAGTGAAATTAAAATTCATGATATTGAATTTATTCGTGAGATCTATGGTGCACGGACACTCTAAAAAGTTACTCGATGCAATATTAAACACGATTCGAACTCAGCATCGGAGTAAAGACACGTTGTCAGAAACACCTGTTGGCGTGGTTTTTTTACACATTTTTAATTTTTTTATAATTTTAAACAATTTTTTTTAAAAAAGAATTTTAGGCTTGATAAAAAAGAAAAAAAATTAATTCACTCCACTCAAACTAAAAGTATTAGGATGGAGTTACTAAAAATTCGAGAGATGTTCACGATAATTTAACTAATTTAAATTATTAAAAAAAATTTGATTGCGTTCTTTTTAAAATATGATTATGTATATTTTTGAAGCCATATTTTTGAAAATATAGATGTAAGGCATACTTATTTTATATTTTATCTTAATATTTTTTTGACATTGAATATTTTAATTTTATAAAAATTGATAATATATATAATAAAAATATATATTATATATACCCATATCAGTACCGTATCATATCCTATCTTTTTTTTTTATATTTCTCTTATCGTCGCGTGCGTATCCATACATCTAGATGGGGTTCAATTCTAATAATATATGTTGATACATAACTTCAAAATTTATAAAAGGTTAGACAAATTGGCCTTTCCTGCAATATTTTAATTCATTCAACATTTAAAAAAAAAAAGAAAAAATATAAGTTATCTCTTGTGATATGATAAATGAGCAAAAAAAATCTCTATAAAAAATAAAATAATAAATTATCCTCTGTGTTTTAAAAAATAAATAAATAAATAAATTACCCCCTATCTAAATCATTGATAGTTTGTTAATTCTTTTTTCACTGAGAGGTATTTACTTAGTTCACATAACATAATATAAATTGCATTCAACCCCTTAAAAAAAAAAAAAAAAAAAGAAGAAGAACTCTTAGAATGGGGTTAATCGCATTTTACATAAAATGATAATTGGTAAGTCGGGACTTTTACAAAAGAAACTCACCGTCTCTCTCTTCCTATCTTAGTTTGATAATTTTGTCACTAAAATGAAATAGCTCTTGTAAATGCATTTAAATTTATGTGTTTAATGATGGGGTAAGTAATTAACTAATATATTCAAACTTAAACACTAATTCAATATATTGATATTTCTAAATCAAAATATATATTTAAAGTAATAAAAAATGAAACATTGTTATAAAAAGTACATTATACATCAAATTCGTGGAATTTGAACTATGGACGGCACAGGTTGGATCCAAAATTAGATCCGTCCCGATTTTTTTTTGGGAGGAGGGCGGGGTGTTGAGGGCTTAAACGGGTCCCAAGGCGGGTTCGAATCAGGGTCTTAGGGTTTGGACCTAGATTCGTCTAGAACTCAATTGACTTTTTTTTTTTTTGTATATTGATGTATGCTTATTTAAAATATATTTGAACATTTCCAAAAAAAAAAATTATTTATACTTACATATAATTCATAAATTCAATATTTTTATAAATTAAAAAATGATATAAATAATTTATAAACGTTTTAATACTTATATAAGCAACAAATATACTACTTTTTTTTTTAATATTTTAATGCCTAAACATGCACATATGAATTGACAAAAAAAATTAACATTTCAATAATATTATTATCTCATATTATAAAGTTATATAGTATTATTTTTAATATTTTTCTGATATTTTAAAAATATTAACCATGTCTACCAGGTTCAACCCGACGAATCCCATGTCTAAGTCTCAACTTTTATTGATAGAACGGGTCTCGGATCTTGACAAACCTGCCCAGTACCATTTCTAATTTGGACCCACAACCTCTCTTGATTGAGAAGGTGATTTTCTATTGGGCGTAAAGGAGGGGCAGGTCATGTGGATTCAAATTAAATTCTTGAGTTCCGAGCTTCTCGGTTGACCATTTTGTACAGACTACCTCACATGACCCCTTCTGCATGCAATAATTTATATTTTCTTTGTTCTCATGGCTGGTTATGTTTACGTGTATATAATAAATAATATTTTATATTTTAAAATATATTATGAATAAAAAATATATATATAAATTAATTAAAATAAAAAAATCAACTTAGAGATATTTGATATAATAATAAAATTAGTGTTGCGATGTCATAATTGTCATTTGCAAGAGAAAAAATATCGTTTTTTATATATATATAAAGAGAATAAATTGTTAAAAAATTAAAATGGTAATAAGACTACAGAAATTATTAAAAGATTAACTATAATTTTTAATTTAAATCAACTTAAATTATATTATTAAAACACATAAATTATAAACAATTTTTGAATTTTATTTTTAATAATAAACCGATAAACACTTATTTCAAGCACTTGCGAATAAATCTTAAAATTGCCTAATGTCCATAAGTTCCAATATTTTCCTTTGTGTTTAATATTAATATTAATTTTTTTTACAAGTTCTTTCGTTTTTATTTATTCATTAAATAAATTTCCATTTCTATGATATTAATATAAAATAATAATTTAAGCCTGACTTAACTGATAAGGTTGAGGGTCCACAACTATAAGTCATGGATTTTAACCCTACCAATGTGTGTGTGTGCTATTAGTAGTAGGTGGCTTTCTACTTTAATAGTAGGTGTTCATCATATATATTTTTTTCTGATATTAATTAGTATACGGTTGTTACAATTGTTGATTGTTGTTAGATATAGATATTTGATATTGATGATTCCAATCGACTTATTAAAAGGAAAAAAAATCTTCGTTTTCACTTCATAACTAAAAAAATAAAAATAAATAGCAATTGAAATTAACGCATAAATGTTTTAATTTTTGAAAGACATGATTTTTTTTAGGTAAGAGCGATTAATAATTATTAATTGAATAAATCGATTACAAGTGCAATCATTCCTATCGATCAACTCTTGCTATATAGCATACAACATTCCATGCGCCTTGTGGATTTGAACCCATAACCTTTAAGATCATGGGGGTTTAGCTAGGACTGAAAAAATAATCAAACTATTCGATACTTGATTGAGATCCATAGATAAAAATTTGTTTGAACTCGATTTGTTAAATTTAAAATATCAAACTTGAACAAAAAATTTTGGTAAACTTTTCAGCTCGGCTCGAGCTTGATTTGATTAGTACAAAAATAGTAAAATATAGTTGAAAGTATCGAATTACTCGAGCTCGACTCGAATTTGATAATTAAAGCTCGTTTTGAACTCGACTTGAATAATAATCAAATCAAATTCAAATAAAAATTTTGAAACTCGATAATAATTAAACAAGTTTGAACAATAATGTGTTCGACTCGACTCAAATCATTTACACCCATATATTCAGCTTCACCAATTGAGCTAGTCTCAACATCGAAAGACAGAATTTTAAATGCATGTTATATATTTTCTAGAAATAGGAACTCCCCCCCCCCCCCCCCCCCCCCCTCCTCGGCTGATAATTTGACTAAATAAATTGAGTATCTTATACGATATATTTCCAAATTAATGAAGACTTTTATGATCCCATTTGCAATACAAAAATATCGTAAACCCTAAGTTTTTGACTATGTCAAATAATATCCCTATACTAATAAATGTTCCCTAAGTTCTTTCAAGAAAGATATTATTAAGGTTTTTTGACTAAATTTACTTCAAGAATATTAATGATTTATCATATACTTTATAAATTCTAAAATAAATAAATACTTAATTTATTTAAAAAATAAAATGTTAGAGTTATTCAGATAAATAAAATACTAAAATTTGTCAATGAAGTCTAGCTCAATTGGTGAAGTTGAGGCCCAATGACTTTTAAAATCAGGGGTTCGAATCACACCGTGTGCAGTAGACCAAGTTCTGCTATATAACAAACTACATCCCACGCACCTGGCGGGGTTTGAACCAATGACCTGTAAAATTATGGGGCATCAGTTTCGCCAACTGAACTAGACCTCATTGGCGTAATTGTCTTCGTTAGGTATTGATATTTGACAAGAATGATTGTAATCGAGTTATTTCGATTAATAATAGTTCATTGCTTCAAATAAAAAAATGGTGGGATTTAGGAATAATTTTATAACTAATTTAAAAGAATTTATTTATTTATTTATTATTTTTGGAAAAACTTATGATGATGATAAGTTTGCAATATTGGGATGTTTTTGAGAAATTTCAAACCTTCTATCTTTTGTCCCGTTTAAGAAAGTTTAAAATTGGTGAATGTACAACAATGGGAGCAGGGGGTACAATAAAGATCATCATCAGAATCCATATGTCGCCTGCCTCCCTTAAACTGCGTAAATTCCCATCCGCCATTGCCATTTGAAAAGTTGATGACTTTCTGTTACGAATCTGCTCACAAGAAACGAGTTGAAGTAAAACCCACCCGCCCCACATTGCTCTTGCACCCTTCCGTCCCACCTCCCCCCACTCCCGTTCTCCGTCGGAGGGAGGACCTGAAGAGCTTCGGCAGAGCCCACATCCCTTCTCAAATCGTCAGATCTCTGCGGATGCGACGATGAATCAACGCCCCCCGCGACCGCAGGACGAAGAGGTGTACAATATCATCCCAATCCACAACCTTCTTGCGGACCACCCCGCCCTCCGCTTCCCCGAGGTCCGCGCCGCTGCTGCTGCGTTACGGGCCGTCGGTGACCTCCGCCGGCCCCCGTTCTCGACATGGAAGCCCCACTATGACCTCCTTGACTGGCTTGCCCTCTTCTTCGGGTTTCAGGAGTCCAACGTCAGGAACCAGAGGGAGCACCTCGTGCTCCATCTCGCCAATGCTCAGATGCGCCTCTCCCCTCCTCCTGACAACATCGATACCCTCGACCCTTCCGTCTTGCGCCGCTTCCGCCGCCATCTCTTGAAAAATTACTCCAATTGGTGCTCGTACCTTAACATCAAGTCTAATATTTGGCTTTCAGATTCGCGGTCCCGCCACTCGTCCTCCGATTACCGGCGCGAGCTCTTGTACGTCTCGCTTTATTTGCTTATTTGGGGTGAGTCTGCAAATTTACGTTTCGTTCCGGAATGCATTTCTTATATATTTCATAATATGGCAATGGAATTGAACAAGATATTGGAGGATTATATTGATGAGAACACGGGAAGCCCTTTTGTGCCGTCTATATCTGGTGAAAATGCTTATCTAGATAAAATTGTGAAGCCAATTTATGATACTATTAAGGCAGAGGTGGACAATAGTAAGAATGGGACTGCCCCACATACTGCGTGGCGGAATTACGATGATATAAATGAGTACTTTTGGAGTAAGAGGTGTTTTGAGAAGATGAAATGGCCGATTGATGTTGGGAGTAATTTCTTTGTGACGGGCCATAAGGGGAAGAAGGTCGGAAAAACAGGGTTTGTTGAGCAGAGGTCATTTTGGAATTTATTCAGGAGCTTTGATAAGTTGTGGATTATGTTGATTCTGTTTCTTCAGGCAGCAATCATTGTGGGTTGGGAGGGCCCCGAGGCACCATGGAAGGCACTGCGGAATAGGGATGTTCAGGTGAGGTGCTTGACCGTGTTCTTCACATGGGCCGCACTGAGGTTCTTTCAGTCTTTGTTGGACATTGCAATGCAGTATAGTTTGGTGTCGAGGGAGACCAAGTCTCTGGGAGTGAGGATGGTCTTGAAAGCTGTGGTTGCAGCAGGGTGGATTCTGGTGTTTGGGGTGTTTTACTCAAGGATATGGCAGCAGAGGAATAGTGATCGTGGGTGGTCGAGTGCTGCAAACAGCAGAGTGGTCAATTTTCTTCAGGTTGTGGTGGCTTTTCTTGCACCAGAGCTGTTAGCTTTGGCTCTATTTGTTCTGCCATGGATTAGGAATTTTGTGGAGAACAAAAATTGGAAAGTATTTTATTTGTTGTCATGGTGGTTTCAGAGCAGTATTTTTGTGGGTCGGGGACTTAGAGAAGGTCTTGTTGACAATATTAAGTATAGCCTTTTCTGGGTTGCAGTGCTTGCGACGAAATTCTCTTTTAGCTACTTCATGCAGATTAAGCCTATGATTGCGCCGACAAAGACCTTGATAGATCTCGAAAATGTTAACCATCATTGGTATGAGGTCTTTAATGCCAGTAACCGTGTTGCCATTGGGCTGTTGTGGCTCCCGGTTGTTTTGATTTACTTAATGGATATCCAGATTTGGTACTCAATTTATTCCTCATTTGTTGGGGCGGCAGTTGGGTTGTTCGACCACTTGGGTGAGATTCGGAACATGCAACAGTTGAGGTTGAGATTTCAATTCTTTGCTAGTGCTATTCAGTTTAATCTTATGCCTGAGGAGCAGCTACTGAATGCTAGGGGGACATTTAAGAGCAAGTTCAAGGATGCAATTCACCGGTTGAAGCTGAGGTACGGGCTGGGCCGTCCCTTCAAGAAACTTGAATCTAACCAGGTAGAGGCCTACAAATTTGCCTTGATATGGAATGAGATAATCAAAACATTTAGGGAGGAAGACATTATCAGTGATCGTGAGGTTGAGCTTTTGGAGCTGCCTCAAAATGACCGGAAAGACCCCAGAAGTAATTGGGAAATTCGGGTGATCCAGTGGCCTTGCTTGCTTCTCTGTAATGAGTTACTGCTTGCTCTAAGCCAGGCACAAGAGTTGGTAGATGCTCCTGACAGGTGGCTTTGGTATAAGATCTGCAAGACCGAATACAGGCGCTGTGCGGTCATTGAAGCATATGATAGTTTAAAGCATTTTTTACTGGCAATCGTCAAGTATGATTCTGAGGAGCGCTCCATAATCAGAACTTTTTTCCAAGAAATTGAGCAATGGGTTCAACTGGAAAAATTCACGAAGAACTACAACACCAGAGCACTCCCCAAAATCCATGCAAAGTTGGTGGATCTTCTCAGTCTTGTCCTCAAGCCTGGTAAAGATGCTGATAAGGTGGTAAATGCTCTTCAGGCCCTTTATGAGGTTGCTATTAGAGATTTCCTGAAAGAGAAGAGAAACAACGATCAGCTAAAGGAGGATGGCCTGGCTCCTCAAAGCACAGCTTCTGGTGAAGTTTTGCTTTTTCAGAATGCTGTCCAGTTGCCCAGTGCAAGTAACGAGACTTTCTATCGTAGGGTCCGACGGTTGCATACCATTCTCACATCTCGGGATTCCATGCAGAAAGTTCCAGAAAATCTTGAGGCAAGGCGTCGAATTGCCTTCTTCAGTAACTCCTTGTTCATGAACATGCCTCACGCTCCCCAAGTTGAGAAAATGATGGCTTTCAGTGTTTTGACCCCATACTACAGTGAAGATGTGCTGTACAGCAAGGAACAACTTCGAACTGAAAATGAAGATGGAATTTCGACCCTTTACTACTTGCAAACTATCTATGCCAGTGACTGGAGGAACTTCTTAGAGAGGATGCGCCGAGAAGGGATGACCAGTGAGAAAGAACTTTGGACAACTAGGCTAAGAGATCTTCGATCGTGGGCATCATACAGAGGCCAGACACTTTCCCGGACTGTGAGGGGAATGATGTACTACTATCGTGCTCTTGAGATGTTGGCTTTTCTGGATTCTGCTTCTGAGATGGACATGAGGGAAGGATCTCAGCAACTGGGTTCCTTGAAGCACGACGACGACATGGATGATCTGAGTTCAGAAAGATCACCCTCATCAAGAACTTTGAGCAGAGCAGATAGTTCCGTCAGTGTTTATTTTAAAGGCCATGAGCGTGGGACAGCTTTAATGAAATTTACTTATGTGGTTGCATGCCAAATTTATGGTTCGCAGAAGGCCAAAAAGGATCCCCATGCGGAGGAGATACTTTATCTGATGAAAAATAACGAAGCACTTCGGGTTGCTTATGTTGATGAGGTGTCGTCAGGGAGGGATGAGAAAGAGTATTACTCTGTCCTGGTGAAATATGATCAGAAGTTGCAGAGCGAAGTCGAGATATATCGGGTCAAGTTGCCTGGTCCACTCAAGCTTGGGGAGGGGAAACCAGAAAATCAGAATCATGCCATTATCTTCACTAGGGGAGATGCAGTTCAGACAATTGACATGAACCAGGATAACTATTTTGAGGAGGCTCTAAAGATGCGGAACCTTCTGGAGGAATTCAAGCGCTACTATGGGATCAGAAAACCTACCATCCTGGGAGTTCGGGAGCACATTTTTACGGGCTCTGTGTCCTCACTTGCTTGGTTCATGTCTGCACAGGAAACAAGTTTCGTAACCTTGGGGCAGCGTGTTTTGGCTAATCCTTTGAAAGTCCGGATGCATTATGGGCACCCTGATGTGTTCGACAGGTTTTGGTTTATGACTCGTGGGGGTCTAAGCAAGGCTTCCAGAGTTATCAATATTAGTGAGGATATTTTTGCTGGATTTAATTGCACATTGAGAGGTGGGAATGTTACCCACCATGAATACATCCAAGTTGGAAAGGGAAGGGATGTTGGGCTGAATCAGATCTCTATGTTTGAAGCCAAGGTCGCCAGTGGGAACGGTGAGCAAATACTGAGCCGAGATGTTTACAGGTTGGGTCATAGGTTGGACTTCTTCCGAATGCTATCATTCTTTCACACTACTGTGGGATTTTTCTTCAATACCATGATGATTAACCTGACTGTGTATGCATTTTTGTGGGGCCGGCTTTATCTGGCACTGAGCGGCGTGGAAGGTGCTGCTTTGGCAGATACCAACAATAATAGAGCGCTTGGTACAATCTTGAACCAGCAGCTCGTCATCCAACTTGGTCTTTTTACTGCCTTGCCAATGATTGTGGAAAATTCACTCGAGCATGGGTTTCTGAATGCTATTTGGGACTTTATAACAATGCAGCTCCAACTTTCTTCTGTATTTTATACATTCTCTATGGGGACCCGTGGTCATTACTTTGGCAGAACTATTCTGCATGGTGGTGCGAAATATCGTGCTACTGGCCGTGGTTTTGTGGTGGAGCATAAGAGTTTTGCTGAGAATTATAGATTATATGCTCGTAGTCACTTTGTGAAAGCTATTGAACTTGGACTGATACTCACTGTATATGCTTCCTACAGTCCTGTGGCTAAGGGAACTTTGGTGTACATAGCATTGACCATTTCCAGTTGGTTTTTAGTAGTGTCCTGGATATTGGGGCCCTTCATTTTTAACCCCTCGGGCTTTGATTGGTTAAAAACTGTGTACGACTTTGATGATTTCATGAACTGGATATGGTACAGGGGTGGCGTGTTTGCAAAATCTGAACAGAGCTGGGAAAAGTGGTGGTATGAAGAGCAAGATCATTTAAGGACAACTGGTTTTTGGGGAAAGATACTGGAAGTCATTTTGGACCTTCGTTTCTTCTTTTTTCAGTATGGAATTGTGTATAAATTAGGCATTGCTGCTGGAAGCAAGAGCATTATTGTTTACTTGCTTTCGTGGATCTATGTGGTTGTGGCTCTTGGACTTTACACGGTAATAGCATATGCCCGGGACAAATATGCTGCAAAAGACCACATCTACTATCGTTTGGTTCAGTTCCTTGTTATTATCTTGGCAACAGTTGTCATAGTTGCCTTGCTTGAGTTTACCCGGTTCAGATTTATGGATCTCTTCACTAGCTTATTGGCTTTTATTCCTACCGGGTGGGGATGTATATCTATCGCACAGGTCCTTCGACCCATTTTGCAGAAAACGATGCTTTGGGAGACTGTTGTTTCTGTAGCTCGATTATATGACATAATGTTTGGAGTCATTGTCATGGCCCCTCTGGCCCTTCTATCATGGCTACCTGGGTTCCAAAACATGCAGACCAGGATTCTCTTCAATGAAGCATTTAGTAGGGGCCTGCACATATCCCAGATTGTGGTTGGAAAAAAACCTAAGGCTGCTATGTAAGATAAGGTAACCCTTATTTCCAACTTGATTGTAGCATTTCCTGTGTATCTGGTGATAATTTCTATTTGTTGTTGGAGAACTTTCTTAGCTATTTCACTGAATGCTTCCATTTCCTTTTGTCTGGTCAGTGCTGGAAATGTTTTTTCATTTTCTTGTAGTCTTCCCGGTTGATTGCTGTAATATCTGCAGTTTAATGAAAAATAGTGTCTAATGAACATAATGCTGGATGGAGGTTTAGAGAGGTGTTAATCTCTGAACAATGAACATAGTGTCTAAAGAAAAATATATTAAGGATCAAACAGTCCCCAGAAAAATAATTCGTTGGACACTGTTTGCCTTTCTAATATCAGCATTAGGCTTACATATTAAGGACCTTGTAGAAAATAATGTAAAAGAGAGTGCCATTCTATATGTTATTGATTATTCCACCTCTATATATAGTGGTGGAATTAAAGATAACTACAACTTAATGGATAACAACCAAGGATACCTATCTAAAATAGATAACAAAAGATATGCACAAATAAGAATATTCTAACACTCCCCCTCAAGCTGGAGCAAATATATCGATCATGCCCAGCTTGTTACACAAAACAACAAACTGCTTTGATCCTAATGCCTAGGTAATAATTTTTGCTCTTTGCTCTGAAGGAGTAAAGGGAGTGCAGATTGTTTGACTCATGACCGCCTCACGAATGAAGTGACAATCGACCTCAATATGTTTTGTCCTCTCATGGAAAATAGGATTACTGGCAATATGAATAGCTGCTTGATTGTCACAGTGCATAGGTACAGGGTCATCGTACATGAAACCCAACTCTTTTAGTAGATTCTTCAACCACAAAATCAAATCATATAGATATCACAAGAATCACTAAAATTTTGTTGTGATTTTACAGCTATTTAGAGAATCAATTCATGATTCTCAACACTCCCCTCAAGTTGGACACGGAGATCTTGACTGTAATGTTCAACTTGGACAATAGAAGTGAAAACTTGGACAGACAGTTTTAGGTGTAAAACACTAGTAGAAAGGCACATAGAAGACAACCAGTTTTTAGTTTTAGGTGCAAGACACCAGTAGAAAGGCACTCAACCCATAGAAGACAGCCAGTTTTAGGTGCAAGACACCGGTAGAAAGGTACTCAACCCATAGAAGGCACTCGGTTTTAGGTGCAAGACATTAGTAGAAAGGCACTCAGCTCATAGAAGCAAGGGCAATCGGAAAAGGAGACTAATACACAATTAGGTGTAGAACACCATCATTAAAGGCTTCGTGGAGCCGGTGCAAACAGTGGGAGGAAATAACAAACTCTAGGAGAACACCTCAGTCCAAAAGATCAATCAACATATCATCAGTGGCAAATAAAAAAGATTATAATAGAGAATAGAACACTGAGGCCATGGGTGGTGGGGTGTGGTGGCCGGCGGCGGTGACAGAGGCGCTGGAGTAGCGCAGCTGTGCAAACAGTGGCGCTAGAGCAGCGCAGCGGCGTTAGAGGCGTAGCGAGGCATCGGAACGAGGGCGGCGCGAGGGGATGCGCTGGTTAGCGGCTAGGGTTGAAGGTCGACGGTGGGGGCGGGGGGTGGCGGCGGGACAGATGATGGTGGGTGATTAGGGCTTCACCTGATTAGGGTTTAATCTTTTTTTTTAATTTAAACCTGCTCTGATACCATGTAGAAAATAATGTAAAAGAGAGTGCTATTCTATATGTTATTGATTATTCCACCTCTATATATAGTGGTGAAATTAAAGATAACTACAACTTAATGGATAACAACCAAAGAATACCTATCTAAAATATATAACAAAAGATATGCACAAATAAGAATATTCTGAGAGACCTTAAAGTTTAACCCTCAAATTTCGGATATACCTAGTTAGCTGTCTTATTTTGTTGTTGGTCCTTCTGGAACAAGTTGAAGAATGCAGTTAGTGTGCTCCTGAAATTTGACATTCACATTAGGTAGTAACATTCTTACTTGTGTTAGCCCAAAATCAATAGGAGTTTTTGATGTCTTGAAACTTTGATTTGGTTGTACCTAGGAACACAGATTTTATGGCATGATTGTTTTGCTGCTTCAGTCGATCTGGTGAATTTCACTTAACTTAATGTGAAAATAGTGAGGACATGGCAAACATTACGAACTTCATCGAGAACAGGATCCTAGTTGGATGAGCTCTCATTAACTTGTCACTTAACATTGTTTCAGAGTATTGTTTATGGGGCCTTGAGCAAGTAAGTGATTGTATCCGCAATGTGGGGAAATTTTGAGTTCCTTGATCTATTGTAATTACAAAATAGTGAGAGATGCTAACTTTATTCTGCATCTTCGAGTGATCAAGCATCTGAATCTTCTTTGAAGTTAAGTTTAATTAAATATGAAAATCATCTGGCATGATAATGAATATTATATGCTTTTAAGAATTAAAACCGTTCACGCCTAAGTCAGGGTAGTTGCATGACTGGCAATAGGGCGTTCAAATGCCATTGGCATACAGTTACATTCTATTCCAGATGTCCTGTTGATCTCTATGATGCAACACTGGCAATAGGGTTCAAAACTGGCAATTTATTTCAAGTGATGACAGGTGACTTGAAGTGCTAATAGTTCTTTGCTATGATTCTTCTATTAAATTATTGTTATTTATACATCTGTGTTTGTTTCTCTTCTTATTGTTTTGATATAGACCTTATGAAGAGATTCCCTCAAGTCACTTTTATGCTAAGAGATCCAATTTGCGTCTGCAGGTTTACAGTCGCATTGCAGAATGGACATGTCTGCAGAGTGCAAGGTTCTAATCTGTACGTAGCATCATTTTCCTGTTATTTGTATTTTGACGAGCCGGAGATTTTGAGTAGCGTCTGTTGTGCTGGTCGTTTCATATTTTCGTTACTGTTTGTAATTAGTCAATTCTTCACATAGTTGATGCGTACATTACTAGTTAGATAAGAGATTCTTTCTTTTGTGATTAATTAGCAAGGTTGTTGTAAGATTACATTACGTCGTCCCTATTGTCAGTTGAAATAGTACACCAGCTTACTCACACTGTACCAGATTATGTACTTGTTCTTCTTGTAACTGGTTGAGTTGGAAATTTTGAATCCTTCTGATTTGTTCTGGAATTGGTTTCTTCTGCTTTGCTCATCAGGTCTGTGCTTTCAGATCACTAAGGTTAGTAATGCCGCCAATATGTTGGCAGGTTGAGTGAAGTCCTCCTTACTTCTCCATGCTGATAGATGTTCATCTCCAAGAATCCAACCAAAAGGAATTGAAATTTAGATGAGTCTAAAGTCTAAAGTGCCAGATTGATTTATGTTTTGGTGATCAATGATTTCTTTTTTGGCATTTTAGTTTGATAAAAACAAAAAAATAGTTATAGTTTTATTTTTTTAATTTTTGATAAGTAAAATAACAATAGAGGTAAAAATATTTAAAGAATATAAAATGTGTAAAAATAAATGCTTTTGCATTCAGTGCGATTGGGTAATTTAAAATGATATATTGAAAAGTTGTAAAAATAAAATTGAATTATGATTTGGTGTGAACAGTACTCGATGACAAAGTAAAAAGTGCTCGATGAGCGAGTGAAGTTAGAATTAGACAAATTGTTATTTTGACATTTTAATAATTTTTTTTATCTATTTTTTCACAAAGCAATTTTTGTAAGGCTACAATGGACTTTTAAAACTTGAAAAGTAAAGGTCAGGATTTTTTTTTTGTGGTAAGAGGGTAATTGATGTGGGGTGGACTCTTTATGGGTGATAATTGTATCTCACCCTATTAATTATATATCATATAGAAATTGTATATAACAGAAGTTTCTGCATGAAACTTAGGAATTGCTAATGTAATTAAAAAAAAAAATTTGATTGAAGATGGTAATGTTTTTGTTGCTCCTAATTAATTTTTTTAATATTTTATCTATTTTAATCATCACGATAGAATCATAGCTATTGTATCTCTTTTAACCTTTAATAAAACTTGTTCTCTAATAAAGAATTAATTTCAAACACCGATGATACTCTGAAAAATATAGTTCGCCTTCATCGTCAAACACTATAAATGAAAACATAAAAAAAAAAAAAAAATGATGAATAATGAACTAAGAAGCTAAGCTTTTAGAGATTGTCATATTGATTTTCTAATTTAAGAAATATTGTGTTAGTTTTCAACTTATACACACTCGAAACTCAACGTCCAAAAGATAGCAAAATATAGACAACTCTAAAATAAATGAATAAAAATATTAACTACTATTGAATTTTTTTCCTAAATATAAGATGTCATACTTTGGGTGGGGGGGGGGGGGTTCTCTGTGGACAATGCCACCTAAATCATTTTCTAGTCTTTCATCATATTTATAATTTTGAGATCATACAAACGGGATAAATTACTATCCTCCAAGTGCAACAAAGATTCATTAAACCATTATTTATATATCAATATACACATTTTAACTTTTAAGAAAGCAATTGCATGGACTATCATACATCACATGTGTTTTGTAGCTTACATTATTAAATTGTTGATGTGTAAACAAAGGAATTTTGCACTCGATTAAATAATGACAAATGTCATATAATATATTATTTAACAATTATAATTTTTTTTATTTATATTTTGAAATTTATTAAATTAATTCCAAGTATAAATAATCTATTTAATTGATATTTTAATATATATTTTGTCAACAAATCAGTGGCCGACAAGTGTCAAAATGAAGTATTTCGACCAATCAAATAATGCTTCGTAGTAAAAGATTTCAGTCAATCAGACTGCGCCATGTGGGGCAATTGCATGTACGCTCCAATCAAATCAAGACAAATATTGGTTATATTTATCTCTATAAAAAATACAAATATTAAAGAGATAATGTCATATTGACCAATCATATCATTCCAAATATATGATGTATTTATTTTTTAAATTAAATTATAAAGAGATAATACAAAAGGTGTTTAAGTGCATTCACATCTCTACCTCTTTGACACCTATATAAAGGGTCTTTACACCCTCATTTTACACACAAAGCTCGAGAACGAAAAGTATAGCAGAGAATTACGAATAATTCTCTCTACGCGGTTCTTCAAAGCTCAAGAATATTCAAAGGCGTTCAAGGCAAAGATCAAGTCTTTCATCAAAGGTGCGCCACAAATTATAGCGTTTAATTCGAGGTTATATGCACTAAATCCTTGAATTAACGTTATAAATATTCAAATATCATCTCAAGAAGATCCAAGCGGCGAATCCACTTTCAAATCATCAAATTCCAGTCAAGATTATATCATTTAATTCGAGATTACAGGCGAAAGACTCGAATTAACGTTATAGAAATTCAAATTCAAGTCCAAAGGAGATCTACGTGTAGATTACCCTTTGAATTAGTCAAATTTATCAAAAATATATTTTGGAGGGAATAATCAAAGGATATAATAGAAATTGTACTCACATTGATATTTTAATCCAAATAATTTTATTTATGATAATTTATTTGTATTTTAATTTTTTAGACACAATAAAATTAGCTCTCACAATATAATTCGTCACACAAAACTCTAGAAGATTTAGAAGAGTGCCAAGATTTAACAAGGCGACCCCACAATGCTATTGAAATGTCAAAATCATAGTACATGAATTTAGTGAAAATCAAATAAAAAAGATCTTATTTGTAATTCTCTCTCATCCTAACACTATATATTTAGGACTTGTTCCTCACTAAAATTCAATACTTTCTCTTTAATCCTTATTTCGTATGTTTTTTATCTCTCTAGTTTTGTTCCCTGGACTTATCATAAAGCAGTATTATCCCCATGAGTGGAAGTTGACAATAGATGAAGAAATGTCTGCTCTAATTTCTCGCAATACTTGGGAACTTGTGTCTGCTTCGGCTAATGCGGATGTGGTGTCATGTCCGTGGGTGTTCACTTTCAAGTATCATGCTGATGGGAGTATTGATAGATGTAACGCTGTTTGGTTGACAAAGGTTTAACTTAGACTTACAGAGTTGACTATATTGAGACATTATCCCATGTTGCTCGTCTTAATTCCATCCGAGTCCTATTCTCCTCAGCAGTCAAGCAGGAGTGGCCTACATATCAGATGGACGTGAAGAATGCCTTTTCTATGGTGATGTAAGTGAGTTTGTCTTTATGGAGCAACCTCTGGGATATGTTGCTCAGGGAGAAAATCCACACATAGCGTGCAAACTAAAAGAAAGTGATTGATGGCCTTAAACAAAGTCCTCGAGCTTGATTTAACAAATTCAACAAGATGATTAATGAATTTGAATTTCACATATGTCAGGTAGACCCTTCTTTATTTGTGCAACGAGGACCATCTGATATGATTATTATGGTAGTCTACATTCATGATATTTTAATTTCTGATGACCACCCCCATCCACCACCCACCTTCCATCATCTTCATCAGAATCCTCACCACTCATCACCTCTCCACTCCACATTTTAGACAACCTCAAACCAAAAATTACATACAAGAAAAGCAACTAACAAGAGATTTTCATTTTTTAAACCTTTGGAAGCCATTTGAATGTGACTAAGTAATGCCAAAGTGAATTAGAGTGGTTGAAGAATAGTGAATATGGTAGAGGGTGGGTGAATACAACAATTAATAGGTTCTCAACCATCCCCAACTATGTATTAAAAACTCTATTTTTCTTTATGCAATTGCTTACTCTCAAATGGATCTTTCTTCTAGAGGATAAGTATTTCGTTCGAGAGCGGGATTATATGATGGATATTTTAGTAGTATTATTTATTTATAAGAATATAAAATTAAATTTTTATATATAAGTGATAAATATATACACACAATCACATTATACAATTCCAACTACAAATATTGCATATATTATTTTTAAATTAACTTCGCTATTTGTTGACAATAGCACTCCTTACTCCATCTCTCTACTAATATCAAATTTAGGAAACAATTGAATGTCGTTGGTAATTTTTTTTTATTAAAATTCCTTAATTCGATCTACAACCACATCGCTTTTAAAATTGAGAGAACAATTCCGACTATAAACATAAAGACATGGAAATAGTATTTCTAAGGAATAACTACATTCTCCTCCCCTAAGGTTTGGTGTAACTATTCATGTGTTGGATAATTACATCTAGCACCCTAAGGTTTACTTCCATCTAATAAATAAGTCAATCTGTTAGTCAAATTTATTGAATTTACTGATATTAACAAAAAAACTGAATAAAAATTGATATTTACCCCCAATTCACTGATTACTGACTTATTGCAGGTCAAATAATTTTTTTCGAACTAAACTACCCTTATAACCGTGAAGACGAATAAGGATAATTTGATCATAAAATGATTTATTTGACCTGCAAGAAGTCAGTAGTAAGTCAATCAGGGGTTAATATAGATATTGTTCTATTTTTTTGTTAATATCAGCAAATTCGATGAATTTTGACTGACGAAGAGACTTATTTGTTAGATGGAAGCAAACTTTAGAGGTGCTCGATATAATTTTTTAAATTATAAGAGATTTATGTGTAATTATATCAAACCTGAGGAGAAAAAAGAAATATAATTATCCTTATTTTTCATCCTAATTTTGTAGGCAATCTATATAGGCTTAAATTTTTTTATTATAAAAAGAAAATTATTTTATATATTTAAATTAATTAATAAAATGATAATGAGAGTCGCGGTCACAGACCGTGACTCCACACTTTTTTTTTTATCCGCGACTCCAATAATGAGAGTCGCGGTCTCAGTTCGCGAGTGGAGTTGCGGATCCTGTCCGCACCTCCCCATTTTTCTTCTTCTTTTTATATAAATTGTATTTATTACTTATACTTATTTATAATTTTAAATTTACAAATGGTAATTAATAATAACTTTAAATTTATTCTATGATATCTAATAAATAATTACACAATTAATAATTTACATTTATAATAATAATAATAATAATAATAATAATAATAATAATAATAATAATAATAATAATAATAATTATTATTATTATTATTATTATTATATTTACTATTATTTCTTATCATTATTAAATTTAATATTTCAAACCGATTAGATAATTAAATAAAAATACATTTAAATAATTTACTAAATATAATAAATAATAATGTCAAAAGTTTATTAGTTAAAAAAATCAATTAACTATTGCATTATTTAATTAACTATTACATTATTTATCGTGGACGACCCTGCACAAGCACATATTGGGGCTTACAACACATACTATACATTGATAGACGACAAGAGATGACAAGAAATGATTATGTTTAGACCACCCATTTCGAACGAAAGACATACAAAGTGTGGATATTGGGAACAATACAACAACATAACACGTCCTTTCGTTTTGTCATCTTCTAATAGGCGTGTGAAAAGTGGGTACCAACCTGAAGATGCATGATGGACATTATGGTATGTCATATAATATAAAATATTTTTTATATTAAAATTTATATTTTTTACATATGTCAGCCTCAACAGATACATTCCTTTCGTCAAAGTACTCAACCTAGACCAACATATGTCGAAGGTCTCAATATGTTGTTGAATAGATATGATGCCATATTAGACAATATTTATGAGTTCGCATTCAAAAGAAAACCCACCAAAATAAATAAAATACTTCGTCCACGTCCCACAGACAAAGGAGAAGTTGTAACTGAATATCTACTAGTTCAATTGAACGTGATAATATTGGGGTGGATATAGCTGGTCCTTCTACAACGTATACATTTCAAGATTACTATGTCCTCACCGCCACAACAAGATGATTGGTTTCAATCAACTCTATACATGCCAAGTTATGTAGAATTTTATTCTGCACATGTTGATCTTGATCTTGACTTTGATATTAATCAACCACATGCACCAAAATATACTGTTTCATCAATTCTATTTTCCTCATTTAATACATATCGTGAACATGATGGAGTCCAATTTTGCAACAATATCAAGTCGGTTGCATATTAATGTCGATGATGATGATAATGAACAAATGAGCCAATACAGAGCGTGATTGAGGAAATAAGAAGACCTCGACGCCAACACCACTGACGTAATTGTAGGACAGATGGTCATTTTTAACATTTGTAGTAATTATCGTAATATTTAAAACAATTGACCTTATTTTTTTATTAATAAAAATTTAAAATTATTATTAATTATAGTTAATAAATAATTAAAATTAATAATTATAACAAACAATAATAAATATACTTATTATATATTACAATTAATAAAAATTAAAATTATTAGTAATTATAATTTATAAATTTAAAATTATAAATAAATATATATAAAAAAAATTAGGAGTTGCTGACTGGGTCCGCGACTCCTCTAATTGGAAGCCACGGACTGAGACCGCGACTTGGAGTCGGGGTCAGAAATTAAAAAAACAAAAATTAATTTTGTTTTATTATTATTATATTAATTAATTTAAATATATGAAAATAATTTTATTTCTTTTAATAATAAAAAATAAATAAGCCAATCTCTATAGCCCTAGACTTTTGTGGAGCGAAATGAGTAAGGCATGAACCCCACCAATCAGTGCCGACAGAATTCGAGCACCCTTCTCTTTCTTTCTACGTCCACTTACCACGTTTTTAAGTCTTAACTCACATTCATACACTTTTATTTCAAATAACCAACAACTACCTTTCCCTTTTCTCATTAAAAATTAGCTTTAAACCAAAAACAACTTAAAAAAATTAATTATTATTTATTAAAATTTTTTATTACAGAAAAAATAATAATATAAAAATAATTATAATACAAAATAAATAATTTTAAAAGATAATTTTCAGATTTAAAAGCAGACAAAAAAAACATATTAATTAATAATAAAATCACACTTTTTACTAAATTTGTGGGTGGAGAAAAAGGAAATCAAGAAAAAAAAAAAACACTAAAAGGGTCCTTTCCTTTAATATAAGTGGCTATTGTGGCATGTTATTTCTACGTCCATATCATAAATAAATTTTTATATTTTAAAATATAATATATAAGAGCGAAATATATAAACCAATACATTATAATAGAAAGAAGAAAGAAGAAAAAAAAACTAATTTATCAGTTAACATAATATTTGAAAAGCTGAATAATTATCTTATCAGTTGAAGGGTATTTTAGTTTCACAAAAGAATTAGTGCGGCGGTGTAATTAACCGTCGTTTGTGAGTGTGGAGACCATTTCCTTTTCATATAGTATAGATACGAGTAATTTGTGGCACACTCTATATGTGTTAAAAATTTATAATACTAGCAGTGGTGACATGCAGTCGGTACTTCCTGCGTATATATAATAAATACATTTTCACGTTTTATAATATATATTGTAAATAAGAGTAGAATATATAAATCAACACACTATATTAAAAAAAAAAAAGAAAACTAAATTATTAAAACTTAAAAAGTTGATTATGTTAGTTATCTTAGCTTTTTTGGAATCACAGAAAATTAGTGCGGCGGTGTCACCAACCGTCATTTTTTAGTATAAAAAATATATTTTTTATATTAATATAGATTATTTAAAATAAAATATTTTATTAAATGTATAAAAAAATAGTGTCAAAAAATATGCATGGAAATTTAAAATAAAATTAAAAATAGCCGGGGGAAAGTTAGATAAATATATAAAATAATTAGATTAAATATTTAAAAAATAGTATAGATTAGTTAGGTTTGGGACTGAATAACGGATCAGAGGCATCCCACTTGCTATTGCAGGCCACGTGCTTGATCAATATACTGACAAAAGCAAAGGAAGTTTATTGAGTCAAACCCACATCTGAATCCAGAGTGTAGAGTGGGAAAATGGATGTTGCTTTGCTGGGTAGCGATGCTGGAGAAGCTGACGGCAGCCCAAGAAGAAATCGTCAGCATGGGTTCCACCGAAGATCAGATGCTATTGCATATGGATCAACCTATCAAAGGGCTGCTGCTTTGGTTGATCTCGTACGTTGATTTTCTTCAATTTCATTTTGACTTGTATTTTGATATTAAAAACTGAGAGAATCTTCTTTTTCAGATGATAACTAAATGTGGTGTTGTGGGTATTAATGTCTTAGTGTATTGTTCGTAATTGGTAATGGAAGGATCATCCAAACTCTAAAAAGTAGAAGTTTTGTTTAGTTTGAGACATTGTACTCTTGTCCTTGTGGAGAAATATGAGCGGTTAAGAAATTTGTGAAAGCGATTAGTTCTTCATTCCATTATTGTAAGAGACGTTCATGACTTTTATGCAAGTAAGAGTACATCTGGGATGACTTTTGTGCAATTAAGAGTACTTCTGCAAAATTTATGTGTTGGACAGGCTCGTTTGTTGAAATAAAATGTGTCCCTGACCTTGTTTTTAATTCTGGCTTCTGAATTTATGGATGTCAAAAACGTTTCCCTCGGAGATAGAGTGTAAAGTTCCTTTTAGTTTTTCCATTGCTTATGAAACTTGATGAAATCATAAGGGGACGTTTGATTTCTGAAGTTTAAGAATTGGTTGGTTATGTGATATAGGGTGTGGAGGAAGCCAACATTGGAAAGTGAAACTGAAGCTTATTTGCCGCAAATTTCGAGATTCTGGAAATTTTATTTGTAATCTATCATTATAAGATTTAAAGGTCAAATGCTGTAGTAAATCACCAAATGTTTTCCATCTTATTGCTTTTTCCTCCCCTCTTCTCCATGCCTTTATCTTGTTGTAATAAATGAATATTTCTTTTCATCCTACATCTTACTGTAATAAAAGAACCTTTATTTTTGCCAATCGCGTTGTCTATAAGCAGATGGTCCCCAAAATTTTCTGGCTAGTTCTATATGACGATGCCATGTGTACTTTCTCAACATTTTCTGTTTTAGTGGAAGTTCCGTAGGATTAAAGGAGAACCATGTGAACTTTGGATTGTCTTTTTCTAGGAACCTCTCAGGGATGGGAGTTTGCACGAAATTGTTGATTAAGGAAGTTAAATGAATTCTGAAGATGTCTGCTTCTATAATGACTATAGCAATGACGACAACTTTTTGCTACTTGGAAGTCGTGTAGAGATAGCAAAGAAGTGGATGAAGCGATTAAACTTGGATGTGTAATTAATAACTGTATCTAATATACTTAGGATAAGGAGACTCAACCAATCTACAAAGAATTGACTGAAGGTGATAGAAACTCACTTACTTACTGACATAATTAGGGCTTCTGATATTTGAAATTTATCTGTTGTCATGCAAATCCGAGTACATCCAGTCTTAGGTTATCAAACTTGAATTTTCTCCATCGGGCGCAGTATGTCACTATGTAATGCAGCACTCCATAAAGGACTGAGTAGGTCAATAAGCCTCTTTTGACACAATGGTAGTGGAGATGGATATCGGTAAAGTGAAGTTCCGTTGACCTCCATAGATGTCCTATATGATGTGAGCTCCTTCCGGCTATTTGAACTAGCTAGATGACAGCCCAATGGAAGACCGGGAAATATGAAAAGGAAGTGCTGGTGAGTAATCTGTTGCAGCGGAGGTCTCTCTAGGAGTGGAGTCTTATATAAAGCTAATGATCTGTTCACCGGTACTCTAAAAGATAGTCAACTCGAAGGGGTGCATGAGCTGCCTTTTTAATAGCATAAATCTACTTTCTCAACTGCTTGCTATTCGAATATCAAGAAAGTCCTCTCAACTCCTTAATCCTTTTTTTTTTCCTTTTGTATTCTCTAGTTGAATGCAGTCTGTTGTTCCACTCTATAAAGGTCACCCTATTAATTTAAGGACTGTTGGGGTGTGGAGCCTAACCCAATATTTACGGCGTTATATTTTATGGTAAAAGTTATGATATTTTACCGATACCCTAGTAAATAATTGATGTATGGCATTTGTAACACATAAATATATCCTAGTAAAATAGATAGTTCCAATGGATGTGGGAGTATTGTCTCTGAACCATGTAACAATTTGTGTTGTTTGTTTAATTTTTTTTGCACATATTCTACGATTTGTCAAACAATTTCCTAACAAGGACTCATTAAACACTGTCGAATTCCTTTTGCTTTTCTCATATATCTCAAACTTAATCTTTTTATCCAATGAATCATGGGAAGCAATTCTTGTGAGCACTTCAGTGACTCAGATGTGCTACCTCTGCTTTGTCTTAGCTCCTCCTGAAAACACACAAAAAAGAACTGTGGGTTTCAGATGGATAAGTTTTGGCTTGTCACATGTGGGGTTAAGGTTTTCTCTATTTCTCAATTTTGGAGGATTACAATTCATATTCTAGCATCTCTCTCTCTTGTGTTAGCTCTCATGGTAAATTTAGTGAGGTAGCTACTCCCCTTCCACTATTTTCTAGTTGAGGTAAGTATTTATCCAAAATTCCCTTGCCTGTGTATCGTACCTCATAGATTCCCCCAATTTTTCCTTTCTTCATCCTATGTATCTTACCCTGTTCATGGGGCTTATATTTAAAGTAATAGCAACCAAGAAAGTGTTAAAGTGCAAGTACTTGTAGTATCTCCTTGCATGATCCTATTATGAGGTCTACTCTTTATCGCACTAATACGAGTACATGGTTTTATCAGATTGACCAGCTTCACCGGCGCTTCATATGTAGTGGATCAAAGTCATAATTGAACTTATCTAGGCAATGCTATATTATACTTTTAGTTAAAAAGAGAGTCAGGAGAGTAAACTGTTCTTAGTAGATTCACAAGATCGTTATATTTCAACATGGACAACATATAAGTGTTTTAAACCCTGTTTTTGTTTGTTTTGGAAAACAAAGCCAGACCTTGTGTTACAGTCTATTCGTTTGAGCCTTGTCTTGTGGACAATGGGATGGACTGGATTCACTGAAGCAACAAGGATATACATAGTTGAGCATGGATCATTAACACATTGTTACCTAACCGTTAAGTCAGATAGTGAGGAATAAGCAGTCCAATGTATTGGAAGTGTTTATTTTGTTGAATCATTTCGGGAGATACCTATGGTTGTTGGTGTATCTTTTTATGACAATTTCATATGTTTGCTGCCATTGCAGGCTGAAGATGGAGTCGGCATACCTGAGGAAATTCTTGACCAGTCAAGCTTTGGGAGCTCCTTAAAGTCGTACTTAAGATTTATACAATTTGATTTCCTTTGGTCCCTCAACTACTTTGCTTTAATCCTTCTGAATTTTTTTGAGGTCTGTGTCGCTATTTAGTTCTTATCTATGTACCTTCATAATTTGGCCAAAAGTTTTCCCTGACATACAAATGGCTTGTTTGGATTCTCAGAAACCTCTATGGTGTTCTGAGCATTGCAGTAATAGGGAGTACTACTTTCTAGGACAGCTGCCATACTTGACTGGTCCAGAGAGTCTCATTTTTGAGGTAAGCTCTAAAAGTAAATGAGTTAATTTGCATGTGGTAATTCTCTGAGTTGTTGGATTGGTATCATTTTATCTATCAATATAAGTTTCTAGATATTAACTTGTTCATAGCATCATCAGTTGTGAAGTTTGGATAATTTTTGTTCAACATTTTTGCTCTCTCTGGATTAAAGCTCTTCTATTGGGGGTAAAGTATTTTGAGCAAATTTTACCCCCATAAAAGAAATAATCTTTCTCCACTATTTATCTAGATATTTCCCCTTTATCTCCGTGCCTCGTCAATTTAGCTTGCTCAGTTGGTGCATAACCGTGGTGTCCTAAGCTTAAAGCTCAGTTCGCACAGGAAGGCTACTTTGAAACGCTTAAAGCAACTGAGCTGTTTACTTAAAACTTTGGCAGTTATGCTTTGAACAACTATGCAGCAGTTAGTTATGAGAAAAGTAATCAACAATTTCTTTTAGTAGTTTGAAGGAGTAATTCTTCTAAACATTACATTCCAGATTAATTGAGGAATCCACAAATCCCAACTCTTATGTTAGGTGATCCACAAAGATCTCTAACTCCCTTGGGACTGCACACAGGAGTTGGTTTCTGAAAGTTGGTGTACACAGAGCTTAATCTGACCACAGCTAAGCTATATGAAGATTAGCTAGATACTGATAAAGATTAAAAGTCCTTAGATAACTGAACTCTACACCTAACTCAACTCTTTCTTCTAAGTTAAACTACTCCATTGTTGGGAGTCCTCAACTTCTCTTAGTGACTTTTACAAATGTCCTTTACCTCTGCTCGATCATTTGCATTTAAAGATTGCTCTAAATTGTGTTATGGTGTTACGAAAATATTTAAGGTGTTATGAAAAATATTTCTCTGGTCCTCTGAATCCCTTTTTTTAAGGTTTTATGAAAAATTTGCCCATTGTTAAGCTTTGTCCATTATGATATGTCCTTTAAGTCCTTGTTGGCCCATTTTACTGTCTTTCTGTCCTTACTTATAGCTATAGTCCTTTTATGGTAGGCGGAACTGTCCATTGGTTCGGACTTGTATTCCACTAATCTTCAGACATTGCTGCTGTATTGTCTCATTAGTAACTCAGCTTGGCCTTCACTTCACTGCCTGTGTCACCCATGTCACCCAATGGCCAGCAACTCAGCCTTTGCATGATATTTTAGTTGTCTGCTGTCTGGCTTCTTGAAGTCTCATCTTCAAGTCGCTGATTCCTTGAATCTGCTTGGGAAAAGCCTCAACATGTGTAAGCTATCATATAAGAATTACAAGAGTTCATGGTCTTCTAAACACTAGACTTATTCATCT
Source organism: Sesamum angolense (assembly GCA_034509725.1). Taxonomy (NCBI): domain Eukaryota; kingdom Viridiplantae; phylum Streptophyta; class Magnoliopsida; order Lamiales; family Pedaliaceae; genus Sesamum; species Sesamum angolense. The sequence goes on from JACGWL010000015.1 coordinate 349,291, forward strand.
TTAAAATCTGATTACATTAATCCTAGCATATGTGATGTAACATTTATACTCTATCCAGTGCTATATAGCTAACAGTAGACAATCTTACTATAAATGAAAAATGATAAATTTTCTGCATCAGTGCCACCATTGCTAGAATAATGGGGTAGTGGTAGTTCTTTATCATCTAATCATAACCTCATGTATCTGTAATTTTTTGGTGGTGTTTTGTGTTGGACCTCTTGATTTCTCATGGATTCAACTTTTTGTTTTTCCTTCTGCAGGGTGTAACTCTGTTGATTCTCATTGTACATATACTCTTTCCCATAACATATGAAGGTGTCAATATCTTCTGGAAGAATCATCTTAATAAACTTAAGGTACATAGTTTATTACATAAAAATTACGTAATTTGCTTTTTGTTTCTGTTTAAGTGAGAAGTTTTCAACAGCATGAAATTAATGTGTAAGTCAGTTATTTGCCATGTCAATATTTGGTGTACTCATGAGATCACTTTCTTCAATTATTTCTCTCTTTTCTAGGCATGTCCATTCTGATACATTTGCCCCCTCATGGCAGAACTAGTATTTGCACCCTTTCAATTAAAAATAATTCTAGAGGGCCTATGAGTTTTTTCTGTAGCCACTTACAGGATCCAAAATCTACTCTGGTGATTTAAGCTAATTGTTTCTCATACTTTCCTTTTCCTATTCTACATTTGCAATCACACAATTAAAACCACTTATTTTCTTTCATTCAATCTACTTCAGCAAAACAATTCAATAATGCTAAACCCCCTGCTTAGCACACACAACTTTCAAAAAAAGATACATCCAGTAATGTTAACCGGTGGATCACATAAATGGATATGGTGTTTGGATGTGTAATGAACTCAAAAGGCAGATTCTTTATGTTTTTATTCCATGATATCTCATAAGTTCCTTGGGATCTGTAGACATACTTGTTGCTGTTTAGGATGAATAATGCCTTTTGATTTGGACTATGTCACCTGGAGTTCAAGTGATTGCATTTTTATGGTTAGCTGCTTAGTTGTACATGCATACAATTTGATGGTTGCTAGGTTTGCTTAGGTTCTTAGTTAAGATTTGAAAAAGTTGGGAACATAATGGGCTTCTTGTGGGGATGGAGTATGTAGTGGTTGAGGGTATTATTGAAACAAAACTATGTACTTTATAACAAGGGATAGGCATTTAGATATGGAAATAGGAAGTCAACAATTTTTTATGTGATTTTGATAACGAGAGGATTATGCTATTCTGACTCCTGATAAAGTTTATTTTTGTATCAATATCTGGCATCTTGAGGTGCTTGTGCACAGTAAATTCATCAGTCTGGTAAAGAAAAATTACTACAAGTAAAAATCTTACATCAATCACTAAGTTGTAGAAAGATAAAATAAAAGAGGGTGCCTATGTATTTATTATTGATTATTCTACTCTATATATAGAGTTGAAATTAAAGATAAACTACAACTTAATGGATAACAACAAAGATATATCTAGAATAAGATAACAAAGATAAGAATGATAATGATTAAATCCTGAATTTAACACTCCCCTCAAGTTGGGCATGGAGATCTTGATTGTAATGTTCAACTTGGACAAAAGAAGCGAAAACTTGGACACAGTTGTAGGTCCATAGAAGACAACCAGTGTAGAAGACAGTCAGTTTTAGGTGCAAAAACAGTAGAAAGTCACTTGGCCATAGAAGAAAACCAATTTTAGGTGCAAGACTCCAACAGAAAGGCACTCAGCATCATCAGGTGGAGTTGTATCGAGGAAGTATGACCACCACGTAACAAGACACCGGAGAGGAAGGTGTGGCAGTGGCAGCTGCAGCCATTTTAAAACAAGGGAGAATCAGTCATTTAGGCCATGGGCGGCGGAGTACATCGGTCCGGCGGCGCGAGCGGCGGGAGTTGGTGACCGAGGCGCTAGAGACCGAGCCGCCTGAGCGCAGACAGATGCGCCGCGGCGGAACAGCCGCGGAACGAGCGGCGCAAAGCGAAGCGCCAGAGCGGCGCTCTGACTGCTCGCGAACAGAGCCGGAGCGGCGCGCGGTGGGGCGCGGCGGCGCGAGGACAGCGCCGAGCTGCGGCGTGCGGTGGGAGCGGTTTGGAGCCGAAGGTCAGCGGCTGCGGGTGGGTTGCGCGTGGGGGGGTGGGTGTGGTGATTAGGGTTTCACCTAATTAGGGTTGAAAAATAAACCTGCTCTGATACCATGTAGAAAGATAAAATAAAAGAGAGTGCCTATGTATTTATTATTGATTATTCCACCTCTATATATAAAGGTGGAATTAAAGATAACTACAACTTAATGGATAACAACCAAATATACCTATCTTGAATAGATAACAAAAGATAAGCACAAATGATAATGATAAATCCTGAATATTCTAATGTTAGGGTTTCACTGATTGGGATTAGGGTTTCACTAATTAGGGTTTAACCCTTTTTTTTTTTTTTTAAACCTGCTGTGATACCATGTAGAAAGATAAAATAAAAGAGAGTGCCTATGTATTTATTATTGATTATTCTACCTCTATATATAGAGGTGGAATTAAAGATAACTACAACTTAATGGATAACAACCAAAGATACCTATCTAGAATATATAACAAAAAGATAAGCACAAATGATAATGATAAATCCTGAATATTCTAACATAAGTGATGGAAATAAAAAGTTAACCATTGACGTCTTGCATCTGGCATTCTGAAATTAACTTATGTTGGTTGTTTCTTTAAACGATTAAGGCATAAGCAGATCTCTCACTTGTTCAAGCAATGGTAAACTAGAGCATCTTCATGTGTATATGACTGGGCATTGATCTTTTCTTTTTTCTTTATTCTTTAAATTGGAAAAAAGAATGGATCTTATATGCCGTAAAAAAAATTCTGGGCCTTATGTTGTAACTTTATTGTTTTCAAGACTACAATATTAAATTTGAAGATTTTTTATGATCAGTGTGTCATAGGGTTGTTTGACCTAGTTGTTACTTTCATGTGGTCGGTTTGTGTTATGCATATATTATACTGCTCCATAGTAGAAATACGGCACCAAACCTGTGGGCCTTTGGATCAATGTCTTCACATCTTTTCCTGATGACGACCAAGCTGTGACAGCTGAATATCCTGGGGAAAAAGAAAGAAAACCATTTTTGTTGTATGATGCTAAGTCGGACCTGCATATACATATAAATATATATATATATATATATATATTATCTCCATTCTCCTATAAATGCTACACCTAAGTTTGGGCTGCTGTTAGTTTCTATTGTTTGACTTCTCAGAAAAAGAAATAGGAAAGAGAAAAGAATACAAGAAAAGTTTTGACATAATATAACATCTACAGTGGAGATCATGATTTTTTGTGATAGAAGAAATTACAAAAGTAAGCTGCCTAGGGAAATGGATGCCAGTGTGATATATGACGGCATTTTCCTTTCTGATACAGAATAATATGATAACAATAGTTCTGTTATTTTCCCTAACATTTTCCTCCTAATAATTGCTATCTGGTACACTGATAGTCTTTTTCAATTCCTGGAAGTGTTGCAACCTTGTTTTCATTATAAAAGGTCTAAACAACTAAAAACATTTCTGGAAGTATAGTGTTGAGATTAATATTAAGCAAACGTGGTATATTAACTGAACAAACAAGATTGTAAACTATCTGGTAATTTTTCACTGTTACTGATCACCACTTATCCACCAAATTCAAGAAATCTATTGCAAGGACTGTCCTGAACCCAAATCTGGCTATCTCTTATGCGATCTCATGATACTCTTGTTTCCACAAGCGAAATTATGTTATTGAATTGAAGTTGTGAGAGATGCTGCATGCTATATATTAACAAACTTACAAGGTGCCTAGCCTATAAAATGTTCCATCCATGAGTCAACAAACGCTAGAATGGATTGGAAACTAGATCATTATTCTTCTACTTGCTAATTGGCCTTCCTGTTTTCTCCCTCCAAATCACACAGTAACTGCAAAGATTTGAAATTCCAAAATTATTATCATCCATACTTACTACAAGCATCACTACCATTCAACCATGATGTTGGTCTGAGCTCCACTTTACTAATTAAAAGTCAATGATCAGGTTATAGTGAACGACACTTCCTGCATTCTCATTGACTTAGTCCACACATGCTCAAATTGGCAGAATGCGTCTATCAGACAGTTCTTTAAAATCATCTTATGTTCTATAGTTGGCAACGAAAATTAAGGTCATAGTTCTCTTATGGCATTATAAACTGAAAATGCATATAGCAAAAAGTCTTGGGCTTGTGCAAAGTGCATTATTGGGAAATATAGAAACTTATTATTTTTATTTATTAATGCAAATTATTATATAAATCTGTGACTCTTAATCTTCTCCTTATTTTTTCCCTTTATTTCAATTGCAGGTGCTTTTGTTGTTAATATTGATTATTGATCTATCAATCTACGCTATATATCTTTCTCCAGTGGCGTTCTATACTCTTCCATTCAGGATAGCACCCTACATCAGGGTTGTATTTTTTGTTCTTAACATCAGGTAACGGTGCCATCCACCTTGCGTTGTCCTCCTGGTGCTTGGTCTCTTTATCTATATGGGTTCCTACTCTTCATGCCTGGAAAGTTGTGAGATAGTAAGACTTAAATGTAACATATTCATATTGGAACTTGTTAGAGATATTTCTTTTAGCCTTAAACTCTCGATGAGATAGTCATTCAACAATGTATTGGAGTCACGCCAAACAAAAGGTCCAGTATTGGAATCTCACAACAGACCATTTTATGAAGAGTGAGTTTTGACAGAACTATTGCATGCAGACATATTCCAAACTTTTAAATGAAATGGTTATTCAACAGAATTATTGGCTTGAAAAAGCAGTTATATTTTCCATAGGGTGGACCATCAACATTGAGATCTATTTTGCAGTTGTTATAATTGTTTTGCCCTGAGATTTAGAATTGTCAACGGAACTTGTTTCGGTTCCCATAGCTATTTATGCGATAAAATTTCCTTTTCTCTTTTCCCTTTCCAACGGAGAAACACAACCCTGATGCATCTGCATAAAGTGAATAATGTTTCTTATTTGGAATTCCGTAGTTGGTAGCATAAGAATGTCGCTTTCTAGTTGTTAGAAGAATAAGCATATATGTAATGAGGTAAAGTGAAGTGTAGTTTTGTCTGATACCATTTGTAGCGGCTATCAATTAAGATCTCTTTGTATGAGTGCGTGCACGTCTATACATGTTTCTGTTTGTCTGTGTGTGCGCGTGCACACACATCTATATGTCTGCCTGTCTGTAGTTATGTCTGTGTGCATGTATGTCATTTGTTTATTTGTGTGTCATCAGTCTGCTTTTATTCGGTGAAAACAGCCAAAATTGGACCCACTTTTAATTGCTTACATGAGTCCAATGAGAATAGATGTGCCCGGCAGAAATGGATTGTGCCTGGAGGAGGTATGAGTGGATCGGAAGGAAATTTTTTCAGATGGTTCCCTAGATCTGTTATTTGCAAACTGGATATTCAAGAAAACAAGGTCTCTAATAAATATAGGCTGATTGGAATAAAGTATATGGTCTTCAAGGATCTTAGTGATATAGTTTGTCTGACAGTATTATTGAGGATACATGAGTCTACATTGCCTTGCGGCATGCACTTTGGACTGTTCTTTATGAGGTAGTTATCATTTAGGAGCTTTGCACATCTATAAATTCAGCAGTTTTGGAAAAATAACCATTGACATTATTTTACTATCTGTTTTTAAAATAATTACTATATCAGGGTGGACACTGGTTAATCATAATATGGATTCAATTTTTGGCTCACAAATGGTTGAGATAAAAAGGAGGAAACCAGGGCTTAGTATTTGGTCGTGATGAAAATTCAGCAACTGGATAACCGTTGAGATTTTTCTTTAAATGATCACATTGGAAGAGATTAACTATTGCGTTTAGTTTCTTGAGTGAACTTCTGCTGACACATATGAAGTGCATAATTTGTTGTATCATCCTGAAAGATATGCACTCTCCATTGAATATCTCGTGTTTGCGTTATCAAATTCAAATCCAATTATGATAAGATGCAGATTTCTTCAATTTTTAGGGACATACGAGATAGCATCATCATCCTGGTTGGAATGCTTCTCACATATCTCAATGTCCTGGTGCGTCTACTGCTGCAAAACTCACTTAATATATATCTTTCATTTTTTTTTTAAATCTTTTAGTAATTACAAACAATGACATCAGTAACTCTTTTCAATGTTTTTTTTCTCTCTCTTTTGATGGGTGGATAAAATGCAGGCTTTATGGCTTTTATTTCTTCTGTTCTCTTGCTGGTTGGCATATGTCATTTTTGAAGATACTGAACAGGGAAAGACTATTTTCACTTCATATGGCGCAACATTGTACCAAATGTTTATTTTATTCACCACTTCCAACAATCCAGATGTCTGGATTCCTGCATATAAGTAAGTGGTGAACTTTGAATCTTGTATGTCATTTGCCATCTTTTTGAGAACTTTTGTGTCAATGAATGCTGACTGGGTTGCAAGTATGGTGAATCTCATGAAGCTATAATCAGTTATAAAAAAATTTCTTATATTTTTTGGTATTTCCCTAGTGTTCCTCATGTATTAGTTGTATGTTCTTTTGTAGGGCCTCTCGTTGGTATTGCCTGTTCTTTGTCCTGTATGTGCTGGTGGGTGTTTACTTTGTGACCAATTTGATCCTTGCCGTTGTATACGATAGCTTTAAGAGTGAGGTATGCTTTCAGTTATTGACTATTTTACAGAATGTATTAGTAGTTGATTTATTTGAAAGCACTTGAATAAGATATCAAACAATAATGATCAATGGTATTATTTAAAACATTTATGTTATTAGATTTTGGAAGGGTTAAATGCAAATTACCCCCTGTGTTATATGAAATGAGCAAATTACCCCCCTGTGAAAAAAAAATAGCAAATTACCCCCCTGTGTTTTTCATAATATAGCATATAAGCCCCCCACGCGATTTCGTGCCATTCACGCGCCTTTTTTTGGTATTTTATTTTTTTTAAATTTTTAGTTATCAAATTACATTTACATCCTTATTTATAACCATTGGATCTGATTGAATCTAAGGCTCAGATTTAATTAATAAGATCAATGGTCCAGATTCTACTAAATTTGATCAACGCTCTAGATTGAAAGTAATATTTATAATATATATATATATATTTACATAAATTTAATTCAAAATATATGTATAATATATTTTTATTATTTAAAATTATATAAATGTATATATATATATATATATATATCTAGAGAGAGAGAGAGAGAGGCGGAGGAAGGCGGCGCCGGCGACGGGAAAGGTGGGGGCGGGAGACGGGGAAGGGGGAGAAAGTGGGGGGCCTGTGACGGGAGGAAGGGGAAGGTGCGAGGGGGGAGCGACGGGGAATGGGGGAGGGCGATTGACGAGGAAGGGGGGAAGGTGGGGGGCGGGCGTCGAGGAAGGGGGGAAAGGGGGGGGCGACGGGGAAGGAGGGAAGGGGGCGGGGGCGGCGACAGGGAAGTGGGGAAGGGGGCGGGCGTCGAGGAAGGGGGGAAGGGGCAGGGCGGCGACAGGGAAGGGGGAAGGGGGACGGCGGCGACGGAGAAGGGGGGAGGGCAGGTGACGGGGAAGAAGGGGGGAGGGCTGGGGCGGGCGACGGGTTGGGGGCCAGGCAACGGGGAAGAAGGGGGAAGGAGGGAGGTGGGCTGCGGCGGCGAGGGGAGGGGGGCGGCGACGGGGATGGCGGCTGGGGGGGGGGTGGCGTGCCGACGGGGAAGAAGGGTGGGGTGGGGTTTGTTTTTTTTTGTTTTTAAGAAATATATATTATTTATAAATATTATATATAATAAAATTAATATAGATTATATTTAAATATAAAATAATATTTTATTCTTAAAAATTAATTGAAATCGCACATGAGGGGCGTGTAATGCACTCTCAGGTTCAGGGGGGCAAATTGCTTTATTGTTTAAAATATAGGGGGGTAATTTGATAAATTTTTTTTTCACAGGGGGGTATTTCGCACATATCGTATATCACAGGGGGGGCAGCATGCATTTTTCCCGATTTTGGAAACCTATAATTAGTTAATCATAAGATAAGATAATTTGACATTGCATTTGAGGAAATAAAGCATCTAAAAGATGATTTGACTACTTTAACAATAGAACATTTGTATCTGGATAGAGGTAGTATTTCTCTTATTGTACTAAAAGGAGTAGCGCAGGCTCCAAATCTTAGTCCAGATATAGAAGACACATGCTAGCAAGATTTTATATTTCTTTTCCACAAAAATCTTGATAACCTTGTAAATGTGGATCATCCGACTTCAGAGAACTTGACAAGTACATATCCATTTTGCTTTGTAGCTAGTAAAACAAGTTGCTGAGAAGGATCGTACGAGAACCAGGATATTGAAAGCAAAACCTTGATAATGTGAGAGTTTTTGACTCCCTTGCATCATATGTAATTGTTAGTTATCCTTCATGGTTCCTGTGCTTTCATGAAAAGATTGTGAAACATCTTAGCTCGTTTTTACTATGTTATTATATGTTAAATTTCATATGTTGATAGCATCCCCTGATTCACCCAATATTTACCACATGAGTTGAAAAGTATTGGGTATTTATTTAGTTGTGACCAAAACTTTCTTAGCCATTCATAGTATTTCTTATATCTTACACATTAATGCCCTTGCTATTCCGAACTGGATTTTATCTCATGTAACTGATGATCGTAATCAATAAATGGAGGCGTATTTACAAGCTTGCTTGATTTATATTTTGAATTCTGATCCCTTCTTCACATATTTGGTACTTGGCAGAATCTTGGTTACCTTAACAAAGATCAGTGCATTCGCCTGTTCGAAGAACTGAACAAATACAGGTATAGTTTACTTTTCCATGAGAAGTTTCCCTTATAAGTGTTTTTGCCACCAGGATCATTTCAACTCAGTTTTTCTCCATGCAATGGGAGGAGCATGAATATTTTTTGTAATGCATGAAACTTTACAAGAATCAGAAAGCTGACAGAGTTTCTGATTGACAATTGACATCGTAGATATTTTCATATTTCCGCATTATATGTATCTAAACCTCTATATGTGCCGTAGAGAAACACATCAAAAGTAGTTTTGTCCAAACAACATTAGCTCTTCTAATTGTATTTTTTGTCACATTCACTTCCCTAGGTGATAGGAACTAGATGGAGAAGGTATTGGCACTAGATGTACATCCTGGTCATTATAGAACAAAGTGGCTGTTCAATACTTTACTATTTAAGAACTGAACTTAGTTTTTGCTTGTTTGAAATAAATTCTCAGAAAAGATGAGAACCGAAATCGTAGCTTTAAAAATTTCTGAAGCGCATGACTCTTGCGCACTGGGGGTTTACAAAAAAACGATCAGTCAATAGGAGTCGGCCCTTCAGGTTTTCCAAGTTCACTAGCTTGTCATGTCACTCTTTGCTTGGAACAACGACTGTTAAACTTGTCTGAAAGTAATAGAGTTGATTTCTTAATAAGAAACATTGCCCACTGGGATATATTAATTCCTACAGAAAGCCATGACATTCTTATGGTATTTCCTACATTACATACACCTTTAATTTGCAGTATTCTTTGACCTCGTTGCACTATATCCTTCTCAAAAGGCAATTGCTATCCCCTGGGTAATCAACTGGCTAGGGATTCATAGTCAAAATTCTTCTAGTGGAGTACTATTCAAATCAGCGATGGAGGAGCAAAATGCTTTATTGTTGAATGATGCATGCAAGAAATTAGATCTCTGTGAAATACAATGTTCGGTACAGTTTTTTCCCAGAGAATCTGACTTTCATCCTTAAAGTTTCAATTATGCCACATTTTCCCTTTAAGTTGCAAACTAGAAACAAGATGGTCCTTTATAGTGTTGGATTCCAAGCAACTAGCTGGATGATATGTTGTCAGCAAGTGTTGTGGCAATTTGTAAGAGAAAAATTGTTATAAACATATTCAAAGGGAAAAATGCATTTTGCCCCCCTGTGATATTGATAATGTGCAAAAAAACCCCTAGCCACCGCCAGCCCCGCCCCTTACCCACACCCCCCAGGCACCACCAGCCCCTCCCCACACCCCCAAGCCACCGCCAGCCCCTCCCACAACCCCCTGCCACCACCAGCCCCCTCTCCCCAACGCCCTGCCACCGCCAGCCTCTTCCCCTTCCCCCAGCCCCGGCGCAACCCGCCCCTCTCTCCATAAGATATCTATAATTTTATATATATTTATATCTATATAAATTATATATATCATTTTAATTATATTATACATAAATAAATATAAATCAAATATATAATTTTAAATCTATACTATTGATTTAAATTAATTAAAATCTACACCGTTGATCGTTTTGTCAAATCTAGACCATAGATTTGAATAAGATCCAACATCTATAAATAAAGATAAAAATATAATTTAAGAAAAAAAAAAAAAAAAATGTACATGCAATACACACAATAGCGTGAGGGGCCTTTTTGCTTCATTTTGAGAAACAGGGGGGTAAATTGCTATTTTTTTTCATAGGGGTTTTTTTTGCTCTTTTTGATTAACATGGGGGGGGGGGGGGGGGGGAAATTGCATTTAACCCCATATTCAAATAATGTTCCATCGCACATATGCTGCTGCAGTCCTGCCCCGCTTCCCGGAAACCTTACACCTAAATCCACTCCTTTTAATGCTTTAACCTACTTTTTGTTGCCGCAGGATTTTCAACAGGCCAAGATCAGTATATTAAGAAAGGCAAAATTTAAGGGAAACTTAAATATAATCACTCATGCCAATCAAGTAATTGTCCGAAGGTCTGTAGTGAATTTGTGGCTGAATCCCAACAACTCTGCAAGTCTTTTCTGATCAGCGTCTCCTACTAGTAACTGGAGTTGCGTCTATATAAATTACCCCAAACAGTTAAGGGCACTTAGATTGGATATGCTTTCAGGACAAAATATTGTCCTTGATCCCTTTATATTTATAATGAATTGGTGGAGCTTTTAACTAAGGATGTGATCTGCACAAGACTTGTTGAGAACTTTGGAAGGAAAAATAATTCAATCATTCTCATGGATTTGCTAAGAGTTAAGCCCCGTATAATTATATGCTGCAGAAGTGGTGAAAACATCCAGCAAATAATCAGGAAACTTATAAAAAACAAGAACATAAAAATTATCCTGGAAAGAGGAAACTAAACACTTACCTAACAGGAAAAGGTAAAGCAAGGAAACATATCAATTGAATTTGATGTAATATTACAGCTTAAAAAATAAATCAATCAAGACTTTCAGCACTCCCTCTCAGCTGGATTATAAAACATCATGACGAGCTTGTTACACAAAACATCAAATGGCTTTCCTCGTAAGGCTTTGGTAAAAATATCTGCTCTTTGTTCTGAAGAAGGAGTAAAGGGAGTGCAGATTTCCTGACTCATGACGGCCTCACGAACAAAGTGACAGTCGACCTCAATATGTTTAGTCCTCTCATGGGAAATAGGATTACTGGCAATATGAATAGCTGCTTGATTGTCACAGTGCATAGGTACTGGGTCATCGTACATAAAACCCAACTTTTTCAGTAGATTCTTCAACCATAAGATTTCACTAGTGGTGTGAGCCATAGCTCGATACTCAGCCTCAACACTTGACCTAGCAACTGTAGTTTGTTTTTTACTACGCCAAGTCACAAGATTCCCACCAACATAGGTGCAATATCCAGAAGTAGACTTCCTATCATCTTTCACCCCAGCATAATCTGCATCAGAGTAAGCTTCTATTTTCACATGTCCATGTCGCTTGAACAATAACCCTTTTACCAGGAGATGTCTTTATATACTTCAAGATCCTTAGAGCAGCTTCCCAATGAACTAATCTTGGCTTATCCATAAACTGACTTACCAAACCAACGGCAAAGGAGATATCAGGTCTAGTCACAGGTAAATAGATTAGCTTGCCAACAAGTCTTCTATACTTAGTCTTATCTTCCAAATAATTACCGTCGTCATTCCAAAAATCCGGATTAGAATCCATAGGAGTGTCCACTGGTTAGTGCGAGTAAGCCTGCTTCGTGAAGGAGGTCACACGCATATTTTCTCTGAGATAGAGAGATTCCATTTGCTATGAGCGATTTCAATCCCCAAAAAATACCTTGGTCTCCCCAAATCTTTAGTGACGAAGTGCTTCTGTAGGTATGTCTTGGCCTCTTCAATTCCGACAAGATCACTACCGGTGATCAAAATATCATCAACATAGACTGCAAGAACGACCATACCTGATGTCGTAGTTTGATTTTTTTTTTTTTTAAACCTGCTCTGATACCAAGTAAAAAATAAGAATGGAAAAAGAGAATGTTGTATTTTACTATTAATCATTCCACCTCTATATATAGAGGTGGAATTTAGAGATGACTACAACTAAATAGATAACAATAGATAAACACAAATAGGAAAAGGATAATCACAAAATATTCTAACAAGATACATCTCATAAAAAAGCACAGCTAAACGTCCCCTCTTCAACTTTCTTTTATAAAGTATTGATCTATTTCCACATGTTCCATTTTTCTATGGTTAAGAGGGTTTTACCAATGTTCATAGCAGCCTAGTGGTCACACCACATGTTGATAGAATCATATATTGGAAGTTTGAGTTCAATAAGTATCCGCGTCAACTATATGTTTCGCATATAAGATGACCAGCTTTAACATTACTATGAGCAACCACCATTTTCTTATGTGCCAAGTGACTAAGTTTCACCACATATAGGTGCAACATCGGTCCATGGTAGATCCTACCTAACCCGCATCAATGGATGCTTAAGCGATCCCTACCCAATCCACATAAATGGATATTTTGGTGATCCTTTTCTTGGTCTTTTTAAAATAAAGACATTTCCAAGTGTTTTATTTAGATACCTCAAACTATGATATAGAAACTGACACCCTTGACGAGACACATGAAGCATCCAAACTTCAAGCTTGGGAAGAAGTCTTAGCTGCAGTTACCATTGAAGGAAAGGAAGGCTTAGAGCACAGTGCTTTCATTGTTTCTTGAAAATTCTGGATACCCAAAAAAAACAACAATGCCCTTCGTCAATTGTATCCATAGGCCTTAAGCGAATAAGTTCTTGATTCCCGTCAATAATGCGATTCATGTCTTCTTAGAGATTTTATTTATTTGACAAACCTTGTTTATATTTTCCTGGTTCCGAAACCCTAAAGGAATCTCCAGGTACACCTTTCTATGAGATCCCCATTGAGAAATCGATTTTTATGTCCAAGTGATGCAAGTTCCAATCTTAATTCATTGCAATGGATGAAAGTACCTTATAGTATTTAATATTTGCAATAGAAGCGAAGGTTTTTGGGTAATAGGTGCAATAGGCTTGTATGAAAAATCTTTAGCAACCAAATGGGCTTTTAGCCTTTCAACACTTTCATGGGAGTTGAGCTTCCCGATGAAGATTCATCTAAGTTGTGCTTTCCTGGTTGCTTCTTTTGGAGTCGAACTTGGTTCAGCTTCATGGTTAGTCCCTAGTTGCCCTTGTTCATGTCCTTGAGTTTTTTTTTTTCCATCCTTAGTAAACAATAAGCTCTTTGTTGTTGATAGGGATTGTGACTAGGTTGATTTTCAAAGACAGAAGCATCAGGACTAGGTACAAAGTTAGGGAAGCAAGAGACTCGAATATTTGGGTTGTTTCTTATTCTCGGTCACACTTCCAAGCTCCTATAGACTATGTATTAAACACTCATTCTCCCCCTGATTGTTGGTTTTGGAGTAATATGGATGGTTTTCCAAAGATGTGACATCCATTGAGTGATAGAACTTCTCTATTTGAGAAGAATAACACTTATTTCCTTTCTGGTATAGGACATTATTGAGAAATATACATTTTATGGATTTGAAAGACTTGACATGGAGTTTTCAATTTAGGACTTTAGAACGCATTGTAATGATTAAATGCAAATGTAAGGACAGGTTCCCTCTAACATAGTTTTGGCATGTGTAAGGAGATCATGAGTGTATGGGTAACTTCTAACAAATGTTTATATTTTCTTTGGAGATCCTCTTCCATTGAAGAGTGCTAGGATAAGAGTTTTGATGGACTATGCCTTCTTAGATAAGATACACGTCCGCTATGTTTCGCGTGAGCATAAATAATTTCTTTCGTTAGCTATTTTTCCCAATAGTTCTCTTTGAGATGTAGTTTTCTTTTTACTCAATTTAATCTTTTGGATATTGAAACATCTTCTATTTCCGACATATAAAGGACATTGCCGAAGATATCGCGAGAGGATTTTGAATTGATATTCTATGAGTTGGATGACAGCCATGACGTCAAGGTAGCTTCTATACTTTTATTTTCATTTTGGTTGGCATATTATGTTTACATTCTCCTTCTGCCCCTTTTTGATGTCTGCAAAAATTAATTCATGTTATTGACTTTTTGTCGTTAATGGACTTATACAACTATTTTTAATCATGTATAATGAATATTGTTGATTTTCATGCTATTTATCTCGAATATTTGTTGGATCTCATGCTATTTTTTTGTACTCTTTAGCTGCTTTCCATAGAGCATGTAATCTATTTAACTGGTCTTTCGGAAAATGAAGAGAAAAGTTAGGTTTTATTAGTCTTTGAGAGCCAACGATCTTCTTGAAATGAATTAATCAGACTACATGCATTTGAAGTTGCTTTTGTAATAATGCAATCAATTTAAGGCATTCAATAATGTAAAAAGGAAGTTTACTATTGTTCTTCAGCATTTAACTTGTTCTTTCAATTGGCTTCTATATATTGAAGAAGTTTTGAATTATTGCATGTTCTTCAAAAGATTTGTTTGCTTTTTGTTCTTTATTGAGGTCACAAGTGCCAATTTAATAGAAGTTATTGGAAAAAGGATCATATTTGGAATGTGAAAGTTAAAAATACTCACTAAAAATGGTAACGAAACTTGGCCGTTTCTAGAATGTTGCTAAAGCTATCATCATCCTGGTTCAATCAATTATGACCATTGAAGTGACTAAATTAGATCGTGAGTCCAAGTGCGACTTCTCATATTTTTTTTTGAGAAGTGACTAAATGATATATTAGCAAAGATGTATTTGAAATTGTTGGCTCTGTAAGATGCACAATTTTGAACACTCATTGCCCTATGGTGCAAGGTGTGAATTCCCAATAATTTGAACACTAGAGCTAGTAGCTTAAATTTTTATTGCACAATATAAAACTCAAACATTTGTTCTCGTCAAATGTTGATTTCATTTGCCCACTGATGTGTTTTATTGCTATTGCTGCTCTTTTTATGCAGATTAATTTGGATGAATTTACTGATCTGTCCCATGCCATTGGACTCAGATTTCAGAAAGAAAATTCAGTGAGTCCTCTTTCTATGCACTAGAAAACAAAGTTCTTTGTTCCACATCCTACTTACTATGCTTGTTTCTGTAGGAACCTATTTTTGAAAGCTGTCCAACATTCTATCACTCACTTGTATCTGAGAAGCTGAAAGAATTTGTTCGAAGCCCCAAATTTGGTTACGTTGTAGCTTTCATTCTCATCATGAATTTTGTTGCTGTCGTTATTGAGACAACGGTATGACTGTTAATCTAATACTTCTGAATGGTACTTCACCAAGTATGGACTTTTATGCATTTTAACAATTAATGGTGTCACACAATGGGACCAAGCCATGACCAGGATTAGGATTTGTGACCACCCATTGAAAGCTAATAGGAACATCCCACCAAACGCTTAGAACTCAAGTTGTAACTCAATAATAATACCAAAATATGTACTCAAGCAAGCATTAGTATTGAAAATCTAAACCTATATTGCCATATGATAATAACTCCAACATGATTGAATTACCAACTAACTTCCTCGTACTTGGCACCTTGACCTTGAATATTAAGAGTAGTTTAAATCAAATTTTGTATAGAAAAATAAACAACCCCCATTTGTTGATTTGGAACAAGATTCTTGACACTACTGGCAAGACCATGCACTTAATTGTCTCGACCATCATCATAATAAACCTTAGAATATTTGGTGAGTGAGATCCATCCGACAAAATGGATCTTGTACCAACTACTTAAAAGGTGAGAATGATTAATCCAATTTAATAGAAAATTCTAGTGCACAACTTATAAACTAATTAAGTTTTGTTTCTACAATCGATTTGGCTATTATAGTTAACCTAGTTGGATTAGGAAACATTGTCCATGGTTAAGTTTTTGTTGATTTTGGTCATGTTTGAGGATGCTGTTTCTGCTTTTAAACAATGATGCATGAATCAAATGGAACTTCAAATGTCTAATCAAGTCATACATAGGCGTTCCTGGTGGAACAGTTCGAGCAAGATAGGAGCCATGTTGTCTCCAAGGAGAAAGTAGTAAAACATTTTTTTACCTTCATCTACATGACGTACTTCTTAGTGAAGGCACATGTTGCTGGATACTTGGTCCCAAAACTAGTTAGGCAAATATGCTGCTCAACCTAGATAAATTTGCTTTTGCATAAACCTTGATTATTACACCAAGGGAACTTGATTATTTCATCAAGAGCTTCCCGTAAAGTTTCATCAACCTGAAATGGAGTTCCATATCAAGTATTTTAAGTTGTAAACCATCTTCAGCATTCTATATATAATAACAATTACGTTCTATCATATGGGTTGACAGGTGCATGAGAGATTTTCATTTTTAGGAAATAATATGCCCATCCCTTCTAATGGATTGTGTATCGATGCTTGGGAGTGTCCATTGTGATTGCCCTCCACCAAACTTAAAATAAAAAGAATAAAGAGAGAGAAAGAATGATAGAAAAAAATAAGAGAGCAGTCCTAAAAGCTTCAATTAATACCTTTACATCTATCAACATCAAATATTTTCTAATTACTGATATTTTATTTTTATTCTCTGTTGCCCTGCAGCTTGATATAGAGAATAATTCTGCTCAAGAGGCTTGGCAAAAAGTGGAGTTTGTATTTGGTTAGACTTCATAATCTCCTACTATTTCTTAATGTCATAATTGTATTTAATTTTGCTATTCTGATTATGGTTGTTATAAAAGACACAGTAACCACTTAGGATTTTGTTACCCCATATACCCATGCTCATAATACATACGTACACTTATAATGGGACATTTGAACGCAAACTATATCATTGCTCTATTGTATAGCAAAAGATCTCGCTTCTTATGACATTGTCCTCTTTAGAAGGTGGTTTCTTATATTCAAAAGTCTTTTCCAGATTAAAACAGGCAGACTGCTAACGAAATGATCATTTTGCACATGCTGGTCAACAGCATGCGACTGAAAGATGTGTTAGAATCCATGAACAGGAAGTACTTTCCACAAATTTGACTGTCAGACAAACAATTATAAACTAAAGTTTATTCATCAGTGAACTTAATCAAAGCAGAGTGTCAGCCTGCTATGAAGCCTTTACGTTAAGTGCAAAGCATAATCTGATTGAACATTTCACAGACACAGGGACAAGTGGTGTTATTTCTTAAAACGTCCATTAGTGTTGATCATCTGCCATTCACATTATTGCCATCTGGATTTCTCACCATGAGTTTATATCCAAAAACTCTAATTTTTATTTGCCGTTCTCGGGTGTGCTTCATTACTTCTACAATTGTAATTTTGAGCCTATTGAATAACGATAGAATATATAAAATATTCTTTTCACATACTCAATGAGAAAATGAAGTTCACTATGTAATGTGCTAATGTCGACTGCATTCCTTCCTCCAGATGGTGTCTAGTATGTAACATAACGAAGTGCCCTGACGCCTCAATTTTTGTACTTATTATCAGACATAAGAACCTGCATTTTAAAGTGATCATAATGCTTCATCTATCTCGGTTAGCAATAAGATATATACCTCTATTTCTTTGTATTAAATGTATCCCTTGGTTAGGTTATAATCGATTTCTCATTTGATATTAATAAAAGAGTAAGTTAACTTTTTATGCTAAATTTGATATAAGTTGGACTATTGACATAGAGGATTATCTCTCGTTGAGTTTAAGCTCAAGACTTAATTTTTCTTTGTGATTCTTTGATATTATTAAAATCTCAATATTTTTTAAAACTTGTCGTATCTAAAACCTATAAGTTTGCATTTCCTTCCACAGGATGGATCTATGTCCTGGAAATGGCGTTAAAAGTGTATGCTTATGGTTCGTGAACTACTGGAGGGACGGACAAAATCGCTTTGACTTTATAATCACTTGGGTTATTGGTAAGTACAATGACTAACTTGATTGAGTATCTTTGTGAACTCCTCTTAGTATGTTTTAACAGGAATATTAGCAACCACAGTCAATGTCTTTTAGGACCCCGTTTGTTTGGCAGGAAAGGAATATGATATCCAGAATTAAATTACAAGGAATTTGATTGCTAGAAATCTTATTCCATTACAAATGTTTGGATTCTAATAGGGATTTAATAGGAAAATTAATCAAAATCCTTAAAAAATGTTTGGTGCGTTACATATGACAAGGAATGGAAATTATAGTTAGATAATTTTACAAAAATGTGTGCAGTACTTAAATCCATAGTTTTATATGTACACATATTTATATACAAATATAACATTTATATATATGCATTTTTTATGCAAATATATATTATAGTACTATAATATAATAAAATAAAATATTGTTAAATATATTAGGTGAATATATATTTAACGGCAGATTCCCATGGGAAAGGAAAACAAATGCCACTCATAATGTCAAGATTTGAGTTTTTGGGATTGTTTCCTTTCCTGGTTCTAGAATTATCTAACCAAACTGATACCGGCAATTAAATTCCCAAGAAAAAACTGAGATTCCCTGTCAATTAATGTTAATCACAGATAGTGGCAGCACCATTAGTATACACTAGAAGCAATTAAACAAATGCAAGAATTTGAAATCATAGAGCTGCCTACTAGAGAGGATGAGGTAGTGCAGCATATAAGTCAGCAGTTCCCAGACTTCCATAGAATTTAATCTTTGCATGGTGTTGATATTATTGAGGCATGCATTATGCTTATCACTAATGTAGCTGTTTATGGTTTCCCTCGTGTGCTGTTAGGCAAATGTGAAAAGTAATATGAAAGAAAAAGAATAACATGGTAAAGAACTTGATGGGTATAGGACAAAAATGTGAACGAAAGGAACAAAATAAAATGTTCTGCAAATAAAATGATTTTATTTCCTTCAGTATATATGATAAACCAGAAATGCAACAATAAAATATTTTTCATGCACATACTCAGATTTCAAATTTCTATGGCTGAAAGCTGCTTGACCTCTATTGAGGGAGCACTCAGTTGCTCACATATAAGTGCTAAGTTCTGGAAGAAAAATGTGGAAGTCATTAATAAGATGAAATAGACCAGCAGGTCTGCAATTGTTAGTTGGATCTTTCTAGCATCCAACTGAGTTTAAGTTGGCAGAATAATTTTCCTAGACAATTTAAGCTGAAACTTAAGTTTTGTTTCTTGTATGCAGAATAACATCTTCTGTTCATTGCAGTTATTGGCGAAACAACAACTTTTGTTTCCCCTCGTGGGCTGACTTTCCTCTCTAATGGAGAATGGTGAGAATACTTCATGTATGATTCCTAATGCATGTTTTAATGGCATTAATTTTTTTTCCAGATATTTCTTTATTCTGATAATTTAGCAAAGAATTGGTTTAGAAAGGCCCTTATATGTGATAAGGCACATTAATACAAAGTCAAATTTTTGGCAATCTAGCATCAAATGCATTATTGACTTCCTTCCTTTTAGAAAATTCCCGAAAGTTGGAATTGATTTTCATAAGCTTCATTTGTCTCCACTGATAATTTAGCATCACATCGGATTCCATAGTGCTTGAGAGAGAGAGAGCGAGAGAGGGGGAGCAAGGGAGGGGGAGGGGGAGAGAGAGAGAGAGAGAGATAGGGAGAGCAAGAGAGAGTGAGAGACAAGGGAGAGGGAACGAGAGGGAGGGAGGGGGAGAGAGAGAGAGAGGGGCAGGCACGCTTTGCAGATCAAGTGATACAGAATTTATCTTTGGCTCATGTCTTATAGTGGTAGTCAGCCTCTGTGAAACCTAGATGGGAGTCATTGCTTGTAGTCAGCCTCTCTTTAGCGCATGTCTTATAGCAGGTTAGTAGTCGGCCTCTGTGAAACCTAGATAGGAAGCCCTGATATCCCTAAAAATGAACCTGAAGATTCTTTTATGTAAATTAGATGCTTTTGTTCGGGTTATCCATAAAATTTACTAGCTCATAAACAGGTTTAAAGTTATGAGGTCCAGTTTTTCTTGTTCATGTGATAAGTTAGGCTCTTGATAATTGTCTAAATGCATGATTTTTTCCTGCAGGATTCGGTATCTCCTAATAGCAAGAATGTTGAGATTGATTAGACTCTTGATGCATGTTCAACAATATCGTGCCTTTGTTGCGACATTTTTGACCCTGATACCAAGTCTAATGCCATATCTCGGGACCATATTTTGCGTCATGTGCATCTATTGCTCTCTTGGCGTACAGGTAATTGATTGCTTTCTGCATTTGCAATGACCTGTTTTTATTATCTCATCCCTATTCTCTTTAGCTTGATGTAGCTTGAGTTGTTACTAACGGTTTGATCTTAAAACCTGATAATAGTTTACACCTTCTCTTGATAACATAAATAGTCACTTTTGGATTCACATCTATATGGTGAATTTATTCTGCCAGCCAACTGTAGATGCTTAATAGGACATGAGGACATGATGTTTAATTGCCAGAAGTGCCCTTAACAAACTTTGTTTTGTGCTTTTTCTTTATTTTGGTTTCTTGTAAATTATAAAATCATGTTGTTTCCTTTGAACATTGTAGATTTTTGGTGGGATAGTTAATGCTGGAAACCCAAATCTCACTGGAACTGATCTCAGCGATAATGAGTATCCTTCAAACACCTTTTAGTATATATTATACTTTATGTGAGCTGTAATGATGTCACCCTACATGTCAGTTAAGGTAATGTTTCTGTAGGCCTCTAATTCACAGTTAAAGTTCTTTGTTCCCCTGTAATTGGCTTCTTATCAAATTCCTTGACAAATTAAGCTACTTACTCTTCAACTTCAATGACTACCCCAATGGGATGGTAACGCTTTTTCAATTTGCTAGTGATGGGAAATTGGCAAGTGTGGATGCAGGTAGCGTAGATAAAATTATTTGCCTGTTCCTGTAATCATGTGATGCATGTATTAATACAATGAGAATTTTTGTATTCCCTATGTTTTCCAGTTGAGTAGCATCAACTTCCATGTATCTGCAGTTGCAGTTAGTATGTTGGCATTTAATTGTACGTAAAACAATCACTTTATAGCTGTTCTTTCTGAGGACAGGGGTCAATGTCCAATGCATCAACCTGTGGTTTCATCAAACTATTGTTAGTTCAGACTGAGTGCTAATAGCGCATATTAGTCAAAGCAATACACTTCATATTCTCCCTTTTGATATTATGCTTTCCCCTTCCAAGATTTTCTTATCCTCTCGCTTTACTGTTTGCGCAGCTAGTGTATTCGTAGATCTAATGTTTTAGAATAGGTTTGTCATACTTAAAAGACATCAATATGAGACTCACATCTTTTGGATTTGAGAACTCTTTCTTGATTGTTTCTTGTGGGCCAGGAATTTTTAAACATTAGATATTGGCATATAGTTTGAGATATATTTGTTACTCTAATCGGTATTGCACCATGAGATACGAGTCAGGATTTAGTGTAGCAATAACTTCTATCTTGTGCCTTATTTCTCTTAGAAAGTGCCATGATATGTGATTCACTAATGATTGCAATTCCAGAGCTACAAGGACTTGACTGGAACTATATGGACTTATGCCTACTTCATCAGCTTCTACCTAATCACGGTCTTACTACTCCTGAATTTGGTAAGATGCAATCAGTGCTTCACAAACTTCTTTCATCTCTGGGCACCTAGTATCCTGATTTCAATTAGATTTTTAAGTTCCTTGGCTTCTTATTGGCATAAATTTATTGATTTGTACATGGCATTACATATATAGAATCCATAGGAAATTATAAAGCATTTTTTCCCCCCACACACGCACCCATTAGCTCAGGCATTCATCCAAGATTCTAACCCCAAGACCTCCGACGAGATCTTGAGGCTAAAACAGCCTGTCCCCCAGCCTAGCAGACATTGGAAATACAGAACTTAACAGTAAATTATTATTTTGAACAATGTGGCCTATAGTTTATAAACATAAATGGCGATTCAATGCTCTCTGTTTACATCAGTTATTCTGAATTAATTCAAGCTGCAAGCAGAATGCGTGCCAGTGCTCTTCTCTTTCTAACAGAATATCTCAGAACTGCCACTGTTATATCTCTAGTTAAATGTATCTATCCAGACTAGTGCGAACTTGAACAATGAAAAATGCAGGCATGATCATTTAGTATTTCTTCGGATTCCTCTGCATGACATATGTGAAAACTGAATGCCAGTTCTCTGTGGGAACTAAATTGGATATCAACTGCATGATATTCGGAATAATCTTGCAATAGTGTGGACTGGTTATCATGTAGAACTAGTACTCAGGTGAAGCATGCAACCTATACTTGTAGAAAGTTTATATTTCTTTCCCTGTGTTGTTATTCTGATATGCATATATCCTTATACACCTTTACTTCTAAAGGCACTCCCTTTTCTCTGAGTAATATTTAAATTAGACTGATACAGATATATAGTTTGGCAGAAATAAGAAAGGGAGAAAAAAAGATAAGAAAAGAAGTAAATGAATTCAAGCATCATTTCCCTTATGATAACATGTGTTTTCGCATTTAAGCATTACTTGAGTAGTTGGTGTTTGTTGATGGTTCAGAGGCATTTTCTTGTACATTCTATAATTTAATTACTTAGATAACTGAAATCTCATCCTCCTGTTGCATTCATAATAGTACATGGCATAGAGTGTGCAGCTTATATAGTTTTATGTCAGCTTTGGGGAAGGCATGAAACTATGTCTAGTTTTTCTTTGTTGAAGGTTCCTGTTGTACAAATATTCTCCTTGAGCAACATGAGTGTTGCTATAGTTCAATAGTTGTTTCTGGTCTTAAAAGAAGCTGGCAAAAGTGAATTGATCCAAGTGGATGTTTCTTTTTTGGACTTGAATCATGTTTTAGTGGAGAACTACTTGATTCCACTTGCCCATTGTAGGTCCTTTTCCACTGCCCAAATGAGAGAAATGCCAAATCGGCATCTTGTTGGAACTTATGTAGGATAAAGAACCTATATTCTAATGGACTGTGATATTATCATGAGTGATGACTATTATTTGGTGGATTTGAAATGTGTTTGTGTTTGCGGATGCTTTTACTGCATCTGGAGAATAATGGTACAAAGTGGATATAATGCAAGGAAGTTAGAGATGTACAGAAGTGGGGTATTCTGATCCTGCCTAGTTATTTTTGATAAAGACAAGTAACATAATCATGTTTTGGCATGTCCTTTCTGTGTCGTAAATCTCCATCGGTCAAAAGTTGCCTTTCCTTGTCCTCTCTAGTGCTGGATAAGAATGTCTTCTTATTATCTAGAGCTGTCTGGAATGTGATGTTAAGTCTTTGCTGGATCAAGAGGTGGATCCAGCTATGTTATATTTTCGTGGACTGCATTCAACCTTTGTGGACACTGAACTCTTGCTGCTAAATTGCTTCCTTGTGAATACTGATATAAGTAGCATCACATCAGAAATGCTCCTTTTGTTTGCTAAGCTATCAACCATAGCATCATCATGGGTGAGATTTCTTACATATGGTGAGGGTCCTTTTCATGTCAGTGTTTAATTTAAAAGGGTTAGGGCAGATGCTAGTCATTTGCTTACATGGTGATGTTGCATGATTTTAGTAGATTGTGTGAGTACAACAATTGATTTCTCTTGCAGTCCTGGACCTATCAAAAAAATATTAATGGCGGAATATGTAATGTACTGGTATTTGTTCCATGATGCCCATTGGGTTACAATTTTAGAAGATTGATTGTGGACAAAGTTCATATAGGATATCAGTAAAAGATCAGTAAGGTTCAGTTTGAAGGTTGAACTTGGGGCTTTCCTTGTTTAGTTTGGGAGATAATAAGACTTAACATGTCAGGATAGGCTTTTCGCCTTATCTGTTTCCCCTTTGCTTTTATGATATTTATGGGAAATGAGGGAGACTGGATTTTCTTGCCTCTAACTTGAGTTTGAATTTGCATGGCACAATATTGAAACATGTTATCAATAGGAACTATCAGAAACTTAAATGAACACATGTTATTTCTGAAAGCTTCCTACTCTTGGTGGCTTTTGTGCGTTTGGACCTTGCATTATCTCTTTTCTATTATTGATTTCTAATCATTTCATTCTTTTAAGACAATATAGAGTATATCATCGTTTCTTTTATTCTTTCAGGTGGTGGCTTTTGTCTTGGAGGCTTTCTTTGCTGAAATGGACCTTGAATCTTCTGAAAATGGTGAAGATGGGGAGGTCAAGGTCAGTGGTTATGACTTTGGACTAGCTTTCTTTTTATGGTTGATATTCATGTTTCAAATTCTCGCTGTGCTTTATATTTTTGGCCGTGGATATCCACTTTTGAGAACTGAAGTTTGACTTTCTGTAGTAACTTAGTGCCTTATTAGACACCTCATACCTGCTCTACCTACATGCTAATCTGTAGGAAGAAACTAAGAGTGATCGATAGACTCACTTTGACTGCCACTTTTGTTTAAGCAGACCTAGAAAGTATAGAAAATGTTTGAGATTTGTGAATGAGTACTGATAGGTTGGGGTGTTGCAATAGGGAAATTCTTCAGGAATATGTTATATGGAATGATTAACTAACCTGAGAGAGTATGTCTGCTTACAAATGGAGTCTGTAACAGCTTGTCCAATGTACACAAGTTGATTAGTTTTGCTTGATCTTTGACTGATAAGCATCGTTTGTCAACAATAGCACCAGTGGGTAACGCCCAACTAGGCGTGTGAATGGGTGGGTATCACCCTATTGGACCCGAACTCAGTAAATGCCCACGGTGATTTTTTCCATACAATACCCATACCTTATAAAATACCAATTGTATCATTACCCACATTATATCCAAAAAATTGGGTAGAGCTTGGGTCTTACTCGTTTCAGGCCCATTTGTTTTTTTTCTTTCATAATATGTTTCTGAAAATAAAAGTTCTCAAATTTTAAATTTAAACAATGTATATAGCTACATTATGTTATTAGCAACATTTCGTGACCCATTGATCGATAAAATTAATCTAATTAAATTCTCAATACATAGATGCAAATTGAATATCATTGAAATTTAAACAATAAACTTGATTTTGTCCAAATGACTGGCCAATATTAATTAATTAAAAATTTAAATAAGAATGTTAAACTTATCTAAATGATGGACTAATTATATTAATTGATTACAAAATCGAGAAAATTTCAAAATAAGAATCAATGTAGGAGTTGATAAAAATAAATGAAATTAAGTATAATATATCTAATTTTCATTTAAATTTATTAAGTATCCATTTGAATTTGCATTCAATTTTTTATTTTTAGGTAAAATGTAAATTGCTAATGAAAAACTAGAGTACAACAATTAGCCGTAGGCCAATAAGCATGTCTACCAGCTTATTCTCCATATTCTAAAGACAGAAATTACTTCTATGGATGTAGGATTATAATGCATTAGCAATTTCGGCCTAATCTGTTCAATTATTAGTCCAAGTGTCCTTGGATCCCTAGTTTATTGCTGCCATCTCCTTTCATTCCTCTCTTGCCAAATGTGATAAACCAACGAAGCAAGCAAGGCCTCTTGGGTGCATTGATCAAGTGCCTTCCTGTCCGCTTGCTGCCCATTGTACTCCTTCATCCCATTGCTGTCTTGGCCATTCCTATCAGACTATCCTCCTGATGTGCCTTAGACATTCAGCTGCATAGGGTGTTGAAAGAATAAATGCATAGCACACAGAGACTCCATATTGCTGCAACCAAGGTTTATCAAGCGTCCATAACCTGTTCTGAACTGCTAGCCACACAAAAACATTCCCATGGGATTCTGACAGATTCTAACATCAACCAGTTCCAATGGACATTTTGTACTGGCAAAATGAACAAATTAAGTGCTGAAGTAAATGTGTACATGACTACGTTCCTATTTCATTCCTCCATCTGACTACATCTTCTTGTCCCTGAATCCGCTGGAGGTTCTCCTGGATTTCCTGAATTTGAGTATCAGCAGACTCAGGCCACTGCTGATATCCTGGATGACTGCAGAGAGTTTAGCTTGTTCAGATAACCCTGTGAGTAGTGGTGCTCTCGGATATCTATTCATGAGAATCCCCAAGTGCTGCAATGGATCCTGCCACCATTAAATATGGTTGATGACACCTGCTAGTAGCAAAAACATTGAGGACCAATAAATGCCGTAAGAGACAAGGACTGATTTAATAATTTGAACCCTGCCAAAAATTGGAGCTAATTGAGCCATTGGTCAATTTTGTCCAGTAAAAGCTTGCAATGAGACACACTTAATATTGGAAGTGTTAAGTGGTACTCCAAGATATTCAATTGGAAGATAACCCCTAGAAAATCCCATTTTCGCTTGTGGAGCTAAGCTTCAGCTACATCAATTGTAGCCTTTGAGACTATAAAGCTACTCTTACTTGCATTAGCTTGTAATTTCATAGTTGGGAAAATTCATCCACCGGTATTTTTAAAACCGTATGTGAGCCTACACTAGCCATGCTAAAGAGTAGTAGATCTTAAACAAAACTGAGCATCATCACAGGTTCCACTATCTTTTTAGGAGGTTTCCTCCTCAACACACTTCATTGGGTCCATTCAAGTTCAACATCCACCTTGCAGACCCCCCATGCCCACCATCAAGCTCCGGTTGCATGACTACAACATGTTTAGGTACTGGTTGAAATCCACTAACATACAGACACATGTATAGTTAATTCGAGAGCAATTCTTAGTAATTGCATCAGGATACAAAGGCCTTCCTACACCACTGGCAATGACACTAAGATATTCATTGGTCAAATATTCAGCATGCAAGTAGCTTGATCCACTCCAGCATTCAGTGATGATGTTGCTTCTTCTTAGGAGAATAGTTCGGCACCACTTGTACTTTCCAGAATGTAGAGTCCATCCCTTTCCTTAGCAAGCCCAATCATCTTGGCCGTGACCTGATGTTGAAATACACAGCTGGGATAAAAAATAGCATGATAGTTCGACTCTTTTGTAATCTTTGTGATGGACAAGAGATTAGCAGATAATCTAGGAACATGTAACATATCTTTTAGGAAAAAATCAATAAATAAAGAGACAGTTCCATGACCTGAAACCATAACAAGAGATCCTAGGAAAAAATCAATAAATAAAGAGACAGTTCCATGACCTGAAACCATAGCAAGAGATCCTTCTGCAACTTTGACTTTTCAATTACTAGGACAAGGTTATAAGTGATAAAAGAATGATTGAAAGTAGTCATATGGTATGTAGCTCTTAGATCAACTACCCAAGAACTACTAGGAAGGGTAAATGAGACACTAAGGGCATGAGAATTAGAAGATTTACATGTGTGAGCTAGTGAACATGACCATCAACCACAACCTTCCAGAGAATTCATAATGCTCCTTAAGCGTTAAATCTCTTCTTTGCTAAGACCCTTTATGTCTGATCCAGATTGTTCTCAACCCTCAGAGTTGTCACAATCACTAAAGTGGGCCTTTGTCTGACCTTCCTTCCTATCACTTTCATTCCTTGTTCTTGGATGCTTCCCATGTGGCTTCCACCATGTCTCCTTCGTATGGTTTGGCTTCTTAGAGAAAGAATACCAAAACATCTCGATTTTGAGTTGTTGGGCACCAAATTAAGGTTTTGTTGCTGGTTTCTAAAGCCTTCCTTGTTGGGTTTCATGGACATGAGTGCTGAGCCTTTAGTAATCTTAGGCTCCAACATCACCATTATATGACTTTCCTCAGCCACAATGACTGAGAAAGTCTGGTTTAAAGATGATATGGTTTCTCTGCCAAGTACTTGAACTCGGATTTGATCAAAATCTACATTGAAACCTGCCAAAAACTCAAAATTCTTTCCCTTTCTACGTATTCTTGAGGCTTCACACTATCGTCAATGTATTTCATACTAGTATTCTGATAATGATCCAATTCAAGCCAAAGACTCTTCATTGGATAATAATAGTCAATGACATAATCTGTACCTTGCTTGCTTGGTGGATGATATTTTGGCCTTAATGTCATAAATGAGAGAAGCATCATTTACGTGATGTCTCTTTAGAAGTTGACAAGAACATGTATGTTCCTCTGATGTCCGGCTTCATTAAGTTCAAAAGCCTAGACATGATCATGGAGTCTTCTTCGTCCCAAGCTGCAAACTTAGGATCATCACCAGCTGGACTGGTTCCTAGCAGATGATTAACCTTTCTTTTTCCTTGGAAAAAAGTCTCAACTATCCGCAACCATTGAAGGTAATTCTTCCCATTTAATTGGTAACATGAAATTATATTTTGTAGGTTACCAGTATGAGTAGTGATTTGGACTTTAGAATTGTCAATGGAAGAAGATATTTAAGAGGAGATTAACATCGTAAGGCTTTATGAAGGCCAAATAATTATGAAGAACAAAAATTTCAGGGACTTAAGCTTGGTGCTCTGGTACCATGAAGAAAGGAATAATTTCTCTTCTACATTTCACTCTAATACAATCAACTATATATACATCAGCCATATATACAGGTTCTTACCCTCTAGTTAGGGATTCCATCTATCACAATCTCTATTTTAAGGACGTTAATGATCCTGAAATATCTCCTATCTACAAGATATTATCCTGATTCAATAAGATGCCCTCCTATTTATAGCTCATATATTATTTACCATATAAAGCTAAGATACCATTTTCTATTTACAAATGAGATACAGAATTTGCTGAATTATATTGCTGATTTTTATCAATATTAATGGTGAAACTCGGTGCTAATTAAGTGATTTCCAATTACTCCAGTATCTAGGTGAAGTAATGATAGAACTCGAGTACTAATTGAGTAATTTACTTAGGTACCAAAATGACATTAATGGTGAAATTCGGGTACCAAAATAAATATTCTTCATTCACAAATACAACCCATTATTAGTACGTTGTTCCCTTTGGGCAGCCCAAGCTTTTGCAAAAGAAACTGTGTAAACATGCGGAACTTTTGGGAGTTTCATGCAATTTACTCCTTTGTGATATATGAAATTTGCAGTAATTGAAAATAAATATTGAACAAAGACTTATGTATTCCTAAAATTGAATTTGTACCATGGATCTAAATCAAATAGAATATTGACCGAGAACTTATATCAACTAAAAGTTACCTTCTGCATCGAATAAATAATTACTTACATCTCAAGTGAAATAATTAACATCACGGTAAAGTAGGGCATGTTTTTTTATTTATTTTAAATTAAATATGAATTTTTTATTTTTATCGCAAGAAATTATAACCATTGATTTGAGTAGAACATAATATGAATCATTATTTTCTATCAAGACCAAACAGTTCTTATAAGTAGGTCTATAGTTATTCTTTTACTTTTGAGTACATAATAAACTTCATGCTGAAAATGCATGTATATTCCACTGCTCCCCGCCCCTGCACCCGCCTTTGCCTCTGCCCCTTTATTTTTCTTTGTTTAGGAAGTTTTAAAAGGGATAAGTTTCATTTAACCCAAAGCTTTAGTTAGCATCATAATAACTGAATGTTGCTTCTTGTGATTGTGGACAATGCCCAAAAGGCAAGATCCTATGTAATGAACTAGCTTGTGAAATAAAATTTATGGTCCGTATTATGTTTGCTTTCATCGAAGTTTTTGACATTGCTAATAAGGGATCATATGATGATGTATCCAGTGATTTATGTTTTTCTTAGGCATCATCGCCACTCTCACTCTTCCTTGACCAAAATTGATAGCTAGGCTAGATAGAAAAGTCGAGCGTTTATGATTTCTTCTCTGCTTATTTGGTTATGTTTCATTTGGTCCAGAGAAAAATTAACATGTTGGCTTTGCTTCTTGAGTATCCAATTGCTATTGCATGGTTGACACTACGTACTAATTTGACTTGATTTGATGTAATTTTAGATTTATTGTATTTTCGGTTCCACATGATGTTTTTTGCTTACATGCCAATTGACAAACAAATTCTATTCATTCACAAACTTTCATACTATACAATTCAGGAAGAAAGAGGAAAGGAGCGAAGACGCAACATTGGGTATGTCTACAGGCATCATGGTTCTAGAAATATATTTGGGTTTTGCAGTTCAATCTGAATCATCCTTTTTCCTTTCTTTGATGTTGTGCAGCACAAAGTCAAGGAACCAGAGGGTTGATATACTTCTCCACCACATGCTGAGTGCCGAGCTAAATAAAACAGAGTGTTCCACTGCATAAACTGGGTTCATAGCTGACTTCACAACTGTTCCGATGGGTATGTTTGTAAAGGTTTCCTGGTAGCACTTACTCAGCTTCTGTGTCTTAGCTTGTTTTGATGAAGATAGATTTGAGCAGATAGTTGAGATGCATAAGTACCTAAGTTATATTCCAGCCTTGTCAAAGTATTGTTAGCATTGGGTAACTAGTCCAGTTACAAAGTAACTAAGGTCTTATAAACCACTTTTCACTTTTTGCTCAGCTGATGTACGATGTGAAGTCTGAGTGTGAAAATTTGATTGTTTTACCTTTTCTTTCTTTTTTGATATGGAGGTAGAACACAGGTACATATGAGCATATTTCTTCTTCTTCTTCTTCTTCTTCTCTTTGTAGATGGAGTCGTAATGTCGTATGTCTTGTCTTTTGTTTTTCTTTGGGAGGATTACACCACCCTCCCATGAGGTTTGATGCAATTATACATAAATCCTCCTGTGATTTGGGAAATTACATCTAGTACGTCTAATATTTGTTTCGTTAGTCAAAATTCACTGGATTTGATGATATTAGCAAACATAATGAATGAAAATTTGTATTTAATCCCAATTGATTTATACTAACTTATTAAAAATCAAATAATTTTTTTTCAAACCAATCTACCCTTATACATATTCACACGTTAATGCATGTGAAGAAGTATATTTTCACCCTTATTATGGTATGGTTAGAAAATATTTGTTTGACCTGTAATAATTCAATACTAAGTCAATTTGTGGTAAATATGAATTTTTACTCAGTTTGTTTGTCAATATCAACAAATTTCATAAATTTTGTTTAAGTGATCTATTTATTGGATGGAAACAAATGCCAGAGTTACTAGATATAATTTTCTTAAACAATATGAAATTTATATGTAATTACATCAAACCTCATCGAAAGGCTACTTAATTATTCCTTTTTCATTTCTTTTTGGCCTGTCATGTTTGTTTCTCGTAATCATTTATTTGAAATAGATATGATGAATCATGAAATATATGATCTTGTTGCAGTAGATTCAGATTAGAAAAGTTTAAAATCACAACTTTATCGTAATAAATTTTTTGATAAAACTCTTTGTTTTGCTTTGTTTCTTTTTAATAGGGGTGTTCAACGCGGGCCACCCCAACTGATTAGCCTAACCCAAACTGCACTGCAATTAGCGGGATAAGGGTGAGTTAAGTTGGTCTTGGGCTAATTGAAAAAAGACCGTATTACTGCATAATACCATATGTTATCCCCTTCCACCATCTCTGCCCAAGTCTCCTCAATAACATGCTTACACCCTTTTGATTGCAACCATGCCGCATCAAACCAAAATTGAGATTTACGACATTTCAATGTCACAACAAATGCCCACTGATCGAATGGGTTAAAGCTCATGGAGTAGGGCTACGCATAAGTTGGAGACTATGAGACCAACTTCTGAGGATCAATCTGAAACGTTTCAAGTGGTGGACTTCGAGATAGGACAGTGAAAGTCTTATAGAGGCTTGCACTAAGTATTGTGTGTTGTTTCATAGGCATGAGATGTAGGTCGTCTATGCAATTTTAGTGAGTTAGTTGGCAAAGGAGTTGAATGATTGAAATGACTCGTAGGAATCGTCATATGAAAGCTTTGAGGCTTGGTTGGTATTATTGAAACTTTTGGTTCTGATAGTACGGAATTAGTCCTTAGACTTAGGAATCATGACAATCACGTACATACAAATACTGTATCTTTGATTTGGCGAGAGGTGACTATATCGTGAGATATGATCATTATACAATTACAGTTGGAGTATGTAGTAAGGACAGTGAATTTCAAGAAAGAATATGTTTCCTAACAATATAATACATTGAGATCTCCTATTCGCCCTGAAATGGTTTAGACTCTGTTAGTCTGTAGTCATAGCGATTGATTAAGTAGGAAAGGTTTTCCTACGTCGATCAACAGAGTAAACACATATTGAGTTTGAGGCATAGATGCCCAATCAAGGATGAAAACTGACACCCAATTTCATGTTTTAGACTAAAATCGGGAGACGGTTGATAATAGGCCCATACCCCTACGGAACTTGGAGCTTAAATGTTCACGTCATAATTGTTAATCGCTTTTGTAGAATGATTTTATCCGCAACTGATCTATTAATAGCAGCTATATGAGATACCCTTGGTTCGTACCTTTGGAACAACCAAAACAGGAATAGTGGACCTAAGTAAAGGAAAAGATCGGCTCTCACTCACTAGGGAAGCACGGACAAGCGAAACTTTTGGGTAAAGAAAACCTCTTCCTAGTGCCATGGACTACTGTTAGACGGTCACCCATGGCAACGGCCATTTCTGGTTATTGGATAATTAAAAATAATTAATTTAAGGCTAAAATGCATAAAAATCCCTGTGTTTTAAAAAGTCCGCTAAAAAACTCATTTTGTTTTAAAAATAGGCTAAAACCCCTCCTGTGTTTTTTAAATGTAGCTCAGTCACCCCTTTCCATTAAATATAACTAACGCGTTAATTTTTTTTATAAAATGACCATTATACCCTTATTTATATATATTATTTATTATTTTAGTAACCGTTGGATATTTTTTTATCAAATAATGACTGTTAGATCAAATGAATTAATCTCAACCATTAGTTTCAAAAAAAGTGAAAGGTTTGTATTCAACAAATTATTTAATTTATATTATTATAATAATTTATTATTAAAAAAATTATTATATATACATATATATATATATATATAAAAAAAATTAACTACTCCACACCCCACCCCCACCCCACCCCCTGCTACTTACCCCCACCCCAATCACCCCACCCCCACCCGTCGCCACCCTTCTCCTCCCTCTCGCCAATCGCGCCTGCCCCCCGCGCCACCCGCCGTCTCCCATAGATGGGCGACGACAAATATGGGCGACGTATGACGAAGGGGCGACGACTGCTGTTTGGGGGCGGTCACCGTCGCCATCACCCCTATTTTTTTAAAATAATTTAATTATATATTAAATATTTTAGTTAATTATTTAATTAGAATAATTTAGATTATACTTATATTAATTAATATATTTAATTAATTAAGGATAATTTTAAATCATTATTGTACTTAAATTTTTAAAATAATATTACTTAAAAAAATTTAAACATATAATTAATTAAGGATAATTTTAAATAAATTTTTAAATTTTTAAATTTTGAATTTTAAAATAACTAAAAAATCATATTAATTATAAAAGTAATCCATTGCAATATTTTTAAATATAATTAAAGGAAAAATTTTTTTTTTAATAATTATAAAATTATTTTAAATTTAAGTATAAATTTTTAAAACTAAATAACAATTTAAATTTATTAATTGATATTATTTTTATAATTATTAATATTTATATTTTTAGCACAAAAGAAAAAAATGAAAAAAATCAAAAAGTTTTTATAGTATTTATTCAATTAAAGACCAATAAAGTATCAAAATACACACAAAAAAAAAAAAAAACAAAGCCCAAACGCACTTCAAAACGGAAGGGTTTTTTGCTAAGTTTATTAAAATGCAAGGGGGTTTTGAGCTATTTTTAAAACACATGGATGTTTTTAGCTTTTTCAACAAAACATAGGGAGGTAAAATGTATTTTAGCATTAATTTAATTAATTGACTTGGTCACATGCCAAGTTGAGCCAAAGGCGAACCCAAAGAGTTACAAACAGATCAAGTAAAGTAATGGAGTTAATTTATTACTTCCAAAAGTGGAGAATTAGTTTGATTGAATTAAATTAATATTTAGAGAGAATAAATGATTGAATCATTTATAAGGGATAATCAATAGAATGATAGCTCAAAATTAATTAATTAGATTAATTTTGATTTTGGACTTAACCTTTTAAAATGATTGGGTTAATTTAAATGAGGCTTGGATTAATTAATTAGTTGGACTATTAATTAGTAGATGGATTTGTCCAATTAATGGATTAGATTCATTAATTAGTAGAAATTGGTTAGAAATCATTAGTTAGACTAATTATGATTTTGGGCTTGATTGATAAATTAGATTTATTGATTAAGTATAATTGAGCTTATGTATATTTAATTAGATTAAATATTCTCATGTGTTTTATGTTGAGTATTTTATTTAATCAAATTAAATTATATATCTAAAAATTAAGTATTAGGCTTAATTTAATTGTTGGACAAATTAAAATAAGCCTGGTCCAAATATTCAAACCCTAGTTTTTGCAGAAGACGAAATCAAAGCATCCTCCTGGAAAGAAGTGTGGGCAAGTGGATTCTTTGGAAAAGTCCCACATGGCTGATAGTGCACATGTTTTGCATGTTTTATGGAGATTAGTTAAGTAGAAGTTTAAATGACTTGGTTTTTGAGCAATACACAGTACTAGCACACAAAACTCTCTCTCGTTGACCTAGGTGCTTGGTGTCTCTTCTCCTTGCAACCTTGGTCACAAAAGTTCCCTAAAATTCTCCATGTTATGTGATCTTCTTGATTTAGAACCAAATCAAGAATGAGGAAGACCTAAAATGCACTAATCGATAGTGAGGTTTTTTCGATCTCTTTTCTTGGATTCATTTCTTGCTCATGAAAGCGGATCTCACCGTTTTTTGTGTGGTTTGGATATATACCTTTAGAGGTTTCCTATATTTGAATCTAGCATGCATGGATTTTGAAGAGGAACAACACGCGTAGCCGATTAAAGGAAACAACAAGGCTAGTGTATTATTTTAAATATTGCAATCTTGTTTTCTCTATAGCCTAGATCATATATCTAGCATTTTTATTTATTCTCTTTGATTTTATACACTGATAGCTCGACAATATTTAAGGGAACACCCTTGAACTCTGATTAACACGTTTAGCCCTTTTATTGTTTCCGCTGCGTTCTTGGACCGATCCACTCCCTTCACATATGATCATTGTATCTTGGATTTGGCGAGATATTGGCATGTATTATATTTGGTCATTATAAGTCTTTTCTAGTGTAATTGGAATATGTAGTGAGGATAGTAGGTTCCAAGATAACATCCATCATTTATCAGTACTGATGCATGTGAAAATAGCACGGCTCGACAAGCTTGGACTTTCAATTTGGATCTGGACAAACAAATATAATGACCTGGAAAACAAAACCTACAAAACAACACGTTAGTACTCCGACGTTTAAGTTAGTATGTTTGAGGGAGCCCTTCATTTTTTATCTTGAGGGAACCAGTTGTCCCGGGTGCCTTCCATCTCTGCTCTTTTCCCGCCTCCTTCTTCTTTTTCTGAATTATCGAGCTCTGAGCCCTGCACCTTGTCAGTGGTGATATGATGGATAGGGCTACTCCTAGTCATCATGATTGCTACCTTAAAAAAAGGGGGGCGTTTGATAACCACCCCCTCTCACATACTTGATGTGCCAGGTAACCACCTAAGGTGGGAGGGAACAGTTCGGCAGCGAGGGACCTCCTAGTCGGAGGGCACGAGAGAGAAGGGGGAAGCTTTCAAGGTGGATGGGCCCTAGTTCGCTTGAACCCTCAAGTGGCAGGAGTTGGAGCTTGCGACAGGCATCTGTAGCTGCTTGTCATTTAATTTATTAGGACTCCGAGGAGGAGGAGTTGGGGGTAAAGAGGAAGAGGGGTTTCCTTCGGGGGAGGGAGGGAGGTGCCTCAGTAGCCGGTGTAGATTGGGGGTCCTCACGCCTCAAACTCTCTGCCATTCAACAATTGTCAGACGAATTTCATATCCTACCATCCTTTACTATTTATATTCCCTCCCCTACTAGTCATCCCCATTCTTCCCCTCCGAACTGCTTGTGTTTCTTTTCTGCACAGTCACGACCAAGTTTGCGTTTTTCTATCCCCCTATTTTTATGCTGATGTTGCCCATTTTTTAGTGCCCTTAAATTAGTTGGTCCCTAACTTCTTTAGGGTATTAACCAGTTTTTTTATGATCTTCCATTTTCATGGAGCCTTCGTTACCATAACAGCTTTTGCTTAGTATTTCCAATTAAAACGTGGCGAAATAGGTTCTTTTCATTTTTCCCCACATCGTGGGTGTTCTTCTTGCCAGCTCCCCAGCCCCCAAAACGCTTGAAAATAGTTTCTTCTATGTATTGCCTCTTCGCCCTTAAACTTTCTCGGATCATTGGATACACAACCCTCCTACTATAAATATTGGTGAAAATACTCTTGCCCTCTCTTCCTTGCTGGAGGAATTGAACAAGAAACCTTATGATTGTCGGGCCTTGATCTATGAGAGGCTCCTGGGACACTTTGGCTTAAGCCCTTGGTGGAACTTTGGGGGAGTTCTTGGATACTTTATATCCTTCTTAATTCTTGATTGTTTTATCTTAACATAATCATAATTGTATTTCATTCTTTTCTTTTGACAACAGATATTATGTTCAGTAAGTTGATGTGTGATCATGCCTTAGGGGGACGTGCAACGGGGACCCCTCCCTAAACCCCTGGGGATAGATGTCTCTTGGCCTCCGTTATTTGAGAGGAGCTTGAGGGGATGATTTCCACACATGTGGTCAAGATGTGTTTTCTTAATCTTGTCGCTTCCTTTGGTTTTCTTCAAGTACTTTTCTTGATGTATTTTCTTTTGCATTGCAGGCGGTCTCCCTGTTCGAGGAACTCTTCTCCCGTTCTCAAGGAACCCCTCCCGTTTATCAGGGTGAGACCAAGAGATGGAAATCAGAGGAAAATGTGGAGTGTTAAGGTATTGAGATAGCCAAGCTGAAGGAGGCTGTTGGTCGTTACTAGTAGGCAACGAAAGATTTAAAGAAGTTGCAAAAGGAAGCTACTGTCAAGCGAATGCGACCGAGCAAGCCTGTTTGAAATTTCCTAACACTGAGGAGGGCCAACAGTACTTGGAGCCCTATCGGGATAGCTGTCTACTGGAGTTCAAGAAGTCCGTGGACTACCAGCATGATGTGGCTAAGATAGCTGCGCCCTTCCTAAAATACGGCTTCATAGCTTGCAAGGAGCAGTTCTTGGCCCAGGGCTACCCCCCCAATTGGAGAAGAGCATTCATTCCTTAACCTCGAAGCAGCAATAGACATAGCTCCAGAACCTTTTGTCGATCCTTCGGTTCCTATGACCAAAACTCTCCCCTTGAATTAGGTTGCCTCTTTCTTTCTTTTCGTTAACCATAATCTTGCATTATTTTAAATTGCCTCTATGAAAGGAACACCCTACTATTCCTCTGTGGGGGTCTCTACGATTTGATATTGGACGTCTTGAAGACCTTTTTGTACATATTCCAAGAGTACGAGCCACTATAGAGAGACCTCCTGTTAGGCTGGGTGGGGAGGTCTCTGTCCTCCTATCACCGGAGGTGCGGGGGCAAAGATGTCTCTCTCACCATTTTTTTTTAGGCATCTATATCAGACGGAGTATCTGTATGAGCGGGGACCAGTGCTGCCAGTCGAGATCATTCGTTGAATGGCTCCTATGAGCGCTGGGGACAACTCTCCGGAGGAGGTATCAGAGGAGGTGCTGCGAGGTGGAGGTTCAGCCACCGGATATGCAAGTCTGGGAGGTGGTGGAACTGGTACCAAGGGTGCAGGAATTGGTACTCCACTGGCGGGGGCCAAGGACATTCCTGCAACGACTAGGTGTTACCAGGTGCCCTTATAGTTTTCTGTTTGTTCGGTGCCTTGCTGGGAGCTTTCATTGTTACTCATGTCTTCACTTTGTGTTTTCCATAAACGGTGTAAATTGATGTGTGCAAAAATAGCATGGGTCCAACAAACCTGGGTTTTCGTTTTGGATCTGTGAGAAATGGAACCTATAAAACAACATATTAGCACTCTAAAGCCTAAGTTAGTATTGGATTTAAGGAAAGATAATCGTAACAAATGAAATGTAATAAAAATATCGAGATATGATGATCAAATTGTGAGAGGAATTATGCTAAATTCCCAAAGCTCTGGAGAGACCTCCCTTGAACTGTATTTCCCAAACTAGCGGGGAGACACACTTAGCAAATCAAGTGTGTGCCCCATAGGGATGACTAATTGTGGACCTTAGGCCGGTCCCTTGATTGGCCCATGTTCCCGTGCTGAGTCTAGGGATGCCTTGGGCTTCTACCCTACTTCCTTGGCCACTAAACCTCCTGGTCGTTGGGGTTAATGTGTTGGGTAGATTTGTTCCTCTTTGTACTTCTTGGGCTAGGTTTTATTTGGGACATATGCATTAGGTATATAACAGTTGAGTTTCCCGTATGCTCTGAGATGGTTTAGTCTTTTTTCTTATATAGCCATAGCGATTTGTCAAATATTGAGCGGTTTTCTATCTTGATTAATAGAGTAAACACACCTCGAGTATTAAGCATGGTTGTCTGGTCTAAGATTGAAAGTGAAACCTAATTCTATACCCTACACTTAAACCAGGAGATGATTGATGGAAATACCATACTTGTATGAAACTCAGACCCCTAAATATTTACGCCAACATTCATTTAGTCTCTAGTGCTATGAATCATTGCTAGAAGGCCACCCATGGTGATAGACGTTTCTGATTAATGGTTAATCAGAAGTAATTAATTGAATTCAGTTTAATTAATTAATTATATTGGACATAAGACCAAGTCCAGATGAGTGTGAATTTGAAGAACCACACACAAATCACCATGGAAGTGGTAGAATTAATTTTGGTGGAAACGAATTAATTTAATTAAATTGCATTAATTCATGGATCATATAAATGACTGGATCATTTATTTAGAAAAGTCCATTTGATAGATTACTCAAAATTTAATTAATTGAATTTAGGTCAACACTTTTAAATTAATTAGATCAATTTGATTTGATTTTATCTAATTAATTGATCAATTAATTAGTGTTTGAGTTTATGTTTATTTGATTGGATTAAATAAATTAATATTTCATTTTAATTTTAAATTAATTTGATTAATTTGAAACTCATGGACCTTAATTGAATTTGATTTTAATTCGACAAAAATAAGTCGTCCAAGCCAAGAAAAAAGAGCAAGTTGAGGACGAGTAGGAAGTTTTTCATGGAATGTGTGAGTGGTGGGCCATGAAGGCCCTTAAGTGCACTAGTAGCTCAAAAAGCATCGCACTGTGAAGCTATGCAGCACAATGTGTGTCTATATCAAAAGCGCTATGACTATTATCCTATATTTGATGTCACTTCGTACCAGCCTGCCAGCGACATTCACCAGACTGGAGACTGAGCATATCACTAGCACAATACATGATTCATCACTTATCTTTCTCTCCATGTTACAATAAAAAAACATACCTATCAAGCCATGCACATATTATCCTCGTACAAGAGTAAAATACAATCTCTCTATGTTAGAATTGAAGAATACACATCTCCATCTATATAAATCACTCACATTTCTTGTTAGTTTGTTCTTCGTTAACTGAGAATTTTAAGTACAAATATACAGAACTTAAGTATCTAATAGATTATGCCCTAAATTAGTGAGTGTAGAAGATATAAGTACGAAGTACAGACCACAAGTCCGTAAAGCCATATGAAAGCATATAATGTATAAGAACAAAAATTTCAGGATCTTAGCTTGGTCAGCGGCAGCGACAATGAACGAAAGGAATAATTCTCTTCTACATTCAATCTAGCAATATACATACATGGCACCTTTATAACTATCGACAGCATTATCAGTATATCAGTTCGTTACACTCTATAGGATTCCATCTATCACAATCTCTATTTTAAGACGGCTAATATCCTGAAGTATCTAGTTAATCGCAAAGTCTATAACCAAAACTATTCATGCGTGTTATTTTTCAGAGATAAATATGAGCCCATGGACACTATGATATACTATGTGCTCGTACAGATAGTAGATAAGTTTACCTACTCACGAGCTCAAGATGAAAACTCTATTTCTCTCTGCTACTTACAAATATATCACTACTCGAAATTGCCATGAATTCTCGTATCATCCATTGCTATTTTATAGATCAGATGAATCTAATATATGTGTCTGACAACGTATGCTATTAGATGTTGTATCTCTTCAATATACTCAAGAATACTCATACAGTGATAAAGCGTCAATGATTAGACTAGAGTCGAGTACTAAATTGAGTAATTTAGCGTTAGTACCAAAATGACAAGTTACACTGGTCGAAACTTCTCTCGCTAAATATCCATATACATATTATTCAGATCCTCCTCGATGTCTCAGAACAAATCCATATAGCTATCTTTTTGATTTCTCCTATAGTGCATGCTCCAAGAGTCGTTTCGGAGCGCAAAAGAAACTGTGTAAAACATTGCCATCGAATCTTGCGGATTACTTCTATTCTCATATCTCTACTCCTATCCTAAGTATGTCTTCCGCAATAGTATATGTAATCAATTTCTGTCCATTAGGTTAGATATTAGTGATATAGATATAGAGATATCAGACAGTTCAAGTCTTAGCGTGATAACGCTACCATGCACATATTCATATATCACCATGGATACAGAAGTTTCTATAATTGTAGCGCTAGCCATATATGAGCACCGAAAACGTCGATATATCAAGACGCGCAAAGTTCCCTTCGTCCACTGCACACTACTTGTCAGAGATGCACAATACATCAAACTATTACAAATATTCGCTCTCGATAGTGAAATAGATCTAACATCACTGAGTAAAGTAGGCATATTTTGTATCTATTCATATTTATAATAATATATGTGAATTTCTGTTATTTATTTATACTCAAATAATTTATTTTATTGACATACTCAATTGTTGAGATGAAAAGACACACTTCATAGTAACTCAATAAATCTTATTCAAAATCCAGATCCTATATATGCTATGATTACGCTGTTTATAACTAGGGACAGTCGTCATCTATTCATTAAAAACTATTAAAGAATAACTTAATCATCTAAAAACTTACATGAGTGATCTATAGAAATAAATTACTAAAATAAGTATAAAATTTTCTACAAACTATAGACTCTCTTCCGACCCTGTAGACAATACTTCCGCCTATGTGATAACTTCTATAGAGCAAAAACCACAATTATACTTAAGATTATTTTGGTGCCAGTGTAGAGTATATTTGATATATAAAATTAAAGAGTATATAAAAATATCCAATTAACCCAAGAAAAAACATATAGTTAGCATATCCAATAGAAACGTTGAATCTTATCCATTATACTTGTAGATTAGGTGTGACAATGTGCCTATATACTAGTGAGCGATGCGAAAATTAGAGAATTACCCCTAGTGAATGAGGCTTGCCATTACGGATGAATGTCTTACGTCTTGTGAGAATTACCCAAATAGTTGCAATTTGACACAGTGAGTAGCCATATTTTGATGAATATCATCGAGTATCCTTTTATTGACATTTATTGCTCACCTACTTCTGAGAAGAGACTGGTATCCTATAATTTATTATTTATCCAGTTATCTCTCATATCTTTTCTAGTTCTACGAGTACTCAACATCATGACACATCTCCGTAGCAGCGCACAAAATTGAGGAACTTATTAAAGAAAAAAAATTCGACAATATAAATATTCATTCTTCTTGAAATATGGTTATTGTTTCACTAGGTTCTAGAGATAGAATAATTAAATTTTATATTAATGTAGATTTTCTTCACAATTGAGAGTATCCCAAAATAGTATTAACTTTCATAGAGTGTTATATGAAAACAACATATCATACTAATTTATGAATCATCACTTTTAATTATAAATATTTCACATTATATTATTACTAGATATGTGATGTTAACGTCCACATGATGTTTTTTGCCTTCTACATCTAGCCAATTGTATATACATTATCCAAATTATTTCTATCATTAACTATTCACGAAAACAAGATACAATAATACAAATACATCGATATAAATTGCCATCATAACAGAAACAACCATACTCTAGTAGCGTATTTTATACGCGTATTTTATATCAAACACAGAGCAATATCTATATAATATTACACAAAAAGTGATACTAAAAATATACTAACTATATGAGACGATTGAAGTTCCAACCATGAATCATCCTATGAACTACTTTTAGTGTTCTCTGCACACACAAAGTCATAGCGACATACCAGAAGAATCCTATATATAAACATTCACACCACATCATTCATGTGTGTGACAGGCCGAGCCTAAATAAAACAGATGGTTCCACGACACAACAATCTATTTAAATTCTGATCTAACGAAACAAACATAACTTCCAACTAATGATCATATTATTTTATTATAATGAGAGTTTCATCCCGCCAAACCATAAATTATCCATACTAGCTATACCACGGATCTTAGCTTATCGTTTTCTTACTAACAATAGATAGATTTTGAGCCAGTATACCTCTATTCTTATCTGTTTTATTAGCTTCACTATTAATCACCCTATAACCACTTGTGAAAACTGATATCCAAAAGCCTGCTACATAACTGCCCTTAATTTCCATAAGCATCATCGCATGAGCAAATAGACAGATCTGAAAATTTACATAAAATTTTATTACTAATTGATACTTATTAAGATCGCACATATATCATACTATATTATGCTTCAAGCTCTTTTATGACATGTATACGATAGAGTAACTGAGTTGTCAGTATATAGACTAGAGTCTGAGTTTTCCTACAGCGCCGTTTACTCTCATTTTTTATATGATGATTTATATATTCAGATTCATCAGTTGTTACATTATCGAGACATATTATCTCCTTCTCTTTCCTCTTCTTTTCTCTTGTACAACTTTAGTGAACTAAATTAAGACCTATGACTTTTGTATTATTAATGCAATAGTGATCTTATCTACTCAACAACTCGCTGCCTATCTTTATGGATTCCAGCTTTTCTTCATTATTTCCTATCTAAACAATAGAAAGTGCCTTCAGCTATTTGATTTTGTTCGAAGGAAACTTATGTATTGCTGAGTACGCTATATATCTACATAATATCATTATGTAAACATCTTCTATATGTCAAATTTCACATGAGATAATCGAATGAATTATTTTAGCATAACAATATACACGTGACGAATATCAATTTAAGATTATAAATAGCAACTAGAAGTATAGCACATTAAAGACTTGGTGCATTACATAATCTATATCACATGACATAATTTATCGAGACGACCAAATAACGAATACATCGTCTCTACATCTCAGTCACATTATATATCCTCACATGATAATCTTGGTATTGCGAGTATATTTGACCCTATATACTAGCTCAGCACAAAATTTCTTATTGATCTGATTTTGTTAGAATTACTTTATCTGTCGTGTCTTCGATGAAGATTACATATTATCAATATGTTCAATATTATAAGTGTATACATATCACTAAATATTATATTTTATCTTTAAAGATTTTCTCTAATTTAACTAACTAACAAAGTATTACATAAATTTGATTATCGAGTAGAATACTAATATAAAATTTCGTATTATGCGATACTACAACTATATTTAGAAATATATTATATAAAATATAGTATTTCTATAATTGTTTTCTCGTTATAAAACGTACTCAATTTCTACCTCGAGACTTATTTAACAGATATATCATTCACCACCCACGAACAGTCTATCTGTCAATAATTAACTTTACATACTTTTTTATATTATCCTTCGACCATCCTACTGTAACCACTCATGTCTCCCCACATTCCCCTCCCAACTCTCTAGAAATCAAAATATAATGAATCATAGAAAGATAGTATCAATATAGTTTAGCAATGAAGTTAGATTCTTTATATGAGACTAAGTATAACCAAATCCATCAACATCCATAATGTACATAATATAACATTTATTATAAATCTACCTGTATCTTGA
The DNA here is from genome assembly GCA_034509725.1 of Sesamum angolense. Classification (NCBI taxonomy): domain Eukaryota; kingdom Viridiplantae; phylum Streptophyta; class Magnoliopsida; order Lamiales; family Pedaliaceae; genus Sesamum; species Sesamum angolense. Next base: position 393,674 of record JACGWL010000015.1, read on the forward strand.
GACTTGTTTTCTATCAATAAGTAATATTCTATAAGTATACAAAGAAGAAGACTATCGTAAAATATAAAAAAATTAAATAATTTCCTCTATAAATAATAATAAGCCTTTTACATCACAAAATGACAACTAACCATATATACGCAAATTTGAGGTAGAGCCTGAAGAGAGTTTACGTGTTAGCGCACTGCGTACATGTGAAATATATGACCGATAATCAAATACGTATGACTAATATTACATATCAGTTAATCACAGTTGAATGTTATCCCACTGATTTCACCTATCATCCTGTTAGCCATCAAGTCTCGCTTCAAATGATAAGCTATGCTGACACGCGCTTTCTAGAATATGAGTCAACGCTCAGTGCTCACATCCAACCAAAAACATTAGTGAGTTTACGAAGCAGTTATCCTTCCATGTCACACACAGAGATGCCCATACGATCGATATAGAGGGTCTGTAGAAGCAGTCTAGAAAGATAAGGAGCACTATTTTATCTGTATACTTGAGATCTTATTCAAGTACCTAACTATTCGCGATGATTCTAATCCACGACTTTTCATATGTTGCTGAACCTTACTGAGATATTCGAGTGTTAAATCTATTATAGATCTATTGAGAGTCTCCTTTAAAGAAATAGCTATTGCGCTCTCACATTTTATAGTGCTTCTTAAGATTGTATTGTCAACTGAGCGATCTTAGAGATATAGAACGTCTGTCTTATATTCCAAGATTGAAGTGAGAGATAAGCCACGTTATTTCCGAATGTATTGTATATGGAAGCTCTAGTAGAGTCTACTATCAAAGTCGTTCATTGTATTAGGTGTGTCTATCTAAAACGGATTTTTTGTATTCTAAATTTGTATATCATAATGCGAATGATTATAGAGTTGTTCTGTGAAGCTTGATGTAGCGTAAATTTATTCATATTAATCCATTTTGATATCTAAAAAATAAAGGTGAGTAAGTTTAAAAGAAGTGGCAAAAAATATCTCACCGAACATAATCAAGTTAACCATGACCATAACAATTCTAAATTCAGTCGCGAGAGAGATTATCTTTAATTAGACTATCTCGTGAGACTTACTTGAATTTTTTGTTATTGCTTTGTTTGCATATTATCAGTATTTCATAGTTAATGATATATGGCCTATGATATGGAAACTCCATATATGATAGTAATGTGTAGAATGTTCATTGCCAACTTAATCAAGAAGATTAAAATTAATTGAGTAATCTCTCAACGGCCCTGAGAATCTTCTAAGCACCTCGTTAGTCTGTAGCATAGCGATGATTAAGTAGAAATAGTTTCCCTAACTCGAATCGTATAAGTCTACGAGTAACACAAGTAGATAGATAGTTATGCTAGTTAGTACACTACAATAGTGCTCCACAAAGAACAATGCAAAGATCTACGACCACTATATATATCATGCTAGTGTGAACTAGACACTCGTGTGCACCGATTATGATACACTAGTTCTCAGCGTATAACGCAACCCTTCGGAAACTTGCGACGTTAATGTTCACCATAATTGTTTATAGTACACTAGTAATTAATGAATATATGAGTGTGTTTATCCCCGCAGATGCCCTAACTTATATCTTCCAACGTCGAGCTATATCGATAGCAATATCTCTGGAGCTAGCGTACCTATATTGCTAATCATAATACTCTAGAGAAAAACAATTATCTCACAATAAATAGTAACGAGCACTAAGAAGATATTCGAGATAATAAAAGATACTGGAGCTCTCTTACAGAGCGTCTATCATTAGAATCATTATCCGCGACACAGATATTGTCCAATAGATAAAAGTATCACGTTTTGCACTTATAGTCCGTCAAGCTAGTGTTGTTTGTTATATGATATGCCAGCTGGTGATGGCTTAGCTGTATAGAGGATCACGCGGACCACACTAGCAACGGTGCCATTGCGTACTGCTCTTGTATTCAACTAGAGAAATAATAATTTAAGCTATCATCGCACAACTAAGAAAACTACTGCTTACAAATGTGTTTAAAAAAGTACTCTAAACACAGATCTCAGAGTTTACTAGTTTATAGAGAGAAATAGAAGTAAAACAACTCCTCCCTGTTTTCATGTATATATGGAGTGCTCAGTACCTCATATTTCGCGAAGTATAACATAGGTATAGGACTAACGACAGCTTTAAGTTTATGTGTTAAGAACACAATATAAATGAAATGTAAGACTCCGTTTATTTACATGGTATGATATATGATCTTATATATTAATCATATTGAGTGTAATTTTAATTACAAGACCGTGTGAGAGTAGTAGATGGTTTTTAGTCGAATTAAGATGAAATCATATAACTTTCCGGATCAATGAATTAATATTCAGATCTCACAAATTGATGTCAAAAAAATCGTAAACGCGTTTGTATTACGAATCACATAGAACTTGACTTCATAATGCACAATTTCACATCAATATCCACTTGCGAATAAATAAAGCTATATTATTATCATGTACTATATTCAATAAAACAATATCAAAATAATTATAATATTAAAGAAAATATCAAATTAGTTTAATGTTGCTACTATATATATAATATAAGTAAAAAAACAAGATCAGTAACACTTATTCGACCACACCCAACACTCTTCACTCCCTAAATGCTACATATACTCACCCTATCCACAACAAATCCACACCACAACCCTCCCATCCCTCTGTTCGCGCTCCTTTTTCATCACTCCCTCTCGCCAAATCGCGCCTGCCCCCGCCCACCCGCGTTCTCCCATAGCATGGGGGCGACGAGCAAAATCCATGGCGACGACGACTCAACCTAAGATAATGACGAAGGGCGCACGACTGCTGTTTTGGGGGCGTCTCTCCGTCGCCATCACCCCTATTTTAAATTTAATTATTAATTTATATATACCTCACAACAATTCTACTATCAGTGTTCTAATAATATTATATTTAGTGAAATGAAATATACTATAATGTAGACTCCTAAACATTTCAATAACTTATATAAATTAAATCATTACTCCATTATTAAATTAGATTTATAAAGAATATCTATTCTTATAATTTAGCTACATATATTATACATCAACTAAAATATCCCAATACTATTTTTACTAACTAAAACTAATTTTATAACAATAATATCAATATAATAGAGTATAATTTTATTTAAAAGAAAATCTTTAGTAAAATAAAGAAGTATTAATTTAATAAATATTAAAATAAATAAAATACACAATAATTAATATAAAGTAATACCATGTACATTAATATACAATTTATAGATGATAAGCGTACAAACTATTTATCTTTCTTTGCCAATCACCACTTAAATAATAGGAGAGTAATTCTTACAACCTAAACCATTATATTAAAATTATGAACCAAAAGTGAGATATTAATAAATTATAAAAATTATATCTTCAATTTAAGAAAGAATGAAAAGAAGAAAACTAATATCAACATATCTACAACTATCACAAATATAATGGATGATATCCATATGTTACTTTATAATACCAATAGTATTACGAGTATTTCATGTAGCAGCAATAATCATAACAACACGAGATAAAAACTATATATCAAAAATTATATTTGATACTATAATATATATTTATATTACAATATAGCTGAGATTATAGTAATCAATTAAGAGTACCATAACAATATTATCAAAATACACATCAAAGAAAAAAAAAGAACAAAAGACACAATCTCAAACGCACTTCAAACTGAGCACAGTATATGGTTTTCTCTAGCATAAGTTTCTTTAATAAAATGCCAGCGGAGTTGTAGATCAGAGACTGCTAATAATTTTTAATAAACCCTAGTAGTAGTATCTCATTAGCTATCGTAAAACTCTACTTTTATTGACATAATCACAAAAATAGACATAAGGGAGTGACGATAAATTGTATTTTTTCGCTTAATTAATTAAATTATGACTATAGACCACCATGACCACAAGAGTTGAGACAAAAGAGCAGAAACCATAAGTATAAATACCAAACAGATCACAACGTAAAAAGTAGGATTATTTTATTAACTTCCAAAAGTGGTGAATAGTTTGATTGAATTAAGATAATATTTACCAGAGAAGTATCACATAAATAATAATTATATTATATTGCAAAAGAACAATATTAGCAATAAAGTATATATGAGGCTCTATGCATGTGAGTTACCCGATTAATTTGATTTGACTTAACCTTTTAAAAATGATGGGTTAATTAAATGAAGCTTGGATTAAGTTATGAGTGTGAGCTACGACCAATAATAGATAAGGTACAGCGGCTGCTATTGTGCCTCCCTTAATACTCGAAATCAATTCATTAGTGATCGTATAATTAGTATTAGAGATATCCTAGCTTAAAATCATAAGTATGACTCATCTGTTCTTGAATGATTTATCAACATATGATTGATAATAGCGCACTACAGCGTACTACATTGTCTTACTCCTATTACAGTATATTTAATTAGTTAATCTAAGACATATATCTCATCGAGTTTGCTCCTCTGTAATATCTATTCTAAACATCATTACTATTATTTAAGTAATATCTACCAATAACATTAGGTGACATTATTCTCATGTTGTACAATATTATGATAAATATAGCTCTAGTGAGATCACAATTAATATATCTAAACCACAAGTGCTTATGTATTTAGCAGAAGACAAATCAAAGCATCCTCATGATATAAGTTGGTATGTCAAAGGCTATTTTTAGCTTGTATATAGACACACAGAAGTCCACTAGCATAGGCTGATTATTTGCAACTATATCTAATCAGTAACTTAATTAGTGTAGAAAGTATTTTAAGATATGAAAAATAGGTGAGGAATGACTTCACATATGGTTCTAAGATAACTTATATATATAGACATATTGTACCTCTATGAGTTACACAAACTCTCTATACTCAATGAGACACAATATATCGGATACCTATGTTGATTTATCATTCTTTGCATATACACACTCATGTTAAATGAAAATACTTATCATTGATTCTTAGACCAAATCAAGAATGAGGAAGACCTAAAAGCTACATAAACTCTGATCGTGATAGGCTGTTGCTGTCCAGATCACATTTCACGCACATCAATTTCTTGCTCATGAACGGATCTCAACGAAATCTTATATTGCGAGATGTAATACAAGAATAGTAACACATTTATAAGAGGATAACCATAATATTATGAAATTATCGTAGTTGACAGTTGAAAAAGCATTAGATAAGAAGTACACAATGACGATTATATATACGACGAGTAGGACCGTGTATTAGAGAAGAATACAATACAAAGTTAGTGAGTATTATTATTTTAAATATTGCAATCTTGTTTTTCTCTATAGCCTAGATCATTGATATTCTAGCATTTTTATTTTATTCTCTTTGATTTTATACACTGATAGCTCGACAATATTTAAGAACACCCCTTGAACTCTGATTAACACGTTTAGCCCTTTATTGTTTCCGCTGCTTCTTGGACCGATCCACTCCCGTTTCACATATGATCATTGTATTCTTGGACTTTGGCGACGATATTGGCATGAGTTATTATTATTGTCATATAAGTCTTTTCTAGTGTAAATTGGAATATGTAGTGAGGATAGTAGTTCAAGATACACATCACATCATTTTCAACAGCTAATTGTATGCAATGAATATATGAATAGGATTAGCACGTGCGTCGACAAGCTTGTGACTTTCTAATTGGAATTCTGCGAGAATATCACATCTGACAATATAATGATGATCTCTAGTGTATTATAAAAAAATACCTATAAAAATACAACTATGTTTAGATACTCCGACGTATAAAATAGTGTTAGATATAGTGAGATTGTGTGTGAGTCGCGCGTAGTTAAACTATAGTATATTATATAATAACTTAGTCAATAACTCTAATAGTCCCGCCTTTAATCCATCTTACTACAATAGCTCGCTTATCACACTTACATTCTTTTTCTGTATATATTAACGAGCTCGTATAGTACCATTATGACACAACTGAGTATCTTTTGATATTTAATGTTAAAATAGACATAGATGAGTTATACTACTCATATATACTACATGATTTACACTACCTAGAGAAAAAGAAGAGCGTAATTGCATAACCACCCACCATCTCAAATTACAGAGTGAGCGTAAATAATGCCAATCTAACCACCTAAGTCGGTGATCTGGGAAATCATGATAGCGAGTGAACAAGTATGCAAATTAATTTTAAATCTATGCTATTAAACAACTCACTAATATGAATCGACCAGAGTTAAGCTGACAACGAGAAAAGTATTTTCGAAATGTCAGTGTAAATAACTATATATTACAGACTATGTAAAATTTGGTGTCCCTTAGTTCGCTTGAACCCTCAAGTTGCTATCAGATAGAAATCGTACAGCTTTACTTATTATTGCAATAACATCATACTCAAAACGTGCTTATCACATAAATATAAATATCCACTCTAATACTTCAATAATAACATGAGGTATCTAAGTGTATGTAGCTGAGCGCGTTAAATAAAGTAAATGTAGTGGGACTGATCACTTCTATTCTGAGAAATAGAAAGGTGATGATAGTGTCGGCTAAGAAGTAAGAGATACTGCAAGCGCCAGTTAGTCTGGAGACTTATGGAAGGCAATATAACTCAAGCGTAACCTATATACCGAGCGAACACACAAAACGTCCCTGGCCATTCAACAATTGTCAGACGAATTCATATCCCTACCCATACCCTTACATTTATATTCCCTCCCCGTTAACTGTTACTACAATACACGCACAATTTAATATAACTCCCTATAATATTTAGATCTCTAATCGCTAGTGTATGTCCATTTACAAGACAACGAGCTTGCAGACAGAACGAGAACGTCTATATTGCGTTTCTATCCCCCTATGTGTTTATCGTAAAAAGCTGAAAAATTAGTAAGACACAGTTGTCCCTTAGTAACTACCCTCTCAAATTAGATGTCCTGCGTAACTCAGCTTACAAAACTTCAGTGAGTGAAGCCCGGGTATTAAACCAGTTTAATGTATCTACCTGAATTAGGAGCTCCCATTTTCCTGAGCCTTCGTTACCAAAACAGCTTTGCTTCCGCATTCACAAATAAATATTACAAGTCGGGCCAGAACCAAACAATACCATCGATATGCTCTCTATTCATTTTCCCCACATCGTGGGTTGTTTTCTTAGTCCCTATCAGAGAGCTCTCCCGAGTAGAGCATCGACTCGCAAAAAAAACATGCGCTTAAAAATATAAATGAGAACATCCACACAAACTATAATTCTGCGTCCACGTCGTACTTATGAATATATTTGCGCATCTATTTACCCGTACCCGAAATAAGCTTTAAAACTTTCATCGGATCATTGGATACACAATCCCATCCTGACTCTAGTAGATGGACGCATTGGTGGAAAATATCTCTTTCCCTCTCCTTCCTTGCTGAGGAATTGAACAAAAAACCTTGATATGATATGTCGGGGCCCTTCGTAACTATACTACGAGAGCGCTCCCATAGAGCATCCCAGAAATGGCGAATCCCAATAACACCAAACTCTAAGAGAAAGCTGATGCAACCCTTATCCAACTCCTATATTGCCCATGATTTCCTCCAAAATCGGTGTGATCTTCTTCCAACAACATTGTTGTTTGCCTATTAAATTGGGACTTCCTCAGTGGGAGAAAGACATGCAAGTTCAGAAGGATACACAATCAGATCCACACAATCACATTCACACGATCAGAAGGACCTCCACCAGAAGGACATGATCAGGAGTCACCTTCATGCATTCATACACAATCAAATTCACTGAAGGACATCACCAGAGGGATATCCTTCTCACCTTTTTGCTACCATATTAGCTTAAAGGAGTATTGTAAATTTATATTTAGAATTTTTTCTATATCAACCTCTCTTGTACACACAAATCAAGCAATAACACTATCTTCTTTACTCATTTATCTGTTTTTACCTCCTAAAACTTGTTTCGTTTCACTTCAAGTAGGCCGAGCACCTTGCATCATTTATTCGATACGTGTATTTTTTGCACACATCAATAGGGAATTAAATATCATACCACGAAAATATATTATTATATTATTTTATTATCTATACTCGATTATTAATCTATAGGGTTAATTGCAATTAGACTCTCTCTAAAAATACGAAACTATACTTTCCCTCAAAAAGATTTTGATATTACACTTACAACCCTTCAAACAATTCATTGTTTATAATAACCCTCTTTTATTAGGATTTGAAAGAAAAATGCCGACATCAACAAAAAAAAGTTGCATAATTTTCTAATTTTACCCCTCATTCAATGTTTTCACGTAATAAGTTTATAATTATGAAGGAAAAAATATAATAACGTCTCCATATATATATATATATATTGTATTTATCCCTTCATAAGTACAAAAATAAACATGGGAATGTTAAATCATGAGGGGTAAAATAACAAATTTATCTAGTTTTCTTTGTTTATGTCTGCACTTTTCACACAAATCCTAACGGAAGGGGATCAGGTGCAAAATCGAGAATTTTCAGACGGATGTAAGTATAATTTTAAAATTCTTTGGAAAAAAAAGAGTAATTTAGCATTTTTAGAGAGGGTCTAATGTAATTAACCCTTAAGCTATATTGTATTAAGGGGTATCACATTTTTGGTGTCTCCCTTTTCTTGGTCTGCTTCTTTTAAATCTTTTTTTTTTTCCCACCTACTAAGTTTTATATTTTCCGCACTATTTACAAGTGGAAAAACTATTTTTTAAATGATTATTTATTTTTAGCTAATATTTTTCTTTCTCCTACTCCTAATATTATCTTTCAGACTTATTTATTCTTATCATAATTTTCATTTTTCCTACAATAATAATTTTAGTAAATGATATTTAATTATTTATATTTTTAAATTTTTTTATGCACATACATCAAATATATCACATATTTATACTATATGCTAATGGAGAAACTTTTTTGTTGTCTTTCTTTTTTGGTCTATTTTTTAATATTTAATTTTTTAATTTATTCATCTAACTTCCTATTCTCCCACTATCTTCTTATAATTATATTTTTTTAAATTTTTTTATTTTATTTTCGTGCATCTTTTTTTCACAATTTTTTTATAAATTTAATATGAATTTATTACGTTGCATATACTTTATTAATAATTTATATTTTATAAATATTTTATTTTAAATAATATTATACAATTTCCACAGATATAGATTGTGCCACAAATTATTAGTAGCTAGTATTGGTGAAAGACCTTTTGATGTCCTAAGATATTTTGCTGTCTTTTTTTTTTTTTTTTAAGTCCTCTCACCAAATTTGTTTACTTTCATCTATTTTCTTATCTTCTGATTTATTTTTTTTCGTCACCTTAACTTCCAAATATATTTAAATTTTAATAACTTTCATCTTTTTTTTTTCTTTTTAATATTTTTTAAATTTATTTAATTTAAATATATTTTTAAAAATTTTATTAATTACATATAAATCTAAATGTAGCACACATATTGGTATTCAAATATGAAAGAAAGGGAATTGATCAAAGGGCAATGATGATTTTTCATCTCCCAAAGCTTAAAACTAAAAAGAGAAATAATACGTACGAAAAACTCAAAGATATATGAGAAAGTAGAACAGTACTGAAGCCCCATGATCTTAAATGTCATGGGTTTAAACCCCGTTTAGATGTGTGGAATGTTGTCTGCCGTATATTAGAAGTTGGTCTACTGCATAGTAGGAGTGTTGTTTACTGTAATAGTATGTGTTATTGAGCAAGATAGATATGATTATTATAATAATCTTAATTAGATATTAATATCAATAAGAAAAATTATATTTGTAAATAATTTATTTTAATTAATAAAAATTCACCGCTCTTATAAAAAAAAAAAAAAGAGGAAGAGAGAGAGGGAGAGCAGTAGTAAGCATAAAGTCTGATGTAAGTGGGTAACGAGCCACTTTCCAAAAAAGCTCCTAACAAAGTGATGAAAGTGAAGCATTGTAATATCATAAAAGCAATCATTCATGTCTTGAAGTGGACAATGAAAGGGATATTACCAATATTTGTCGGTTTGAATTTTTATCAAAAAATAAAAAAAAAACATTATGGGACTAATTCTCTTCAAATTTTTGTCAAAATATTTGATGAGTCTGGCCTGTTTGTTTTGCGTTTCAATTTTCAGTTTTTGAAACGGTTATTCAAATAAAAGTATTATTATTTTATGTATATTTTTATTAAAATTATATTAATTTAATACCTATAAAACATAATTTATTAACTAATTCAAATTTATTTTTATTTTAAATAAAAATATTTATAAAATTAAAAATACATATTTTTCATTGAAAACTGAAAATCGATAATTTTTTTATAAATTTATAAAATTATATATATTAAACTTATGTATTATATGTAAGTATTAGTAAAATATGCATATATTTTTTTCATCTATGTATAAATATATTTTATATAAGTAAATAAAAAATTGCATGAGAAATTAAAGGGATAATTACACTCCCCTCCCCGAGGTCTGGTATAATTACACATAAACCCCTGTAGTTTGAGAAATTACATCTAGCACCCTTGAGGCTTGCTTTTATCTAACAAATAAGCTCCTCCGTTAGTCAAAATTCACTAAATTAACTGATATTAAAAAATAAAAAAAATCTATATTAACCCTTAATTGACTTATTACTGATTTATTGTAGGTTAAATAAATCTTTTTATGATCAAATTACCCTCATACTTCTTCACGCATTAATGTATTTAAGGACGTATATCTTCACCGATATTAGGGTAATTTAGTCTAAAAAAATTTATTTAACATGCAATAAGTCAGTAATAAATTAATCACGGGTTAATATAGATTTTTTTTCTTATTTTTTTTTGTTAATATAAGTCAATTTGGTGAATTTTGATTAACGAAAAGATTTATTTGTTAGATGTAGGCAAACCTCAGGAGTGTTAGGTGTAATTTCTCAAATCATATAAAATATATATATAATTACACAAAACCTCAAATATGGACAGTGTAATTATCCCAAAAAGCCTGAGTTCTGATCAAGTTCGAGTCCAAAAGACTCAAACTTGGCACGCGTCTCCAGACCCAATTAAGGCTTCGGAATCTGCCTAATGGGGCGAGTCCAAGTCTAACTGAACCTATTGCCACCCCTAATTAAAAGGTAGCTACGCATAACATTACAGAATTCAACCATCTATGCTAATATAATAAGGGATTATTACACTTTTTTTTTTAGGATTTAATGTAATTATATATAAATTATCGGTGGTTTAAAAAAATAGTATTTTTAAAATTTGTATTCGTCTAACAAATAATTTTTTTGTTAGTCAAAATTTATTGAATTTGTTGATATTAATAAAAATTGCATTTACCCTCAATTGATTTAATGTTGCTTTATTGCAAGTCAAATAAATTGTTCCTAACTAAACTACCCTTTTGACGTGAAGACATACCCTCGTCACATACATTAATGTGCAAAGATGTATAAGGATAATTTAGTCATAAAAAAATTTATTTAACTTGCAAATAAATCAGTAATAAGTCAATCATGGGTAAATATGGACTTTTAAAAGGCTTTTTTTTTTTTTAATAATATCAGCAAACTCTATAAATTTTAACTAATCGAGAGACTTATTTATTAGACAGAAGCAAACTTTAGGGGTATTAGATATAATTTTCTAAACCATAGGGAATCTACGTGTAGTTACACCAAACCTTATGAAAGATGAGTATAATTGTCCCATATAAAAAGGAATGACCTTCCACACTCACAAACAATGGTTAATGATGCCGCCATACCAAATCTTTTTTAAGCAAAAAATGTCATTCAATTGATAAGATAACTAACTTATTCAACCTTTTAAATTTTATATTAACTGATGATTAATTTTCTTTCTTTTCTTTCTTTCTCTCTCTTTTAAATGTAATATACTGATTGATATATTTTACTCTTATTTATAATATATTTTAAAATATAAAAAATTATTTATTATATGCAAGTAGGAACAACGTTTCAAAACGGCTAATAATCAATAATAATAACTAGTAATTTGTGGCGCACCCTATCTGCGTGAAAATTTTATAATACTATTTAAAATAAAATATTTATTATTTAACAAAATATATACAAAATAAATAATAAATTAATATTAAATTTATAAAAAAAAAGGTATCAAAAGATGCATGAAAATTACAAAAAACAATACCTATCAAAAGATAAAGAGGGTATCAGAAGTTAGATGAATAAATAAAATAAATAAAATATTAAAAAAACATACCCAAAAAAAAATATTCTCGCCCCTAATAATAATAATAATAAATTTTTGTATAGAAATGATAAAAGTGAAGGTGAAGCATAAAGAAGGTACTTATTGAGTGGAGAAAAGAAAGAGACCGACAAAGGCAGTCCACCTTGGATACAATAATAGCATATGGTCGTACCTATTCACCATTATTCCAGAATGATATGAATTCATTCCAGCCCCCAAATACTATTCTTGAATTCACAATATCTATGCAACCAGAAATTTTTATTTGAACTCGACTCAATTAAATTTAAACTAATTATATGATAAGTATAATATATTTATTAAGTGATTGGCGTATAATTTAAAAAAAAAAGTGATTAATTATAAAATAAGTACAGTACACTTACTTTATAATTAGATTGATTCGACCCGATAAGCACGGGAATAAGAATTTTCTTTTATGCAACTTGCACCCACCCTTGATATTTAAATCTCTTCTCAATTTCCAAGATTTCAATACTTGAATGGAATGATGAATGATGCATGTGTTGTGACTATGACTTTTGGGCCCTCCACCCCCACCCCTCCCCTCCCCTCCCCTCCCCTCCCCCAACTCATAATTAAATGTCTTCACATGATCCAAAAACAGGTGACCAAAAGAGCAAAGTCCACATAATATTATATTACTCTCTCTACATCCCCTAATCATAAACAACGTAACGTATTGATTCTCGTAACTCCATAACAAGATTTTGAATTTCGTACACACACACATACGCATATATGTTTACTCGTTTTTTACCAGTACTATAATGTGTGTTTACTTTCTTCTCCATTTGCACCAGCTAAGCTGCTTCTCTTTGTCTCTATAGTTTTTGATTAAAAAACAAAAACAGAGAGAGAGAGAGAGAGAGAGAATCACTGCAAATAAAAATCAAGAAATTGGGTTCTTTCCATCTGTTTCTATCTTTCTCTATACAGTTCTTCCTTTTGAAGTTCTTTGCTTTGCTGTTTCAGAGCTTTCACCGAAACCATAATTGGGTCTTGCGTGAGTACTGATCTCTGTATGATCAAACAAGAGTTCAGCCGAGGAAGCCCAGTTGAGTTTCAAGATTCTTCAGTCTTTTCCTGAGAAGGTAAAATCTTTCTGTCAAGATTTTTGTGGGTTTTGTCTTGTCTTTACTGGTGATTGATGGGTTGTCTATTTCCAGAACTGTAAATCAAGAATCGTGACTGGGAGGCTTTTGGGATTCGTTTTGTTGATGTTTGCTATGTATATGTTGATGGGGTTTCGTTTCTTTTTTGTTTTGCATTTATGTGAGATTTGTAATCAGGGTGTTGTAAAATTCGACTTTGAATGTCATTTGAGTGCAAGATGTAGAAAGTGAAAGGTTGTGTATCTTTTTCTGGTGACTTTAAGCTTGAAATCGAGTAGAAAAATTTAAAGTGTTTGTACTTTTTTTGTTTGAATTTTGTATATGCAAAGACTAATTCCGAGGTGTAGAAAAGATTATGAATTCGGTAAAGATGAATTCTTCAGTCAGACTCAAAAGTCAGAGGGGTATATATATATATGTGTGTGTGTGTGTGCTGTTTGTAGAAATTTCAGCATTAATTTTCAATATTGAAATCTAAAGATATCATTGGAAGGCCTCGAATCATTATCTGATTTTCCGTTGTAAGAAAAATGTTGCTATGCATGTCGGAACTGGAAACGTGGTTTTCTTGACATACTATTCTGAAATCAAATTAGCTTTGTTTGGTTTCATTTTTAAAATGTCTTTCTTTGTCTGTGATGATAGAGAGAGAAAGTAAGTTTTTTCAGTACTTTGTATTAACATACGATGAATAAAGATAAGGTAAACAAAAGCGCAGGCAAACATTGATGATGTTTTTTGCTGTCTTTCAGACAAAAAATGAAACAAAACAGAGCCTAAGATTTTAGTGCCCTTTTGGATTCATACATGTAAAGATCGTTGAAAGCTTTGAGCATTTTGAGTAATTCCTCTTTCGACTGGTGCCTAGGTGCAGAACTGTAGTTGTATACAGATACAGTGTTCTATAGATATGAATTAAACAAGGAAATTAGAGGAGTTTTCGGGTGTCGTTGCAGTCCAATAAATAGTCTTATTATGTACAGTGGATCAGATGACAAGCTGATATTTAACAGATAGCAGGAGTTGATGCTGCTGAAGAATCTGATGGAGGACAAGAAACTGAATTTCAATCAACCTCTGTTATCGGTGAGAAGATATGCACCAGCGTTGACCTCACAGAAGAGTGATCAAAGGAAAGCTGAATGCTCTCGTCCTGTAATACCTCGGCTTCCTGCCTACAGATCAGAACTGAAATCCGGTCCCATCAGGAATCCCGGGGCCGTGCCGTTTGTATGGGAACAGACACCTGGACAGCCTAAGGAAGAGATAAAATCACTAACTCAAAACTGTGACAGACCTCCGATTGCCCCAAAGCTTCCTCCTGGGAGATATCCAGAGGTCAACCAGCAAGAATGTCGTAAAGTTCCTCCAAGTATTAGTAGAAGTAAAAATCAAGCTGTTAATGTACCTTGTGCTAGTGACAATAAGAAACAGGCTGTTAATGTCCCTCGCGAGTCTCGTAGCAATCCATCTCATGACGAAAATGATAAAATTTTTGAGAGCAGCAAAGAGACGGTAGAGGAGAAAGATAGTTCTGATTCTGGGGATAGTGATGGAGCATATGTAGATGCACTTGATATACTCTCAAGGACTGAATCATTTTTCTTGAATTGTAGTACGAGCGGCCTCAGTGGATTGGACGATTTAGATGCAAAGCCAACTGGAAGATTTGCAATGGATCTACAAACCCGGGATTTCATGATGAATAGGTTTTTACCCGCGGCAAAGGCAATGGCTTCTGAGACACCCCAATATGCACCCAAAAGGCAACATGTAGTTCAAGAACAACCACAAAAGGTTAAGAATATAGGAGCTCAGTTCAAGCCATCACTTCGGTATGGGCCTAGTTTCGCAAAGCGTTATTCCCATTACCATGATGATGGAGACGAAGAAGAGGAGAGCGATGATGAGTATGATCAACATGAAAGTTTGCCTGCAGTTTGCGGTTTACTACCCCGGTTTTGCTTGAAGAGTTCACTCTGCCTTTTAAATCCTGTCCCTGCAATGAGCGTTAGGACCCGAGTACCAACATCTTCTGCTAACAAAGTACAACCTAGATCTTCATCAGCTGGTTCTTACAGCGAGACTGAGAATGAGGTAACATGTATATTCTTACTCTGCCCCCTCCAAGCTCATGCCAAGGTATTTAGTACTAAGTTATCCCTTTTTATTTTTGATCTTGAGCAGTGCAGATCAGGTAGAACGGAGCCAAAATCAATCGACAAAATCCATAAAGTTAAACTTGATGATGAAAAGACTGAATTGACAAATGAGAGTTATCGATTAGAAAGCGATAGCACATCAACATATCGTGATTCGCCTCTGTCTTTTCTTGAAGATAAAGAAGTCCATTGCATTCCTGAAGAAAAAATACATGCTGGGCTTAATGGTTTCGAATTGCAAGAAGAAGGCATCAGAACCTTTAAGGAAATATTGGCTGATCAAGGCAGTCCAAAGGAGTCAGATGGAGGAGCTCTTATTATTGAGAAAACTCTCTATGTGGATACGATAGGGAGGGTGGAATCCCCAAGTTTGAGGTCCTTTTCTCCCGATACACAAGACACTTTTGGATTTCCTACTTCAAGAGAAGAATATCATGAGATCATTAATAACAGCATGGATCAAATCCACACAATAGATTCACCTCTTGAAGATTCCAAGAAGTTGGACACCACAGATGGACAAGACAAATTGCTACTAAATGCTCAGAAACTCGGTGAATTCAATATTTCGTCTCAATTTGCTGATTCAAATAAAACATGCGAGACAGGGACGCCCAAGGCTTTTGGAGAAAACGGAGACTTTAGCATAGATTCAACTACTACAGAAAATATAGAAGTCACTGAAAATAAAGCAGCAGAGAGTTTAGAAAAGCAGCTACCTGCAGCAACAACTCTGGGAAACTCCCATCAAAATTACTCTGAATTTCCTGTTCCCCCACCTTTACCGAAATCTCCATCTGATTCTTGGCTTTTCCGTACCTTGCCTTCCGTTCCCCCAAAGAATTCGTTTCTACGTTCATATCTTGGTGC
Source organism: Sesamum angolense (assembly GCA_034509725.1). NCBI lineage: Eukaryota > Viridiplantae > Streptophyta > Magnoliopsida > Lamiales > Pedaliaceae > Sesamum > Sesamum angolense. The sequence continues at coordinate 410,181 of JACGWL010000015.1, forward strand.
TGCAATAAATCCAGAGAACAAGGGTTCTAAGGTACCTACAAGTGATACCAAGTGGGAAACTATAGTTAAAACTACAAAGATGCAGGGTCGTCATCTGCATTATTCCGAGGTAAGTTTGTTATTGCTTTGTCAAAATTATGTTCGTTTTGGGAGGCTGATCTTGTAACCTATTTTATCAGGGATTGTTGGCAACCATACCAGAAACTTAGAAATGCCTTCCCAGGACTTGTCTGGCTCATGCAGGGCCCTTTTTCGGCAAGTCCATTAGCTTGATGGATTCAAAGGTGATAACTGGATGAAGTATATACTTTTGCTCTCTGAAATTCTGGAGGTGTCTGGTTTGTTTTCCTACACGGCAATGGGTTCGTAACTGTACTTTTGATCCCCCATTACCTATCGTGTAATTACGGTCCCGATAAAAATAATTCTTGTACAGGGATGGTTGTTCATGTTACAGTTTTTGCAGTCCACTCATACTATATCTGTGTATAAAGAAACATGAGACCAAATGCAATATAAGGATGGTTAAGGCCTTGTGTGTATGTTGTCTTTAGTCTTCTGCCTGCAGTTATTACGACATAGATACTTTTGAAAAGGTCACTTCCAGATTGTGTTTGGACAGATAGATATGAAACTACGAATTTTAAATCAATAATAACATATATATATATATATATATATATATATATATATATATATATATATATCTTGGTTTGGATAATTCCTTGCTATAGAGGATTTGATAAGCATTTCAAATTCTTGAACTTCTATTTTGAACTTATTTTGTGACATTGTATTGGATTTTAGTTCATTTGTTGTATGATTACTTTAAATCATGGGTAAATTACGTCCACCTCTGAGGCTTAGCATAATAACAATTGCCTCATCATTGTCGGAAGTTACAAATAATACCCCTTTTGAATTTAAACGTCCATCTAACATCATTACGTTAGCCTTCATTAGGTTTTTATCCAATTTTTATCGTAAACTGATCGAATGTCATTCTGGATTATCAATTATAATTTTACATATTTTTTTAGAATTTTTTAGAATATTTTTATAGGCTAATTTTCCCATAGATTATCTAGCCACCCTCAAATTTTTTGCACATTTTCAAATATTTTTTTAGCTTTAGAAAGTTTTAGCAAGGGTAAATAGTAATATCTATCTCATTGTTTAGGGACTACATAGTTATTATTCGGGATTTTTTTTTTTAAAATTACAGATTTTAAAAAAAAATTCTATAATTTTAAAAAAATCCATATATTCTCTTAAAATTTGAAAAATTCAAAAAATATTTGTGTAATTATTAAAAATTTGGAATTTTTTTATGAAATTCAGTGATTTTAAAAAAAAGTTAAAATTTTTAACAATTTTACAAATTAAAAAAAATTCTGAAATTCTTTTAAAATTACAGAATTTTTTAAAAAAAAATCAGTTACTTTACAAAAATTGGTAATTTTTTTTAAAATTTTCAGAAATTCAAAAAAATTTCAGAAATGCTTCAATTTTTTTGAAATTTTAATAAAATTACAAAAACTTTACAAAATATCAGATTTTTTTAATAATGCAGAAATTGTACACTAATTTCATCAATAATTAAACACCATCCAACAAATATTATTCACAATAAATTAATCAATAAAATTGTACACAAAAATAGTTTATATTCATAATAATTATTCACAACAAATTAATCAACAAAATAATTCACAAATATTCAATATCATCCAACAAATAAACCCATCACCCAACATCCTCTCATCAAATAAACTCAAAATATAGATAACTTTTAGAATAAAATTAAACAATAAAAAATAAAATTTGATTGTGGTGTGAGAGGTGGTGGCGGCGATTGGCGGTGGGGGAGAGTGGTGCGGGAGAGGGGGGTTTGGGGGAAGAGGAGAAAGAGAGAAAGAGAGAAAGAAGAAGAAAAAGAAGAAGAAGAAGAAGAAGAAGAGGGAGGTGGTGGCGACAACTAGAGGCGGAGATTGTAGTGGTGGAGTGGGGCTTCAATTATTTTTTATTAATTAAAAAAATATAAAAAAATATTTTTTTATTATATTAACGTCTTTATGTCGAGTCGTGGTTTCAAACCGCGACTCAACAATTTAATTCTTTTAAAAAAAATTAAACCTCGAGTCGCGGTTAGCAACCGTGAGTCGAGCTAAAAAATATTTTTTTTTTAATAAAATTACTCGAGTCGCGATTCCCAACCGTGACTTGCTCAAAGCCTTTCTTTTGTTTTTATTTTTTATATTTTATTAATATTATTATTTAGATATTATTATATATATATTATAAATTTAAATATAATATCTATTATTATTTAAATATTAAATAACCTAATTATTAATAAAAATAAAAAAATAAAAAATAATTAATTAATTATGTTTAATCAATTTGATCGAATCACTCTTTTTTTTCTTCTTGATAGTAATAAATAATATGTAATAAATTACAATAAAAAAAGAGTGATTTGATCAAATTGATTAAATATAATTAATTAATTAATTTTTAATTAATAATATTTAAATAATAATATGTATAATATTTAAAATTATAATATATATCTATAAATATATAAATATTAATTTATATAATACATTAAAAAATAAAAAAAAAAAAAGAAAGGGAGCAGCCAAAATTTAATTGTGTGTTGTAAGTCTCTTCGTTTCCTTGTGACTCTTTGCATGCCATGCCTAGCAATAACATTGAATAAAACCTAAAAAGTTACACTTAATCTCATATTAAACAAGAAATAATAAATTAATCACATTATGACAATATTAATGAAGAAGATGTGTCATCCGTAATCAAATATTTAAAACAAACAAATAGTAATAATATGTAAATAATAATACATAAATAGTAATAATACGTAAACAAATAGTAAAACAAACAAACAAATAATAATATTATCATATTTAATATGTAAATAATAATATATAATATTAAATATAATAATACATAAAAATAATATATATAAAATATTTAAAACAAACAAATAAACAATAAATGACACAAGTCGCGGTGTCGCGGTTCCCAACCACGACTTGAGCACGTTTTTTAAAAAAAAAATTAATTTAAAACCTTGAGTCACGGTTGCTAACCACGACTTAACCATTAAATTTGTTTTTTAAAAAAAATTAAACCTCAGAGTGGTGGCGGGAGAGGGCGGGTTTTTGGGGAGAAGAGGAGAAAGAGAAAAGAGAGAGAAAGAAGAAGGGGAGAAAGAAAAAATCTGCAAGTGTTGTATATATATATAAATTTTTGAATGGTCATGGTCGTTCCAAAAATCATTCCAAATGGAGTTACAAAATATAAAAAATCGTTACAAAAGCCGTTACAACTGATTCCGTGTAATGTAGCCGTTATAAAATTCATTTCAAAAACCGTTACAATATATGAAAACGACAGCGTTTTGGTGTTCATTGTTCCTAAAACCATTACAAAGGGTGTTCCAATTTTTTTTAATTTTTTTAAATATTAAAAAAAATGCCATTTGATCGATAATTGTGTGTTGTGGCACCATACAATTTAAAACAATATAATTAAAATAAAGTAAAAAATAAAAATCTTGCATTTGATATTGATATATGTACGCAGTTTGCAATAACTTTATATATTCATAAATATTAGTATTATATTGATACAACTGTCATCTTATAGTGTTTAACTGTATGTATGGTTAATCGAACCGTCAAAATTAAGATTTAACTGTTAGATATGATCACACTTATAAAATATGTAATTCGGCGAAGTTGTAGCTTATTGAGTATACAGATTTTGAAATATTGTTCCCGAAATGTAATAGTAACCATTAAACTCGGCATATCTTTAAATCAAGCAATGCGATTTAAAATCATACCGTATGATATGATTTAATGGACACATACTTGTATACATTTAAATTTGGTATGAATCGGATCCATGGATGTAAATATCGTATTTTTCAATCTGAATTTTTTAAATGGCTCATTTTTTGTAACTATTTTTGCAACGGCCCATGCATTTACCTTTGTAACGGTTTTTTTAATGGTCATTCGAATTTAATATTCTCATAATTTTTGTGGAATTGATTTGAAAAATCTTAATTAATAACGGCATTTGTAACGGCGTATTCTAAATAGGCCGTTACAAAATATTTTCCGCCATTTATCCTGCCTTATTTTGTAACGGTTTTCATAATAATTTGGTCATTCTAAATTAATAAATTTTAAAAAAAATTATTTTTTGGAGCGACTTTTGTGACGGCTTTTGTGGCGGTTTTTGTAACGGCCATTAATAAAAAATCGTTACAAATCGCGCATTTTTTTTGTAGTGATTTTACCTTTTATATATTATTGTGGTACATATTTTGAAAGTTTATTAACACACGAATTTATAACGTTAAGTTATAATTATGATTGATTTAATTTTTTTCATGATAAATTGATGGAAGCTTTTTTGTTCCACAGTTTACAAACTTAACACATTTAGTTATATGGAATAAATATTTTAGCATTTTGGGTCTCATAGGACAAAATTGTAGCACATTTAGTCATATAGTATATAAAGTTATGGCACATTTGTTCCCATAGCTAAATACAAATAATTTTATATCCTATAGGACCAAATGCGCCATAAGTTTTATCCTATGAGACCCAATGTGTCAAATTTTTATTCTATGTGATAAAAAAATGCTACAATATTTATCTTATGTAACTAAATGTGCTAAGCCCATAAATTATAAAACCAAAAGTGCAACACACCTTATAGTATGAGACTAAAAGTATAATTTTACCATACTTTTAATTATCGAAAGAGACATGTGTTTGATCTCATGTTGACGTGACACTGAAGTAAAATAGAAAATTCCCATTGAAAACAAGCTGTAGTATTACAAATATGAGCACGAACATGCTCTCATGTAAAGAAAATTCACCAGATTTCTCCTCTCAATCCCAATCCCAAAATACAAAACTCATATCAGCAATCAATATAATCAAGAACAGTTGTTAAAATTAAGTATACATCAACACCAAGTGGAGTTCGTAGATCCACTTATTTATTATGCTTAGACCATAGGAAATCAAGTTGTGGCAGAGAAAGAAAAAACAAGTATATATGCTCATGACATGTTGAATACGAGCAATGAGAAGAGCATCAGCAGCAGCAGAGGGGTGTGAGCGCGAGCAGCACGAGCCCCGTTTTGCTGCTCCGGTGGCCCAGCAAGCAAGTCGGTGCAGTCGAGGCCTCTCTGGCCTTCCCTGCACAGAGATGCAAAGAGCGCCGGCGGGTACTTGCCGTAGAGATTCACGTAACTGAAAAATGTTTCTGGGCAGTTGCTCTTTAGGTCGTTGAACTGCTCATGCACGGGGCAAGCCAGTTGCTTTATAGCGCCGCAACAGAGCTCGGCTGGGTAGTTAGGCCCTTTGCACTGGCTTGTGATCACTGTGTAGTTAAAGTGCTCAAAGTCCACTGTGCAGGCTGCATGTGTTGTCAAATGGATGGACAGACTAATGTTAGGAGTATTTGCTCGAGGAGATTGTTAACACTAGTTAGACATAGGAATTTGTCTCAAATTCTAATAGGAAAATTCTTGTCTAAACCAGGTTTGGTCGAATCAAATCAATTAAAAAGCAAGTGTATCACATTGCTATATGATTAGTCACTTTTTCTGAACTATGCACTAATTATATGACAAGTGTATTGCACTTGCCATTTAATTGATTCAAGTTCGATCGAATCAAGTTTGGACAAAAATTTCCCCAATGTTATGTTTGGATTAGTGGACTTGAATTTATGTATCTCAATCCCTAGTAACAAATAATTCAAATCTTATTTTCAACTACAATTGTGTAATATTGATCGATGTCAAATTCTTTTAATATGGAATTTAAGTGTTTTTCTAAGTTTTTCTATTAATTCAAATGTGCCCTATAAAATAAAGTTAAAAAATAAAAAATAGACTAACACTACAAGAAAATAGTTTGATAGCAACGAAAAAAATCAACGTCGATGTAAAAGCAAATAAAATTTTTGTTGCTAAGTCACATTGTTAAATACAAGAATTTACTTGTTAATATTTAGTAACGAAATTTAGCAACGAATTATTTATAGTATATATTAAATAGTGTAGATTAGCAACGAAAATTTTATTTGCTAATTAAATGAATGCTAACTTTGGCATCAAATTCTTTTGGAATTATTGAACTATTTTCTTGTAGCGTGAGAAAAATTGGCATGAGATCTCAATGAAATTGTTTTGTCTTTATTTTAGTTTTAATTTCATCTTATTCTCATCTACTTATCAAAATATTTTTTATTATTTCTATTACTTTTATTTCTGAACCATTAATTTCAAGAAGTACCTATATAATAACTTAATTATATAAATATTTTTACTGAATTATACTTTTAGTCTTATTATTATAATTTTTTGGCATTTTAATCCTATAATTTATTAGGATAATAAACTGATTTTTCACCTTTTTTAGTTTTACAAATATAGAAAAAATTAGCTAGAATTTTCAAACTAAGTTGGAAAAATGACATGGGTTGGTCATTTATTGGTTAAAAATTGGGAGAACACATAATGAGTGTCGTAATATGCCACTTTTCCGACCAATTTTGTAAACTTCAGTCACTTGCTTCGCTAACTTTTGACCTACTCACGCTGATTTATCCTAAAATGATAAAATTAAAACAGGTGAAAAACCATTTTACTATCCTAACAAATTATAGGGCTAAATTGTCAAATAGTTATAATTATAAAACTAAAGTTAACTAAAAATTTGTTATGTTGGACGACCTAAAAGATTTTCTTCATAATTTATGGGCGTAAATATATTTTTGATCCTGTAATTTCAGCATTCTGATTCTTTTATCCCTTATCTTTTCAGGTTGCAAAGTAGTCCTATTATTTTTTGACATTTTTTATTTTGGTCCTTCCAGTGCACCGAATTTTTCAAAAGTCAATGGTCAGAATAAATCATGTGTCCCTCGCGATTTGTATTTTATCCTTAATCTCTTTAGGAGTTGTGAAAGAGTCATGTAACTTTTTAACAACCCTCAATTTTGGTTCTTTTGGTGCTGGATTTTTTAAAAGTTATCGGAGTAAATCATGTGCCACGTTATTTTTTTTTTTTTTTTTGTCCATGTTGGCAAAGGTGTACCAATCAGAACAAAAGCTTCAATTTAAATAAACCACGTAAAGTGCACGTAATTCATTCTGGTTACTTTTGCAAAATTCGACAGCAGAAGAAACAAAATTGCTAAATGTCAAAAAATTACTAGAAATACGTGCGCTTTACCAAAAAAAAATTAAAATTCTAAAAAGATAATGGATAAAAATACCATTTTACCAAAACTACATGATAAAAAATGTATCTAATCCTAAATTAATCATATTAGAACAAGGTACCAAACAATTATGAATAGAGGGGACCAAAAAGCAAAATAAGAACAATAAGAACACCTTCAAATTGTTGCAGAAAGTAGGAAAACTCTATGAACAATGAGGGACAGACACATTTTTCGCTAATATCATCAACATTAAATCCAATTCCATTTAATTTTCACATAAAAAAGGAATAAACCTTAAAAATTAAACGGAGAGAAAATCGAAGATCTTACGAGTTCTCTGCTGCAAAAGGGATCGACCTACTGACCCGTGATGAGGTTCAAGAACGTCATCTGCTCACATTGACGACACCAAAAAACCAACAAAAAATGAAAAACGGAAAATGATCAATTACGTGGATATATGGAGTTTGTGTATAATTACATGCATGCAAACATATTTGAACGTGGAATTACTTGAAATGTAGGATGAAGATGCGAAGCCAAGCACAAGGAAGGAAAGAAAAAGTTGCAACAAGGATCGTCTGGAACCCATTGTTGCTGCCTTCTTCCTTTCGCTGATCGATCAGCAATTCCTTTATTCTTTTGAAATTCAGAGGGTTGGTATATTTTTGGTTTTGTTTTTTGTTATTGGTTTCTTTGATCTTTGATATGTTATATGTTCTTTCTTTTTCTTTGTTTTTGGGGGTGTGATGATTATGGGAGGGAGAAGAAAGCGGGAGAGGAATGGCATTAATGCAAGATCGATTTGTCTTTCGTCGTAGTTTATAAAGGCAAAAAAAATGTTTTTTTTTTCTCAAGTGGCCCAAAAAATTAAGAGTCGTGTATAAATTGGATTGGATTTTCTATTGTTGAATCATGTTATATCTTTTATTTTATTTAAAATAGATCTCAAGTAGACAAAAATATTTGCGTGTATAAAATAGATAACCCGATTTATGTACACTTACACTACAAAAAACTGGAGTTTTCGCTACATTATTAGTGACACAGCTTAAAAATTATTAAATTAATACTATTAACCACAGTTAAATAAAAGCAAAGCAAAAACTCAAATTTTTTTACCATGATTAATCATATTTGACATGGATTTTAGTCATAGCCAAAACATTTGCCACGGTTTCGATCATGGCTAATACTTTGGCTACACTTGCAAAAACAATGATCAATCGTTGTTGCGAACCATGGTTGATTTGTATTTACAATAATTTTCTTATTTTGGCTATAGTAATTAATCGTAGTGAAAAATTCTATTTTTGTTAGTTTTATGTATATATGTATTACATGGAATAAAAAGATATAATGTAATTTGAAACGAAAAATTAATTAAAAAAGAAACGATGTTTTGGAGCTTACAATCACCAAGGGATGAAAAACCAAAAAATAAGCATATGGCATATTGAAAGTATGAAATCATTGACATAGTTAGAAAAATAAAAGAGGTGAACAACCATAATTTATCCCCTCAAACATATATAGTCATTTGACACTTCCAAATATGAAAACTGCTGATGCTAAATTCGATCATAATCTTTTCTACTCCTGAATGAATAAATTCGACTTTTTTTTAGGGTAATGCTATTAATTATTAGCACCACTACAAAAAAACAGTGCTATAGCAACGGACATTTGCCACGGAATTTGCATAAAATCCGTGGCTATACGGTGTTGCCACGGAAATTTGCAACGGAACATTGCCCGTTGCTATAAGTAGTGATGCTATAGTTGTAGCGACTTTTTTCGTCCGTGGCAAATTTTGGCAGTAAATATCCGTTGCAAATAATGTTGTTAAAGTTTGACTTTTTAACGAATTTTGCAGTGACTTTTGCCATGACATCTGCAACGGATCTTGCCAAAATTTTGCAGCGACTTTGTTATAATAGCTCCGTTGCAAAATTTGCGGCAATTTCTTATTTTATTGCAACGACATTTTACAACGAAATTTCGTTGTAAAATTGCAATGCATTATTTGCAACGGCAACTGTTGCAAATTATGCAACAACATTTGCAATGAACTTCAATCAGTTGCAAATTTTTCAATAATTATTTTTATTAAAATCCATTGCAAATATTTTTTATAATTTCCATTTGTAATATTTTTCTTTTAAATTTTTATACATAATTTTTAAATTAAAATTAAATTTAATCTATAATTAACAAGTTATTAAACTCAAACATAAAAAGATATTTAATCAAAATAAAATATAGAAAGATAGTAATACATGTCAAAATATGTCCATTACACAAAAATTTAATGTTTCACGTCCACTACACAAAATATGTCCAATATTCAATATGGGGGGTTATCATCATTTTTACAATTATCTAAAGGTGGTTGACCGGATGATGGATCATTGTTGCTGGAGCGATCTTTTGATTCATTTACATCTTCCGACGTCGTACCTACAAGATATAACACATCAATATGATAACAAAACCAAATTTTAATTAATAAGAGAATAAACTAAATTGAAATCTTACACTAAATTTTCGAAACCAAAAGTTCTTAGTCTCTTATGGAATATATTTGAAGCAAAGACATGCTCCTAAATAGTAGTTTGTAATAATAGTTAGCTTAGTTAGGTTAGTTTCATTGAAATTTTTAATGATAGTTAACTTGGTTAAATTAGTTTAGTTTCCTTGAAATTGTTAAGTTTGAGTTAACTAAGTTAAAAAATATTTAGTTGAAATTTTTTAAGTTCATAGTTAATTTAGTTAAATTAGTTTAGTAGAAAATTTTAAGTCCATAGTTAAATTAATTTAATAGAATTTTTGAGTTCATAGTTAAATTAGATTGCTTGAAAAAAAAAGTTAACTACTTGAAAGGTTTAGTTGAAGTTTTTGAGATTATAGTTAACTTAGTTAAATTAGTTTAGTAGAAAATTTAAGTTCATAGTTAAATTATTTAATAGAATTTTAAGTTCATGGTTAAATTAGTTTAGTTGAAACTTTTAAGTTGAGTTAATTAAGTTAATATTTTAAAGTTTAGTTGAAGTTTTTAAGTTCATAGTTAACTTAGTTAAATTTTAGTAGAAACTTTTAAATTCATAGTTTATTTAATTTACTTGAAGCTACATTTTAAGCTCATAGTTAATAGTTTATTTGAAACTTTTAAATTTGAGTTAACTAAGTTGAAATAGTTAATTGAAATTCTTAAATTCATTGTTTACTTAGTTAAATTAATTTAGTTGGAACTAATAAATTTTAGTTAACTAAGTTGAAATAGTTTTGTTGAACTTTAAAATTCATAGTTAAATTAGTTTAATTGAAACTTTTAACTTCATAGCTTTTAACTTAATTATAAAATCCTAATCTACAATCATCAACAACAACACTCATTCATATGATATTATTGAATTAGACTATGTGATTTTAAATCATACCGTCTGATATGATCTAATGGACACGGGCTTATATATATTTAAATTTGGTATGAATCAGGCGTCTAAATTTTAAAATATTAACTACTTATTAAGCTTTTTGATCTCATATATATATATATATTAAAATAAGAAAAAAATAATAAAAATTATTCAAATATTATTAATTATTACTATTATTTTTATTATCTTTATATATTTTATAGTTGAGATTGATATAAGTTCACAATCTGCAATAAATTTATTTATTCATAAATGTTAGTATTACATTGATATAATTATCATTTTACATTGTTGAATAGCATGGGTTAATCAGGGCATCAAAATTCAGATCAAACCGTTAGATATGATCAAACTTATAATAAAATACATTTGGTAAAGTTTCAGACTAATTGGGTGTACGAATGTCAAGATATCGTACTCGAAACACAAGAATAATCATTCAAAATCAAAATCAAGCCATGAGATTTTACATCATACCGTCAAATATGAACTAATGGACATAAGCTTATATATATTAAAATTTGGTATGAATCGGGTGGCTAGATTTTAACACATGGTAATTGTTAATTAAACTTTTTGATCTCATTACATATTAATATATATATAATAAAATAATAATAAAAATATTTAAAATTATTCAACCATCATTATTATCATTATTTTTAGATTAATTCACAAGAATTACTAAATTTTGACATAAATTTATAAGTAATAAAATAGATTGCATAATGCATACTTGTATCTTGATATAAATATAAAACTTAAAAATAGATATAAAAAATCATCAGTGAATTACTTGTCAATTTAAAAAAAAAATTAAGACAATACAAATATATATTAAAATATAACATAAAATCCATATGTGTCATATTAAATAATTATTTTAAAAAATATTAAAATTTACTAAATTATTAATTAAATTTGTCTTTATATAAACTATAAAGGTTAAATATATAAATAATAGTACCATAGTTTATTATTATTTAAAATAAAATATATGATATTGATTAATAATTACAATACATGGTCAATTTTTAGTATAAAATTAATAAATTATTGAATATGGAATTTTGAGTACAGTTGTGTTGCGTGTTCCGTTGCAAAGTCCGTGGCAAATGCCACCAATCTTTTCATATGGATGCAACGGATATAATGATCGTTGCAAAATCCATGGCAAAATAAACATTTAATAAATATCCCTAACGGTTTGTATGGATTGCAACGGATCAAATGTCCGTTGCAAATATTATTGCAAATTTATTATCAAACTTTGCTACGAATTTGTGTCTGTGGCACAATCCGTTGCAACACCCAACTCTTCATTTGCAACGGACCCCATACCAAGGAGTTCGTGGCAAAAATAATTGCTATTTTTTTTTTTAAAAAAAATTTGTAACTTGAAGATCGTTGCAAAAGTGGTTAGCAACGGATATAATTTGAAATTCCGTTGCAAACTTAGCCACGAACATTATATGTTGTAAAAACCATTGAAAATTAACAACGGGTCCGTCGCAAAGTTTGCCACGACTTTTGCAACGACGTGAAATTGTACCATCCAAAAGTTGACCAATTTTTGCAACGGACGTTTGCAACGGAATGTCCATTGCAATATTTTATTGTTGTTTTGCCACGAAAAACTCAATTTTTGGAAATTCCGTTGCAAAGTCGTGGCAAAGTCCGTGGCAAATTGCCACGAAAATTTTTGCGGCAAAAAATCCGTTGCTATAGGATTGTTTTTTTGTAGTGTACGTGCAAATAACGTACATCAGATTCATTGCTACATGGAGTTTCTGGTGTCCTCGTGTTGTCGCTCGCTAAGTTGTTTTCACGATCAGCCTCCTCGCTTGTGCTTACCATAGTTTTATTTTATATTGTGCAATAAAAGGCAACCACAATGGTATGCTTTAGAAAAACCAGACACGTGAAATCGAAAGACCAACTAATATTGGCTAAATATCTTATAAGGTTACAGTCTAAATACTCAAGCGGAAACTTTACAAAGGGAATACATATAAAACACGCAATATTCAGATAGATGTGGCGACTCGGTACTGAACATTCACTTGCCCAAGGAGTATAACCAACACAATTTGTTCTCATCATCTAGACGAGGAAAAATGTTTTAGTGCTGTGATTATGAAAATGCTCCAACACAGTGGTGAAGACGATATCCAACAGATCTTTAAACTTTGTTAACTTGTCTATGCACCACTTAATAGATTCTGTGGCTTTAGGCCCGATGCGTTCAATCTTTTCCTTGGAGTGACTCATTCAACCTGTCCATGGTCTTACACTTCTTCAACTGCAACTCACTCATCCCATGTCGTCTAGAACGCTTGCTACTAGACGGTGAAGTGAGCATCGGTGCTGGCAGCGAGGAATTAAAAGTACTTGTCTGTCGATGGCATTTGAGGTGATTGGGAGAATATTGTATCCTCATAGTCATCTCTTGACTGACAACTGCCCAAATGAGTCCCCGCTATTTGCTCATCATCTAGGTCGTGTGGTATGTATTGCATGATGTAGGCTAGCTGAGGAACATGCACTACCCTCGATTGCGGTGTTCAATGCGAACATCTGAATACAGAGGACAAAGTGTGGTAGCCTGTGTTCAACTATTGTCTTATACTTTGGATTTTTCTATATTTATCAAATTTGTCGAGTTGTGTTTATATTTGACAAAGACTAAGAGTAGATGCTATTATAAAGTCATTGGCCATAAATATAGTATATAATCAATAACACTTAAGAACAAAACCATATTTACTCGATACAACTCCCCCAAACGTCCTCCGCCGTCTGTTATAGTGTTTCATTCTGAGTCTTATCCCCACCGAGTTCCCCTGTTAGAATGTCGTGCATGAGCCACTAATCATGACGCATTCTGTTAAGTTGGCCCTTCAATTGGTTTGTCGTAAACACACAGTTGTGACTCACAACCAAGTTCATCCTCTTGGTTAAACGAGCCCACATAAAGGGCAAAAATGTTGATGATTCAAGTCGATGACTAATGAACTCCTCATTCATTAACTTGTGAACACTCACTCTATATACGTGGAACATACAATTTTCTCTGAACAAGAGAATTGCGACGAACCTATGTTGGTGGTAGGGTGCATCTTTGTGGAATCTCGTATAAGTCAATGGCTCGTCACAATTAAACTTAAGCTCTTTTTTATATTCAAAAGCAAAAAGATAAACTAGTTATAATATACTAATTCATTTTAAAGCTAATTTGTACACCTCATTAAATTTTTTTTTTTAATTTTCAATACACCAAATCACCACGAGCAACAACAATCGCAAGATATATAAAACCGTAATTGACTTTAACAAAGGGCTAATTGAATTATATAATATTTGTATACTCAAACATGCTTATTTTCTGTTATGCATTTAATACATTAATATTTATTGTGTTACCGTATATTGAGATCAAGGTGTAACATTGATCATTGACAGAAATATTGAAGTCACTCATTCTCATGATACCGTACGACAATGTTTGGATAATTAAATTAATTTAACATTTAGAATCTATCATTATTTTGAATATATTAAGAACTTAGTATATTATTTTCATTTTTATACTATTTAATATACTATCATAAACACACAACGTACACGCAGCATTCAAAAATATTCTACGCATCTTTGTTGTTTCTCAATGTATAATAACAATAAATACGTAAATGGATTTTTCAAAAAATAATAAACATTCAGAATAAAAATGAAAAAATTGAAATATATATATATATATAAGGAATGCATGGGACATGAGAGTACAAGAACATGGCAGTTCACTAAAATAAGTTTTACTCTTTTCTTATAATTAAACATAGAGAGAATATAAAATATGTATTACTGCAGTAAAACAGATTCTTCATAAAAGAAATCAATAAAAAAATAAACAAGTTAATCTATTCATTTATTCAATCATCAAGCAATTTCCATACATTAAAAAGATGCTTAGAAGAATTAAGCACAGAGGAAACCATAGGCATATGAAACTTGAAAGGCTGGACGAAAATTCAAGCATAACAGTGGAAGTGAAAAGAAGAAAGCATAAATGTAAGAGCAATTCATATGTATGCATACAATCATACATTTCTTATTTATTGTCAAACACACATCAACTTCATCGACCAACAAATTTGATAAAGACAATGCCTTCACTCTAACTTATATTATAGTAATAAGATGACAAACATTGTCTTTACTCTAACTACTTTAACACAACACAATAAATGAAATAAATCACTCTCATTATATAGTATACTAATACAAAGATTTTGCCAAGTACGAACTCAAAAATCTAAACCGATGATGTATGTACAATGAACCAATACATCAAACTCAAGTTCATAAAAAAATACACAAAATTATCAATTTACGGGTATGCAAGCATAATCACAGTATATGAACAAACCAAAACACCAACACCATTGCATAAAAAAAAAATTACCAAAAGGATTTATATGTACCTTATTAAGTCAGAACATATATAATAGTTCTATTGTAGAAGAATAGGCGACCGGCTACGAAAAATGAAATGCAAGAGACAGTGGATGTCTCAATATTCTTCAGTCGAAAATTTCAGGCACCCAAGTTACAAAAATAATAACCCTACCCATAACATTTATATCAGTAAGAAAAAAATAGTTTTTCTATTGTATAAATGATATATATATATATATATATATATATAAAAAATATTGCTTTGAACATGACAACAAAACTTGGCAAGGTGACAGAAAAAAAATTAGATACAGTACAAGTAGTCGTTGCAAAAGAAGATTTGAATCACATACATATACTGTATTCAAAAGCATACTGGTGGTACTGAATTGAACTGAAAAATAAATCCAACGGCAGAGATCGTATATAGTAACCCTCAATAATTCTACTCAATACGATGCAGTTCAATAACTGAATCCACAATCATATCTCAAATTAAAAAAAAAGGAGTAGATATGCAATTAAATCAAAGAAAAGTATCTATTTCAAAAGTTTACACTCGAATCTTCGATTATTTTTCCTCACAGTGGAGGGATGTTGATTTCTACCGCCTTGGGAGAAAAATCGCGAGTAGAAGGAGGGGTTCTGACGTTGGCGTTATGCTAACTGACAGAGTGCCCCATGGGTGGATAACTGCGGATGTCGGCAAGCAGTGGCGCGGATTTGGGGCTTCGAGCTTTCAGGCCTGGACATATTGGCAACTCCTTGTTCACCGAACATGGGCGTTGCGGCTTGAAGGGAGAAGGAGGAAGGCGCAAGGTTTTGGCGGTGAAAGGCCAAGTTAACAAAAGCGTTGGTGGCAGGCGGACATTGGTGGAAGGCGGCCATTGGAGAAATGGGGTTGCTGACGAGGCGCGACACATCGTTCAACAGAAGGCGGGGACGTTGCAGAAGGAGGATGGCGGTGGCCAGTAGGCTTTGCATCACGTCTAGGCTGCAACTTGTGGAGAAAGGAATTTCTGTGAGAAATATTGGCGGGCACAAATGCGACTGCCTTCCTTTGGCTTGTTGGTAATGTGAAAATTAAAATTGAACTTATACGAAACCCAAAACAAAATAAAATACTACACAGATAAGACATAAAAATAAGTAGACAAAGATTTGGTCTTTCTTGGCTCATCTCGAAAACAAAACCAAACACAGTGTTGTTTTCAACAATATTTAGCATACATGAGAATCTAATTGACATCTACCCCTGAAAATAAATTTTCTTTAGTAGAAATTCTTCCCCAACACTTCACTTAAATATGTGATGATGGCTCAAATTTGAAGGGCCTCCAACTTTCAAAAGCCAAAGTTTGAATTATTTGTTTGCATATTTGATCTTTACATAATTCCCAAAAGTAGATGAAACTATAGCAACATCAAGCATAATGTTAGGATCCAATAAAAAATTAGGGTAAATTATAGTTACCTTATATGAGATTTTGTATAACTATAAATATCCCTCGTTGTTTGAAAAATTATAAGTACCTTTCTTAAATAGAAAATAATTATGTAGCTCCTAGACAGTAAAGCGGACATTATTATTTTACCTCTGCTGGAATTTTTTAAAAATAAAAAGTATTTGAGAAAATATAAAATAAAAGTTAGGGTCGGTAAAATGAATATCCCATAGGGAATATTAGTTCATAAAAATATTTTAAAAAAATCAAAAAGTATATAAAATTTTAATTTATAATGCGAAAGAGCATTCGGTCAATTCAACACAAAAATTGAAGAAAATCAGTAGCAAAGCCAAAAATTTGGCTTAGCCGTGTCAAAATTTTATAATATTTATTCATAAATTAAATTATTATAATTTATTATTGCAAGTTAAATACACATCATGATATAATTTAGCATTGCAAGTTAACTCATCACGACTTCTGTTTTGTGTAATAGTACTTTTAAAGAACTAGAAATATGTGTTTTAATTTCCACATTTGTGTTGCTTCTATAGGTGATGTTGAGAAAATCACGTGATGGAACAAATTTTTCTCGTACAAGAGAAATTGTGGTTTTGTTTACCTTGTGTAGCAGTTGTTGGCGTGCTGATGAGGAAGATTATATGACAATTTATATTTCCTTGTATAAACATGGATTTTGGGCTACAACAAATTTAGTTTGATTTTTCTCTTCATTTACAACCAATTTTTACCTCTATTTTTTTTTTTTTTTTTTTTTGACTACAAAAATTAATAAGCTCAAAACCTACAATAATTGTATGGCCTTAAAAAAAAAAAAAAAAAAAAAGAGTTCAAGGGCTTAACTAAAGATAAGCCCTATCAAATAAGCTCACTTTACATGTATTTGTATATATATATATATTATATATATATATATATATATATATATATATAAAACTAATGGTCATAACCCAAGGCCAAGCCCTGTCGGCCGCATAGGCTCGCCCCTTAGAAAAACCTAATAGAAGCTAACGGGATATGCTTGTTGTTAGATGGATGTTAAAATCACAAAAGTATTTGTAATTTCTCAATTAACAATGTGGTATTTATAATTATATCAAATCTCAGAGGAAGTGGTTGTACTTTACCCAAAAATTATAAAAACACAAGTTAAAATGAAGCAAAGCCATAATTACAAATACTCTCTTATTTTTAAAAAATTACAAATATCCCCTATAATTAAAGACCGTCAAACAAATACACTCCTACAATAAGTTATGACAATGGATTATTTACTAGACTGCCATTAATTTCAAAAAAATATTTGTAATTATGACAAATATTAGGGAAGCTAGTTAATTTACACAATATATGACTTGATTCAAAAATATTAGCATAACAGTAGAAAACAACCTATTTCAAGAGATATGTTGGTTCAAACTTAAAATCTTGATAATACCAAACAAAGCTGTAAAGAGTCCAAACGGGTACTTTCCTTATCGATCCAAGTTACAGAAAAACCGCATGTGTTAGCAGGTTTTAAGATCATTGAACTTCTCAATCACAGGCGAAATCAGAATGTTGGGAGGAGGAATATTTGCTATCTTTTTAGTGTAAGAGGGGATTGGTTAACACTAACTAGATCATTCGTCAACACCAAATTTTACCAAGAATATAAAAAATCATAGGTAATTATATCCAACTTTCATGAAATTTGACATAATTACAAATATCATCTTATTGTTTGAAAAATTACCCTTAATTTTAACTATCATATAACAATTAGCCCAATCCATCAACATCCATTAAGTTTCTATCCATTTTTTGTGAACTCGCCAAATTGTCCTTATGTACTAATAACTATAGTTTTATTTATTTAAAAATTTTGATTTTATTTATAAAATAAGTGATTAATTTTTTGTTATTTAAAAAAATATTGAACCCATTTGATTTGTTTTACAAATTTTTATTTTTAAGAGAAATACCTTAAATGACAAAATCGACAATTTCATATCTCCATCCAATGATCACATAATTTTATCAAGCATTAGGATTGGTATTCATAATTTCATCAATATTAAGGTCGTCATAATTTACCCTAAATTCATTACAAATATTTTGTCCAACATTCCTACCATTCAAATGCACCTCATTTTCATCAATCACTTCTTCCAACATGCAACTCCAATTAATGTGCTGAACCTTTGATTCTATACATTTCCTTCTCTCTTAAAATTCCATAAAGCAGCAATATATTTGCAGTGCAGTTTAAAGGTGTGACCTGCCCACTGAATTCTTCTCTAATGTATAATCAGTAAAACAATTCATAATTCATTTGATCAGCAGTTACTATGGTCGGATGGGACTCAAAATGGGAAAAATGTCGCCCCCTTCCCAAATGCAAATAATATATTATAGGCTGTTTGTTAGCAAATGTCCCTGTTGTGCCTTTCCCTACGAGAGACGGACCTGCCCATACGGAGCCTCCTAGCAGTGAGGGCTTCTAATAAAACCTCTAAGGCTTTGTCGACCGCTTCAGCCTGTTTCTCCAATCCAAAGGAACTAAATTCTGGAACAAGTTGGAGCTCGTAGAGAAGGCCTATCGCTGCAGCTGCTGTGCATGTACGATCCCATGATGGTTGGGGTCTGACCTCAAATCAGAAACCAGCTATACTCAGTATCAAATGATAGAGATTTTTAAGGCCAACAAAGAAAGTTTGTAATAAAATCGTTGACTAGCTTAAGAAGGTGATGAAAGAGATTTTACTTGTGTACCTTAGTTTATGCATCAAAGATACACCTGTGTTCAGAGATATGCAACGAAGTTCCTGCCCCCATACTAATTTAGCTTGATCCTGTAGGAAAACCAGCTAAGAAAGATCATTCTCCATGAATTTGAGTTACTGGTCAGAATGTAAGTAAATACTGAGGCTGTGTTACCATATACGAATGAAATCATAACGTGTGCTTTTGAAAGCCATTCTCCAACAAAAGATCCATGAAACAGAACCGAATGTAGTTTGAAGACAGTATTATATTTCACCTTGGTATAGATAAACTTTAGCTTCCTAATGTTTATGCAGTTCAGAATTTATGCATCTTAACTGACATGGCATAACTACATAAAAACCCATTAAGAAGAAAAGAATACATTAGCTTGTTTTGAGGCTTATATATCTTTTTTATTTTAGCTCCACGAGTCAGTCCACAACTTAAGTTGGCTCACCTTTGATCTTTATGTGCAGTTGATACCTGTGAATGGAAACAACAAAGAGAAATATCAGGGAAACAAAGTATATGTGTCATACCTGCAAACGCCTGAACATTGCGCTTGAATTGCTCCAAGTGCCGTCTATCAAAATGAAGTGCATGAAGCCATCTTCATTTGCCTGTGTAATTAAGGGAGCAAAGTTTTGCCTGTTAGTTCAAGGACAATGAATCATCCATTTATCAAACAACCAAGTATTAGCAGAAGTGTGGTGATGTCTTCTGTAGGCATGTATTATTACATTGCAGTAAAGCAATCTTCGTCAGATAATGAGGGTCATATGTCTTTAAGTCTCAACCACCAGATCAACCTCGATGACCAAGCCCTCATCACCTAACTTGATAACTTTTTGTAGGAATTTGACCCAGAAAATTTCAGTCAGTTCATACTATGAAGAGGGCCTCACCATCGTGAAAGCTTATCTACTAAATAGGAAATATTTAAAGAGGACCTCACTCTCTATTCGCTCTTCCAAAGCAGTGCAGCGTTTCTATTTCCTTAACCTTCATTAAGAAAGCAAACTCATACAAGGCAGAGTTTGACTTGTTCCTCTTAACATGCAAGAGCCCCCAAGAGTTGCTTCACCAGCAGGATGGCTCCATACAAAGAGTTCCAAATGATTGGACATTATTTGGTTTTCAGTTTTCTGGAGAAACGCAGTTTAGGTTTTCTCTAAATTACCAGAGAAATTAGGAACCAAGGCTCCCATGGTGTGCTAGATCCTTCAAAAAAGTTACGAGTCCAAAAACCACAACTTGGGTATGTTACAGACTAATTTTAACAAATTGAAATTCTACTGAAGTGCAGGAAAAGTGCACAAAGTACGAGAAACACTCACTAAAACAATTGTAATAAGCGACTTGTGCGATGCAATACATGCACAAGGCAACTTTGTACATGTCCCAACTGCATATAGAACCTTGGCAGAAAAGCACATTAAGCAACCCATGATCAATACATGAAGAAGGAAACTCTGTAAATATACCAAATGAATATAAGTTCAAAGGTTCAAGTTGTGCATGAGAAACCAAGGTTTCACTAAAAAAACATCTACACTGTTATCATTATGCTTTCGAAACTACCCACAAATCTAAGAGGGATCTTCATAGCTTGATACTTTTTCCCCTTCATCTTCTCATTGGCTTAAATCCTTCCATATCACATCTTTCACGGTTCTTTATTTCCTTGTACTGTGGCTTTTAACTCAAACTTGCAGACCAGAACCAACATCCTATAACTTCTTGGTGTCATGTATCACCACTTCAAGGACTTCTTAGGTAGCAGAAATAATGTCCAATCCAGATAATGAGCAACAAAGACCAGGATCATTGTTCTACTTGTACAGCCCCTCCACCATAGCTAAAGATGATGGCAAACTTCCTAAAATATCAATGCATCAGGCAAGATCTTCTCCCGCCAAGACTCCTATGTATCCTGCTCTTTGACTATTAACTCAACAGCACTCTTCACTTTGACTTTTCTTATATATTTTTGAAGTAATACAATGTCCTGTTATCACTTTCACCAGTAATTCCTGTCACATATCTTTTAGCAGCAGATGGTATAGAATCAGCAAGCCGACCAACCCCAGCCTTCGCAAAGAAAAGCATCTGCCCAGCTGTCACACTGCGCCAGATGCCCTCCTTACCCAAGCTGCTGGACCATGGATATAATAGCTCATGGTTTTCAACACTAACAGGATTCTGTCTTCGTTCAAAGGCTCTTAAAGTTATCTAATATGATGTGACACTGTACTATAAGAGGCTAGTCATATTTTTCGATTCGAAATAGTTGCTATGGTTAAAAGAAAGAGGTGTACTGACTAAAAACACATTTACATGATCCTTACTTTGGGGTTCTATGGGATGAGAGGAAAAAAGTTCCTGCTCAATCTTTCAGAAATCTCTGCACCAGTGATACATGGGAGAAGGGAGCACAACTGTTAAATTCTTGGGGCCTAGGTGCAAGGTGCACAACTTATGCAAGGGAGCCCATGCATGTTTGCCTATCTAAGATTTAAAAGAATGAATCATTAATATCATCACCAATTTAGAACAATTTTTTTCAGAGGTTAATAAAAAGAGATCAACTCCCATATAATTTGAACGTTCAATAGGATTATCTGGCATGTTTGTGGTTATTCAAGAAACTAGAATTGATTTTCAGCAAATAAATGAAAAAACATAAATTTATATATAAATTGTTGTTCACATCTGCTACTGCAGAAAAAGAAAGGAAAATGAAGAGAAGAACAGGAGCAGAAAGGAAGAGGAAAGAGAAGTTGAAGAGGGAGAGCATGGTGAATTAAGCTATGGAGGAGAATACAAATAATAAGAGTTTAACCTACCAAAATTCAACTAAGACAGTAGTCATGAGATAATCAGTATATTGAATATTTAAGTTCCTTAAGTTTGTTTGGTTGATCCAAATGGAAGAAAATTTCAAATAATTTTCCTTATTTGACACAATAATGATAGAGGGATGGGAAGATTACTTTTATAGTTTTACCAATGAAACCTTTTTTAAATTTTCATCATAGATAATAGATAAATTAATACTATATTATTTTTAAATTACTGATTATAAACTCATACATTAATTAATTCAAGAGCTCCTCAACACTAGCAAGAAAAAGTAAAAACAAAAACAAAATATGTTTCTAGTATACCCACATCTAAGAATTACTGGGCTTCGATTGATCTTGAACCACTTACTTTAAATCAAATAAACAACCATAGTACCCCAAAATATAGAATTTGAACTCACTCAATTCTAGTTGATAAGTTGCACTATGGTAGCAGTCATGGTCTTTTTTTTTGTTTTTTGTCAATGATGTCTTCATGAAAAAGAATAATATATAGACATTATTTTAGCATGAGAAGAGAGATATGAAAGTAGAAAGATAGATAAAATAAAAGACATTGGAGAAATTGCATTTGTGGATAAACATGGTAACTGAAAATCAAAATGAGAGTTCCTTGTATTTTGAGTCTTATACTTCAACCTTTTTCACCCAATTTGGACAAAAATGAATTACGTTCCAGGGGTGTTCCATCTACAGCCTGTTTTACTTACCTCCACTTAGTTCTTTAACCTACTAAAAAGTTTTTTTCTTGCATTCCTCCTTATACTCCCATTTTCCTTATAAATTCACTTGTCACCCAAGTCCCAACCAAACTAGCACTTAAATGTTACTTCAAACATTAGTTGTGCCTTTTGAAAAATTCAAAATCGCATAGTGAAAATTTACTTGTTAGAGGAACTCCGTCTGTCAGTCTCTGTCACATTCAAGCTGATCAACTTCAAATGTTTAACTAGATTTCTTTGTGATTTTCTTTTATTTGGTGGAACAAACCAGTTCAAGTAGTTATCATATGGCTCCAGGAATCAAAGTTTATGGATAATTCCATCCTTACAGACAGGTGGGTTGAGTCTCGGGCACATCAGATTTCCTTAGACAAATCAAAGATAATTGACAATCAGAAGCGAGATTGTAAATTATTCTGAAAATCCTCCAGTTTAGCTTATACTATTAACATGCACAAATTTGTAGAAAAGAAGTATCATTTCCTATACGACGTATCACCTAACTCAAGAATGCATTAATGAGATCCATATAAAGTTATGGATACTGCTTGGCTTACTGGATCCACAGCACAGCCGACACCATCCTTAACGGATTCGGTCGCTGCATTCTTATTTGGATAAAGGCACCAAACCTTGTTTCTGCCTGCAATCATGTTAATTCCAGTCAGAAGGCTCTGATAATTCAACACAAAGAACACGAAATAAGATACACTTGCAGATGCGACTAAATGTTCAAGTATAAAATAAGTAAGGATATAGAAAAGGTGTTTAGTAACCACAACCATGTTAAGCCATTAAAGTTCCAGATTGTCATGATTAACTTAGTAAATCATTTATGATTTGACTCTTTAAAGAAATATATGAGAAGAAACAAATTTGAAACACTATCCTTTTACTTTTCACTTGCTTACCTAGAAATTATGATTTGTACTTTGTCAAATATCCCAAATGATAATCACACTTCTATATAATTCCAAAGACATTTCACTTGAAATACTTTGACTAATTTTATTAAGTTGGAATATGCAAATTTATTTAAAATGGAGAGCTCCTATCTTAAGAATATAGATTCTATGTTCCACATCCTCTCCAATCACATTTTATGCCACTAGGCACTGTGGAATGCATTTTGGTAATCGAAGACCTCACTTATAGAGACATAACAATAACTTAATGATGCACAATTGTGGTGACGTTTACTGAATTTAAGGTCATTGCTCATGAATTATTTATTTCTCCCTAGCAGTCTAAAATATAAATACTTCAAATGGTCGAGATAGTATTTCAATCTCATTGACTTACAAAAACATGCAATGTATGGAATCTATCCATATGATTATAAAAAATTATCAGATGTAGTATATTATATACTTTAGCATACAAGAGCCCTTGGGCCATAAACTCATCTATAACAGCATATGATGTATTTAACTAAGTCATACTTAAATATCACTTTCACTTAGATTATACTATATGATATACGGATTACATGCATCTCATAGTAACTTTTTGAAAATATAACTCACAATTTTGTAATAATATCTTCATAATAGAAGTAAAATATACCACAATAGGGTTAGAGCATAATCCCAATGGAGTCTAACAATTAACTTCAAAGAAGACATGCGCAAAAGTGAAATGGGGAGAGCAAGAAAGAAAGTGAGGGGGAGAGAGAGTTAGTTATGTTTGTCTATATAAGGGGAGCGGGTGGTGGGCAGAGCACGACAGCATAATAGGAAAAAATCAATTTCAGAATAGCGCTAATTTTGATAATTTATTCAGAAGCTCCTTCAAAAAAGGTATCCGTTAATAGCATGGCAATAACATGGTGGCATATTACTAGAAGAACAAATTCAAAATTTCATATATATGTATTCCACTCATAGCAAAGCCAAAGATGAAATAAGCAACATTTTCGCAAAACTTTTTGACTAGTACACACAAGATAAACTCATAATTGCATTACCTGCATGATTCAATTCATTCCACATCATTTCTTCATGCTCAACTATGCCAAGAGGCACAAACTTGCAGCTTGGACACCATAAACTTGCCATAATAATTTTCCAGTATTGTTCTGTCTTAAGAAATCCTGTCAAAAAATAGAAAATGTAATATCTAAGGATCCTTTTTAACTGGCACAAAACTCAAAATATGACGAGAATAGAAAGGGAGTACAGCTGCCATTGGAATCATTCTCCCAAAACGAATCCACGTTTTCAAGGAGCAATTTATTCAACGGGCGTGTTTCCAGAAATGTTTTGGGAAAAGATTTCCTTCCAAAAAGAAATCCTATCTTCAAACCTCCAATTCTAATTCTTAACATACTTTCAAAACCCATAACCTGTTTTTGAAAGGTCTAAAGCCAAGATCAGAATACACTTTTTACATTCGAAAACAAATAAATTAGATATGTTTTGTCAAAATGAAATGTCAAAGAGACCTGCCAACAAAAATGGGCAAGCTTCTTACTAATATGTTTTCATTTTAACACATTCCCCAAATTAACCTTCTCGAATTATTTTCACAAAATATAATTGAAAATTGATGAGAACAAGGCATCCAAAGTGCTCTATATTCAAACATAGAAGGCAAAAGAAGCCATGAGACAAGAAACTCAAACCTTCGGATGCATATACAACCAGATACGCAATCTACGCCAAAGGGAACACATTGTAACTTTTGAGCACATGCAGTCTTCCCGCGGAAGCCAGCACTACAAGATGTTTTGAAGAGGGAATATAACAAATAGTTACAGAAATAGAATGCATATCCAAATGAAAGGATATGGAACTATTAAATCATGAAGAGTAAAAGAAACCAATCGATCTTTCACAAGAGAAGAACCAACCATTATACTTGTAGAAATGTACAAGGCATAAATTGGATAAACTAATAAACAATGTACCTTTTGGCAAAGATAACCCTACTTCCAAGTAACCGGCAAGCTATTTGTCGAGCAGAAAAGAATTGGAGTTTTTCTTCAGAATTACCTAAAGATGCATATTTTGCCCTATGCTTCTTGTCCTCATGCACCTTGAAGTCTCCTGAAAGCAAGTAAACAGAACAAGTGCGTAACGCATAGAATTACAACTGAAGCAGACTGTACTCAGAAGCAACAACGAGCAAACCGGAGTTGTATTATTATATTTTCCTCATTTGTGGGTTGCAGGGACCAATCAACTTGTAAAGCATAAAGATACTGCACCCAATGCTGGAAAAGGTAAAGACTTAATATTCAAAGAGGTGAAAATGACAATACAAAATTTAGATATAGCTGTTGTACCTGAGCAACAAAATGGTAGCTTTTGTTTTTCACTGTAAGTTCCTTATCATGATATCACCAATAATCTTTTTCATTATTATCTGAAACAAATAGATTTGTAAAAGTGTTCATCGCGCACACGAATTATAGAGATGTCAAATTCTACAAAAACATTTTTGCAATTAACTAAGCATTAGACATGTTGACCTCCAGCACCTTCAATCAACAGAAAATATTAATCGCTAAAAGAAACCAATATATTATCCAGTGGGCATATGCCTATTGTTCTGTTTCAGTTCCGTCATTCAGGAATTCTGGTGACGAAAAGTAGACAAAGGTATTGCACACTGCAGAAGCACACAGTCTCAAAATTGCAGTTGAAGAATGACGAACAAAAACACAAGAAAATCGTCACACACTCCGTCGTCTAGTTCACCATAACCACATCACTGATCGCCCGAACTCAACTCTTAGCAACTCCTTTCCAATCACTCCTGAACTCATAAACAAAATTGCCATCTCCAAAACAAAAAGAAACCTCGAAAACACACTTCCATTGACATGGGTATGCAAGAAAGTTTGGAGTTCTCACCGAGAATTTGCCGTGGTTGCCATCAAACGTCATCTCAGAATCAATGTCCTCTTCCAAAAGCTTCAATCTTTGAATTGTTTACCATCGACGACAAAATGTACCCCAACCCTGCCATTCTTGCAGGCTATGGTAGCTTCAGCGTCTGTTGTCCTGCGGGCTTCTGCTGCTGGGATGGGGTTATTGAGGAGAAAGGCTTCGTGCCCATCTGAGAATTAAGAGTCTTGTTGAAGAAATTGCAAAATTTTTGTTGAGGTTGGAAAAAAAGAAAGGGGTTTTACAGCTCAACAAGGGTCTAGGAGTAGAAGGGAGCATGGCTCGTTATTCTTGGGTGCTTTTGAATATCGGAAACCTAATCGAGTTTCCTCGAATTTCAACTGGGTATATGTCTATAGGCATTCATTTTTCTTGGTTTTTTTACAAGTGAAATCGATAATTAAAAATGTGGCAATTGAAAATGTTTTACGTTGATATCGTCAAAAAGTGATATTGATTTAATTTGTTTATATGGACGTGATTCACTATATTTTACATTAGAGTTGGTACAAGTACATTTATCCCTCTTCCAAACGAGAAAATGAGGACGTATTTATACTAATACAAATGTAGGCTACGTAAGATAGAAATGGGTAAAATACTACTTTAAACCAAAACCTACCCTTTATTACATGGCTACAATCTGTTTATTAGGGGTATTTTAGTAATCCACCACACTATGCTAATTTGACAAGTTTGACTTTGGGCTTTCCTTTAAAGGAGATAATCTTCCCTTCTATGTTTGGATGATTTTTTCATCAATGCAGCTGTTTCTGTTCCATCAACAAAACCCAATTCATAAATATTCCTTGGGATACTTATGAATTATAGTGAATCTTGTACTCTTCTACGGGCTTGTCCTCTCTTTGATGCTTGCTTACATTCTTAGTGCAACGATCGTCTTGTCTGCTCCTGCAAAGTGATCTCCTTAACTTTCTTTTAGCAAAATATTTTCATGGCTAGGAAAGGTACGTATCATCTATTCTCTTCTCCCTTCATTATTTCAATTTCTTTCTTTTTATTGCGTCATGTCAATTCATCTCTAATGAATCAACGTACTTGCGGGTCGACTAGGTACCCATCCAGGTTATTTTGTGACATGTCGAAGAGAAAAATCGAGAGTGGGGGGTTTTTTGTTGAATGGGTGGTGCCAGCATTGACAGAGGACGACGCCGCTACTGGTCTAGATTTAATGCCTCGACCAGACTTCCCAGTCGAGGCCTCTGCTAACCGAGGTTCACCTCGACCTGGTCTTGGTCGTGGTGATTTGCCTCGGCCAAATCTCATTGCCGGAGATGCGTCTTCCTATCACATTGCGTAGTGCTATGTTGTATACCTATGTGTCAACATGTCGCTTCCCAATTTCGTCATTTTTTATATCCAACAACTCAATATTATATGTAAATTTATTTGTCAAGTTCAGTAGAAATATAAAGTGTGGTGCATTCACGCTTGCCTTCCATCTTTCATGGTCGGGGCTTCTCCTTAACCCCCCCCCCTTGTTTTCCACTTTTTTGATTTTATCTCTTTGTACTGTTCGTGATTTTTAGTAATTCAATGGATGATTTTTAGTGAAGTCGTAGAATCCTTAGAAAAATTGTTTGAGAGGCACTTTGACCTTGGTGTTTCTTATGCCACCTTAGAGAGGACACTTTGTTTTTATTTGCTTTTGACTTTAGGGTGTCGCGTTCAACACTTCAACAATGCGTATGACACCTCAAAATCATTCATTCTTCATCTATGATCTAAAAAATTCTTTGAAATGTCCTTTCTGGACCAACATTCCTATCTTGTCTTTCAAATTATAACAGTCTTCCATGTTATGCCTTCTATCTTCATAGAATTGGCAATACCGATCAAACTCGTCCTTTTAGGGTTGTCTTGCATGGGTGGCAGCCAACGGACTAGACCCTGCTTCTTTGCAACGACGAGGATTTCAGTTCATGTGACGCTCAAACGACGTGTAATGTGCTAAGTTGTTTGGGGGCATATGTTTGCGCTCTTGTCTACTTCTCTCTGCCTTTTGGGGCATAACTCTTTCTTCTTCGCTCATCCTTATTTTTTATAGAGTCATGGACCTCGACCCCATGGATTCCTCGATTCTTATGTATTTTTGTGCTCTTATCAGTAATTCCTCCTGGGTTACTGGGAGCTTCCCGACAATCGATTCTTTGAATTTTCCTCTTTTTAGATTTTGTTGCATAATATTTGCTAATGCTAAAAGTTCCTAACTCACATGAGGAACCTCGGGCACAACTTCAGAGAAGCGTTGAACATATTCTCTAAGACTCTCATTTTCTCTTTGTACTATAGTGAAGAGGTACGGTGCGGTTTTGGGGTACCGCTTGTTGATCGTGAAATGGTGCAGAAAGCACTACGACAATTGCTCGAAAGCCTTGATCGTCCTTGAGGGAAATTGGTTAAAACCATGCCATCGTCTTTCCGATAAGAGTGGTTTGAAATAATTTGCAGTAGGGCGAATCACTGATATCTAACAAATCAGCCCTAGCTAGGAAATGATCCACGTGGTCTCAGGCATCCCCCACTCTGTTGTATTCACTTAGGTTTGGAATTTTGATCCCTGGTTGAATAGTTTCTGCTAATGTATAAGGTGCAAATGAACTGCATCTTGGGGGTCCCCTCTAGAAGAAGCGGGGGAAAGTAATTATCCTCATGCATACCTCATTCAAGAGGTGGTGGAGGAAAATAGTTGTCCTCAAGCTGTGTAGCCATATTGTTCACTTCTTCTTCATAATTCATCCTCTCTTGGGCATCCCCGGACCTTGGCCCGCGGTCCTCGAGAACCAATGGAGCGTCTTGGTCTCTACGAGGATGGCAAGAGGATCGTGGGGGATACGCATGCTCTGCGATGTACTAGGCGACTACTCTTGCTGCGGCTTGTGTTGAGGCATCCTCGATCATCTATCGAAGGGCTTCATGCGTAAGCTGGAACACTGGAAGAGGGGGAGTTCGCTCCTGCTCCTCTTGCTCTTCAAGTCTTCGATTGTCCTCACCCCTCCTAGAGCCGAATGGTTGTTGGACTTCCTCTTGGGGCGCGTGTTGGGAGATCCCTTCAACCTCTCCTAGACCTCCATTCCCGATCTACGCTCTTGACATAGTGTTCATGCTGAATCACAACTTCCCACAGACAACGCCAAGTTGTTGTCGCCAAAAAGCGAGATTGACTTAATTTGTATTGTATAGGCGTGATTCAACATGCTTTACACCAGAGTTCGATACAAGTCTCTTTTGCCCTCCTTCAAATGAGAAAATGAGGAGGTATTTATACTAATACAAATTAGGCTATTTAGGGTAGGTATGGGAAAAATACTACTTTAATCCTCACCTACCCCTTATTACATGGCTACAATCTTTACTAGGGGTATTTCAGTAATCCGCCACACTATGCTAATTTGGCAAGTTTGACTCGGACTTTCCTTTAGATGAGATATTCTTCCTTATTTGTTTGGATTTTTTTCCCTTCATCGATGCAACTTGTTTCCATTTCATCATACGGCAACGAGATTTAAGGAGGGTTTGCGACCGCTTCAAAAAAAAGTTATTAAATTTATGATTAAAAAAAGTATTTTTAAAGTATTTGAAAGGTCGATTTTTATTTCTAAAACGGCTAAAAAGTCACTGATGTGGTTGTGATTTTGATTAATGGATGAAACGAAAATTTTATCAAGGAATGCACAATTTGTCAGCACAATAAGCGTACTCCTCAGTCGTTTTATAGGCTCTTGCAACCATTACCAATTGCTAGCAAGTATAAGAGGACATCTCCATGAATTTCTGAAAGGGAGTGGATCAATCAGGAAGCGAGGTAGAAGCACATAAAATCAAAACTAAAAATTAAACACAAAATCAAAGGGTGTATCCTTGAAGTTCTCGGGTTTTTGGTGTATAAAATGTAGAAATAAAACCAACATGAACATTTTCGACTATGGATGAAAAAAGAAAGTGGAGTGAATATTTAAACTTGAAATACCTTTTCATTTTTTCTTTGAATCAACGACACTTGTTGCTCCTCTTCAAGATCCGTGCACTCTAGATTCCAACAAAGGAATGCCCTAAAGTCTCCACACCATACTCATAAGAATTTAGATCTCGTCATCGTGCTAACAAACCCAAAATCGGGAAAAGAAAATCGAAACTACACTATAGATTAATGTGTTCAGATCTTCCTTTGTTCTTAACTTGGTTCTTAACTAAGAAGAACACAAAACAGAGAGAGGAGATAACTCGACTAGGGTTATGGAGAGAGAGGACTGAATTTCTTAGAGAGAGAAGAGAGATTGGCGTGTGAGGGAGAGAGGAAATTGTGTGGAGATGTGGAAGAAATGACCAAGTCGCTGAAAACCCTAGGAGTTATTCGAAACCACACTCTCTCTTGACCGAGCTCTCTAGCTAGAAAATAAAACATGTATGATTTGAATGTATATGGAAGGAATGACCACATTAATTCTAAATCCTAAGTAACTTCCATCTTTCACCAAGTCAACACTTACCATAATTTTAGCCAAAGGCCATCTAAACTTGCCTATTGTGGCACTCAACCACACTCCTTCTCCCTTAAAGAGGATGGCTTCTCCTTGACCTAGAAAAGGTCAACCATGGGCTACGACTCAAGTGCACTCAAATCGGACTTGTTAAATTTGGGCTAAAATGCATTTTATCCCCCTGTGTTTTGTTGAAAAAGTTAAACCTCCTCCTCTGTGTTTTCGAAATAGGCTAAAAACCCCCTATGTTTTGTAAAACTCAGCAAAAAATACCCCTTCCATTAATAATTAACGGAAGATGCATTACACTCGCTCCTTGTGCGTTTGGGGATGGTTTTTAACTATTTTCTACCTTATTTTTTAATGTTTTTTTACTAAAATACCCTTATGGTATTTGTATATTTCATATGTATATCTTTTGGCTAAAATGCATTTTACCCATTGTGTTTTGTTGAAAAAGCTAAAAAATCCCCCAGTGTTTTAATAACTCGGCAAAAAAACCCCTTTCCATTTAGAAACTAACAGAAGGTGGGATACACGCGCTTGAAGTGCATTTGAGCTTGATTTTTGTTTGCGTACTTTGACATTTTTTTGGTCTTTAATTGACTAAAATACCCATATACTGTATCTAAAATTACTATAGTCAAATTGACTTTTGATTTTTTTTATTTTTCTAATATACTAAATTTTATTCTTTTCAAATTTAGATATGTACATGAATATAAATATTAAGCAATTATAATAATTATAAGTTATAAACTAATTTAAATACAATAATTATTATAATTATCTAAAATTATTCTTAATTAATTAAAATATATATTTAATTATTATAATTATCTAAAATTATTGTTAATTAACTAAAATAAATTTAATTATATAATTAAAAAGTAAAAAAAATTGGGGATGACGGCAGTCAGACCATGGACGACGACGCCGTAGCCTTCCTTCATTGTCTGGGTGTCGCGACGTCGCCCCCATCTACGGGGGGGCGCGGTCCCCCGCCCTCCGCCCCCCGCCCCCCGCTCCGTCGCCCACATCTGTGGGGGCGGCGTCGGCGTTCCCCCATTTGCGGGGGACAGCGAGGGCGGGGGGTCGCGCAGGGAAGGGCTAGTTAGGGTTTCTTTTTAAAAAAAATTTAATATATAATAATAATATTTTTTTTATAATTTTTTTTATTTATATCCAATATAAATTAAATAATTTACTAAATCCAAATCTTTCATTTTTTTAAATCTAACGATTAGACCTAACGGTCATTATCTAATAAAAAAGATCCAACGGCCATTAAAATAAAAATATATATATATTAAGTAAGGGTATAACGGTTATTTCATTAAAAAGTTAATGCCGTTAGTTAGATTTAACGGGGAGGGGCGGTTGCGCTGTGTTTAAAAAATAAAAAGGGATTTTTTGTCTATTTTTAAAATAGAAGGAGATTTTTAGCCGAGTTTTTTAAACACAGTGGGGTTTAATGCATTTTAGCAATATTTTGTTAATTATTTTGAGTGATTATTTTTTATTTTCATCTATTAAAAAAAAATTGTTAAATATATTTATTTAAAAATCTGAAAAAATTTATATACATTTTTGAAATTTTATAATTTAAATTCAAATATTAAATTTAATTAAATTTAAATTATTTAAGTGTTATGTAAAATTATAATTGTTAAATTTAAAATTATTTTTAATTAACTAAAATATATATTTAATTATTATAATTTTTGAAATTATTTTTAATTAACTAAAATATATTCAATTTAAAATTATTTAAAAAAACAAGGGTGGGGCGCCGTTGCACAGAAGGGGCAATGGCGTCGGCGTCGCCCAAAACCCCACGGGTTGGGCGACGCCCACAGAAGGACGACCATAGCGATTTTTGGGCGACGCCCACAGAAGGACGACCATAGCGATTCTGTCGCCTAGATTTGTGATGGGGGATGGGGGAGGAGGGAGGAGGAAGGGGAGGCGTCGGGTTAGGGGGAATTAATTTTATTTTATTTTAAATAATTTATTTATAATATATATATTTAATCAATAAAATATCAACTCTTGATTTTTTTCATAAATTTAAGATCCAACGCTATGATTAATTGATTAGATCTGATGGATCTAATATAATCAATATAGACCCAACAATTATTAAAATGAGAAGTAATATATATTAAGTGAGGGTATAACGGTCATTTCGTGAAAAAATTTACGCCATTAGTTACATTTAATGAAAAGGGGAAATTGTGCTACATTTAACAAAAATAGAGAAGAATTTTTTTGCCTATTTTTTAAACAGAGGGGGGGTTTTAGCAGACTTTCTAAAACACATGGGGTTTTTTTTATGCATTTAGCCTTTAATTTGTTCAATAAATTAAAGGGTAACTTGCTTAACACCCCCCTGTATTTTCAATATTTAGCTAAATACCCCCTATATTAAAAAAATAGATAAAAAATCCTTATGTTTTATAAAATACAGCAAAAAACCCGCTCTCCGTTAGAAACTAACGGACCCCCTCTCTATTAGAAGATAACGGAGAGTGTGTAACACTCGCTTATTGTGCTAGTGGGCCTCATTTTTTGGCATTTTTGAATTACTTTAATAGTCTAATGTCCATTTTGCCATTTCTTTCACATTTAAATATATTTTATATTTTTTACATTTAAATATATTTTAAATTAGTTTATTAATATTCTTATTTTATTTAAATATATTTAATTCACTTAAATTATTTATTGAGTCCAAATATATTAAATAATTTATATTTATTTATAAATTATATTATTTTAATATAAAATCACCAAAAAGGTATATAAATTTTAAAAAATATTAAACTTTGAATTTAAAATTCACTTTTCAAATTAAAAATTTATATGCAATATAAAAGTCACTTATAATAATTATATATTATTAACTTAATTAAATTATTATTAATTTAAATATATTTTTTATTTATAAATACTAATTAAATATCAAAATATTCAAAATTAATATATAAGTTATATTATTTATTATAAATAATAGCTAAATTAAATATTTAAATTGTTTAAAATTTGAAAAAATTAAATTATTTTTATTTATTAAAAAAAACAAAAAGACTTTCTTCTACATCACCGGTCACTGTGTGGTCGCCGATGGGGCTGGGCGACGAATGTCGCCCTTCTTCTCTAGTGGTCGCCCAGATTTGGTCGCCGCCCCTTCCAGAAGGGAGCGGCGGGGGCGATGGAAAGGGGCGATGCGAGGTCGCCCCTTTGAACGCAGGCGACAACGACGTTGCCCAACCTGGGCGGCGACGGCTTTGCCGCCCACATAGGCAACGGTCGTCGCCGCCTAGTGATACATACAGATACATATGTTATATAATATTGTTATATTATATTTTAAATATATATTATATATAGTGTATGTATATTATATATATAAATAAATTAATATATTTAAATTATTTAAAATTTGGACCGTTGATTGTTTACAATTGAAGATTAATGGTTGATATAAAAAGAGTATAACAGGCAATTCAACAAAAATTTAACGCCGTTAGGGCTTACCTAACGGAATGAGAGAGTATGCAACATTTGAAAAACATAGGGGATTATTTGCCTATTTTCTTAACACAGGGGGTTTTTAGCTAAAATTTGAATATATAGGGGGTTTTATGCAATTTATTCTATATTAAATCTAGCCCGGTCACTAACATTTACTTAATAAATCAATTTATTAACCAAACCTAAAACGTAATTAGTCTAACTAATTATTTCTAGTCTATATTTATTAATAATGAATCCAAACCATTATATAGACAAACCCATCAAGTAATTAATTAGTCCAAGCTCCATTTAAATTAATTTAAAAGACGAAGTTCAAAATTTAAGTAATCTAATTAATTAAAATTTTGAACTATCCATCCAATGAATTATTCATCAAATGATCCAATCATTTATGTTCTAAAAGAATTAATTTTATCAAATTAAATTAATCCACTTCTTTTGGAATTAATTTCAAATTAAATCCTATAACTTCATTTGTGTATGACTCTTTAGGTTCACCCTCAGTTAGACTTGGGCTTATGTCCACTATAATTAATTTAATTTAATTAATTATTTATGACTATCCAATAACAAAAAATGGACGTCTAGAAACAGTGCATGAAACTACAGACTAGATGAATGTTGGGGTGGACATTTAGGCCGTCTCCTAGCCTTAGTCTAAAGCATGAAATTGAGCATCGGTTTCTATCCTTAATCAGCCAACTATGCTTCATACTCGAGATGTCTTTACTCTATTGATTGACCTATGAAATCCTTCCAGCTCGACCAATCGGTGTGGCTATAAACTTAAAAAATCTAAACCATCACAAAGCGCATAATCAATTGTTGTTACATACTGACATGGACAGATTCTTTCATGGAATCCACTATCAATACATAATTTGACAACACTAAAAAAGGCGACCATATTAAAATATGTGGTCATCACTCGTCAGATCCAAGATACAATCTTAATATACATACGACTGTCATGATTAATTTTGTACTCGTTCAATCTCTATGGCCATAGACTTAAAGAGTCTAAACCATCTCAGAGCGCATAGGAGATATTGTTGTCACAATACTGAAAGGGGATAGATTCTTTCTTTGAATCCACCATCCTCAATACATACTCCTACTGTATTGGACAGGGCTTATAATAACCATAATTTAAAGATACCACCACCTCTTGCCAGACCCAAAATACAATCTTTATATGAATGTGACTTCCATGATTCTTCAAGGTCGAGTACTAATCCTATAATATCAAAATTTAGGAAATCCAAACGTATTGAGCAAACTTTTAAAACTTCCATATGACGATTCCCACAAGTCAATCCAATTAGTCAACTACCTTGCCTACTACCCCACTAAAATTGCATAAACGACATACGTCTGTTGTGAATGAAACTCGGCAATCACTCAGTAAATGCAATACTTAGTGTAACTCTCTATAGAACTCTCGATGCCCTTGATTTTGAATATTTCAGACTGGCTCTCAAAAGTTGGTCTCATAGTTACCAACATATGCACAACCCAACTCCATGAGTTCAACCATTCAATATGTGGGCATTTGTTGTGACGTTAAAATACGTTCAACTTTAGCAATAAGCACAACAAACATAAATGCTATAGATATCAGAATGCAATAATCTAATAACAAGAAAATCAATCAAACTCTTCCCTTCCTAGTTTGCTTATAAGAGGGTAATATAGTGTCTTTCTCCACTAACCCAACCTCACTATTTTTCACATTATGTTTAAGTGAGCTCCTCTTTGTATGCCATACAAGCTAGTTTGCCACATAGGTTGATTTGCCACATGGGCTAATTTGTCGTACATCCTCATTAAGACCATCAAAGGGGTATCTACTTAATGATTATATTCAATTTTCATTATTCTCTCATTTTCAATATCCTCGTTGTTATGTGAAACTAGTAATTTAAGACCATATATCATCACAAATTTATATGCAAACACCAACAACACTTCATTCAACTTTCACAATAATAAATGTAATATCAAGATAAAAAAAAAAAAAACACATATAGATGAAATTAATTAATTATTTACTTTGCTTTCACCACATAATCATTCAACTTAAATTGTCAATCATTCATACACTCTTCATTGATTATTAGCAGCACAAAATCATAGACTTCATACATCAAAATAATATGGATAGAAAATAGTGCATATACAAATTGTGCTAATCATTTGCTTACATATATCGCATCATCGATGGTCTTAATTTGTTGTTGGAGTCTTTCCCAATTGCTCCAGCTCCTAATAATATTTTAACCATTGATTTATTTTTAAAATTCATATTAACAGCAATATCATAAGCATTGGTTTATTTTTATAATTAATATTTAAGCATTATTTTATTTTTAAAATTCATATTATGAATAAATAAGAATAAAATTTAAATACTTATATATCATAATTTTATTTACCCATTTTCTAAACAGATTTGACAGTATCTCTATCTCAAACTTACAATTCTTCCCAAGACCAAACTCAAGTTATACAGATGCTATTTTTTCTGTAAATATTACCATATGTCTCTTGTTTTATGGAAAAAATGCATACCACCCCCTGTATTATTCAAAATGAGCGTATTACCCCCTTGTGAAAAAAAAAATCAAATTACATCCCTATGTTTGTTTGAATTGAGTAAATTACCCCCTCAGAAGATGTGGTGTATTACACTCACTACCTTTGCATCTGGGGATAATTTTTAATTAATAAAATATTACTTTATATGTTAAATATATCAATATATATACATAAAAATATATTATTAATAAAAATAATATATATACATATACATGCATACATATACACCTCTTTCTTCGTCTTCCTCTTTCATTGTCGACTGCCGCCGTCGCCGGCGGTGGCCCCTTTCCCTTCCCCTGCAATTTCCTTCCCCCTTCCCCTGCAAACCTTTCCTCCTTCCTGCAATCTCTTTCCCCTTCCCCTCGCATCTCCACCTCCACCTCCACCCCATCTCCGACACTACTCCTCATCGCCGGCGCCGCCTTCCCCTTACCCGTTGCTTCATAGCTCCATCTCTACCACCCCTCCAACACCTACTCCTCCCCATGCCCATGGTCGTCGTCACCATTGCCGCCCTCCACCTTCATCCGCCGTACATCTATTTCTCTCTCTCTCTGTGTATATATATATAAATAAATATAATTATATATATAAATAAATCATATATGATTTATATTTATATATTTATATAAATATATCTTACATAAAAATATAAATTTTAAATTCAAACCATTGATTAAGATCTGGAACATTGACTACTAGTTAAATTTGGACCTTAAATTCAAATTAGATCCAACGGCTCTTATATAATGTTATAAATATATTTTTATAATTTAAAATTAAAAAATTGAAAAAAAGCGCATGTATCCCATGAAATCGTGTGAGGGGGTACATTTGCTCTATTTGAAAAATATAGAGAGGTAATTTGATTTTTTTCCACAAAAGGGTAATTTGCTCATTCGAATATCACAGGGGGTGGTATGCATTTTTTCCCTTGTTTTATTTCAAGCAAAAATCATACGAATTGGTTTATATGCAATCAGTTATTCAAATTTTAGTATAACCTAGTCTCCACTGCCTTAGATTCATGGACACTACTTCAAAATTTTCACCCAAAATGCATATACTAGTTGAAAAACTATAATATTTACAAGCTATAATCCTTCGTGTGTCTAATTTCATTTTCCATAATAACCATTAACATCTAGCCTTATGTCTCAAGTTTTGTGGTAATTAGTACACATAGTCTGAGTTAACGTATAAATAGGACAACATAGTGCCTTCCTTATTAACCCATCTAAATGAAGTGTTCAACTTCTCAAAACTAAAAAGTTCTAACAGACATCCTAAAGTATTTATTTATTCAAGAATCACAAAATGTGGACTAGTGTAAACCAAGATAATCTTAAAATATAGAGGTTAACTGGACAAAGCCTATCATATTGCCATTTATCTAATTTAATCCATTATTCTCTTCAATTTTAGCTTGTATCTTAGCATTGAAATAATCGACATGGCCCTTGACTTGGCAAGAACACAACGGAAGGCTAAGAATAACCATATTCAAATTCTAAACCAAAAGTGAACTAGTTCCTTCACTCATCAAGCATAAAACAAGCTTGAAATAAAACAAGTGGTTATTATAACATAGAGTGACAGAAATGTAATCATAAAATTTTACCTTTCCGATTTGAAGACTTTCTTCAAGCTTTTCTCCTCCAACCGCGTGCTCACGCAAAGACCAACGATATCTCCTCTACGTCAAACACACACTACACCACAAGGTAGTCTACACTAAACCTTACTAGAGGTAAAATGTATGTAGTATAAGAGACTTGATTATGCAATTAACTTAGTATGTCAAACTCAAGATGACCTTACTCTGACATGAAATTAGTTCAAGAATAACAAGAATAGAGAGAAAAGAGCGGGAGAAGAGAGAGGTCAAGATGATAAGTACGAGAGGAGTGTTTTATTTTGTATCATATACAAAATTACATTACATAAGCTTATACACTATACACACACAAGAGACATATCTCATGTACTCGTGGTATATATATGTAAACATTGCATGTCAAGTTAAAATACTTACAATGTGTGTCCCCATAGTCCATTACCTACTAGTACCACAATTATTCAAGTAATAACTATCTCATCCTTACAACCTCATATATATATATATATATATATATATATATATATATATATATATATATATATATATATTCTATTAAGCTTAATTCAAAAAATAAATTAAACTCATAGGTTTGGGCCTCCATAAAATTAATCCAATCAATGCTTAAAAGCCCAAATGAATTTTATTTGATCTTATTAAATAAATTCTAATCCATAGCCCAATTAATTAATCCATTAAATAATTGAGCCTAGCCCGACAATTTAATCTCATTAAATTACCACGTCAAAATACTAATTAATTGATCTTATTAAGTAATTCATCCAATTCAATTAAAATTAATCTTATCAAATTAATTAAATCCATCCCAAATTTAATTATTCTCATTAATTAAATCATGGGTTTTTCATCACATGGATTCTACCATTTAAATGATCACATGATTTAATCTCTTGAATTAATTCAAACTCATTAGATTAATTCATTCCTTCTAGAATTAATTCATAATTAATTATACTACTTTCTTGAGTGGTGTTTTGTGTGACTCTGTAGGTTCACCCTCAGCTAAACATGAGCTTTAATCAATATACAATTTAATTGATAAATACTTTTGTGCTAAATTAATTAAATCATATTTAATCAATCACTTTTGTTTAGCACTGAATCCAAAAGCACCCGTCACCATTGGTGGTCGTCTAGCAATGGTCCATGGAACTAGAAAATAGATAAAAATGGAGTGAATTTTAAGTTTATCGAGTGTCATATGTGTACGGTCCTTCCATCGGCCATCTTCCGGTCTTAGTTTAGGGTATGAAATTGGTGATCGGTTTCCACTGGACTAGACATCTATACTTAATATCCTAATTGTGTTTTCTTC
Organism: Sesamum angolense; assembly: GCA_034509725.1. Classification (NCBI taxonomy): domain Eukaryota; kingdom Viridiplantae; phylum Streptophyta; class Magnoliopsida; order Lamiales; family Pedaliaceae; genus Sesamum; species Sesamum angolense. The sequence continues at coordinate 450,656 of JACGWL010000015.1, forward strand.
ACTTGGTCAACATATAAAAGTACTTTCCTATTTGATTATTCGTTGTGGCCACAGATTCCTGGCAACACAACACACATCAAAATGCATAGGAGATCTATTATCTCATGATATGCGACGGACCCTCTCTTGGAACTCACTAGTATTCATACATATTCTAACTGCATTAGGACAAGACATATAATAACCACATCTGAACATGGTCATCCTTATCAAGTTCTAGATACAGTTGTCCCATATATGAGATTGCGTGGATCCTCAAGTTTGAGGACTAAACCTCATACTATCGTAGGTAAAAAGTTCAACTCATACTGACCAAGCCTCACGAGCTTCCATATTATGACTCCCCGTGAGTTAGTTCAGTTGGTTTGATAACTTTGTGTACCACCTACTAAAATTGCATAGACGTCATACGTCTGTCGCCTATGAAGCATGCCACCCATCATATGGACACAATATTTAGTGCAAGTCTCAATAGAATCCTCGATGCCCATTCTTGGGACTCTCGACTTGGAACATTTCAAATCCAACTCTTGAAAGTTGGTTTGATAGTTGCTATCAAATGCACAATCCAACTTCATTGTTGATTAGTGATTTGTGGGTTTTATTGCAATATATGAAAATTACACGAGTAAGAATAACAAAGTAAGGCTAAAGAAAACTTACTCTTATTCATTTAATTCAACATTACAAAATGAAATGAAATTTCTTAAATAGATTACAAAATAACCAATCTAATTGGCTTTGTGGTCACCTATTTTAACAATCTCTCACTTAACCTAAAACCAATCACCTATTTGCCTCAGTCCCATCCTGTCAAGATACTAAGTATGGACAATCTATGAAACGGGCTTGGTCAGTGTATTTGCCATATTTTCTGCAGATGTGATGCGATCCACTCTCACATCTCCTTTGCCTACCATCTCTCACATTAAATGGTAGCGTCTAACAATGTGCTTGGATTTATGATGAGATCTCGGCTCCTCTGTTGCACTATCACACCATTATTATCACAAAAGATAACTATGGGTTTGGCAATGCTAGGCATTACATCCAACTCTTGGATGTAGTTTTTCATCCAAACCACTTCCTTTGCAGCTTCGAAAGCCGTTATGTATTCAGTCTCTGTAGTGGAATCAATGATGGTATCCTGCTTGGAACTCTTCCAAGCTACCACACCACCATTCAATTTGAATACAAAATCAGATTGAGACTTAGCATCGTTTATATCAGACTGAAAGCTAGCAACACTATAACCCTAACACCAATTCTCCATTACCGTACACCAAGAACATCTCTTGAGTCTTTCTCAAATACTTAAAGATGGTATTGACCACAGTCCAGTGTGTCTTGCCACACATGCCTAATACCTGCTTGTGACACTCAGAGCAAATGCGATATCAAACCTTGTGTATTGTACAACAAACTGTATGCTGCCTATGTCAGAGGCCTAGGGAATGCCACACATCTTTATGTTTTTCTCATCAGTCTTAGGAGATCGAGTCTTGGAAAGCTTAACCCCGTGTCTCATGGGAAGGAACCCTCATTTTGAGTTTTCCATCTTGAACCTCTTCAAGACTTTCTCGATATACAATGCTTAAGTAATTCCTAATATCATTCTAGATCTATCTCTACGGATTTTGATGCCAAGGATGTAGGAAGTATCACCTAAATCCTTCATGGATAATTGCATAGAAATCCATGCTCTCTTGTCACCTAACATCTTGGCATCATTCTCCATGAGCAAGATATCATCCACATAAAGTACGGGGAATACAACTGAGCTCCAACTGACCTTTTTTGTATATACAAGGGTCAAACTTGTTCTTGACAAAATCATAACTCTTTATGACTTCTTCAAAACAAAGATTCCAACTTCAAGAAGCATGTTTCAATCCATATATAGACATATGGAGATGACAAACATTTTGCTCTTCTTTTGCGGATATGAAACCCACCAGCTGATCTATATAGATTTCCTCTTCAATGAAACTATTAAGGAACACTGTTTTCACATCTATCTACCATATCGCATAGTCATAATATACAGATCTGACAAGCAAAATCCAAATGGACTTTACCATTGCTACAAGCAAATAAGTTTCCTCAAAGTCCACACCCCGCCTCTGAGTACAACCCTTTTCCACTAGCCTGGCTTTGAAGGTAATCACATCCCTATTGGCTCCAAGCTTTTGCTTTTATACCCATTTACATCCAATAGGTTTGAAGCCTTATGGGTCAACCAAGGTCCATACCTTGTTGGAACTGATGGAGTCCATCTCCGATCTCATATTCTCAAGCCATTTTTTTGAATCGATGTCAGACATCGGTTCTTCGTAAGTCTTTGGATCCAACTGACCGGTCACTAGTAAATCGTATCTCTCATGCGGTTGTGATACTTTGATTGACCTCTAAAGAGTTGACATACTTTCACGGGGAACCACAGACACAGAAGATGATGCTACTACTACCTGAAGTGTTGTTTCACTTGACTCCTCAAGAAACAACTCCTCACATCGGGTATCCGATGGAAAACCTTTTTCCAAGAACACTGCATTTCTAGAAACAAACACCTTTTGCCCTAAGGGATCATAAAAATAATATATTACAATTTTCTTTAGATATCTGATGAACCTACACAAACTAGATCTCGAATTCAGTTCATCTACCAATAATCTCTTCACATACGATAGACTTCCCCATACTCTAAAGTATTTATAGGAAGCAGGCTTGCCATGACATATCTCATGGTATCTTGGTTGCAGTATTGGATGAAGCCATGTTCAATAACTTAGTTGTCTGCTCAAGAGCATAACTCAATAGGATAGTGGCAACTTAGTGAAGCTCATCATAGATCGAACCATGTCCAACAGAATTTGATTTCTCCTTTAAAAAACATTGTTTGACTATGGTGTTCCAGGAGGAGTCCACTAAGAGAGAATCCCATTCTCTTTTAGATAGTTCAAAAACTCCACACTCAAGTACTCACCACCTCGATCCAATCAAAGAGTTTTGATCTTGGGGCCAGTTTGGTTCTCTATGTTAAATTTAAATTCTTTGTACTTTTCAAATGCCTTAGACTTGCACTTCATCAAGTAAACATAACTATATTGTAAGTGATCATCGGTAAAGGTTATGAAGTACATGAATCCACCTCTAGCTTGAGTGTTAAATGGCCTGCAGACATCTGAATGGATCAAATCCAACAGATTACTAGCAAGCCTGCTTTGTCCTACAAATGGGCTTCTTGGTCATTTTGCTTTTCAAACAAGGCTCACGAGTTGACAGGTTGTCCAAATAATCTATTTCTAGAATCTTTGAGTCTACCAACTTCTTTATCCTATCTTGAGAGATGTGAGCCAGCCTTGCATACCAGATCTACGAGTTTTCTTGATTATCTAACTTGCATTTGTTTTGAACAGTCATAATCGTAATATGTTGTGGGACGATATAAAGGCCATTTATTAGTTTACCTAGCAAGTGGTGAAGAACCATTCTTCAACAGATAAAAATAGTTTTCAATGATTAAAAACTCATAACCTTCTTTATCTAAAACATGAAGAAATGATGTTTTTAATCATGCTAGGTACATAATAACATTACTTCAAATCAATCCTAACATGATCACTAACTAGTAAATGGACTAATCCCACGGCTTCAACAACAACCCTCTTGGCATTTCCAAGCCTCAGGTCTACCTCGTCCTTAGTTAGTCTTCTACTTTTTACCATCACCTGTAAATAATTATAGATGTGAACACCAGAGCAGGTGTCTAATACCCAAGAAGCAGAATTAGAGATCATATAAGTTTCACACCAAAACATACCTTGGACAGAGGCAAGGAATTTAGGACAGTTCTTCTTTCAATGCCCCTTCTTATGGCAGTAGTGGCAGACATCTTCTGCCTTGTTGGCTTTAGGAACCTTCTTCATCTTCCATTTTCCAACAGCTGGGGCCTTGACAACTGATTTGCTCGAAGGGCTAAACTTTAGCTTTGCTCTTCTTCTTCTTCCAATGTCGAGCATTCTTGCAATTCTTAAAAGTTGAAGCCTCTCCCAACTTGACCATAGGCTCCGATCTCTTTATCGTCGTCTCGAAAGGACCAACATATTGATGAATTCGGGATGGACTTCTCAAGCACATTCATGTTGAAGTTTACAAAAAAGGGGACGTAAAAGGGAGGGAGCGACTGAAGAAACACATCAATATATGTGTCGTTCTCGAGCCCTACCTTCAAGTCCTAAAGCTTCTCCATGAAGGATAACATTTGAACACAATGATCGTGAATCAAAGATTCTTCAACCATCTTAGTGCTAAAGAATGCTTTAGTCGCAGCATATCCTATATGCCGATTAGGCACCGGTATAGATCACACAGCGCATCATGATTGAACTAGCATGATCCAACATATTGTAGTGCTTTTTGGAGTTCGTTTGTCATAGACGCCAATATGATACTACGAACCTTTTGGTGATTATCATGCCATTTTTCGAACGTCACACGTTCTTCAACACTAGAGTCTTTCGGAATGAAAGTAGAAGGGACTAATCCAGAACATATGGGAAGAAATACTAATTTTTATAATTTTACTGATGAATCCTTAATTTAATTGATAAATCATCTCTCTTTATTTTGAATTAGAAAATAAATAAGTTAATATTATACTAAAATAATTGTTAATATACAAAACATTTAAAAATTTTATTAATAAAATTATTCATCAAACAAGAATAATAATATTTTTATTAATTAAAAATAATCATGAAACGAGAATAAGAATATTTTTTATTAATAAAATAATTCATCAAAATGAATATTGTTAATTTTTTTCTAAACTATTCCATTTAAATAAAATAGAAATTTCTAACTATGCTCTCAAATAAATAAAATAAATTCAAACATCAGAACTTTTATTGGTACTATCAGCAAGAATGAAAAAAGGACTGAAAAAATTATGTATATATAGAGTAAATAAAAATAAAATATGCACTTCTTCATTTTTTATTTTTTTGGCCTTAGACGTTCACATTTCCACCCAATTTTGGACGAAAATAAAATTGGACTCCGAAGGGGTTTCATATAGATCCAACTTACTTCTGCTTCATCTATTCTCCCTAATCAAACACCAAACTTATTCTTATACATTCATTTTTACTTTCACTTCTCTTATACATTCACTTATCACCCCAATCAAACAAATCCTTAACTAAAATACCTATACTTACTTTCTTTTTGTTTACATTAAAATAACTACTTCTTTAATCATATTAAAAAAAATTCTATTGATTCACATTAATATGAAATTATTTTAGTCATTTTGATTAGTTATTTAAACTATTTTTTTATTTTTATTCTATATAAAACTTAAATTATACACACACATTGAGTGGGCTCTTGACACTGTGCTGGTAGTACTGTAAATAATTTAGGTCGAACCGAATACATCATCAATCAAGTTTCTTTAACCGATTATCGAGCCTCGAAAGTTGCAATTCAATTTGATTTGATTATTAATCTAATCGAGTTCAGATGAAGCATAACTCGATCAAATATGATGTGAAACCGTAATTAAATATTTTTAGGTATATATTATTTTCACACTAATCGAATCGAACTCAAAGATTTATCGAACAAAAATCTTATTCAAGTTTGATAAAATAAGTTAATAAATCAAATTTAGACAAATTTTTATCGATTAATTTCAATTGAGTATTGAATAATTTGATTTTTTTTTTGGGCATACATTGCCGGAGTATGTCACAAAATAAAATAATGGGAGAGTGCATTAACGCGCCTCAGTAGCCACATCAGGTGGTGGAAGGGTATGGGCAGGGCTGTTGGGCCTCTACATGGCAGAGAAATTATGTGTTTATCCAAAAGAAGTAATCACAATAGCAGCAACCACAACATCGATGATGTCACTCTCACGCATATACATATACTCCTTTATGTATCTATTGCTCTGTCTTGGCATACAACTTTCCCTGTTTATATATTGCAGTGAGGCAAAGTTGTATCTATCGCCCTGTCTTGGCATCTCAACCATACCCATGCTATCTGGCTTAATTATTTATTTATTATAAAAAAATAAATTATAAAAATTATATTTTCTTAAATATATTAACATATTGTGATGAGTCGTGGACAGACACTTAGATTTTTTTTTTATAATTAAAGTGTCGAGTCATGAACAACATCTACGACTCGACACATTTTTTTAAATTATGCCCTGCCATCCATGACTCGGTGTCGTGGTTGCCATGCACGACTCCGAGTTATGGTCTCCATCCATGGCTCAGTTTTTTATTTAAATAATTATATGTAATAATTAAGTAATAAAAATGATACAATCACAAATTAAAATAATAAATTATAATGAATCATAATGTTAAAATTATATTAACTATAATATTAAAAATATCCATCCATTCCACAATTGCGTCTGTGGCATTGACGCTGAGTGTAGACAAATTAATTTTGTACCCAATTAAACAATGACAAATATCATATAATATATATTTATCAATTATAATATTTTTTTATTTATATTTTGGAATTTACTAAATTAATTCCAAGTATAAATAGTCAATTTAATTGATATTTTAATATATATTTTTGTCATCAAATCAATGACCAATAAGTGTCAAAATGAAGTATTTCGGTCAATCAAATGATACTTCACAGTCAAAGATTCCAGCCAATCATACCGCGTCATGTGGAGCAATTGCATGTACGCTCCAATCAAATCAAGACAAAATATTGGTTATATTTATCTCTTTAAAAAATGCAAATATTAAAGAGATAATGTCAAATTGACAATCATATTATTCAAAATATATGATATATTTATTTCTTTAAATTAAATAATAAAGAGATAATACAAAAGGTGTTCAAGTGGATCACAACTCTACCTCTTTGACACCTATATAAACGGGTCCTCAGACCTCATTCAAAAGACACAGAGCTCGAGAACAAAGAGCAAAGCAAAGGAAAAGTACAAATAATTCTCTCTACAAAGTTCTTCAAAGCTCAAGAATATTCAAAGGCATTCAAGGCAAAGATCGAGTCTGTCATCAAAGGTGCGTCATAAATTATAGCATTTAATTCAGGATTATATGCACTAAATCTTCGAATGAACGTTATAAATATTCAAATATTCTCTCAAGAAGATCCAAGTGGCAAATCTACTTTCAAATCATCAAATTCCAGTCAAGATTATAGCGTTTCATTTGGGAATAGTGGCGAAAGCCCTCGAATAAACGTTATAGAAATTCAAATTCGAGTTCAAAGGAGATCTACGTGGAGATTACCCTTTGAATTAGTCAAATTTGTCAAATATATAGTTTAGAGGGAATAATCAAGGGATAGAATAGAGATTGTACTCACATTGATATTTTAATCCAAATATTTTTATTTGTGATAATTTACTTGTGTCTTGATTTTCAAAACACGATAAAATTAGTGCTCACACCGAGGTCTTCTTATTTCCTCGTCCATATTTTGTATTGGTTCATTTTGTTCATCATTATCATCACCACCGAAAATGTGCAACCGAGTTGATGATGCTGCTAAATTGAACTTCACATTATCATGATATGCACTAAATGATGGATATAGAATTGGTGAAATGTTATATCGTGGTGCATATGCATGGTTGATTAGTTCCAAGGCCAAGTTCAAGATCGACATGTGAAGAATAAGCTTGTGCATGGTTTGGCATATATGGAGCCAATTGAAACCAATCATCTTGTAGTGGTTGACGCACGTAGTAATCTTAAGGCGATTGAGACATGTAGTAATCTTGAGGTGTTTACATTGTAGAAGGAGCAACTATATCCACCCCAACAGCATCACATTCAACTGAACCAATAGAAATTCAGCTAGAACTTCTCCTTCGTCTGCGGGATGTGGTGGGAGCATTGTCGGATGACTTTGTAATTTGTTATGACTGATGTGTTAGGGCTTCCTTGATAATTATAATCCGTGTATGAATTGGTCCACCAATTGGCGATACCCTTCAATATTTAGTGGTCAAGATTAACAAATTGCTTCAAAGGCATTTACCTCTTGTGTTTGAAAAATATAGAAAAATAATGAATTTTAAGGTAAAAAAAGTGTTTAAAAAAGTATGAGATATTATATAATATACCACAACTTGCAACATAGGTGCATCTTCAGGTTGGTATCCACTTTCCACACGCCTATCAGCAGACGACGACACGAAATGATGTGTTATATTGTTGTATTCCCAATACCCTCGTTATATATCTCTTCTGTTGGAAATGGGTGGTCTTTGTACAATTATGCCATATAATCTTTTCTATATTTGTGATGTATTGTATGTGTTGCAGGTTCCAATCTATGCCTATATGATTGGAACGGGAGTTCTTATGCAGGTTCATACCCCAAGTATCTGTTGCTTCTGGAATATTTTGCCTCATGCCGAATTAGCGAAGGACCCGTTTGGGATGATGCATTCCACTATTGCATAGAATATTAAAGGACATGTTGATCTCCACAACTGGGGTTTAAAATCAGCTGCATGAGCCACAATAACATCTGAGTCCATATCATACGGCTGTCAGATAAACTGCATTAAATGAAATGATGTAAGTTCATGTGCATTTAATATTCATATAGATTTACATAATGTTTTGAATATAAGATAATTGATCAGACTGCAACTCATCCAATATATCTCTTATGACACGAACAGTCGTTCGTACTGTTCGGGTGAAGTTATGCTCACAGTTTCATGTCGCACCATATGGTGCTGCTGATAGCAAATGATTATTATTTGTTTGAACTTGGCCCATATATGTATGTTTTGCACTAAGTCTGGGGCAAAGTGAAATTATACGTGACCAGGCCCAAATCTGCAAAAATAATATAAACTTGTGTTATTATTATAAAAAAAATATTTGTCTACAAATTTAATAATTCAATGTCACCTGTAACAACTGCAACGCGCCACCAAATTGCAACTTTGCTTTGGTGCTGGCATTACATAATTCGCGGTATAATAATCCCAAGACAACATTGCCCCAACTGTAGTTCCTGACTTCTACTAGGGTAAATATCATTTTAGGTCCCTCAACTATGCCACTTATCCACTTTTGGTCCATCATGTTCTCCTCTCATCAGACTTAGTCCTTCAAGTTTATATATTTCATCATTTTTTGCCCCCTTTACCATGAAACTAAGTCCACCACTTGATTATTTTCTTAAAGAAATAATACTTAACACTTATAAATTAAAAAACTATTTAGTTACAAAGATGACTTGAAAACAAGACCTTGTGTAATCAATTCAATATCTTAACCACTCCACCAAATACACCACTTAGTTATTTTGACAAATAAAATGTTACATATACGTAACTGTATTAATGTTAAAAATATCTCAAAATTATATTGAAAAATCTCAAAAACAACAACATAAATCATTATCACCCTACTAATAAAAATGAAAATAAAAACAATCAAAATAACAAGCATCTAAAATTACCATCCTACAATTATTTGTTTGTGATTTTGTTTTTTTAAATTGTACTTTTATGTGTTGTGATGACATTGTTAGATGCTTGTGTTATTTTGGTTGTTTTTTATTTTAATTTTTATTAGAAGGATGGTAATGATTTATGTTGTTGATTTTGAGATATTTAACATATTTTTATTTCACAGTTATGTATATGTAATATTTTATTTGTCAAAAATAATTAAGTGGTGCTTTTGGCGGAGTGGTAAGGTATTGAATTGTTTACATAAGGTTTAGTGTTGAAGTCATCTCAGTAGCTAAATAGTTTTTTTAAGTTATAAGTGTTAAGTATTATTTCTTTAAGAAAATAATTAAGTGGTGGATTTGGTTTTGTGGTAAAAGTATTCTTCAACTGCTCGGGTTCGAAACCCTTGGGCAACAAAAACAATTCTTCTTTTTTTTTAAAAAAAAAATCCATTAGTTTTAACGGAAACTTAGCGGGAGGGACCAAAAATGATGAAATATATAAACTTGAGGGACTAAGTCTGATAAGGGGAGAACATGAGGGATAAAAAATGGATAAGTGGCATAGTTGAGGACCACAAATGATGTTTACCCACCAATGCAGTGATAAGATGGAATTATATACAAGCCTTCCACATCTATAAACACTATAAATTCCTATTTAGTGTAATATTTTTGCAAACGAACAGGAAGATTATGTTGTTGTAAGTGGTGCCAAAAGGCACCATCCGCACATCGCGCTTTCAGTACATCATCAAGGTCACCATCAAGAATATCATCAGACTTGTTTGCATTTCTTAAGACAACACAGTTCCATCACGTGGATCGCATATTGCTCTTCTATCCATTTGTAAAAAATATTTTTTTTAACACAAATTGTAGCACTAGTAAAAATGACTGCTTCGGATGACTCTCACAAAAGTCAGTTTCAATTGTTGAAAGGAAACAATTGATACGATATTTATAGAAGTAGGTTCAATATAATAATGATTTGATAAGTCAATGTGACTTGTGAAAATCACAAAAAATGAGGCGCATCAGCAAAATAAATACACGATTAACGCGTGTCAGCAAGGATTTATGTGCCAGTTATGTTGGCAACACGTTTTAACTGCATTTCTGCTAGTAACATTGCCAGCATAGCTGGCAACGCAGTCAAAGCTGACACACCGTCAGCCGTGACACATGCAGCGGGATTCCCGCTGCATGTTAGCTGCATACATGCAGCGTTAAATCACGCTTCATGCAGTGTGATTTAACGCTGCATGCAACAACTTTATATGTTTGAATTTAAATTCAAAGTCCATAATTTTTTTTTGTCGTGGACCTATCTATATAACTTGTATTCTCAACAACCAATACAACAAAATTTTATATGCTTTCTATATATCAAAATTTTGTGAGATTTATATCTTTATTGTCTTCCAAATATGCCGAGTTCATCTTCTCGCATAGAAATTTTTGTGCATTTTGGTAGTGAATAATCTGGCGATGGTTGGTCTGTTACAGATCAGATGTATACTACAATGATGAGGATGCCTTGTTCATCAACTTTTGCTCAATTTCTAGCAAGGATATATCAGAAGATTGGTGTTGATAGTAATGAATAATGATTGAAAGTATCTGCGAAACATTCATGCCAATATCTCGATCGCATTAAGGAATCTCTCGTATAAATCAAAGATGATGACACTTTTTTATTTTTCTTAGACCCTGAGGCTGGCTTTCCCATTATGGAAATATACGTTGAATCACAATAAATTCACCCGGAGGCTAATCCACAAATGAACCAATAGTGGGGAGAAGTTAACCACAAAAGAGCCAACAGTGGGGAGAATACATGACGCTTTTGGCCACCTAAGGATTTCTTCTACTTCTAACACCGATTATTTGGAAGGTACTTCTACTCCCAATTTTAGTATAGGTACTTTTAATCTCGATTCTTTGTAGGTATTTCTAATTATATATGACGTAGAATATTATACTCCCAATATGGTCACTATTACCCAAGGCCTTGAAAATATTATATCCATTACATAAAGCCTACGCAATCACATACTCACATATCTGAAAATTTATACCTTATGAGGATGATGCAGAAGACCCTATTGCAAACACTTTGCAAAATTTTCAAATGGTGCTTCTGAATCAGATAAAGTGGAATGTCCAATTCCACCCGAGGATGGACCATATGATGTTGACATAAATATTATGGCTAAAACATTTGCATAAGGTATGTCATCATCTTCTGAGCCGGCTATGCCAAACAGAACTACTCAGCAAACATTTTTTGCTCTACACCATTTTTTGAACAAATATTCTTGGAGATACCTGCGGATTTCGTTGATGTACCAACTTTGAAGTATGCAAAATTTTATAATACTAATGAATGCAAGCTTGATGCTTTTAAAAAATAAAGAACATTTAATAGAAGCGGTGAAAGATCACTCGATATGACATACACGTCGCAAGTATTTTGTAACTGAGAGTTCAAAGGCCAAGTGGAAAGTGGTTTATAAGCATAAAACACCAGGTGTATATATATATATATATATATATATATATATATATATATTATATGCGCTATCGTATAAGCATACATCATTAGTTGATTCATCGATTTTTTCTCCCTCTAGATATGTGGTGTAGATGGGAGCTTCGAGAAATTTTAAAATCAAAGATTGAACGATAGAAATAACCAAATATGGGGAGAACCATACATGTATTTAAATAATATGTCCCTTGGACATGATAATATAGACCGAGCTTATAATGCTTCTTTACTTTAGGACAGGTGAAATGCAACTCCACATATGGAATAAAGCATGTCATTCAAACTATGAAGCACCCAGTACGGTATACATACCAAAAATATGGTAACAGTTTGAAGATGGCAACGTGAAATATTTTAGCACGGGAGAGCAGTTCAAAAGCATCCAAATACATGGGAACTCTCCAAATAATAATGAACTATGATTGATAGGAACACAAAGCCTCAGCCTGTCAACTGGCATATGTTAGGATGCGTCTTCTGGGCGTTCAAACCGTGTATCGAAGTTCAATCTGTAGCAAAAATTATTAGTATAGATAGGACTCATTTATACACAAAGTACAATCACAAAATATTGATTGCAGCTATCATGGATGGAATCAATATGTACTTCCTCTTGCATTTGCAATATTCAATAAAGAATCATATCCATCTTGAAAGTGATTTTTTCAACAATTGAGCAGACATGTTATAAGAGGACGACGTGGGCTATGTTTTATTTCTGACTGACACCCCGGTATTATTAAGTAGTAGGGGAAAGTTTGAACTTTGTGCCACCTCACGGAGTGCACCAGTATTGCTTGAGTACATGTGTTTTAATTTCAACAGTCGTTACAAGAATGTGGTATTGAAGGATCTTTGTTGGATAATTGACTTTAAATATCAAATCAGAAAGTTCAATCAAATTATGAAAGAGATAAAGAGCCAGAAACTAGATGCATATGCATTATTAGACCAAGTTAACAAGGAAAATTGGCAGCTTCTCATAATGGTGGATGGTGATGCGGTATTTCAATGACCAACATAATAGAATGCATGAATAGAATTCTAAAAGGGGCTTGCGCGCTTGCTGGTGACAGTAATAGTTGAAATACGCTTCAACGTACTGTCCATTATTTTCGTGCGAGGGAGGCGAAGAGTCGTGTAGTGTTGAGCAACAACCAACCATCGATGGATTTTGAATACAAAATCTTCACACGTTGGCAAGAAAAATCTGTTGAGCATACAATCACGAAATACTATCACTTTCAACAGTCCGCCAAGGTCGTTACAAAACGCCAGCATGGACATGGACTCAACCCATGTTTTCAAACTTGCCAACCGAGAATGTTTATGTGGCAAGTGGATTCAATTTGGTATCCCTTGCTCTCATGCTAAAAAGATATATGTTGCATATAATATTAGTGTTACATCAAAGGATTATTATGATCTGGTAGCTTACAGAAATACATATTCTAAGTCTTTTGAACTTGTGCAGTCGAAAGATTATTGAGATGTCTCAAAATTTGAGTTGGTCCACGATAATACTATTCGTATCTCTACATGTCCTGATCGAAACCAAACATCGTGTATTCAGAACGAGATGGATTGACCACAAACGTGAAAAAAGAATGAGCCCAACAAAGAGAAATTTTTTCAAGATAATCAAATGTGCCAGTTCGGGGTTGTCCACAATAATTGTATTTTTACATATGTATAAAAAGTTATATATATTACATTGTATAGATAATTATATTTTTAATTAATACAATTTTAATAATATGATTTATTGTATTATTATTTTTGTAATTGTATCGTTTATTAAATTAATTATTACATATAATTATTTTAAAAACAAACTGAGTCGTGGATGGCAACCATGACACGGGGTCGTGGATGCTATCCATGACACCGACAGAATTTTAATTTTTTTTTTGTGTCATCCATGACTCAACACTTTAAAAAAAAAAATCCGAGTGTCGAGTCGTGGATATCAACTCATCACAATTATGTTAATATATTTAAAAAAATTTATTTTTATAATAAATAAATAATTAAACTCAAGCTATCCTCAGCTTCATCTCTAGGGGTGGCAATCGAGTCGAGTTCACGAGCCGGCTCAATTTTGAGATCGATTCGAGCTCGAGCTCATTTGTCTCTGTTCGTTAAGCTCGCTCTCGCAGGCAGCTAGCGAGCTTTTCCCTTTTTTTTATATATAATTTTTTTAGTTTTAGAATTTATATATATTTAATTTCATATTCAATTCTTTATCTTTTATACTCAAAATTGACCATATATTATAATAATTAATCTATATCATATATTTTATTTTAGATAATAATAAACTATGGTACTTTTATTTATATATTTAACCTTTATAGTTTATATAAAAACAAACTTAATAAATAATTTAGTAAACTTTAATATTTTTTTTAAAATAATTATTTAAATGACACATATGAATTTTATGTTATATTTTAATATATATTTGTATTGTCTTATACTTTTTTAAATTGACAAGTAATTCACTTATGATTTTTATATGTTTTTGAGTTTATATTTATATCAAGATACATAATATGCATTACGCAATCTATTTTATACTTATAAATTATGTCAAAATTTAGTAATTCTTGTGAATTAATCTAAAAATAATAATAATAATAATAATAATAATAATAATAATAATGATGATGATGATGATGATGATGATGATGATGTTGAACAATTTTAATTATTACTTTATATAATATATATATATATATATATATTAAATATATAATGTGATTAAAAGCTTATTAACAATTACGATATCTTAAAATCCAACCACTCGATTCATACCAAATTTTAATATAAAATCAATCAATATTTTGTACTTTGATTTAAAAAGTTCATCTCTTATTTATTTATTTATTTATTATTATTATTATTATTTGTATATAATGAGATCAACTACTTTTAAAAAATAACTTATATTTATGTTTTAATCAATATTAATAGCTATACAAAATTATGTACAATATTTTAATAATTTAATGTATATATATTTTCTATATTTTTACTAATTACTAAACTAATTAGTTATATTTCATATTTTTTTCAATCAATATAATGATAGTTAATATTATTTTTGAATAATAATATAATTTTATTAAAAAATATAAAAGGCAACAATTTTTTTTATAACTAATTTCTATTTCTTTCTTCATCTCCATCACCATCACCATCACCATCACCACACGTTCAGCTCCAGTCTCTTTCTTTCTCCCCCAATTTCCCCAAATCCAACCCTAACCCCAAATCCACCCCGGCAGCAGCAGCGGCGCGACGGCAGCGGCAGCAGCAACAGGTTTGTCATTTTTCTTCTTATTCTTGATCTCACCGATTGTGTAAGGCATAAATCGGAGAATTTGGTGCTATGAATGAAAATGGGTTTTTTTTTGCTCACACACTCTCCCTCTCTCTCATCTTTGTTTCCTGCAACTCTGCCTTGGATGTGTCCGGAGGAAAAATAAAAAAAGAAACGAATTGCTAAGGTTTGGCTCCAGCTCGAGCTCGAGCTCGAGCTCGAGCTCAATATATATCCTCGAGCTCGGACCATACTCGAGCTCAATATTTATTATTCGAGCTCGAGCTCCAGCTCGGACCATAAGGGCTCGTCGATCTCGAGCTCGACTCGTTGCCAGCCCTGTTATTATTATTATTCTCTACGTACACACACTATCCAACCACCCTTCGTAGATTATCTTTTCCAGGCATTGGAACTCTGCTTTTATCCCTCTTCTTCCTGAAAATCTGCGTAGTTTTCTTTTTTTTTTTTCCTTTTTGCTCTATATATTACGAGGGGGAGCCATTGGAATCGAGAGCATTGAACGTGTTGAGAAGGGCCGTTTCATATCTTGGTATGTGTCGTCTTCTTCTCTCCTTGTTCCTCAATGGTTTTGTTTGTGTTTCTTTATTTCGTGTTATGTGTTTGTGTTGAGTGTTAGTTTCCCTGCATGTGGATTTGAGAGAAAGTCTGCTTTTTTTTAGTGTGATGAGGTTTTTTGGGATCTTTTAGCTTAAGGGCTTTGAACTTCTTGAATTGAATTTCTGTGCTCCCTCTTGAGTTTAATGTGTTTGTGTTCATGGCCGGAGGTTTAGTATGAGTTTCTTTACCTTGGGTTTATCTCATGGGAATCGTTCTTTAATTCTTATGATTGTCTCTGCTTTTGCTAAAGAGCCTGACTTTACTTTAAAAGTTAAGAGTCCAACAACAATCGATATGCTGTTTTGCTTCACTTTCTGGATTGTTGTGAACTCGTTTTGATCTTCAATTCTAGATATCTAGTTGGGAAGTTTCACGACTTGGTAGCTACTCGAGTGGAAGGGTGGAAAAAATTTAGGACTTGTTCTTGGGAAGTGTGAATCTTTTCTTTTGTTTCTGGGCTGTCGTCTCTTGTTATGGATCCTCATATCACATTTCAAATTTATATGTTTCTAATTTTAGATCCCTGCAAGGAAATAGAGAATTTTTAGTTTTCATCGCCCGTAGCTAAGCTACTGCATGTTTTACCTCGATCAGCTCCAATTTAGGAGCCCAACACTCTGTAATTTGTATTGTGTTCCTCGACCTGTTCAATTTCTTGGAGTAATCTTTTTGTTATTTGGGGGTCCTTTTGTTTCTTGTTGAACTCTTTGGTTTGAAGTTTTCTTGAGTTCCCTTTTGGCCTGTTGATTCAAATGACTGTATGAAATCAATTTTCCTCAGGTTTAGATAAAGAGCTCTGCTACCAAGTGTGTTACTATCAATTTTTCTCAGGTTTATGTTCTCTTCATTCAATTAATATGACATTGTGTTCCTTTTTGAACATTCAACAGCTAATTCTGAAAGACCCATATGTAGATTCTTGCATATTCTGTTTTGTGAATAATTTGATCTCTTGATTTCAACTTTCTTAATGAGTGTTTTATAAGATAAAAATGGTGAGCCATGATATCTCATGAGATCCCATGGCAGCCCCTTATTTACAGATATGTTGTTACTCATTAAGGTATAGCATTTGGTTTTGCTCGTGTTGCGACCGGTGATTTTGCTTATAACCAATCAAGTCATTATGCTTTGCCCATTTGGTACTCACTTATTTGAGATTTAAGAAATTAGGTTGTTGGTTGGGAGATACACTATGGTCAATGAATGGTCTTGCAGAAATTGATGGATGCTTTTGTCTTATAATTTGTGTTTGTTATATCGACTTTTCACCTAAAGTTATTGTTGATCAAATTTAGAATTGGAGAGTTAAAAATTGTGATGAAAGATGTTTCTTAAATGCTTAAGCACATGGAATTCTTGTGGGTTGAATGGCCCGCACCAATAAGTAGTTGCATAGTATAGAGATATGTAGTAATCAAATGGCTTTTGCTTCCTTCCAAGGATTGTGAATAGGGGTGGCAGACGAGTTGAGCATTTTGAGCTCGAGCACCTAACGAGCTTCGTGAGTACCTCTAGGCGGGACCCTGGTCGGAAGGATGACACTGAAAAAAATGAAAAAAAGATGATTTTGCAGTTGAGTTATAAATTCAGGGATGCAAATGATAAATACCCCTATTTTGGCATATCGAAATTTTAATTTATCGAAATTTCCATTGGGTTGGGATTTATTGTCCTCCTTCCATCCTTCCTCCCTGGTTAATATTCTTAGCACTCTGCACCCTCAGTTTATGACAAGTGGCTGTTCAACTTGGAAGTTATACTCGAAAGATTTGTCTTTATGTCAAAATTTTCCACTAATTTACTGTCTTGTTTTTTTGTTTCATAATTTTGATCTTTTCAGTTTTTTATTCTTCTTGATTGCAGTCTGGGTGATAACTGTTGGCTGAATAAAAGGATTTGGGTTTGAATTGCATTGCTATAAACAAAACCAAAAAATGTTTTCACAGTGAGCATTTGTAGTTAAGATATTAATATTAAATAATTGTTCGAATTTAAACTTTTAGACCAGATGAGTTGTAATTTTGATTTGACAACCCTTCACTCCCTACCCCTCCCTTTTTGTTTTTTCTCTATCTATGGTGAGAATCTTGAGTCCTGATGAGTTAAAGTTGAAGAAAATCATAGCCACAAACTCTTAACCCTTTTTGGTGCAGCTTGTGAAGGTCCAGTTTCTTGTGTAGAGTAATGTAAAATGCTGAAGCAAATGCTGGCTTGCTCCAAGGTGTATGTTTCTGAAAGCAGGAACAGGGCTGCTCTGGAAGCCATTGAAAGGGCAGCAAAGTTGTTTCCAGAGGCCCCCGTTGTGAACAAGTTTGAGGATGTGACTTACAACAGAGTTGGATACACACTGGTCTCAGAAATGGGAGAAAGCCCGAGTTCATGTCCACTGAAGAATGCTGTTCTTGAAATGGTGAAAGCTGCTTTTCAGGCCATTGATCTTCAGATGCACTGTGGGAGCCATCCCAGGCTTGGTGTTGTGGACCACATCTGTTTTCATCCCTTGGCTGGTGTGTCTTTGGATCATGTTGCAGGGACTGCTAAATCTTTGGCTGCTGATGTTGGCTCAGGGTTACAAGGTTTGTGCCTTTGATAAGAAGATGATTTTCAAGTTCCTCTTGTTGATTTCATAATATTATGAAGAATTTTGTTCTTGGTGTCTGATTTCACTTTCATAGCAATGGCTCATAATTGTTGACTTTGATTTGGATGTGTTGAGGGGATTCTGGAATTTGGATTTTTGCTTTGGAATGCAGTTTTAAATAGTAATTTCTTTTTTCCATTTCATTGTTTTGGGTGAAATTTGTGGATAAGCAGTGGCATGATCATTCAGACAAAGATTAGTAAAAGGCACCATCTATTTTGATGTTCTACCTGACAATTCCATTCTGTTTTTATATATATATATATATATCAGTAAATCATGGTGCTTCTTAGGAGGTAAGGGTTTTTTCGAGGTTGATGTTTGGGAGAGAGCATCCTGAGACCAAAGTAGTCATATTAGTTTGTGACTGAATTATAAAGTGAGTGTGTGATGTTAGTTAACATAAGAAGTGTTAGAATATTTTGTGATTATCCTTTTCCTATTTGTGTTTATCTATTGTTATCTATTTAGTTGTAGTCATCTCTAAATTCCACCTCTATATATAGAGGTGGAATGATTAATAGTAAAATACAACATTCTATTTTTCCATTCTTATTTTCTACATGGTATAAGAGCAGGTTCAAAAAAAAAAAAAAAAAAAAAGGGTTAAACCCTAATTAGTGAAACCCTAATCCCAATAAGTGAAACCCTAATCCCGCCCACCCTCACCCGCCGCCGCCACAACTCCACCTTTTCCCCTCGCCGCCGGCGCTGCGCCGCTCCAGGCGCTGCTCCGCGCGCCTCCCGGCGCTGTTCCCCGCCGCGCTGCGCCTCTGTCCGCCGCGCAGCCCGCCACTGTGGGGCTGTTCCGCGCATCCGCGCGCCACTACGGCGCTGTCCTCCGCGCAGTAAGAATGCAGCCATGGCTCCGGCACACTAGCGCGCACCACCTCCTCGCCGCTCGCGCCGCCGGACAGCCGTCCTCCGCCGCCCATGGCCTGAATGCCTTATTCTTTATTGTTATCATATTCTTTGCTCCCTGATGCTGCTCTGATTACTCCCTTGTTTTCTTCAAATGGCTCATGTTAATTTGAATGAAAGGGTACATACGGTTACATTGAGCTGTGAGGAATATGAGCAGCTACTCCATCGCCCTGCTGCTCCCTCCGCCACACCTTCCTCTCCGGGTACCTTTATTGCGTCTCACGGTGAGTCTTGGATGATAGATTCTGGTGCTACTAGCCATCTCACTGGTAATCGTTCTTCCTTTTTAACCTTCTCTACTTCTCCAAAATTCCCTCCTGTTCGCATCGCTGATGGTTCCTACTCTCCTATATCTGGCTCCGGCACAGTTCGACCCACAGATTATCTAACCCTAACCAATGTGCTCTTTGCCCCCAAGTTCCCTGTTAATCTACTATCTGTTAATCACCTTACTAAAACACACAATTGCTCCGTAACCTTTTACCCTTCTTATTGTGTGATTCAGGATCTGCAAACACGGAGGACGATTGGTACCGGTCATGAGCGTGGTGGTCTATACTTTCTCGATACAACTCCCCTGTCGATGCTCGCGCCCTCTCTGCCTCGGTTTCCCCTCTTCAGTGGCATTCTCGTCTTGGTCATCCATCCCTTCCTACATTACAGAAAATTTTACCTATTGATTCGGCTCGCTTAGAATGCGAGTCATGTGAACTAGGTAAGCACCATCGTGCTAGTTTTCCACCTCGAGTCGAAAAACGTAGTTCCTCTCCTTTTACTTTAGTTCACTCTGATATTTGGGGTCCATGTCGTTTTGAATCTCTTTGTGGGTTTCGCTACTTTATCACCTTTGTCGATGATTATTCTAGAATGACTTGGGTCTACTTACTCAAGGATAGATCTCAAGTCCCTACTATCATTACTTCCTTTTACAATGAAATCTACACTCAATTCTCTGTTAATATTCGCATCCTTCGTACTGATAATGCACTTGAGTTTGTCCAGAAAAGTGTTTCGGACTTCTGTAATTCCAAAGGGATTTTACACCAGACTTCTTGCCTATATACCTCTCAACAAAATGGCGTGGCAAAACGCAAACATCGCCATCTCCTTGATGTTGCTCGGACTATAATGACACACATGCATGTTCCCAAGTCATATTGGGGGGATGCTGTTCTCACTGCATGTTATCTTATTAACCACATGCCTTCAACTGTTCTTCATGGAGATACTCCGTATTCTTGCCTTTTCCCTGATAAGCCTTTATTTGGGATAGCTCCTAGGGTCTTTGGGTGTGTGTGCTTTGTCCATATCCATTTCCCTAATCTTGATAAACTTTCTCCTCGCTCTGTCAAATGTATATTTCTGGGATATTCACGGACACAGAAAGGGTATCGGTGTTATGATCCTCAGTCTCGTAAGTCCTTTACATCTGCAGATGTTACTTTCTTCGAATCCACTTCTTTCTACTCGCCACAGTCTCCTGTCGTCATTCCTCCACCCTCAGTTCCCTTGCCTGCCCCCACAATGTCTGTTCCCCCGCATACAGAGCCACCTACCCGCCCATTACAGGTGTATCACTTTCATCTGTTTCTATCCCTAATACTTATTGTGAGGCGCTACGACACCCGGCGTGGAAGATGGCCATGGACGACGAAATGTCTGCTCTCGTTTCAAGGGGGACATGGGAACTTGTGGAGGTACCTCCTAATGCCGATATTGTAGCTTGCCGATGGGTATTTACCCTCAAGTTTCGTGCCGATGGGACCCTAGAACGGTATAAAGCTCGTCTGGTTGCAAAGGGCTTCACTCGGACATATGGGGTAGATTATTTTGAAACTTTTTCACCTGTCGCTCGCCTTAACTCTATCCGCGTATTATTTTCCTTGGCAGTCAATTTCAGTTGGCCGATGTATCAGATGGACATAAAAAATGCTTTCTTATATGGTGACTTGAATGAAACTGTTTACATGGAGCAACCTCCAGGTTATGTTGCTCAGGGGGAGAAGCAACGAATGGTGTGCAAATTAAAGAAAGCTATTTATGGTCTTAAACAAAGTCCTAGAGCATGGTTTGATAAATTCAGTCGTATTATTGGTGAGTTTGGTTTTTCACGATGCCAAGCAGATCATTCAGTCTTTGTCCAAACTACGACATCAGGTATGGTCGTTCTTGCAGTCTATGTTGATGATATTTTGATCACCGGTAGTGATCTTGTCGGAATTGAAGAGGCCAAGACATACCTACAGAAGCACTTCGTCACTAAAGATTTGGGGAGACCAAGGTATTTTTTGGGGATTGAAATCGCTCATAGCAAACATGGAATCTCTCTATCTCAGAGAAAATATGCGTGTGACCTCCTTCATGAAGCAGGCTTACTCGGCACTAAACCAGTGGACACTCCTATGGATTCTAATCCGGATTTTTCGAATGACGATGGTAATTATTTGGAAGATAAGACAAAGTATAGAAGACTTGTTGGCAAGCTAATCTATTTAACTGTGACTAGACCTGATATCTCCTTTGCCGTTGGTTTGGTAAGTCAGTTTATGAATAAGCCAAGATTAGTTCATTGGGAAGCTGCTCTAAGGATCTTGAAGTATATAAAGGCATCTCCTGGTAAAGGGTTATTGTTCAAGCGACATGGACATGTGAAAATAGAAGCTTACTCTGATGCAGATTATGCTGGGGCGAAAGATGATAGGAAGTCTACTTCTGGATATTGCACCTATGTTGGTGGGAATCTTGTGACTTGGCGTAGTAAAAAACAAACTACAGTTGCTCGGTCAAGTGCTGAGGCTGAGTATCGAGCTATGGCTCACACCACTAGTGAAATCTTATGGTTGAAGAATCTACTGAAAGAGTTGGGTTTTATGTACGATGACCCAGTACCTATGCACTGTGACAATCAAGCAGCTATTCATATTGCCAGTAATCCTATTTTCCATGAGAGGACTAAACATATTGAGGTCGACTGTCACTTTGTTCGTGAGGCCGTCATGAGTCAGGAAATCTGCACTCCCTTTACTCCTTCTTCAGAACAAAGAGCAGATATTTTTACCAAAGCCTTAGGAGGAAAGCCATTTGATGTTTTGTGTAACAAGCTGGGCATGATCGATATATTTGCTCCAGCTTGAGGGGGAGTGTTAGAATATTTTGTGATTATCCTTTTCCTATTTGTGTTTATCTATTGTTATCTATTTAGTTGTAGTCATCTCTAAATTCCACCTCTATATATAGAGGTGGAATGATTAATAGTAAAATACAACATTTCTCTTTTTCCATTCTTATTTTCTACAAGAAGCATTCGCTGACAGTCAATAGAATCTTGAAAATTATTGTGATTATTTTTCCAATGCTGTTGCTCGAATCATCGGGTTGGAAACAATGTTACCAAGCGATAAAGCTGGTTATGTTAAGTGAAAATGGTTATAATGTTGTGTAGTTGACAAATTCCTACAGAATTGAAAGGGGAGCTCTGTTGTAAGAGTGCTACAAAGTACAAAGTCTGTTATTAAGATTGAACTTTTAGGTATCGAGCAATAACATTTAGAAATAAATGAAGTTGAAAAGAGGAGCTTGAGATAGTTCTGCCATAAACTAGAGGAGAAAGCATACAAAGAGCACCTGATGAAGTTGAAACGCTTGAAAATGATTCGGATGATTTTACTTGCAACAAAGGTGCTTCACTCACCGGTTTGGAGAAGTAAGAAAATTACTATCAATGTTAAATTTAGGGGAGAAGTTTGACTTATTATTACATGCAATGACGTATAAGGGAAAATTACAATTTACGTCCCACAACTTACACTGTTTGGGACTTTGGTCCCATTGTTTTACTCCTCACCGCATTTAATCCCATAAGTGTAAAAAATATTGCAATTTATGTCGCACTCACAATTTCCGTTAGATTCTTGATGGAAAAAAACACATGATCTGTTAACTTAACCAACGTTTGACTGCAATAGTGTGGAAAATTGCAATTTACGTCCCACAACTTATACTGTTTGCGATTTTGGTTCCAAATGGTATAAGTTGTGGGACGTAAATTGCAATTTTCCACACTATTCTAGTCAAACGTTGCCGTCAAGAATCCAACAGGAAAATGTGAGTGAGACGTAAATTACAATTTTTTTGACACTTATAGGACTGAATGTGGTGAGTGGCACGTAGATTACAAATTTCCCGAGGTATGACTTACTATTCATCATTTCCTGAAACATTTTTTTTAGTATATACCTGTACGTGCTAATTCAAATCAAAGACTAGAAAGCATAATCTCATCTGCTATCTTCTAGTTTACATTCACCTTTTAGCTTTGCTAATGATCTTACATGTAGCCTGCAGTGGCCACCTTCTTGTACGGAGCAGCACACAGTGAGGGAAGATCCCTTGACTCAATCAGAAGGGGGATGGGCTATTTCAAACCAAATTCTGAAGGAAATCAGTGGGCAGGCGGGCCACAGTCAGAAATATTACCACTGAATCCCGATGAGGGCCCTGCTTGTGCTGTTCAGAGAAAAGGCGTTGTCGTCGTTGGAGCCACCAATTGGGTCGATAACTACAATGTTCCAATATTCACTAATGACATGGCTGCAGTTCGAAAAATTGCAAAGAGCGTCAGCGGCAGAGGAGGTGGACTCCCGTCGGTGCAAGCTATGGCTCTTGCTCACGGTAAAGGTATAATCGAGGTGGCTTGCAACCTATTAGAAAAAAGTAAAGTTGGTGGCCGTGAAGTTCAACTAGAAGTTGAGCGGTTCGCTAGGGAAGAGGGTATGGACGTCGGAGAGGGATATTATACTGATCTGTCACAGGAGAAAATTATCGAGAATTACTTAAAGCTGGCTGATCATTCTGCCCGCTAACCCTCACGATGCAAATGTTCGTCTGAGTAAGCTCTCCGATACACATTTTCATCTTGAACAGGTGATTCATTGAATCTCTTGATTTCATTTCATGAACTGAACATGAATTTTTGCTAATCCAATATTGAACTTGTGTTAGTTTTTGTTTGGACTTCATGTTCACATCGGCCTCTTGCTCCTGTTAAATGTATTCTGGTTTTCTGATTGAACATCCTGGATATGCATTGTTCTATCAGAGCAGGATTTCGACGCACATTTCTTTGTCGTTGGCCTCATCCGTGTCAACATTACCACACTATCTATAAATCTTATAGCTATAAACTTCCATCTACTCCTCTGAACCGTACTGTGAAATAGTTGGTTGAAAGTTTTTATTCCTGAATTAGAAATAAATTAGAACTAAAATCTCATAGCTATAAATTAGAATTAGAATTAACTAATAATTAAATTGACACAATTTAATATAATAAAAACAAAATAAAATTAATTTTTTAAAAATTCAAATATGAAATTTTGTGACGGATATTGCAGCAAACCTCGTCATGAAAAAAAAGAAAAAAAGAAAAATAAGTTTATCCATTAGGAAATTATGGAACTAATATAAACCTGCACCAAATTGTGACAAGATGGATGTTGAAAAATCATGTCGTCCCAAAATTTTGGGACATCAACCATTGCAAATTTCGTCTTATAACAATTCCGTCTTTTGGGCATCTTTCGATGGGCACCCGTCTCAAAATTTTGGGCGATTTTGAAATATATGCCGTCTCAAAGTTGTTGCAAAATATTCTGATCTTTTAATCGTCCTAGAAGTCGATGATGTTGCAAAATATTCTGATCTTTAAATCGTCTTAGAAGTCGATGTTCAGTCGTTGCGAATTTAATTCAACAATTATCCCTCCATAGGACTATATTTGCTATGGTCAATACTATCCGCGCCAAATTTGAGATGGAAACTTTCTCTAGTTGCAAACTTTTTCGGACACCATGTGCATGGATGGAAAGTCAGCTGTTGCAAAATCCATCTCACAAAACGATACCTCATCACATTTTCATATCCTTAGCAAAAATTCTATCCCAAAATAAAATTCATTCTCCAAAATTACAATTCAAAGTTCTTTAATTCTGGAATGATGAATCCTAGTATAAATAAAACAAGAATCATTTTAATTCCAAAATAACCTCACCCTCGATCGGTAAAAGATTTTAAACCAAGTAGCATGTGTAATGTTATTTATAAAATAATGTCAAATAGTATTATCAATAGGATCGTATTCGACCGTATATGGAGTCTCTTGTTTCCCCATATCAAAACGCCTTTGTCCTTAGAGGAATATTAGTAATGACATGAATAACTACATACCATGAAAAGTAAATAACAAAATAATAATTTAAAAGTAGTTTCGTGGTAGTTAAACCAGACCTTGAAAAGGCTTATGACAAATTGGGTGAACAACAATTTACTCCCCCGTGATATTGAAAATGGACAAATTACCCTTTATGAAAAATAAATAGTAATTTACCTTTTATATGAAGTAATTAACCTCTCTGCCTAAGGAGGTAAATTACTTCAATTTTAGAAATATAGGGAGGGGATTGCTACATTTTGAAAAACATAGGGGACTAAATTGCTATTTTATTTTTCATAAGAAGTTGTTTGCCTACTTTCTATAATATAGATAGATAGATAAATTGCAATTTACTCTGACAAACTAGAATGGCCCTTTATAGAATGGGCTCATATTAGGTTCGTGGCGAATTTCAATTTCCAGAGTTAAGTGATCTTGCATAACTAGTAGAGGATTACGATCAAGAATACCCTCTTTTTTCATATATCTTCATTCTTCCCAGATATTTTAAGTTTACAATTTGTCAACTTAATGAATACCGTTTAATTACACTTTTATTTCTTGGAATATGATGTAATTATACTTAAATCCTTTGTGATTTGAAAAATTATATCTAGTACCCCTGAGATTTATTTCAATCCAACAAATAGGTAATTAAACAGTGAAATTCACTGTTTAGGCAAAATTCACTATTTACTACCCTTATCATAGTGAAAATATACCTCATCATATGCATTAATGCGTGAAGATGTATGAGGGTAATTTGATCATAAAAAGATTTATCTGACCTGCAATAAATTAGTAATAAGTCAACTGGGGATAAATATAGATTCTTTTCTGATTTTTTTTGTTAATATTAGCAAATTCGATGAATTTTGATTAATAGAGGGACTTATTTGTTAGATATAAGCAAACTTCAAAGGTGCTAGATGTAATTTTTCAAATTACAAAAAATTTAAATATAATTACACCATACTTTAAAAGAGGGGAGTGCACTGATCTCTAATGAATAATAAACTAATTGAACCGATATCATATGGTGACACTAATCCCCCAATCCAATTCTCAGTTTTGGGGATGACTGTTTAATATTCACCAAAGTGAATCATCAGTCCACAACCAAGATCAAAACAACTCTCAATGAATTCGAATCAACATCAATTAGGGTTTAAAATAAATTGGGAAAAATTCAAGATAATATTCTCTCTGGATACACCCCACAATTTAGACAAAAAGATATTGTCAATACTCTTCACCTTAAAAACGCCTAAAAAGATGACAAATATCTTGGTCTCCAATTTTCTTTGCTAGAATGGGTAAGGAAGCATTTTTTGATATCATAAATAAATCTCAATGAAGAAATTCAGGGTTAATCACATTTTTCCATTCGAACTATGATTATTTTTACATTTTGGTATCTATTTTTTTTTTTTTTTTGGGTGTTAACTTATACCATCTTAACTTTATAAAATTTTGCACTTTGTCATTTACAACTGTTTTTTAACCAAGTTTTTTGTCAAGAAAATCACATGCAATGCACATGTGATATTAAGGGTTGCGTGATGTTATTTTTTTCACATCACACAACATGCGATGTTTTTTCGACAGAAAAATCAATAGAAAAACAGTTATATATGGAAAATTACAAATTTCACAAAGTTGAAGGGATAAGTTGACATAAAAAAAAAAAATTGATTTAACAAAACGTAAAACGGTTATAGTTCAAATGACAAAATGTAATTTATCCAAAAATCCATGCATGGTACAATAAATTCCACTCTCATACAGGTAGATTAACTCTAATTAAATATGTACTAAATAGTATTCCTCAATACACTCAATCCCAATAATTTACAAAGCATGCAAACAATTCCTCTCTAACTCAACATTTAATACTTGGAGGAAGAGTTAGTCGAATGGAAAACAGTTTGCATCCCTATAGAGGATGGAGGGCTAGACATGCATGGCTTAAAATTTTTAAATAATAATCTCAGTCCTCGTTTATAAATAATCAGGTTTCTTTCTTTTCCCATGAAGATTACCCTTTATTAATTTTAAGGTTTAGGGCTACTTACAGGTCATATTTTGTGAAATTTTGACACAGTCGAAATTTTAACAAATTTAAGTATTTTTATTAAAGTAAGTTTACTTTTGTTTCATCATAACATGTAAGACAAATTTAGCTTAGAAAATTTACCATACAAATGTTAGGGTTCAAACCTACTTTCGGGTTAAGTTTCATGAAATTTTGAGAGAGTCCAAATTTTTGCAGTTTTACGCGTTTTTAGTGAAGCAAGTTTATTTCTTTTTCATCCTAGCATGTAGTACTTATTTAGCTTACAAAATTTACCATCCAAATGCTACGGCTTCGCCATTCCAACCTACTTTTTGGTCAAGTTTCGTGAAATTCTAAGAAAGTCAAAATTTTAGTTGTTTTACTCGTTTTTTATTAAAGAAAATTTATTTCCCTTTCATCCTAACATGTATTTTTTTTTAGCTTAAAAAGTTTACCATACAAATGCTAAGATTTCGGCCTACTTTTGGATTAAGTTTCGTGAAATTTTGAGAGTCAAAATTTGAATAGTTTAAGTATTTTTATCAAAGCATGTTTCATTTCCCTTTCATTCTACCATATAGTTCTTATTTAGCTTAGAACATTTACAATACAAATGCTAGAGTTTAAGCCTATTTTTGGATTAAGTTTCGTGGAATTCTAAGAGAGTCGAAATTTTATCAGTTTTACGTGTATTTATTAAAGTTTATTTTTCTCTCATCCAAACATATAGTTCTTATTTAACTTAAAAAATTTACCATATAAATACTAAGATTTAGGCCTACTTTTGGATCAATCTCGTGGAATTTTGAGAGAATTCAAATTTTAGCAGTTTTATGCGTTTTTTTTTTAAAGCAAGTTTATTAATTCTTCTCATCCTAACATGTAGTGCTTATTTACCTTAGAAAATTTAAGATACCAATTCTAGAGTTTAGGACTACTTATGGGTCATGTTTTGTGAAATTCTGACAACATTGAAATTTCAGCACTTTTACGCTTTTTTCGTTAAAGTATGTTTATTTTTCTTTGATCCTAACATGTAATGCTTATTTAGATACGAAAATTTACAATACAAATGCTAAAGTTTATGCCTACTTTTGAGTTGAGTTTCGTGCAATTATGAGAGAGTCGAAATTTTAGCAGTTTTGCGTGTTTTTATTAAAGCAATTTTATTTCTCTCTCTTCCAAACATGTAGTTGTTATTTAGCACGCAAAATTCGCCATACAAATGCTAGGATTTAGGCCTACTTTTGGCTTAAGTTTCATAAAATTGTGAGACAGTCCAAATTTTAGCAATTTTACGCGTTTTTATTAAAGCAAGATTTTTTGCCTTTCATCCTACCATGTAGTTCTTATTCAACTTACAAAATGTATCATAGAATTGATAGGGTTTAGGGTTTAGGCCGCTTTTGGGTCCAATTTCGTAGAATTTTGAGACAGTCCAAATTTTATCAGTTTTACGCTTTTTTATTGAAGTAAGTTTACTTCCCTTTCATCCAATCATGTACTTCTTATTAAAGTTAGAAAATTTTCCATACAAATGCTAAGCCTAAATTTTGGTCAAGTTTCATAGAATTCTTAAACAGTTCAAATTTTAGCAATTTTACATGTTTTTATAAAAGTAGTTTTATTTTCCTTTGATCCTACTCTGTAGTTCTTATTTAGTTTGAAATATATATCTATTAAATTCTAGGGTTTAGGACTACTTTTGGGTCATTATTTGTGAAATTCTGACATAGTCGAAATTTTAGCAGTTCTACGCTTGTTTATTAAAGAAAGTTTGTTTTTTCTTTCATTCTAACATGTAATGCTTAATTAGGTTAGAAAATTTATCACACACAAATCGAGGGTTTAGGCCTTAGGCCTACTTTTGGTCAAGTTTTAAATTTTGAGACAGTCCAGATTTTTGCATATTTGTGCGTTTTTAGTGAAGCAACTTTATTTCCGTTTCATCCTAACATGTAGTGCTTATTTAGCTTACAAAATTTACCATCCAAATGCTACAATTTTGGCCTACTTTTCGGTAAGTTTCGTAGAATTCTATGAACATGACATTCGAAATTTAAGCTGGTTATTAACGCATTTTTATTAAGGAAATTTATTTCCCCTTATCCTAACATGTAGTTCTTATTTAGCTTTTTAAAAATTTGCAGTACAAATGCTAGGGTTTCGGCATATTTTTTCGGTCACTTTTTGTGAAATTTATGAGAGAATCGAATTTAGAGCAATTTAGTCGTTTTTTATTAAAACTAGTCTATTTCCCTTTCAATTCTATGTTTCCCTTTTAGCTAGAGAAAATTTTTATAATACAAATGCTAGAGTTTAGGTTCTACTTTTAGGTCGAGTTTCGTGGAATTATGAGAGAGTTCAAAATTTAGCAGTTTTGTGCGTTTTTATTTAAAATAATTTTATTCCCCTCTCTTCTGAATGAATTTTTAGTATTAATTTATTCATACGAATGTTTATGGTCTAGTTTTCGTTATATGGCATTTTGAGACAATTCAAATTTTAGTATTTTTCCGCACTTTTATTAAATCAAGTTTATTTTCCTTTCATCCTACCATGTAGTTCTTATTTAGCTTAGAAAATTTACCATACAAATGCTATAGTTTAAGGCTACTTTTGGGTGAAATTTCGTGGAATTCTGTCACAGTCCAAGTTTAGCAAATTTACGCATTTTTATTAAATCGAGTTTATTCCCTTTAATCTACGATTTAGTTCTTATTTAGGTTAGCAGATTTACCATACAAATGCCAATGTCTAATCCTACTTTTGGATCAAGTTTTGTGGAATTTTATAATAGTTGAAATTCTAGAAGTTTTGCATATTTTTGTTAAAGCAAGTTAATTTTCCTTTCGTCCTCACATGTAGTGCTTATTTAGCTTAAACAATTTACCATATGAATGCTACGGTTTTGGCCTACTTTTTAGCAAAGTTTCATGGAATTTTGAAACAGTCGAAATTCAACCAATTTTATGCTTTTTAATTAAAGCAAGTTTATTTATTTTTCTTTCGTCCTAACATGTAGTGCTTATTAAGCTTATAAAATTTAACATACAATTCAAAGGTTTAGACATTGTTTTGGATAAAGTTTCATGAAATTATGAACAATCCAAATTTTAGCAATTTTACGCATTTTGATTGAAACAAGTTTATTTCCCTTTCATCCTAACCCATAGTGGTTATTTAGCTTAGAAACTTACCATACAAATGCTATGGTTTGGGCCTATTTTTTGGTCAAATTTCTTGGAATTCCCAAACAATTGAAATTTAAGCAGATTTACTCGTTTTTATTAAATCAAGCTTATTTCGCGTTCATTGTAACATGTATATTCTTATTTAACATAGAAAATTTATCATACAAATCTTAGGATTTCGATCTACTTTTAGGTCAAGTTTCGTGGAATTCTCGAGAGCTAAAATTTTAGAAGTTTTATGCATATTTATTAAAGCAAGCTTATTTCCATTTTGTTCTACCATGTAGCTCTTATTTATTATTTAGTTTAGAAAATTTACAATAAAAATGCTAGAGTTTAGGCTTACTTTTGGGTCGAGTTTCGTGGAATTATGAGAGACTAGAAATTTTAGCAGTTATCTTTTACGTGTTTTTATTAAAATAAGTTTATTTTCCTCTCATCCAGACATGTAGTTCTTATTTAATTTAGAACATTTACCATAAAATTGTTAGGATTTAGACCTA
This sequence comes from Sesamum angolense, assembly GCA_034509725.1. Classification (NCBI taxonomy): domain Eukaryota; kingdom Viridiplantae; phylum Streptophyta; class Magnoliopsida; order Lamiales; family Pedaliaceae; genus Sesamum; species Sesamum angolense. The sequence continues at coordinate 482,186 of JACGWL010000015.1, forward strand.
CTTTTTGGGTCAAGTCTCGTGGAATTTTGAGACAATCCAAATTTGAGTAGTTTTACTTGTTTTTATTAATGCAAGTTTATTTTCCTAATCCTAACATGTAGTTCTTTTTTAGCTTAAAAAATTTACCATACAATTGTTAGGGTTTTGGCCTACCTTTGGGTCAAGTTTTTGGAGAAAAGGAAATTTTAACAGTTTTTAGTTTTTGTTTTAATTAAAACAAGTTTATTTCACTTTCATCCTAGCATGTAGTACTTATTTAGCTTAGAAAATTTACCACAAAAATGCGACGATTTAGGCCTATATTTGTGTAAAATTTTTTATTGGAACTCTAAGGCAGTAGAAATTTGAGCAGGTTTACACTTTTTTATTAAAGCAAAATTATTTTTCTTTCATATCTTAGCATATAATGCTTTTTTATATTTTACCATACAAATGTAGGTTTTGGCCTACTCTGTTTTTCAAATCTTACAATTGCAAAATTTTTAGCAGTTTCACATATATTTTTATTAAAAACATGTTTATTTCCAATTCATCCTAACATGTAGTGCTTTTATAGCTTAGAACATTTATCATACAAATGCTAGGATTTTAGGGCCTTCTTTTGGGTTAAGTTTTGTTGGAATTAGTAAACAATCCAAATTTTAGTAGTTTTACACATTTTTAATAAAGCAAGTTTATTTCTCTTTCATTCTAATATGCGGTGCATATTTAGCTTAGAAACTTTTACCATACATAGGCTAGCGCTTAAGCCTACTTTTGGTCATGTTTCGTACAATTTTGAGACAATCGAATTTTTAGCAGTTTTATGTATTTTTATTAAAGTTTATATCCCCTTCATCATATTATGTTGTTATTATTTAGTTCAAAAATTTACCAAAACAAATGTTAGGGTTTAGGCCTACTTTTGAGTCAAGTTTCGTGAATTTATGAGATAGTCCAAATTTTAGCAGTTTTACGCGTTTTTATTAAATCAAGTTTATTTCCATTTCATTCCACTATGTAGCTCTTATTTAGCTTAGAAAATTTACCATACAAACGCCAAGGTTTAGGCCTATTATTGGATCAAGTTTTGTGAAATTTTGAGACAGCCGAAATTTAAGCAGGTGTTTACCGCTGGGGATCTTCCTCTATTGGCATGCACAAGACAAAGTTGATAAGTACATTACAGTATTTTTAAAGATTTATTATTATTTTATAAATATTATGCAGGAGGCAGAGCTTGGTCGGCCGCCCAAGCAGATGGAACTGTTTGCCAGATGCTACAAGAAGAAGGCAGACGATGGCTGGAGCAGTCCAAAGGCGGCTGAGGTGGCGGTAAGTACCTTAGTAATTTATTTTATTTTTAAAAAATAATTTTGGGGTAAAGTAGTAATAATTTTTTATTTTCAAGAGACGTTCCAAAAGTTGATGGAGGATCACCAGCCTCAGCGCATGACCAAGGACCGTGATACCCTTGTCGAATCGGAGGCTTCGGTGACGATGACCGAACAGCAGCTGTGGCTGGCTGCAGTTTGGGGCAAGAACAAGTGTCGTGTATCCGACCCTAGTTCTGAGGCCCACTTCTCCGATCAAACCTATACATCACCATCGTCATCTCTACCGACACCGTCACTGCCACCGCCACAACCAAACCCAGCCATAGAGGATCGCATCGGCCGGTTGGAGAGATGATGGTCAATATGATTGCCATAATGAGGGAGATGCGGGCTAGTTCCTCAACTATGGGACCATCACAACCGACTGCCTCCACTACCGCCCTAGCACAACCTCCAACAAACCCCCTGGCATTGAACGACGATGCTGATGAGGAGGGTTTAGATTAAGTTTTAATTTTTTTTTTAATTTTGTAATCGAATAATATCTTATATGGCTGAGAAAACCAAGATCTGAAGGAGAAGCTCACGGCCACAAAAGGTTGGCACCCACTACCGGTTGCTCAAAAAACCAACACCACACAGCCACCAAGAACTTAATCCACAAAGAATTATTGAGCCACAAAGAAACCCACAAAAAGACTTGAGTTCACAGAGAACTTTAAACAGAAGAGAGGGAGGAGATTTTAGTATTAGTGTGTATCGAACACAGAGGAGATGGAGGCCATATTATAGGGGAGGAGGAATTGAAGCCGGAAGGAGAAATAGGCAATGGAAGATGGTTCTGAAACCATTGGAAATGAGGAAGTGAGAAATGAGAGAGAGAGAGATGGGAGAGAAAACGACTGATGGGATAATGAGGGAAATAAGACTTAGGGTTAGGGTTAAGACTATAAGTAAGTGATACCGGATCGGGTGGGGAAGTGGGTTCGGCTTAGACAAGGTGGGCCTGCCTGGTGGTGAGGATTGAGCCATCCGAAATAGGGAGTTGGGCCAGGGAGCATGCGCCTACCACATATGGGTCATGGGCCAGTATATCCAACATGCACGAAACAAACACAACCCATTCTAAGGCCGAATAGAATCTTCCTCAAGCTAGGACACAAATCACTATTTGTGCATTGCTTTACACAAGGATCCTCCATACTCCAATGTATATATTAGCTCATTTCACAAATACATAACACATATTCTAAATACTTATATTAGGTGTTTGAGAAAAAAATAAATTAAATTACCGCAAAAAATTAAACGTTATTCATTTCTTAGTTATATTTTATTGTATAGATTCTTTTTCATATAATTTGAATCTAAATTATTCTTTTATCATAGTGAAAATAATTTTGACAATTCACTATCAGCAATCGTATTGCAAATATACACAAAATATATATATATTATATATATATATATATTAATATATACAACAAAAATACCCCTTTTAACCCACTTTTTTCCAACTTAGGTATGGAAGTAATAACTTACATTTAAGATAATGTTGTCTTCACATGGGTCCATTTAATTGGGTACGTAATATTTTAAGAAAGTATTTATGTCTTGTGCAGATTCACTTATGAAGGAAGTTAGATGTAATAGGAAATTATGGATCAACTTTCATCTCAATCTCACTCCACCCAATCACATTAATGATGTTGTTTGGTTGTGGGTTCATTTTTTATTTCAATGAAAAATTATCTCAAACACATTTTTATTCATGTCAAGTCAAACACATGATATTACCTGTAATTATTACATTCTTTTTCTTATCTAACATCTCTTACACGTTACATTAGCTATTATCGCTATATTTTTGGAGAAAATATAAGCAATTTTTTATCATATTGCAAATGAGCAAATTATTCTTTATATTAAAATGAACTGCTTTATTTAAAGAATACAAAGGTAAATTGTTAATTTTTTTTCATAAGAGAATAATTTGCTCGTTTGTAATATCACAAAGAATTAAATTATATTAAACCCTTACAATTTTATGTGCCAAATGTTTGTGCCCTATTGGTTTAATAATTTTTGTCATGAAGTAAAACATTACGATTTTTTTTTTTTTTTTGGCTCAAATATTCCACCTAGGAGCTAGTGAGAAAAATAATCACGGAATCACAGTACCATCGTTAGGTATATCACTTATCATTTCATCACGAGTTGAGGATACGCTGACCAAATAGATTAACATGTGCCTAATGTGACAATTCAATAATTTGGGTATAAAATTTTATATATAAGGAGTTTTATGTTCGAATTTTGAATGTGTTTGTAGAGTGTTTAGGTGCAGAGAAAGAATAAATTATTTATTATGCAAATAGTGAATTATATTATGCACAATCACTCAATTGAACGTGGTCTATTGACTATATATATATATATATCTATATATATATGATATATGGTTTAAATGCATATATAAAACTCTCGTGAATTTTAAAAAAAGATTGCTAAAAGACTCTTTCTATTTTAAAAATAGGCAAAATCCACATTTGCTTTCTGAAAGTTCAATCGTCTCTCTCTGTTAAATATAACTAACGGCATTAACTTTTTAATAAAATAATTATTATGCTCTTATTATTATAATAATCATAAAATTTGTATTGATAATATGAGAACTGTCAAATCTAATCAACAAAACTAAAGATGCCCAAGTTATTATATAAACACCATGAAGGCATTTTAGTACAAAACCCTAAAAAAAAAGGTCAAAAGCAATTGAAAAAAACCCGTGTTCTATACACCTTCCGTTGATTGCTAACGAAAGGGATGTTTCTTACTAAATTTTATAATAAAAAAATAGATTTTAGCCTTTTTAAAATACAAGAGAAATTTTAGCTATTTCAACAAAGCACACTAGTTAAATATATTTTGGTCTTAATATAGCTTTATCATTTACTAATTAACACAATCTGAATGGAATATACTCCCCACATAAAGTAACATATTAAGATTAAGATTATTGTCTTATACAATTCAATGCAATCAGTTTCGTATGTAGGTATATTTGGTAATGTGTCTAACAAAACTTTGTTGTTATTTCAATATGAGTAATTGTGACATGTAGTGGCTGCATGTGATCATTCACTATAATTAATTTAATTATAGATAAAGTTATCTGATGAAAATAATAAGATAATGAATGTCACATGCCCTACAAATATTAAAGCTTTTTCTGGTGGGACGTTGTGTTTTTATGTAGGTATTTTTTGGTTTTAGGTTGGTTGGTTTATAATAGGGTTAAATGCAATTTATTCTAGTGTGAATGGAAATAGCAATTTATCTTCTATGAAAAATAAAATAGCAATTTATTCTCTTGTATTATTAGAAATAAAGCAATTTACCCCCTGACGTGTTTTATGAAACTCACGCACCCTTTTTTATTTTTTTAATTTAACATTTAAAATAACAATTATGTCTTTATTTAATAACTCTTGGATCTTAATCAATCTACGGTCCAAATTAAACTAATAAACCAGCGATATAGATTTTATTTAATTCAAATCAACGGTTTAAATTTAAATTTAAATTAATAAAATTAAAATTATATATATATAAAATTAAATTTAATTATATATTATATATATATATATATATATATATATTTATCTTTTTATAAAAAAAATAGGGAAAATTGCATTGCCCTGTGTTATAGGAAAATAGCGCAAAATCCCCCTGTGTTATATTTATAGGCAAAAAACTCCCCGTGTTATCTAAAATACAGCGAAATACCCCCTCTCCATTACAAACTAACAGAGAGTGAGCCATACACTCGATTTGTGTGAGTGGTTCTTGTTTTCTGCTGCTTTTGATGTCTTTTTAAGTGAGCAAATGTTCAATTTACCACTTTTATTTGATATTTTAATGTGTATGTTTTAAATTAACAAATGACAATATAAAAATTAATATACAAAAATTCACTTTTTAAATAATCATTTATATGAATAAAATAAAAATCTTATAATATATATATTATTAATTAAGTTAAATTATTATTTAATTTAAATAATTATTTATAAAATATACTAATTAAATATAAAAATACCTAAAAATAATATATAATACCTAAAAATTATATTTAATTAACTTAAATTATTATTAAGTCCAAATATATTGTAATAAATTATTTTGTTTATAAAATATATTAATTTAATATAAAACATCTAAAAAGTATATAAAATTTTAAAATTTAAAATTTTGAATTTGAAAAACACAATACAAATTTAATATACTAAAATGCAGTTATCAAACTAAAAATTTATATGCAATATAGTAATTATAAATTATTAACTTAATTAAATATTATTAATTTAAATATATTTTACTTATTTATAATTATATTAATTAAATATCAAAATATGCAAAATTCATATTAATTATTTACATTATATTATTTATTATAATAATAGTTAAATTTAATATTTAATATTTAAAAATTAAAAAATTAAAAAATTAATTTTTTTTTAAATGTCTTCTTCTCCGTCGCCGGAGGTCGCCCTTCTTCAGGTGGTCGCCCAGATCTGACCGCCGCCCCTTTCAAAAGGGAGCGACCTCGTGTCGCCCCTTTGACAGCAGGCGACGACAACGTCGCCTAGGGGCTTGGGCGACGGCGGCGAGGTCGCCCCTGTCAAAGGGAGCGACCTCGCGTCGCCCTTTGACAGCAGGTGACGGCAACGTTGCCCAGACCAAATTTGGGCGGCGACGGCGAGGTTGCCCCTGCCAAAGGGAGCGACCTTGTGTCGCCCCCCGTCGCCGCCCACGTAGGCGGCAACCGTCGCCGCTATATATATATATATATATATATTATATTATAGTTTTATATATGTATATATATGTATGTATGTGTATGTATATATAAATAAAAATATATATTTTAATTAGTTAAGATCTAGACCATTGATTATTTAAAATTGAAGATCAATGATTGATATAGGAAGGGTATAACGGACAATTCAGCTAAAATTTAATGCCGTTAGGGCTTACCTAACGGAAGGGGATAGTATGCTATATTTTAAAAAACACAGGGGGTTATTTGCCTATTTTCTTCACACTGGAGTTTTTAGCTAAATTTTAAAAATATAGGGGGATTTTATACAATTTACCCTAAAAATTATTTATATATATATATATATGGAGAGAGAGAGAGAGTGGCGGAGGCCGCCGATCTAGGCGGGGGGAAGGATGATCTGGCCATTGGAAGGGTCAGAGCAACGGGATGGCAACGTGGGAGGGGGCGGGCTGATTTGGGCTGAGGAATGGGAGCCGATGGGGAGGAGAAAGGGGGAAAGACGCGGGAAAGAGGGGGAAGGGAGAAGAGGAAGGGGAAGGGAGCCAATGGGAGGAAAAGGGAAGGACGCGGGGAGAGAAGGGGAAGGAGAGGAAGGAGGAGGAGGAGGAGTAAGGGGAGGGCGGCAGGCGGCGCTCCGACGATGGGAGAGGAAAAAAGGGAAAAAAATATGTATATATATACACATATCACTTTTATATAACTAATATATAATATTTAATATATTAAGATATTATTTTTATAATATATATATATATATAAATAATATTTTTATTGATTAAAAATTATGTCCAGATGTGCATGGGGCGCGTGTAGTGCACTGTTAAACCTAAGAGGGTATTTTGCTCTATTTTTAATAACACATGATGATAAATTGCTGTTTTATTTTTTAGAGAGGAATAATTGCACATTTCACTTAACACAGATAGATAAATTATATTTTTTCCATTTATAATAGTTGGAATCTATGTTGGCAATTTCATCCCGTAGTTAAACTAAAATTGCACATTGAGAATAAAATTGATCAAGATTTGTTTTTTTTTTTTTGTTCTAAAAACATCATGTGAATATTACGTGATTTAAATAAATTGGAATTCCGACCAAAATGTTGATGTGGCTTTATTATAACATGAACAAACATGTCACCTCCTTTCCATATTTCACGACTAAAATTGCAAATCTTTCTTATTAAAAATTTTCAAAATTGTCTTTTTTTTCCATGTAATTTTCTTATAAAACTAAAATGCCAAAAACCACGTTGACATTTTGGCCTGAATCCCCAATTTGTATGCATCATGTGCAAGTCACATGGTGTTTTCTAATAAAATTGATAAATTTTGATCAATTTTTACTCGAGGCCTAACCTTAGAAATGTATTACAAACAAGATAAAAAAATTTCCACCACCATACTTATGACATGCGACACGTGATAAGTTCGTGACACGTGGATGATGATTGATGACACCTAGTCATCGGCCAACCTTATCTAATAACCGAATATGTGTGTTCTTTGGTTGAAGTAATGCGTCTATTATAGTAAAATGGTCTGTCCTTAAGGAGAAATGATGTGTCCATTCAGATGAAAATTCATAATCTTTTAAATGAAAACTTTTTAATTGGACATATCCATTCCATGATACTTTTCCAATTTCTATGAATAAACCCCTATTCACTTAATTTTCATCAATTCTTTTGGTATCATTCTAATCAGTAAAACATTTTACAAGAATAGTATTATCAATAGAGTTCAAAAATATTTTTTTCATTTTTAGTTTGAAAGTTTGTAATATTGCTACTTTGAAATTGTAAGTTGTTGCATCTCAGAAAACAAATTTACTTACCCATTCGCATAGAGCGAGACAATAATTATATTAAAAATAAAAAATCTAACTCTTATCTCGATTTCATAATACTCAATCTTTGCATATCACTCATTTTCCAGAACAAGTTTGCCTCAACTTTATAAATTTAATCAGACGATCGTTCAGGTCAAGTACAGTACTAAATTGAGTTCAGCTCGACTTTATTTAAAGTTAAATTCATTTGAACCCTGTAATATAGAAAAATATCAAAAAGCTCCCTATGAAAATTTAAATATAAAAAATCACCCTTATATTATGAACAATAACTCACACAACAACTTTATCAACCTGGTCTCAGGGGATTTTTGAATATTTTTTCATATCACAAGGGTGTGTAATTAATTTTTTATTTTTCTAAATTTTTTTTTTTCAACATTCCTAATATGACATGGGATACTTAAATTTTTTCCCTTTATTTAACCATTTGAATGAAACCTAAGTATTTGCAACCAAATCAGAATAGATGGGCAGTTCACAATATTGGAAACTTTTACTATTTTGAGAATGTTAAGTTTCTATTGAGATTTTTCCCCCATGATTTTGTGGCAAAGATAACGTAAAGAACACACAAAAGCGTTCCTAGACCACGTTGTAACATTTAATCCAATTCATTATTTTCAGACAGACATATGTGAGCGCACGTGAATTCTTATCATGGGGAAAAAATAGTGTTTTATCCACTACAAAAAGATTAATTATTGTAAATTTTAATTCGAACCAAATTTGATCGAATTTAAATCACTTAAATGACAAATACAATACATTTATAGTGTGATTGGTGTACAGTTCAGAAAAAGTGACCAATCACATAATAAGTGTGATACATTTGCTATGTGATTGGTTTATTTCGGCCAAACTTGGTTTGTGCAAGAATTTCATAAACTTGCTATGTGATTGATTTAGTTCGGCAAAACATTATTTGAGCAAGAATTTCATGCTTGCTCTTTGATTGGTTTGGTTCGACCAAACCTAATTTGAGCAAGAATTTACCGATCAATCATTTTCTATAATATAAATGACAACGATTAATTAATATGTATCATAAATTTTAATTATGTGAAAATTTTCATCATGATTTAGTTATGACTAATATTTTTGCGTCAATTACAAAAATAACTATTAATGATCGTTGTAAAATCATAATTAATTTTATTTATAGTGATTAACGATAGTACAAGATCATTTTCTTTCTAGTGATCTCTACATTTGAATCTGAATGTTGTCTTATAAAAAAGGTTATCATCATCATCATCATATCATCATCATCATCATCATCATCATCATCATCATCATCATCATCATCATTATTATTATTTTTATTATTATTATTATAATGAAAAACTTATATTAGCGTGTATAATTATTTTTTACAGTGTCGAAGGTATAATTAAAACTTCAATGAATAGGACAAGGCCTCGCTTATGTCAATGAATGAAAAAAAAAAAAAAAAAAAAAAACTCAAACCCAAATCCAAATTTATATACTAGGGTCTAAACCTAATAAAGAATTATAAATTAGGTTTGCATTGAATCTCTACCCAACACTATCAATATATACCAGTCAACATGCGCTATGCCCATATCTTTAGTCTGGTTTAATTAATTCATGTGGTGTTACTTAAAGAAATAGCGCTTTTAATGCTTTCAGAAAATCAAAAAAGGAAAAAATAAGTATGCACAACAGCTCATGGGGATGGAAGCAACTCTTGAAAATTGTGCTGATGTCATATGGGCGCTTGTTTATATAGCATTGGTGATGGGAGTTGAATCCTACTGTGGCTGGACCCTCGACATCCACTGAGGATCCTCACTCATAGTGGTAATTCTTACTCAGATCAAGTTTGATTAAACTTGAATCGATCATATGATAAGTATAATACATTTATTGTGTTATTGGTGTACAGTTTAGAGAAAGTGGTTAATCACATAGCAAGTGTATCTGTGATTGATTTGGTTCGACCAAACCTGATCAAAGTAAGAATTTTCCCATTCATAGATACCCGGGGTTCCATTTGTAACTGGATACATGAACATGCAACTCTACAATTGGTGATACAAAATGGTGAATTGGGCATGTCCTTCTAATACTACTTTTGAGGTTATGGAGATTATGGAGCCTTTTCCGGCACTACGGTCACGACTTAACTCTATAGTTTGAAAATTTAATAACGGTACCTTGTCAACATCCTCTACGCTCCAACTATACATTCGGGAGAGCATAATTATTACTTGGCATATTTTGATAGGCGGACCGGCTAAAATTTTCCAGTAAAGCTACCTTTACTTTAGGTGATTGGCCATGATATCATGGGTAATCACCGTTTATTTTTGGTTTACTTAATTTTTTTATCAACTTGTGATTAGTGATTCAAGCCCGGTATATGATGTAATTTTTTTATGATAGTAATCACAATTTAATATATCACATTTTAATCACATCACCCAAAGTAAATATGGCTTAAGTGATTAGTCGGTCCATGAACTTGAACGACTTCTACCCATCACACACACACACACACACACACAAAAAAAAGAAAGAAAACAAAACTTTGACGATTCCATAAAAATATATAGAGACTAAAATTGTTTGATCGAATTAGCAACTAACTAAAAAATGGAAGAAATTTAGATTAAGTTTGATCAAACTTGAACAAATTATATAGTAAGTGTAATACGTTCGTCATGTGATTATCGTATAATTTAAAAAAAATGACCAATCACATGACAAATATATCACATTTGCTGTGTGATTGATTTGATGCAAATTGACCTGATTGGGATTAGAATTTTCACTGAAAAATGAATAATAATAATATAATAATAATAATAATAATAATAATAATAATAATAATATAATAAATATCTTCTGTTGGTATGATAATCTGTTGACTCTAATTTTTAATTGTACATCTGACACTGAATTAAAAAAATAATTGGTACTTTAAATATCTAACATTATTAATAAATTGTACTTTTAATTTTCATGCTAACAACTAACAATCCGAAACGGAGGGGGCTGACTTCATTAGCATTCAAATACACTTAATTTTCGATTGTCAAATTTTACAATATTATTAAATAGTACAACAAATAAATTTAATAAGAAACATATATAGATCTTGTAATTCTTTATTTATATGTATACAGTTTTAATGCTTACAGCCATTGACATGCATGTTAGTAAGAGGGACACATGAAAATGTCTGCAGTTTGGTAAACAAATTATTAGTCAACCAGCAATATATATATATATACATATATATTATATATATATTAATGAGACCTAATTTTATTGGCGAAATTGAAGTCCCATAATTTTAGAGTTATGGGTTCGAATCCCCAGATGCGTAGGATGTTGTCTGCTGTATAGTAGGGATAGGAGTTGTTTGTCTGCTGTATAGCAGAAATTGGTCTACTTATAGCAGGAGTTGTTCTCTACTATAATAATAGGTGTTATTAAGTAGGATATGCTTATTGTAATAGTCTTTATTAAATATTGATGTCAACAGAAATTATTATACTTGTAATCGATTTATTTCAATTAATAAAAACAAGTTCATCGCTCTTACCTTAATATATATATATATATATATATATATATATATATATATATATAATTAGTGGATGTTCAAAATAATAATAATAAGGCAAAATCTCTTCGGTAGTCCCTTATCTTTGCTTTTTATCCCTCTTTAGTCCCTCATCTCTCAAATGCACCTTCATAATCCCTCATCTTTTATGCAATGTCGCACTATGGTCCTTGATCATTAAGTTTTAATGGAATATAATTAAAATAGATGGAATATTCCACTAACGAGGGGTATAATTGAAAATAATTTTTGTAGTAATTTGTCAATAACTAAAAATATCATGCAATCCAATAAAATTACTATTTTATAACTAAACAAAAACATATAAATTTTAATAAAAATAAGTACTAATTATTCAGAAAAATAAATAAAATTACTAACTTCAAGTTGAATATATTTTTTAAAAAAATTTCAATTCATTCTAAATTGGGTTTTAATATAAGTGACTGAAAATAACAAACTAATAAACACATTATAATCAAGTCTGATAATCAATATAAAAAGGAAAAATCAACTGGCTAAAATAAAGACAAATATGTGGATTGGGATTCATACAAATTCTTATTTTGGTATATATTTTGTATTTTAAGGCTTAGAACATAGTTACATTTGATTTTTTTCTTTCTGAATAATTGGTTATTCTTTTATTAATTAATATTTGTACTTTTTGTTATAAAAACAACATTATTCAAGTATATATTATCTTTTAATAATTTGACAAATTATTAAACTACATGAGCTTTTTCAAATTTAGTTCTCTTTAGTGGAATAATCCATCTATTTTAAATAGATTCTATAAAAATTTCACGGAACATAGTGAGATCCATTTAAAAAAATTGGACTGTTACAATGTATTTGAAAGATGAGGGACTAAAGTAGGACAAAAAGTAAGATAAGGGACTAATAAAGAGATTTGGAGTAGTAGTAGTAGTAGTAGTAACAATAATAATAATAACAATAATAATAATAATAATTTATAGCTAATATTCCCTGAGGCTTAATATAATTATGAATACCCTCTTATTGTTTGAAAAATTATAAATACTCCCTCAAATGAAAAATAGTTATGTAGCACCTAGGTAGTGAGATGAAAAATACTATTTTGCCCTTACTGATTTTTTTTTCAAAAAAAAAAAATATTTAAAAAAAATTGAGAGTGGGTAAATAAATAGTTTATAGAACATATTAGTCTATTAAAATATTTTAAAAAATTTAATAAATATATAAAATTATAATTCATAATTTAAAATAGTATTTTGGGAGGATCATCGTAAAAATTAGATGAAAATCTATGCTAACAAAATAGACACATTATTAATTAAGTAAATATTAAAATTAAAAAAATATTTATAATTTTTTAAATAACGAAAGAGATATTTTAATTATGTTAGACCAAAAAAAAGGAAAAAAAAAGAAAAGAAAAGTGACTGTAATTTAATATGAGGTCAGTACCTTGAACATAGACATGACATTTGCCCCAAATACTTGAAAAATTACAAATACTCCCTCAAATGAAAAATAGTTATGTAGCACCTAGGTAGTGAGATGAAAAATACTATTTTGCCCTTATTAATTTTTTTAAAAAAAGAAATATTTAAAAAAATTGAGAGTGGATAAATAAATAATTATAATTCATAATCTAAAGTAGTATTTTGGGAGGATCATCGTAAAAATTAGATGAGAAAATTTATGCTAACAAAATAGACACATTATTAATTAAATAAATATTAAAATTAGAAAAATATTTATAATTTTTTAAATAACGAAATAGATATTTTAATTATGTTAGATAAAAAAAAAGAAAGAAAAAAAAGTTGACTGTAATTTAATATGAGGTCAGTACCTTGAACATAGGCATGACATTTGTCCCAAATACTTGAAGGAGATGTATACATAGATGAAGTCACTTGGGAATCTTTTGGGGTTTAATTTTTTTTTTTTTTTTTTCTCTTCCACAATTTTAAAGTTTGAGTTGGTAAAAAGTATTTCTTCATATATGTACAATTTCTGAAGAATGAACTAAAATCACAATAAGGCAAAGTTTGATTAGACTGTAGATATATAATTGATTATAAGAGAATTGGTTTTGAAACAATTAAGGCTAAAAAATATAATATATGAATTTATTATTTTATAATTGATAATATAAATGTAGATTGTAACTAAATTATGAAACTAGTCTAGTTCTTAAAGTTAATGAAAATAATTAAAGAAAATATTTAATATATATTAAATAAATTATGATTGTGGTGTGACTAAATACCACAAAATGTGGCCCATCATGATCATGAAAGGGTAATAAAAAAAAGTGTCTTAATCTAACCACTACTCTTTAATATTTGAGGAAATCAATGATGCAACTCATCTTGATCATGAATCTTAATTAGATCATTTATCAGTAATTCAATCTTCAAGGAACCTAATTAATTGATCTATATATATAATTTGATGTTGCGGTCAAATTTTGAATGGATAATTGGAGGTTATATTAAAAAATAGTGAAAATTATGGTGAAACTATGATTGGTGCCACATGGGGCTTACGCCCATAAAGTTAATTATGCCAATAGTGTCGGTTAACTTATCACAACCTACTCAACCTGAGCAAACACACACACCCTTGTGTATGTTTGGAAAATTTGAATGAAGATTATCCACATAAGTGCATGCAAACAACAACTATTATCACACAAATTCAAGCAACACAAAAATTACAGGCCGAACCCCAAATTCATAACTTACTTAATCTTAAAACACAAAGGACACGCTTGGACACAATTGAATCCACATTCAGCTCTCTCCCAAAACATGCAAGTCAGGCCAAAAAAATATAATTTATAGCATTACGATTGACACCCACAACTGCTAAGGACAAACTACCGACAATCACCTAAAATCGCACCACATGGTCAGGAACATTACAATCGACAATTTGTCACGTAGACACTCAGTTTTTATCCCGTAACTCCCTGTTAAATGCTTCCCACATGCCATCTATTTCGAACCTCACAGACAATTGCAAAAACTTGTTGATCCCATGTGCATTTCATTAGGCCATCCCTATGAACTATTTGCCGACCTACCGAGAAATCCCGCACTGTTCGTCAATCTACCGAAGGATGTTGCGCGTAAGGTGTTTTCCATATACACTACTTTCCAACCTTACCTGCACATAAGTGCCTAGCTCGTCGATGCACACACATCATGCGCATTTGCCTACTGTTCCCACTAAGTCCCACACACAGTCATAATGTTTGAGAACAAGCTTTCAAAACTCATAATATGCCGATAAGTGACTACTAACACCCAAATATGCCAAAGGTCTGCATATCCACCCATGTGTAGTCTTTCATGTACCGTCACCTGATATTCCTCAATCGACTAACATTCATTCATCAATGTATAATGTGTTTCCCATCAACCTATTGTTATGGCACTAACACTTGCATATGCCTTTTGCCATCCCCTACCCACATTTGTTGCCAAGCCTAGAGCGCATGCCTTCCATACTCTACTGAGAGACATCTCAATGGGGTAACATACATCCGTCCTTTATTGAAGTTGATACTTTTATTAATGCAAGACTTCCTTCCTTCAACTCAGAAGGTTTCTCCATCAACGCATACTTTAGGTCATAAGCATTAATAGATTGCCAGCCTCGCAATTCTTCATTTCTATTGACGAACCAAGAATCGTTGTTTTTCCCTAATTAGATCCACACTTTTGTTGTGCATTGGTCCAACTTTTGGTCATCTCTTCCTATATCTTCCTATTGCAGAAAAACCTAGCTATTCAAAGAAAATGTTCCCCTCCCTTCTATAAATTGCATTTGTGCAATTCTACTTGAACCGTCTTCAACTTCTTTTCTGCATTGATAGCCCTTTCACTATACTCCTCCTTCACAAACATGGAATAGCTGCCACCTACAATGAAAATGTCATGTAACCAAGAAAGTATCACCACTTTTAGCAGAAATAAAAAAAAAAAAAGTCATTATCCAAAATAACATCAAAGTCATCTAATGAGACAACCATAAAGTTGGACTTCCCCTGTCACAATCCCATCCTCAGCTTCGTGTTGGCAACCCCCGCACGAATACTACTTTGGGATTAATAGCCTTTACTCAATTGCCACAATGTTTAGTGTCCTACCCCAACTTTCAAACAATTCGATCATAAATGAAACTTCTATGGCCCTCATGTCCACTAGCCTCAAATATTTATCGTTAATTTGTACTGCCATGAACCTCAGACCTTTGTTGTATGATTTTCCACATGCATGAGATTGTGTTTGCACTGCAGTCATCATCTGCCTTGCCCAAATCTTAGTCTATGCAAACTTTGTATTGTTGTAAGTTTGTTCTATTACCAATGCATTCAATCTGCTATATTTTGAGTAATCCGTCATTCGATGTTCAGTACACCCACAAAGGAAATAATAAGCCCTCAACCTCTCTGTCGCCACACACGAGGGTAGAGCGTTTCCATCATAACTTTCTTAGCTTTCTTCTTCTTCCTAAACTTTGCGTTGTCATTTCCCGTATAATCCTTTCCCTTATCCGAGTCATTCATGACTCTAAAGTCCACTAAACGACTGGTTGCAGCAATAACAGAAGGCAAATCCTCGACACATTTCCTATACAATCCCATTTGCCCCTAAGGTTGCAATCTAGCCATGAAATTAAACAGCTTGTCCTCCTTATATGTCCCTCAAATCTAGCATAAGTAAAGTGGACTCCTTGACAAACTCATGAATTGTCCCTGTATGCCTCAAGTTACGCACGAACTCCCTAGGAACCCATAACATGTTGCAGGCAAGCACCATATAGATTATGAATCACCTAGTCAACAAAATTATCTTGAAACCAAATATCTCAAAAAATCGACCAATAGGTCCCAAATTTCCATACTAATTAATAACAAAAATAGGGTAAACACTCATACGAGAACCAAACAACATCTTCTTGCCCATTCTCAGATCTAAAATTTAATCGCTAGCTTTAAAAGTAATGTCACATTAATATTATAAGGATATGTACAGTTTAGCACCATGAAATATCACATTCGATATGTTCCGCATCTTGCCAAGCACCCAAAAATAGTTTCCCAATATAACATACAACTTCAATTGTTCATTGGCCATATTTCAAATCATGCACATGGACCAAAAAAAATATAAAGGACACCAATCTAGATTCACATGAAATGGATCATCTTTCTGAGTCACAAGTTGCAGAACAATCAAGTTCTTATCAGAAATCCATGGACGTGTATCCATCACTATTCTAAGATCCTCATGTGACTAAAAACCAAAAAAAATCTCGACTCAGAGACTTTCCTCACAACTAAACCACGAGTAGGCTGGATCAGCTGAACCAACATACCCTTCAAAAGTCTCAAAATAACAAAGCAATGGGATAAGAGCCATCCAATCAACGCCATAACTTTTATCCCATGTAGTCCGTGAGATAGTAACACTCATGAGGATAATATGGTGCCTGTTTTAAGAATATCACTATCCATCATTCCCAAAACAAAGACACAATACACACCAAGCAAAACTCCACCACCAAAGTTCACAACCAAGCAAGATAGCAAAACCCCAAGACACTAAGAATATCCACTCTCATGCAGAAAAAACTCAATTGTTATATCCTTTTCTTTTTAATACTTCAGTATAATTTTAAAATCTTATAAATACATATAATTTATCATAATTAAATTATTCGATACGTAACACGATTTACACACTTGTATATCTTAAATTACAAGATCTTTCAGTTGAGAATCAATAAATCCATACCAATTAATTAACTTTTGCCAATTTTGTTAATGCCTAATTACTCCAATTTAACTAAAAAAACCACTTAAACATAAAGCTTATTGGTGTGCTTTTAATATATTGATAAAATTATCCCTATTTATACCCCCCCCCCCCCCCCTTCTCTATTTTCTTTTAGAAATGGCGATGATATAATTACATCAATATCAATAAATTGACAAATACATCATTTCAAGATAAACCCATATTACAATAAATTCATTTTAAGTGAGACAAATATACATGATAATAAACTTACATTAAATGAGGAAAGTATCTATTATAATAAATTGATATTAAGTGACAAAAATAACCACACATTTGATAGAACTCAAAATCATGATTCAAGTTTATTCATGGGACCTAAGTCTTAACTGTTTGGTTAAGACATCACTACAAAAAAATAAACTTATAGCAATAAATTTTTTTGCAACGGACACTTTCGTTAGAAATTTGCAACGACTTTTGCCATGATTTTGCAAGAAACTTTCAAAAAAAAGTTTTAAATTTTCATGGCAAATTCAATTGCAAACTAACAATAAACTTACCCATTGCAAATCTTGTCAACTTTAGGATGGCCCATAATTCTCATAAGTCATTGAAAAATCCATGGCGAAATATTGTTATGGGCATTCTCCGATGCAACCTATCGTTATGAGTTTCCAACAGATTTTGATATTATATCTATTGCAAAAAATGTTCAACAACTATTGCAACATCATGAATTTTTTTTCCACGGATTTTGCAACAATCTACAACATATCATTTTGACACGCACATGTTCAATTGCAATATTGCCACGACTTTTGTAATGAAAATAGTTCATGGCAATTATTGATTGCATTACAGTGATTTTTATGCTTAATGTCCGTTGTAAAATGTAATTTATGATTTTGAAACAGAATTAGCTACGGATTATTGTCCATGGTAAATTTGCCGATATTTTGCAACTACTTTTGCTACGACCTATGGAGTTGTTAAATCTATAAGTTATAGTTGTATCATTAATTATTGAATCATTAAATTTGCAATGAATTTTACGACGGATTTTATCTATTGCTGTCTATACATGACAGTTGGATTGCGTTATTTCAAATTCGGTATTTTGCCATGAATTTTGCAAAGGGGTTTACTTGATCTGTGGCAAATTTTGTTGTAAAATCCACTGCAGATTGTGGCAAAAAGTGAAATACAAGAAAACATCTATTCTACTTCACACTTTATTTTATAATCGTTCATAACAACTTATTCCTCTTATCTCTTTCTAGTTAATCAGTATTTGAATCTTCTCTTAACATGAAACTGTTAACGATCATGTTAGTGCAACGAGTTACACATCTGGACATTTAGCTGACTTTCATTAAGGTTAGTGCACAAGTTTTACTAGTTTATTTATACAGTCATTTAAATATTGAAATTTTTAGTTTGTTATCTGTGTATATTAATGAATGGATATAAATATTTGTTCGTTTTAGAACAAGATGTTGAGAGAAATGAGAAAGTGGATGTATGAGAAGAATCCACTCGGTAATGTTGGTGTTAGAAAAGAATTTCTAGATGAGGTGAATAAGTTTATATAAGTTAGGTTAAAACACAATATGATTTTGGATGGAGAGAAAATTCTTTGTTCGTGTAGCAACTATATAAATGGTAAGTACGAATCCACATAGTAGGTGACATATGATCTTTATAGAAAATGATTTCAAAATTCCAAATGAGGTAAATTTTGACTTGCATATGAAAGTTTTATGTCGAAGTATTATAATTGAATTTCACATGGCGAGGAGAGGGTGTAGGAGTACTTTGAGGCCGTCACTGCGCCCCCTTTGTAGGAGGAGCAAACTCCCGCTGCTTTTGAGGAAGAAGGTACCAAGATGGATTGGGCGCAGAAGATGATTTTTTATGCTGCCAGGTTGGTTTTCTGGTCTTCTAATTACAACCAAGATGGTGAAAGAATCGATCCTGTCCTACTAATGCCGGGCCTAGTTCATATTACGGCGAGGTACCTATGATTATATGTCTGGTCCAGCAGATCGTTTTCACGATGTAGTGCATGTTGCCGAGTAGCCATCATGGAACGGTTGCACCCAATCTATATTGGCATCTATTACTAGTTGGTGAATATCAAGGTCGAGGGTCATATTTCTCAGCATACATATGATCGAATATCCCAGTGGGTTGATCATATATTGCCCCGCAACCACACCCTGCTCCTCGATTACTATAGTATGAAGAAGTTTATAATAGACTTGGGCTTACCTATTGAGAAGATTGATGCATGTAAGAATGGTTACATGTTGTACTAGAAGGACGACATTGATCTGGACTACTGCAAGTTTTATGGAGAAGCTAGGTACAAGCCAACCAGGGAGCGAAATCATAAACGCAAGAAAACCTCGTATGTTATTCTTAGATACTCGCCGCTTACACCTCTCCTGCAGAGGTTGTGTGCTTTAGAAGCGACTGCCAAGCAATTAACGTGGCATGCAACCACCAGATGGATGAGGAATCCATGTGTCATTCGTCTGATACAGAGGCATGGAGACATTTTGACCGGACTTATCTTGATTTTGCAGTGAAGCCCCGTAGTGTTAGACTGGGTTTGTGCACGGATGGATTTGCACCGCACAGGCAGTACATTTGTACATATTCATGTTGGCCCATTATACTTACACCGTACAATCTCCCACCGAAAATGTGCATCCACACTGAATATATGTTCCTGGCGATGGTGATCCCCAACTCTTCAAATACAAAACATCTCATCGATATTTACCAGGAGTCGCTGATCGAAGAGTTGCAAAATTTATGGCATGTGGGTGTATTGACACGCGATAATGCGAAGAATGAGACATTCGCAATGCGCGCCGCGTTGATGTGGGATGTCGTCTGGATGGAGTATCGCTGGTGTTATGGGGTGTCCAATTTGTGTGGAAGACACACATGCATTTTTTCTGCATGTGTGCTACTTTGACTGCCACAGACAGTTCCTCCCCCGGATTATTCGAATCATTCACTCAGAACTGAGTAGAAAGAAATGTTGCATGTGCAAGATTGACGAGAGAAGTAATCTGTGATTTGGTTGAAGAGTTTAGTCCTAAAAGTTGAAGTGCCATTGTCACTTCCAAATGGCTACAGTGGCGAGCATAAATGAACTAAGAAAAGCATTTTGTGGGAGCTTGCGTACTGGTCGACGCATCTGATACGACACAATTTTGCTGTCATGCACATTAAGAAGAATGTGTATGACAATATATTCAATATCGTGATGGATATAAACGAAAAAATGAAGGAGAATCCGAATATACGGAAGAACCTGAATATCATATGTAATCTGTCAAAGATTGAGGTTGACGAAAGGAGGTCGAACGTGATGTTCAAACCCGTA
Source organism: Sesamum angolense (assembly GCA_034509725.1). Taxonomy (NCBI): domain Eukaryota; kingdom Viridiplantae; phylum Streptophyta; class Magnoliopsida; order Lamiales; family Pedaliaceae; genus Sesamum; species Sesamum angolense. Next base: position 503,004 of record JACGWL010000015.1, read on the forward strand.
TATACCCTGACCAAGGAGCAGAAATGAGGATATGTGAATGGATTAGTCATCTTAAATTTTCTAATGGTTATGCATCGAATTTGGCCCGTTGTGTCAGCATGAAGGAGTTGAGACTTCACGGCATGAAGAGTCATGATTGTCACGTATTCATGCAGAAGTTGATCCAGATTGCCTTTCGTAAAATACTTCCTGAGCCTGTGTGGAATGCGCTGACAGAGGTCAGCCTTCTATTTCAAATTCTGTGTTCGACGATGCTCGATATAAATAAGGTACAAGAATTTGAAGCCAGTGTCGCCGCCATGTTGTGCAACCTTGAGAAAATATTTCTTCCAGCTTTCTTCGACTCAATGGAGCACCTAACATATGAAACGCGCGTGAGAGGGCCCGTGCTATACAGGTGGATGTACACATTTGAGAGATAAGTACACGAGTTATTCTAGTTATTTAAAATAGTTCCAATTTCATATGTTTTCTAATAAATATTTATTTATTAGATTTCTTCGAGACTTGAAGATGAAGGTGAAAAACAAAGCACACGTCGAGACGTCAATTGTAGAGGCTTACATTATAGAAGAAATTGATCTATTCACTTACAATACTTTGAGTCATAGATTCTTTGCAAATGGAACAGTCCCCGAAGACATGACAACCTTTGTATGAACGACAGTCGTATCCAATGCGCTATGTTGGTGTCTCAAAGAAGAGGTGGCTCAGCAGCTCATACCGTCGCATAATTGAGATGTAAATCATGTGCAATTGTTAAGTAGTCACTCCATACTACGAGTAAATGTAAAGATACCAATAGTTTATAAATTATTCTTATTTTAGTCTGTGTATTGATATGTATTTATTTTTTTTTACATACAGGTCCTTTCTGAATGAATTATACGAGCACCAACATTAGGAGAACCCCAATATTGAGGAGCTAGTAGCTACTCAATTCAAGGATTGGTTCAAACATCGTGTAAGTTATGCCTCATAAAATCCGAATACATATAGTTTTGACGAACATGTGTGATACAGGTGAATTCCGAATTGAACTATACGGACAACGAGTTGTTGAAGTTGCACTATTGGGGTCCTATAGCTGAGGTCACAATATTTTCGTGTTACTTTGTGAATAATTATAATTTTCACATTGAACGTCACTGTGTAGCAAGTCAATAATGAACTGCGGGGTATACCTCAAAAGCTCATTATATATAGACACGGACAATGACTCCTATGGGATTTTCGAAGAGATAATTTAGTTAGATTACCCACTTACTCTAAACATGCAAATTGTTTTGTTCAAACGTCGTTGGATCGATCCCGTGAGAGGTATGAAGGTACATCCTCGTTATCACCTCGTTGATGTAAACTTAAGAAGGTATACCAAAAGAACGAATCATTCATCCTGGAGCAACAAGCAGCACAAATACACTACATAGAATACCCTAGCATGAAGAGAGACAAAGTGGACTAGATGGTTGTATGCAAGACAAAAGCCAGAAGAGTCATTGATGACTCTCGATGGACCGAAGTGGCATTTCAAGAAGAGGAGACAATACCTACTCCACAAGTTGTGATGGACAACCATAATTATGACTTGCATGACTCAAATGGTATACAATTAATTGCTAAGCTTTCTATTGCTAATCAAGAAGGAGCAGGTACTTCATGCTCGGCGATTTGTGAATCTGATGATGAATCTAATGAAGAAAGCTTTGACGAGGATTATGAGACTGAAGAAGACAATAATTATATTTGAAAGTTTAGTGTTTCTGTAATCAGACATCTGCAAATATTCCTTGTAAAAATTACTGATTAATTATATATTTTTTAATAATATTTGTTCACATTAGGAACGGTTGCAAAGAGAAATGACCGTTCCAAATAGGCACAGTCAATATAAAAACCACTCCTCTTTTAGCTGTTTCTCTTTGTATGCGAATATTGTTAAATTTAAAATAGAAACGGTCAATAAATAAAAATCATGCCTAAAACTATTCCAACATTATAAAATAAAACAAAAAAAAAAATAAAAAAATAGGAACGATAAAAAAAATTGACCGTGCCTAGAAGAGTTCCAGACAATTTTAAATTGATGCCTAATGAAACGTGGAGAAAAATTAACTTTTAGGAATGGTTGTTTAATATTTGCTCGTTCCTATGTTCAATTTAAACCAATCCGTTCCTTAAAGTATAAAAAAACCGTTCCTAATATGAATAGTAACAAAATCGTGCCTAAATGAGAAACCAAACTATTCCTAAACATAACCAAAAATTCCTAGTTCACTTTCCGATCTCGATATCTCCACATGCGCGAGCCCGATTAATTCCAAACTTAAATGCATATAAAAACTATACATTTGTGAATATATGTAGCGGTCTGATGTAAAATCACATGGTCTCATTGACAGTTGCATCATTTTGAACCTCATCGATTGTGAATCAGATACGATATCTCAGTATCCGTATAACAAAAAGTTCCACAACTTCATCAAATGTAATATTTTGTCGATTTAATCATATCCAACGGTCTGATTAAAATTTTAGCGGCATGATTAGGCGATACAGTATAACAGTATAAGATGCTACTAACATCTACGTAATACTAACAATCTTGGATATACAAATATACTTGATTTACTGAACATGTATCGATTTATCGAAAAGAATTATATGTGTTCAGTGATCTACATAAATATATGGTCTACTTTTCTTTGATCATTAACATGTCCAAACAGTTTTTTCTACATTTTTAAGTTTTTCAGTTTAATTAAAAAAAATGCGACTCAATTAGGAACTGCCAGTAAATACATAGAAACAATCTATTTATGACACCACTAAAATGACATAAAACGACATCGTTCTATTTAGTTAGGAACGATAACTTATAACTGTTTCAAAGTTTTCCTCCCTCCCTCACTCTCTCACTTTATTTCTCTCTCTCCCCGTCAGGCGACTATTCGCCTTCCTACATGCCGCCGCCGTTCACCCCCCCGCTCTCTCTCTCTCTCTCTCTCTCTCAAGGTTAGTTCTCTCTTCCCCCCTCCCCAATTTTCTGATTATTTTTTCCTCCATTTCTGAAAGTAGTTTCAACAAGAGTTTTAGATAATATTTTCAAAAATAATATCTAAAAATATTTCAGAATGTAATTAATATTTTCTGTAATATTTTTAAAAAATGTGTGTTTTCTGTATTTTTCCAAAATAATTTTTTGAAAATTTTCCTGCAATTAAAATATTTTCAAAAATTTAACTTAATTTTTCCTAACATTAAAATATTTTTCTGGAAATAAAATATTTTTATAGTTAAAATAAATTTTTCATAAATTAAAAATATTTTCTAATATTAAAAAGTTGCTCAAATTAAAATATATTTTTTCCTGAATTAAAATATTTTTTGAAAAATAGAATATTTTTTGAAATTAAAATATATTTCTAAAAAAAATCTGTAATTTTTGTGTAATTTGTGTAATTATTTTTGTGAAATTGAATTGTATAGTTGTGTAATTTATACTATTCTTGTGTAATTTATCATATTGTGTATTTTTATAAAATTTATTGTATAGTTATGTAATCTATGCAATTCTTGTGTATTTTATCATATTACATAGTTTTTCTGAAACTTATTGTATAATTGTGTAATCTATGCAAGTCTTTTATAATTTAGATCATATTGCGTACTTTTGTCAAATTATTGTGTAATTGTGTAATTCATGTACTTCTTGTGTGTTTTCATAATATTATTATTTACATAACAATATCAATAATCATAATATTAGGGTTAATTCTTTCCCTATAATAATCTAATTTACATAATACTATCAATAATCACAACCTTTTGTCCAATATTTCAAATGATGATGTTATTTACATAATAATGTCAATAAATCACAATATTAGGCTAATATTTCCAATAATACTATTTATTATATGATAATATCAACAATCACAAAATTAGGCTAACTTTTCCAATAATAATATTATTTATATAATTATGTCAATAATCACAATATTAGGCTAATATTTTCAATAAGTTTTTAAAAATGAATAGTTCTTTTATGCCATGTACAAATGGATGAAGCATTGCTTTAATCTTTTTTAGCCCATCAAGTGAATTTTTGCTGCAAGAACTAGTCAGGTTTATCAATTTTTATTTGTTAAGAAAAGACAATGCAAATAGAAAAAAGTAGATAAACTTGAATAGTACTGTAAATGTGCTAGATAAGCTAAAAGCAATGCTTGACCGTTTGTATATGTGCATAAAAGAACTATATATATTTTAAATAATTAATGAGTACAATAATCATAAATTCATGATAATATTTTCAATGTATAAGAATTAATATATTCTTTTTAATAATTATTGAATTAAGGTTTTTTTCAACAATTACAAAAACTAATACTTACTATAATTTGTATAGATTATGTCTAGTGGTATGCCACCTGTACCATGTGGTCATGGACATGGTTGTGGCCCGCCACTTCCAGCGGTGCCGTCTGATGCTTTATAGGCTAGGGAAACAGTCTTCAGACCACCCCCACCACCTGACACGGCCGGACCGTCAGCCGCCCCCACAGACTCCAGATGATGCTGAACCATTTGGTGCGGCACCAGCAGCTGATGAGGCCGGACAACCATCTGCCACACCACCAACTGATCCTGTCTGTTCGTGGGCTGCTCCACCACCACCACCAATAGTCCTCCCACCATCAATGCGCTGTTTTCGGTGCCTCACACTTGGGAATGAGGACCACTTAGGTGTGATTCATTTTATGATATAACACAAGATCATTCAGGATTTTAAGAACAAACATGACACATCATTTCCAATAATAGGCCAAAACGTTTAAAAAAATAACAAGGGCATGTCATTGGGTCCAGGGGACTTACGTGGAAATATATCGAAACAACTTGCTTTACCTCAGCGGCTGTGAAAGGCTTGGCTAGTGACTGGTTCATCTCTGTGGTGACAAGAGGCTGGATGGCTTATAGCACCCCGATAAGCTCTAACTCCGTCGGTTGAGTTGAAGCTAGGATATGTCAGAAGTATTGAGTTATAATCCCCTGAATATAACCCTCACTATCTTTCAACTTCCTGACCTCATCCCGCAAATGTTTGATAGTAGTGGAAGAATCGGTATGATCCGGGACTTGGCAAGAAGGCAACGGAATCATGAAAATAAGCATATTTAAATTTTAAACCGAAAGGGAGCTAGTCCCTTAATCCCGGCATTCCGCACTCAACAAGCATAAAACAAGCTTGAAATAAAATAAGTGGCTATTGTAACATAGAGTGATGGGGATTGTAATTATGAAATTTTACCTTTCTAATTTGAAGACTTTCTTCAAGTTTTTCTCCTCCAACCGTGTGCTAACGCAAAGTTCATTGAAATCTCCTCTACATCGAATACACACTACTCCACAAGGTGGTCTATACCAAACCTTGCTAGAGGTATAGTGTATGTAGTATAAGAGACTTGATTATACTATTAACTTAGTTATCAAACTCAAGAGGACCTTGCACTAACTTGAAACTAGTTCAAGAAGAACAAGAATAGAGAGAAAAGAGGGGGAGACGAGAGAGGTCAAGATGATAAGTATGAGAGGATTAGTTTGTCTTTTGTATCATATACAAAATGATATATACACAAGGATATACATTACACACACAAACACACATGAGACATCTCATGTACTTGTTGTATTTATACATGTATATATTGCATGTCAAGTCAAAAATAGGTACAATGTGTGTCCCCATAGTATACTACCTACTAGTACCACAAGTACTCAAGCAATAACTCCATCATCCTTAAAACTTTGGGATAAATATTTTAAAATAAAAAAGAAAAAAAATTATGAAAAATGTGCATTCTGAAAAGTGTTGAAATTTTAGGCAGAACCGGGATTTGAAATCCTAGCTCTGCATGTTTTTTTTTAAAAAAAATGAACCCCGAATGTTTGACGTTTTTAAAAATAAAAATATAAAATTTTAAATATATATATATAGCAACAGTTCTTTATTTTTTTGTTTTTTTATAATTTTATAATTAATAAAGTAATTTTATTATTAATTAATAATAAGATTAATATTTTTATTAATATTGTGTACAAAAAAAATATCATAATTTTATTATGTAATTTTATTCAAAATAATTTTACCAAATAAGTAATAAAAGATTAATTAAAATAATATTGCGTTTTTATTAAAGTTTGTACAAAAATTTGACAACAATCATTAAGTTATTTGAAAGTACGACACCAAATAATTATTTTAAATAATTATTATTAGAATGTATTTTTTTTAAAAATAATTTTAATTTAATATATTTACTAATATTGTGTATAAAAGAATTAACAAAATGTGTGTTTATATATATATATATATATATATATATATATATATATATTGTGTATAAAAATAGACGATAACCATATTGTGTGACTTTACTCGAAATACTACATCAGTTAATATTGACTGGTGTCATTACTTCAAATAAAAAGAATTCATATTAAAAAATTAATGAAAATATTTAAAATTACTTTTTTATAAACATACATTCTAATAATAATTATTTTAAAAAAATGCTTGTTGTCGTATTTCAGATAAAGCCACGTAATATGATTATTGTCAATTTTTTTGGCACGATATTAATAAACACACAATATTATGTTTGTCATTTTTTTTATTAGTTAGTTGGTGTAGTTATTTTGATTATGTCATCAAAACATAATTATTGTCATTTTTTTTGCACAATATATATTAATACCACATTTTGTTAATTTTTTATACACAATATTAGTAAATATATTAAATTAAAATTAATTTTTTAATAAAAATACATTCTAATAATAATTATTTAAAAATATTGCTCGGTGTTGTACTTCAAATAAAACTACATAATATGATTGTTGTCAAATTTTTGTACAAGACATTAATAAAAATGGAATATTATTCTAAACAATCTTTTATTAATTAGTTGATATAATTACTTTGAGTAAAATCACGCAATATAATTATGATCAATTTTCTGTATATAATATTAAAAAAATATTAACTTTATTATTAATTAATAATAAAAACTTTATTAATTATAAAATTATTAAAAAAAAAAAAAAACAAACAAAGAACTGCTGCAGTTCTTTGTCACATCAACCCCAGCAGGCAAAGCTGGTATCTCGGAATTTAAATACCGGCTTTGCCCATTTTTTCAAAATATTTCAAAATATTCTTTTGTTTATAAATTTCTTCTTTTCTAACATTATTTAAATAATTTTCGCTACAATATATATATATATATATATATATATTCTATTGGGTTTAATTCAAAAAATAAATTAAACCCACATATTTGAGTCTCGATAGAATTAATCCAACCAATTATTAAAAGTCCAAATGAAATTTATTAATCTTATCAAATAAATTCTAGCTCATAGCCCAATTAATTAATCCATCAAATATTGAGCCTAACTCGATTTATAATTTCATTAAATTACCAAGTCAAAACTTTAATTAATTCATCCTATTGAACCTAACTCAAATTTAATTAATCTCATTAATTAAATTTTGGGCTTCCTATCACATGGGGTCTCATACCATTTAATCTTAAATTAATTTGCTCCTTCTAGAATTAATTATACTACTTCCTTTAGTGGTGTTTTGTGTGACTCTGTAGGTTCATAATCAACTAGACTTGGGTTTGTGTCAACACACAATTTAATTGGCAAATAATTTTGTGCTAGATTAATTAAATCTTATTTAATTAATCACTTTCGATTTTCACTTAATCTGAAAGCACCCGTCACCATGGGTGGCCGTCTAGCAACGGTCCATGGCACTAGAGCATAAGTGAAAATGACGTTAATCTTAAAGCTACCGAGTGTTATACAGATACGGTTCTTTCATCGACCATCTTCGGTCTTGGTCTAGGGCATGAAATTGATAATTGGTTCCCATCATGAACTAGACATTTAGGGTTAATATTCGGATTATGTTTCTCCATGTGATCAACATAGAAAAATATTTTTCTATTTTATCTCTCGTTGTGGCCACAGACTTCTAAGAGCACAACACACATCAGAACACATAGGAGATCACTATCATCTCTTGATAGGCGAGATCTTCTCTTTGGAACTCACCAATTTTCATACATGTTCTGACTACACTAAAACAAGACTTATAATAACCACATTATAACATTGTCATCTTTTATCAAGCCCTATAAACAGTTGTCCCATATATGAGATTGCGTTGATCCTCAAGTCTGAGCACTAAACCCCATACTATTAGAGTCGAGGAGCTCAAGTCATACCGACCAAGACTAATGGGCTTCCATATGACGATATCCCAGCGAGTTAATTCAGTCGGCTTGACAACTTTTGTCAACTACCCACTAAAATTGCATAGATGTCATACATCTGTCGCCTATGAAACACGACACCAATCATATGAACGCAATATTTCGTGTAAGTCTCAATAGAACCCTCGATGCTCATTTTAGGGGCTCTTGACTTGGAACATTTCAAATCCAACCTTCGAAGGTTGGTTTCATAGTTGCCATCAAATACGCAACCCAACTTCGTTGGCTGATTAATGATCTGTGGGTTCTGTTGCAATTTATAAAAATTACATGAGTAAGAACAATAAAGTAAAGTCAAATAAATACTTATTTATTCATTTAATTTAATATTACAAAATAAAAAAATTACTTAAATAAATTATAAAATAATTAATATAATTAATTTTTTGGTCACCTATTCCAACAAGTAGTCTGTCTTCTGCAAGCCGACGCATACAAGTGGAAAAACTTTGTATTCCCATCACCCTCTGTCAACCAATGATTTCTTTATAAAATCCATTGCTATGAACTTGTTTTTTCTAGTGCATCAATTGTCCTTCGCTTCTTTCCACTCACCTCTTTATTAGGTCTAATTCTGTCATCTCTCATCTCACTTTTTTCAATAAAGTTTTATTTCTTCCATCTTTTATTTATTCTCAATCATTTTATTTATTATTACTTATTCTTTTTCTACTTATCATAAATTAATAAATATTTCGATGATTAAAAAACATTAATTCATAATAAGTTTTAACAAATATTTATAAATTTAAATTAAATAATTAAACCCACACAACGAGTGTGCAGAACTTATAAAATTCAACATAATATTATTCACAAATCAAATATTTTGAAAAAAGGACAGAGAATTAAAATGCATTATCCTGCATGTGAACTTAGAAAACTATCGTAGTGTTTGGATTGGGTTTTGGAGTATTTTATTTTGGTGTTTTTGAGATAGAGAGACAAAAACAAAGATAAATAAGTGTGTGTTTGAAATAAATGGTATGTTTGATATTGGGATTTGAGAGACAAAAATCACTGTTGATTGTCGAATCATGTCTTTTATATATATGTATGTGTGTGTGTGTATGTTGTATGTTTAATGTTGTAGTTTTTGAAAACAAAAATCACTATTTATTGTCAAATCATGTCTCTTTTATATTATATTTAGATATATAAATGTATATATATATATATTATATATAAAAAGTTCAAAAATAAGAAAAACATACAAATAAAGTGTAAAAATAAAAAAAAATAAACATTGAATGTATTTTATTTTATCTTCCCAAATGACGAAGACAAAACAAAACACAAATTCAAACAAAGGTGTATTTGTGTCGTTGGATTAAGGATGTAATGATTAAGCTGATTTCTTGGCCAGTAAATGTGCTCTTGACCACAAACACCGCGCGTGTGTGGAAATATGAACTCGGACGGCGGCGGCGGTGCTGTATTCTTCACGGGAGATGATAGCACTGCCGCCCACCCACCAATTCCATTTTATATATATATATATATATATATATATATATATATATTTTTTCAAATATTCTTAACCACATAAAACACACACCAAAACACACATATATCTATCTATACTATTATAAAAAAAAAAAAAAATCAAATACACTTTGCACCTTAAATTATGTATTTTGCCTAATTTACATCCCTAAAGTATGAAATGTAACAAAATCATCCATAACAAAATAATTTGGCATTTATAAAACAAAAATTCCCTTTTCACTTATCCCTATAGTTTTTTTATTCTATTTTCTAAAATATATTTTATTAAAACATATCCCCCAAACTATTTTTAGTAATTTAAAATTTCACTCATATTTTATTTTAAAAATAGTATTTATAATTTTATAAATTATGGAACACAAAAATATGCAAATATATTTTACAAAGTAAATAAATTATGTCAAAAAGTATATATAAATATACGTCAATACATAATGCATATATTATATTATAGAAAAATATGTTATATAACTTATAAATTTTTGTTCAATTACATATCCAAATAATAAAAGTATATCATATCATTACTTACAAAAATATAAAAATTTATATTAATTAGATTATAGTTTTGCATATTTACAGCATATATATGTTTGATGTAATATGTTAAATGTGTATTGATAATTTATATTTAAATAAAGTTCAATATATACAACAACATAGGCAAAAATTATGTAAATGTTTTACCAATTGTGTAAAAAAATATAAGAATTGTAAAATTTATGGAGTTTAAACAGATTTTATACTCAGTGTAAAAATTATAAATTTTTGTAGTGTTTATAAATAAAAAAATTATAATAATTCAGATTATATTTAGAAGAATGATTTTAATAGAGATACTTTAGGGGTGTAAATAATAAGGGTATTTTTGTCATAAAAAAATTAGTGTATATCATGAGGGGCCATATTGTTACGTTTTATAGTTCAGTGGTGCAAAGTGTATTTAACCCTAAAAAAAACTCTTTGAGCGTACCAATTTTAGATTGTCCTATTTTACCCTCAAATTAATTTCTTTTCTACAAAACAAATTTGGTAAAAATAGTAATTTTAGAATTTTTAAATAATCTCATAATTTCATAAAAAAATTCTCTCACCCACTACTCCACATTTCTCTCTAAACTTCTCTATGTTTGTTTGTTTGTTTTTTTTTTTTTTTGCAAATTTTTATATTTCTAATAAACTTTCAATTATAAAATATTATTTCTCTATCATCTCACCCTACTTTTCTTTATTCTCATAAATTTTTATTTTTTTCTGATCATGATTTTTGTTCTCTATCTCATATCACATTTTTTTATATGCTTGCGAGAAGCGCGTGCAACGATGACTAGTACATATATATATATATAATATATATAATATATATATATATATATATAATTAAAAAATAATTATATTTACACCCCTTATCTCTATGACCTGTTTACACAAATCACTCATAATTTTTAGATAATTATAAATACACCCACCAAAATATCATTAACACTTAAACAAACCACCACTTATTTTTTTTAAAAAAAAATTACACACACCCCCTAAAAATGTTAGTATCATCATACAAACTACCCCTACTTTTTTGCTATCATGGGTAGTTTCTGTCATTTTACAAAAAGATATAGGTGTTTGTATAAATAGACCATATATCAGGAGGTGTAAATGTAACTATCCCTATAATTAATTAATTGAAAAAAATCCAAGGGCCCCTTGTAATATTGGAAAGTTAAAAAAAATTGAGAAAAGTAAAATATCAATTACACCCCCTATGAAATGGAAAAAATATTCAAAAAATCCCTTGGAACTAGATTGACGAAGGGATTATGTGAGTTATTGTTCATAATATAAGACTGATTTTTTATATCTAATTTTTTACCAAAAAGATTTTTATATTTTTTCATATCACAGGAGGTCAAAATGAATTCAACTTATAATTAATTAATTTGATAGAGGTAATTTTTATATATCCAAAGCTCATAATTGCATAACTTATAATTAATTAATTTGATAGAGGTAATTTTTATATATCCAAAGCTCATAATTGCATTTTGACCCATTGTACCATTTTTTGTTTGTATTATTGTGTTTCCACTTCAATTATTTAGTGTTGTATTGCTCTGCGTGGATCTAAACATGTGATTGAGCATATCAAAATATGCATTTGAAATGTAATTGCACAGTCTGATCTAATCTTTTTAAAATTATTTTTGGATTAAATTTTACAAAAATACACTGGGATAAAAACTACGATTTACAACTTTTTGTAATTTTTTATCTAATTTATAAATTATATAATATTTTCAGAAACTCTAAATTACATATAATGATATATTATATTTTAGTAACCGTCCGATTCTTAATTAAGTTTATTTATGGAATATTTTGAAAATAAAAATAGAATATTATCATGTTTTTATGCATTGAGAAATTAGAATTATTTTATAAGTTTCAAACACGACATATATATGTTCTTAATTACTTAATAAAATACATTATGTAAAAATATTTTCTAAAAGAATGTGATACGTATTAAATGATCCTTTAATAATTTTTCTAAGAATAGAAAAAGCATTAGAAACACTTTTTTATTTTCTTCATTAAAACTAGTAAAAAATAAAGCTATATATATATGTCGAAATTATAAGCAAACATTACAAATAATTTCTTTTATCATGTTGAATTTTTAATGTGAAGTCATTGTTTCATAGGGTTTTTTTATTTTAAAAAACACAGGGCCTAAATTGCTAAAAAAAAAAAAATCGTAGAGAATAATTTGCTCATTTATAATATCATAAATTGCATTAACCTCTATATTTTTCCATCAGCATCTTAACCAAATTCGCCAAAACAAAAGGAAAATATTCATCCAACCAAACAAGTAAACATAAAAACCACATATATTCAACTTAAATTCAAGAAAATTACTCATGATCAAATTCTTCATCAAAACATACATATTACCAACATTAAAATTTGGATTATCTTTTTGTCATGTGTTTGAATAATCATTAAAGTTGATGTCTTAATCTCTTCTCGTTAAAATTGAGATTCCATAAATAAATTTGAAATAATAAATTCGAATTTCACTGTACGTGTAGACATTCGTCTATTCATATGAGGATTGTCAAACTTATATACCGATTCAACTGATATGTTTTATATAATTTATTAAAATAATTAATTTGATTATGTAATTATCACTTTAAAAAATTGAGGAATTAAATTATTTTCACATTAATTATTTTCCTTTTCTGAATATCGTGAATAGAATTAAGGCACAATACTTGCATTTTTCTTTTCGAACAATAAGTCACTAATATCAATTATCAAAGTTATAAAAATAATAATATATCGTTATATAATATTGAAAAAAAATCAAAGCGTCCCTCTATATTCTCAATATAAACAATCAAACTATATAAAATAATAAAATGATAAATTGTAATAAACTTACGTTAAATTCACACGTCTGAACAGAATTCAGACTCATAATCTTTTTTAGTTATGGAACATCAATCTTAACTACTAAACTAAAATCTCACTGATAAAATTCAACGTCTATAAGGATAAACAAATATGGCACTTTCGACGAAACATTTTGCAAATATTTAATAATTATCAGTTAAAAGGTTGATAATAAGTTTGGGTTGTACATGTACTTTCCAAGATAATAAATTTGCAATAAGCTTATACTAAATTTGGGCCTTATGCATCTTTATGGGCTGATCCAAAATAAATTCAAAATTTTTTGTTTTATTTTGAATCGATTAAAGTGAGTCAAAATACGTTCAAATACAACCAACTAAAATACCGATCCGTGTAAAAGCTCATTCAAGCCAATATAAGTGAGTTCAAATTGTCTAAATCAACGCTCATGTCTATAAAAAAGAGCGTTCGGAATATACTAGACTACATATCGACAAAAAACTCCAAGCTCGAAGCTCTCTGTCGTGATGGAATTCTACAATTGCAGAGGGTCTATATCTTTTTCGGTTTCGAATTCTCGAAATTTTGATACAAATAGCCCATGATTTTCTCTCACAATTTCAAAAAAAATTATACGGTCAACTCAAAAACGAGCCTTAGATCTTTGAATCGCAGTTTGAAGAGTGGAATTCATAATTTTCATTTATTGAAATTTTCAGCATTTTGACAGCATTAGTCCCAAACTCAAGACATTTTATTTTACTCCCCTAATACTCGGAAATTGGCCCATCATGCTTTCGAAATAAATTAAGCTTCCATAAATTCGTACCTTTTTCTGACCGTCTTGTTTCCAGGTATTCCAAGCTCTCGGTTTTACGGACTTCCTCCAACCACACAACCGCAGCAGATGGTTCGCAGATGCTTGGCTCCTTCAGCAACAAACAGCACAACCCTATTTCGTTTCCTACCTTAGGGTGTAGAAGATACTCCAATACAGTGACTTAATAGAATTTTGGACAGCAATTTGGAAAGAAGCCTTTCTTTTATTGAAAAATATAGGCAATATTACATAGATATTATTTCCTCCGTTGGAGGAGATAACTATTTAGCCTCTCATTTGATAGAGGCTAGACTCTTTGGGGAAACCCCCATAAACTGAAAGATAAAAGATACAAGGATTGAAAGACTCAGATTATTGTGCTTTGAAGAGTAGGAGGAAATTTCTGATGATCTCCTTCTGCTTCGCTGCATCCTTATTTATAGCCATCCACGGACGTCTAATACGGATTCCAAACTTGTTTTTGATGACGTCATTGCGTTCGTCATCTGGATGACATCATTGCATTTGTCATCGTCCTTTCCAGCTGGTATTCATGATGGTTTGTCGGCCATTTAATTGCTAGCTGGCTCCTTCTGACTGTTGGCTTTTGTCGTTTTTTGCCGACAGTCTTCTTTTTGAATTTTTACATTTTTCGAGTTTTACTTCTCCTTGTAAAAAATCTTCCTTTTACCCTTGTCCGGTTTTGGTTCGGGTTTCTTCTGGGTAACCCGTATCTTTGTTCCGAACAGTGGCTTTTCTTGTTTCTCGCAGCAAGGGCACACATGGTTATACCATTGCCCGACATGCAGCATATTGCATATCTTCATCCTTGTTACCTCAGTTGCAGGCAGCTTGTTCTCCCATATGAGCATCCTCTTTTTCTCGAACATGCTTTCTGCAAATTCAGTACTCTTTCCCGTCATGGAGTTTAACAGGAATGATCCATTCACCTTGTTGGAGAAGATTTTGAATGGATACTTGACTTTGTCCATCTCAGTGAGACAGACCCATAAACTGCAAGCTCTTCTGGTGGAAATGTCGTGTTCGCTAATAGCCGACACCAGTGGAGCTTCTTCTGAGGCAACTTTAATTCTGTTAAAAGCTACCATGTCTGGTCTCTGCAGTTTGATGAAATGGAACGCTGGATGAGACCCTTTTCCTGAGGTTTCGAGAGCTGCTGAGATGAATTTTAGCTCCAAGATATCTCCTCTTTTTAGGTGGGGATTGTTTTGCCAGGAATCATATACCGCCCCACTAATCCAATCCGGTAATTTTGAAATTTTCGGAAAACTTGGTGACATAGTATGAACCGAAGCTAGAGCTCCAAACTCATACCACTCTCGGACTTCTTTGGGTTTAGACCCTTCCATCATCCAGACCCTATTATATTTTTCGGATGTCTCGATAATGGTCTTGCTTGGGTTAATTCCTTTGCGGGAAATTAATTTTTCCCACATCTATTGATATACCTGCCAAGCAAAAAAGAAAATAATAATTCATTAGTATTAGCCTTAGAAGTGCATGTCATTGGCCTAAGGCTAATCTCTTCCTCTTTTACCCCAGAGGCGCTGGGTTGACTCGAATCATCAGAGGTTTGTACTCCCTGTGACTCGTTTGTCGCCGTCACACCAGAGTCTGGTAATGGCCTTGTGCAAGCAGTACTTGAATCTGCCGCTACAGGTCTATAGTCCTGTACTTTAAGGGCATGTTTAGTGTCATGCTTTCTCAACTCGTTAGTCATCTCCGAAGATGATGCCTTCCGAATTGGCTCTTGTAGATCGTTCCATAGTGAGGTTGAGGCCACCATGGTCGTTCTTATTGCGATCTGGACAGTGTCAAGATCAGCTCTTTGGATTTGTCCGGTTACTTGAGCATTTACAGCTAGCCGTCCAAACTTCTTGTTAAGCTCCTTGAGATTTTCTCTGAGGTGCCTAAGTCTCAACATGATGGAGTTTGCTTCAGATGCCTCCATCTCTTGTCAGAAAATCTGCAAGAACATTTTCATGAGATTTTATAACAATAATATTGGCATTCAGCTTGCCATCTGATAATACTGATTTCTCAATCTTAAATTCTAATTTATTTTTCAAGAAAGCTTTAACATTGGTATTATCAACTTTCAAAGTAAATTCTTTAGCAAGTAAAAACAAAGGCCATTTCTTAAAAGCCTTCCAAACCGCAAAGAACTCTTTCTCGTTGATGTGCCACACTCGGGCTTGTTGTTCGGTGACAATCCTCCGTGTATCTACAAACTCTTCCCTTGTAGTATTCTTTTTCATGAGCACGCTGCCCATCTATAGTCGTTGGCGTCTGTGTAGACTACCAATTCGTCCTCGTCTTGCGGTATTGCAAGCTTTGGCAGATTATTGCAAACCTGTTTTAGCTCACGAACCCTTTGTGTGTGGATTTCCTCCCATTTCCACTTTGCACTTTCTGTCTCCTTTAAAAGTGGCCGGAAATCCTTTCTATATTTTGCGAGATCCTTTATAAAGATACCTGCAAAATTTACCACTCCCAAGAAGCTTTGTAAATGCTTCTTATCTTTGAGTATGTCTGGAAAATTGCGGATTTTTTCCACAATATGCTCCTGCAACTCAATACATGTTTCGTCAATAAGAATTCCTAAAAATTCGATTTTATTGACCGCTATTGTAGCTTTCTTCTCAGAAAGTACTAAACCTTCCTTATAACATGCATCAGAAAATATCTCTAGATGTTTGATATGTTCTTTCATATTTTTAGATACAATCAGTATGTCATCGATGTAGACGAACATAAACTCGAAATAATCCTTGAAAAGATTATCCATTTTTCTTTGAAATATCTGGGGTGCATTAGCTAGACCCATTGGTAATACATTCCAGATATATTGACCTTGTGGTGTGGAGAATGCAGTAAATTTCTTTAATTCACTCTCCATTTTAATCTGATAGAAACCAGACTTGCAATCAAATTTGGAAAACACTTTTGCACCTTTAATGCAATCAATTAAGTGCTCTCTACTAGGGATGTAATAACCATCAAATTCTAATATTTTATTAATACATTGATAGTTAATTACTAACTTGGGTTTACCTCTTTTTATCTCACCATGGTTTCTTACCAGAAATCCAGGGCTACTGTATGCAGAGATTCTAGGCTCAATGAGTCCAAGATTGATATGCTCTTTGATAATCATTTGCATATCCTTCTTATCTTCCATGTTCATCTGGATAGGCTTGTATCGAACATACTCATATTTGCATTCCTCTTTAATCTTAAGAGTAGCTTCGATTTTATTCTTATCCCATCATGCCAGAGGGTTTTCGCTGAAATTTCTCTGGATGAGCCTCTTGACATTTTCGAGAGAAAGTTGGCTTTCCTCGCTTATGTCCATTGTCTTTAATTCCTGCATTGCTTCCTTGAGGTTCTTAATTTCTTCTTAGATTCCTCGTAGAAGCTATCGCTATCGATGAGTCTCTGTTGTCTGAAAGACAAAAGAACTTTACCGAATTTTCTTTTATCCTGCATTTTTGGATGAGTTAATTTGGCATCAACATCACCACGCTTGCTGCGAAAATTTATAGGCATTATCCTGTTAAATGCCTTTTCTCTTCGCAAAACTTGTATCTCACTACCATAGTTAGTAGTAAATATTAACAGATTTCTTTGATTATCCTGTATATACCTTGCAAATGTTTGAATAAAATTATTACCTAGCAAGATATCAGCACCTATATCATGAAAGTAAATGGGAGGTGTTTTTACCCTAAACCAGGGCGTTCCAAATGCTCCTCCAATCATGATTTGGCTCTCGAATTCCCGTATTGAGTATTAGGATTTTTTTGTGAAAATCCCTTCCTGCAATAACAGGTAAGGTTTCCCTTGCTTCTTTAGGGAAAACTCCAGGTTTTGCTGTGCAAATTCCTGATCCTGAGTCAATATAAGCTGCAAAATATTCTGTATTATATTGATCATATAACATACCACAGATATGTATATAGAAAAGGGCTTGTCATTCAATCTTATGGTAACTCCATCAAGACTGAATTCCATACCGTTCCCTTTTCTTCCCCATGGTTTGTGATCTTCGAGGAAACTTTTCTCGACCTGCAACACCTGTAACAAGAATTTCATGGCCTGCTATTTCTAACATGCCTTCATATCTACCAACGACAGGCTGCGGCAAATGATATAAGTCATCACAAGGAAAAAGTTTTCATTCTTAGTGATGTCAAATATAACTTGTATTTCTTTCCATCCTCAGGGCATCTAAGTTTTACATTATCTACCCTAATTTCTTGAGGAGTCAAAACTTTTGACAAGTCTTTCTCTTTTCCTTTGTAGCCTATTATCCTATCTTCCGAAAAGGACATCCTGCTACTAAACTCAGTTCTAGAACTCATTGTTCGATCTAAGACTGGGTGATCTTTTATAACGATATCGACATCTCCTATTCTAGGTATCCTAATTGGATCTGGTGTCATTACCTTAGCGAATTCCTTGAAAATTCTGGGAATTTCGATATACTCTTTCCTAAGGAATAAATCAGAATGATGTGTGTTGGAAAGGACATAAGCAATTCTATAAGTTATAGAATAGGGTCTATTACCTTCTTTCATTAGATCTTTTTTTTTTAAAATCCTGATGAAGGGTTAAGACTCTACTGAAATCTTGGTCAGCTAGGTTGTATGCGATCCTAGGATGAATATCAAACATCAATTTTCCTGCATACAGATTTCCTATCATTGTTCCAAGACAACCATCTCTTAAGTTATTGATTCTCCTATCCATTATTGATAAATGTATTTCGAATCAATTCCTTCCTTAAAAGTTGCTTTTATTACTACTTCAATAGTTCCTATATGGATCCATTTCATAGTAACTGCAATTTTTTTCTCTAACTACTAATTCCTCAAGAATTTCTTCTTTAGGAATAAGCTGCATTTCCATCACATTACCAGTAAATTCCATGGGAATAGCAAACTCACCTGAACTTACTTTGTAGATTATGTGATGTTTTCTCTGGTTTAGTCCTATCTGGTTGAGGACTTTACCAATCCTCCAATTCTGAATCCATCATATGACTGAGGTTGGAATCTTGACGCATGATTCTTTCCATAGTTTTGTTTTGACACCGTCATTCTGGAAAAGAATCCTGACAGGCTTTCAGATGTTTGAAACCTATCTTCTTCACTGTAATTATTCTGACTCGGTTGAAGATCCATCCGAATCAGTTTCTATCTCCTCTTCATAGACGCTTTCGTCCGTAGGAAGATCCTCAAATTGGTATATTGGTACCAATTCGCCATAGTAGACTGCATCTAGGATGTCGTTGGTGGCTTCGAATTTTCTTATCTCACCACGTTTCTGCGGGCAGTCTGGAGCTATATGTCCTCTTGCTCCACATGTCCAGCAGTTGCAGTCTTTGAAACTTTCATTAGTCCGGGTATGGGCCCTTCTGAAAGTTCTTCTCGTAGGGGTTATTCCTGTGGATCTTGTATCTGTTCGTCTAGATCCTTGGGATGAAGCCCTTGTTGGTCCACTCCTTTGCCCAGATTTGTATGTCCTGGCTTTTGTTTTCGACCACCATGATCTTCGCCTGAAAGGAGTTCTTTTGGAATTCCTAGAGTATGATCATTACTCTGTTTCCTCCTTTTCCTTGGCTCACCTGAATCTCCTATAATAGTAGGAAAATCGTTATTATCACAACAGAGAGGCGTTCGTTTAATCGTACCTCTCAGCCTTTTCATGTTTTTCTGAATGGATGCTTGATAACACCAATCATTTAATTTGTCTTTGAGGAAAGACATTCTCCTTGCTACTGAATCCATCTGTCCCTCAGGTACTTTGTATGATTGGATCAACATTTCCCTCCATGGACTGCAGATCTTTGCAAAGAACATTGGAGCTGCAACTTCTACTGCTACTCCACTCTGAAAGAAAATACTTGCGAAACCAATAGATATATTCATCTATCGCACAAATACTTCTTAATTCAAGGCTAAAAAGAGCTTGTGCATATTCTCTAGCCTTCTCTGCTCTACTTCCTTCGAAGTATCCATCTCCGATGAAATATATCTTGATAAGCCTTCTTAGCCGATCTGCAATTGCACTCTTTGAATCTCCAGCAAGGATACTGGCTTTAGTATCAGCTGGGGTATTATCCCATCCGATTTTCACAGAACCCTCTAAGCTCAACTCCACTAATTTTATGAAGTTTTCTTTATCGAGTTCTAAGGTGGTTGCTGCTATCTTTATGGCTGCTACCCACTCGTCTATCAACTTCTTTATGTTTCGGAAGTCGATAACATCCAGGTTTAGTACATCACCATATGGGTGTAAGGGCTGAAGCATTGTTCTTGCCCAAGGTGTATTTTCAGGTGCTCTTCTAGGATTTCTCCCTGGATTTTCTCGAAGTCTAGTTCCCACAAACGTTGGTGTTGCGTTGGTGTGGAAATCTACATTTTTCGTCATTGGGTGATCTTGTGGAGCCTCGTTGGAACATGTGCTCCCCTCCGGCGGTGGTAGTGCTGGAGTAACTTCATTGGTTTGAACATTGACTAATTCCACAATCCCAAGTTGGGAAAATGATTCAGCCAATTCCTGTAGATCTGATAGATCCGCTCTGGTTACCTCTATTATTTTATGGAGTTAAGGATCTCTTGGATCTGTTCATCCCGAATCTTTGGCTTGGGAATCTCTTTCGCCTTCCCTCTCTGATGTAAAAGAGGTACTGTTCCAAGGGCGTCCTTGATGCGCTCTTGTCTGGATATGGACGTTTCAGGGTTCTCCCGTTGGTTTCTCTTTAGATCTGCAACTTCTATCTTCAGATCTGTAAGATTCTTGTGTAGATCTGGGAGGATCTTAAGAATCTCGTCCATCTTGTGGCACAAAGAATCTATTTTCATAGGTATGTTAGATAACTTATGTCCATAGTCTTGAACCGTCTTCTGAATTTCCCTCAGATCTTGAGAGATTTTCAAGGTATCGGCCTCGATCTCCTTCCAAGCAATTCCTCTAATCATAATTTTTAGAGATGAATCGGTGCAGGAATTTACCCTTTCCATTTCTTCTGGCTGGAATTGTATCATGCACTTCGGTGGAATGTAAACGCCTCACCACTTCCCTGGTAAATGTTGACGGACTTCCAGAGCCCTCAACTCTTCTTCAACCTCTTCCTTCGAAAGAAGTTTCCAGTCAATCCTTTTAGGACCGTTGTCACATTTTTTCAGAATTTCCCAAAGGAAGTTCTTTCTTTGTCTTTCCAGAGTCTGGAAATATTCCCTGTTGTCATTGTAACTTGAACTTTCGTTCGGTTCCATTTTCTTGAAAAAGTCTCCTCCATTAGTGGAAAAAATATCTAGATATAATATTAACCAATATTTTCTTCAATAAACCTAAGCTCTGATACCATTCTGGCCGAGCACTGTACAAAGTTTGCAAAAGGAGATGAGTGGAATCTGTTGACCCCGAAAAGCAGAGGACCAAAAGTGCGACACCCCTTATCCTGTGGGACTATAAGTGCAATTACCCCTTTTCAATATTTGGTTACATATATATATATATATATATATATATATTACTTAATTACAAACACTCCTTATTCTTTGAAGCATGATAATTAATTAATTATGATAAAAGATTATATTTTTTATGACATATTTGTTGCTCCTTTCCAAAACTATTACCCTCTACCACATTACTGTAAAAGTACAAAAGGACACTTTTAAAAGAAAAAAGCTAAGTTTAAACAATAGAACATTACTTTCAAATGGAAAAATTATAATTTTAGTTGTGTAAATATCAAGGGTGGTAATTTTGATTCTGTTGAAATTAATTTTGATAATTTTTTCTTGTATTAAAAAGAAAAAAGTAATTTTAAGATAATTTTAGCCTAAAATTCATTAATTGGCTAAAAATTTATAAATTAGTGTGTAACGTGTACTACATATGCGATTATCCCGCAGGACCGAAATTGCCCCTATTCATGAACTTTTCAAAAACTACGGACCTAATTGTGAAAAGGAAAAATAGTATTTTTAGCCCTACAAGCTATGTCCATATTACTTTTGGTCCCATTCATTATGGGGTTGGCACTTTTAGTCCCATAATTTAAAAAAATAGCACTTTTAGTCCTAATGCACATTTTCATCTATAATTTAACGATGTAGGTCACGTACTAAGTACGTCGCCGTTAAGTATTTTTTTATTGGAGGAAAATTTGGTCTTTTTTTCAATAGTAGCATATGAATGCTTCATTTGTCCTACTTGATTCACTTGTGGAAGACATGATCCTTTGCATTGCTTCCACTTGGCTTCAACTTATATAAATATGGGAAGGATAAAATTCAAGTTTTGTGAGAGAAAAGAGAAATCAATATGTTTTTCGCTCTAATTTTCTTCAAGATCCCCCCCCCCCCAAATATAGTGATATTTTTTTGTCCGAAGTTGGAAAACAAACAAATTTGCTCTCTAGCAAAAAATAGTTAACGATCACATGCTAGGCACGTGTACTATACCGTTAATGTACACAAAAAAAGGTGAACGAGGACCAAAAGTGTTAATTTTTATAAGTTTCGGAACTAAAAATACTAATCCCCTAATGAATGGGGACCAAAAGTGAAATGAGCCTAACTTATGGGACCAAAAATATTATTTTTCCTTGAGAAAACAAGTTCAAATAGGATCAAAATTACAAGTCCTCCTTTTCAAATGTAGGAAAAAAAATAGAAATAAATTTAATAAAAATAAAGTAATAAGTAAAAAAATGGCCGAACTTTATATACATCAATCAATCAATAATTAATTAATAATTACATAATTAATAATGAAGCATGCATCAAGTACTTAGTGGAGAATATAATGTCCACTCTTTAGGTGGAATTATAGATGTCCTAATCTCAAAATATTGGGAAAAAATTAAAGACTAATGGTCCCAACTCAAATTAATGCTTTTCTTAGTGGAATATATGCATTGGTGAACTTTGGAGACACCCAAAAATTGACAATGACCCAACCACTAAACTATGCATATATACATAGGAATATTATTTAATAATACTAGGTCATTTTCACTTGAAGTGATGTGATTAAAGCATGACGTATTAAATTATGATTAATATCATGAAAAAAGCACACCATATATCATATTTGAAATACTAATCACAAGCTGATAAAAGATAAAGTAAACAAAAAATAAAAATGATTAGCCATAATATCATGATCAATCACTCAAAGTAAAGGTAGCCTAAGAGTAAACTATAATTACATCTTTGGTTTAAATACAAATTACCCTCCTGTGTTATACAAAATGAGCAGATTACCCCCTGTGAAAAAAAAATTAGCAAATTACCCCCTTGTGTTTTTCATAATATAGCAAATAACCCCCCCCTCCCCCACACGATTTCGTGCATTTCACGCGCCTTTTTTTGGTTTTTTTTTAAATTTTAATTATGAAATTACATTTACATCCTTCTTTATAACCGTTGGATCTGATTGAATCTAAGGCTCAAATTTAATTAATAAGATCAATGGTCCAGATTCTACTAAATTTGATCAACGGTCTAAATTGAAAGTTGTATATATATATATATATATATATATATATATAGAGAGAGAGAGAGAGAGGGAGCAGGCGGAGGAAGGCGGGGCGGCGACGGGAAAGGTGGGGGGCGGGCGATGGGGAAGGTGGAAAAAGTGGGGCCTGTGACAGGAGGAAGGGGAAGGTGGGGTGGGGGGGGGGGGCAGCGACGGGGAACGAGGGAGGCGATCGACGAAGGAAGGGAGGGAAGGGGGCGGTCGACAAGGAAAGGGGGAAGGGGGAAGGGGGAAGGGACGGGGTGTGGGGGCGGAGTTGAGGAAGGGGGAAGGGAGGCGGCGGAGATTGGGAAGGGGGGAGGGGCTGCGGCGGGCGACAGGTGGGGACCAGGCGGGGAAGAAGGGTGGGGGTGGGTTTGTTTTGATTTTTTTTAAAAAAAATATATATTATTATAAATATTATATGTAATAATATTAAATATATATTATATTTAAATATAAAATAATATTTTATTCTTAAAAATCAATTGAGATCGCACATGAGGCGCGTGTGGTGCACTTTCAAAACTAGAGGGATAAATTGCTTTATTGTTTAAAATATAGGGGGGTAATTTGATACTTTTTTTTTACAGGAGGGTATTTCGCACATATCGTATATTACAGAGGGGCAACATGCATTTTTCTCTTACATCTTTCAAGAGTGCTTTTTGTAAAATTGCAAATAGCGAATGCCAACATAATATATCTTAAGGGTCCTTAACGTAAGTTTTTTTCCTCCGAACATGCTGGTACAAAATATAATTAAAACATCAAAGAGTGTACTTAAAAATTTACAAAAATTAAGGAGTGTTTGTGTAATTACACATAATTTCAGGAATGTGTCGATATACTTTATCCTAATAATAAAGTATCCAAATTAAATTTAAGGGTAAATGACATTGACACCTCTTAAAATTGGACTCAAATACATAAATACCCACTAATCTTTGCGAAATTACAGGTAAACTCCTTTATATATGTTTTAGTTGTAACTATAAATATGTCCAATTATTCTGAGGTATATTACAATAATACCTCTTCAATAGGTTTACTTATAATTTTTAAATGACATAAAGTATTTGTGTATTTGGAGCTAACATACAGGGGTGTTAATGTAATTATTACCCAAAATTTAATTATCATATAATTAAGATCTCATTTTTTTCAAATTAAATATTATTTTGAATGAATTTGGGTGAGTTACATATATCACACACACACATATATATATATATGGATTTAAATTCATGAGTACAACAATTGTGATGAATATTCATCAATGTAATATAATATACATATATATACTAATCATGATTATTTAATATGAATACTATAATAGTTTATACAATTCTTTGACTTTTGTTAGATTCCAATTCCATTTATTTTAATTCAAGTCAATTTTATATGCAAAATGGAATAGTAAACGAGTCTTGGAGTATTCTTTATGGAGAGAATTCCATTTATTACATTATTTAATTTATTTAAATTTTATAAATTAATTTGTTATATTAATAATTTAAATCAACACGACAAAAAAAAAATAGAATTATTATAAAAATAAGGGATAATTATACCATCTTTCCTAAGGTTTGGTGTAATTATACGTAAATCCATGATGGTCTTGAAAATTACATCTAATATATATCTGAAGTTTGCTTACATCTAACAAATAGGTCCTTCTGTTAATCAAAATTCATCAAATTTGTTAATATTAATAAAAATTTAAATGAAAATCGATATTCACTTTGGATTGGCTTATTATTAACTTATTGTAGGTTAAAAAATACGTTTGCAAGTGAACTATCCTTATAATGATGAAGATGTGCCTCATCAAATGAATTAACGTATGATGATACATAATGGTAATTCGGTTATAAAAAAATTTACTTAACTTACAATAAATTATTAGGCTAAACTCCATTTTATCCTCCTGTGTGTTTCCTAAAAAAGCTAAAAATCCCCTTATATTTTGAAAATAGGCTAAAAACCCCTCTGTATTTTAATAAATTCAGCAAAAAATCCTCCCTTACATTAGAAACTAATGGAAGGTGGGGTGCATGCGCCTGAAGTGCTTTGGGCTTGGCTTTTTGCGTATTTTGACACATTTTTTTAATTTTTAATTGACTAAAATACCCCTATATTGTATCTTAAATTACTATGATCAAATTGACTTTTTTGAATTTTTTTTTGTATTTTTCCTATCTTTTAAAAATATAAATTCTTTATTCTTAAACATATTTATATTAAATATCAAAATAAAAAATAAAAAAATTACATTAAAAAATCTAATATACTAAATTAATTTAAATAATAATAATTATTATAATTATCTAAAATTGTTTAATTTTTTTCAAATACTTTGTAAAATAGATCTTTTAATTAGTAAAATACGAACCCTAGATTTATTTTTTTTATAAATTTAAGATCCAAAGTTAAGATTAATTGATTAATTAGATCTGGTAGTTCTGGTATAATCAATACAAATCCAACAGTTATTAAAACAAGAAATTATATATATTAAGTAAAGGTGTAACGATCATTTTGTAGAAAAGTTAACGCCGTTATATAGTTAGATTTAACGGAGATGGGCGATTGAGCTATATTTAAGAAAAACAAAGAGGAATCTTTTTTTCCTATTTTTAATATAGAGGGAGGTTTTTAGCAGACTTTTTTAAAACACATGGGAGTTTTATTATTTATGCCAAATTACTAATACATCAATTAGGGATAAATATGAATTTTAATCCAACTTTTCTATTGATATCATCAAACTCGATGAATTTTAACTAACGAAAAGACTTATTTGTTAGACAGAAGCAAACTTCAATGATACTAAATGTAATTTTTCACACCACAGAGGGTCTACATATATATTGTACCAAACTTC
The DNA here is from genome assembly GCA_034509725.1 of Sesamum angolense. Classification (NCBI taxonomy): domain Eukaryota; kingdom Viridiplantae; phylum Streptophyta; class Magnoliopsida; order Lamiales; family Pedaliaceae; genus Sesamum; species Sesamum angolense. The sequence continues at coordinate 529,549 of JACGWL010000015.1, forward strand.
AGGAAAAATTTAGTTTAATTATCCATAAAATTAAATGCACGTAAATATCTATAAAATTCAAACCAGCAACTTTCTAATTATGAGATCTCAATCTTATCAATCGAGCAATACGTAATTAATGAGTATTGAAATATTGAAAGAGTTGATAGATAATACCGAATCTAAGGCGCAGCGTCATCAACCCTACAAAGAATTTTGAACATCTATTCAATCTGACCTTTCGTATCGTCCATAAGTTCATTCTTTTATTTTTGTTCATCAAGAATTGAAAGCTATGATTGAATGTTCAACCACCCCAAAAAGCAGCGTGCAGGGCTTATATATGGTCCATCATCTGCCCTTTAAATTAATAAAATTAATTAATTTTTTATTTTAAATTTATTATATTTTCTGATCCTTTTCGTGTATACATGCTTGCTCCGTATATAAAAATTACGTTATTTATTTTATTTTAGAGAAAATTGCGTAGACATAGCCTGCATATGCGTTAAGGTGAATCACAGTTATCTTTCTTAAGATTTGGTATAATTATAAATACTTATTGTTATTTGAAAAATTACAAGTACTCCGTCAAATGAAAAATACGTATGTCGCCGCCTCTAGACGGTGATGTGTAAATTAATTCTTTACTATTGCTAATTTTTTTTTAAAAAAAATATTTGAGAAAATGTTAAAATAATCGGAGGGTAAAGTAAATAATCCATAAGGCATATTTGTTAAAAAAATATTTTAGAAAATTATAAAAAATATACAAAATCATAATTTGTAATTCAAAATAGCATTTTGGTCAAATTATCATAAAAAATTAATGAAATCTAATGGAGGCTAACAAAATGAGCTTATTGTTAGATATACATTAAAATCATGGGGTGTGTATGTATATATATATATATATATATATATATATATATATATATATATATAATTTCCCAAATAATGATATTTTATTTAAATTATATCAAACCTCAGAAGATGTACTTGTAACTTATCCTATATGTTAAGATATTAATATTAAATACTTTTCATCTATAATAATTTAAACTTTTAGAGTGATCGTTTAGCATGATATCATGGTTAGGCCGGGCCAAATAAGAGGTCTTGTTATCGAATCTCATTCTACTCACTTATAAAAAAAAAAAGTGTTCCGCGTACAGTATTTGGACGTAAGGAGAGCGTATTAAGATATTAACATTTAATAATTATTCTCATCAACAATTAAACTTTTAGATATGTGAAACGGGCGTTTACTAATATATATTCAACGAAATAAAAAAATTTAAAAAAAATTAAATTAAAATTCACTTTTATCACCAGGATAGGTCGGCCATAAAGTATTTGTGGTCTAATTTAATTAACACAACTGTTCTAATGTAAAATATATTGGAAATGCAGACGTAATCTAGCAATCCTCTAGAAATCAATTAATTAATATATACAAAATATATAATAATTATGGTATAAATTAACTTAATTTATCTTATCCTATGAGCATAATTAATCACTAAATGAGAGGCGTTGACATCCAATCATAAATCCATGCACGCTTGGTTTTTTGTCCTCTCACTTGTGGGATAAGACATCATTATGATAGGACTTCTCTAAGTCAACTACCAAAAGAGACACGACTCATGTTAGAGAAATAAGAACCTTTTTTTTAACAAAAAAAAAAATTAAAATTTGATCTTATAAGTGAGAAATTTTCTATTAATGTATAAAAAAATTATATAAATTTTCCAATCACAATTGGCTGTTTGTAACGCCGCAATACCAAATCTTCAACTAGTTTATATATACCTTTAAATATTTGTATTAATATAATTATTTTTTTTAATTTTAAATGGTCCATATTATATTTATTCCACACTTTAACCCGTGTTCATCACTCTGATTTTAATTTATTATATATTAATCTTTATAATTCCACTAAAAAAAAACAGATGTATGTCGTATCGATCTAATTATACGAGCATGAGTATTACGTGTCATAGTGACTAGTTTATAAATAATTCAAGTTCATACGTCTCAAATACTTGTCTTACATAAATAAAGTTTTGCACAATTCATGAAAGGATTTCACGATTTTGACTTAACAAGAATAAGCAAAGAGACATTACAAAAAAATATAGGATTTATAATGATTCTTTTAAACGACTTTTGTAGCAAGATAGGAACAGATAACAGTTGATGACATCATTTATATGGCCTTAAGAACTACCCTTAAATATTTGTACTATATAATTATTATTTTAATTTCAAATGGCCCACATGATGTCTATCCCACACTTTCACCCGTCTTCATCACTGACTCTGTTTTAAGTTATATATTGATCTTTATCTTTAAAATATATGTCGTATCAATCTAATCATACAAACGCAAATATTACATGTCACAGTGACTAGTTTATAAATAATTCAAGTTCATTCGTTATAATACTTGTCTTACATAAATAAAATTGCCGTACAATTCATGAAAGGATTTCACGATTTTGACTTAACAAAAAAAGCAAAGAGAATACTATGTTATATACATGCCAGAGATGTATTAGTGTTAATAAATTAATATCGTGTACGTAGAGTTTATTAAATTAAAGAAAATATAACGTATGTACCTTGTGGTGTTAGAATGATTAAGTATATAATAATTTGTTCAATTTTCTTAATTTATGAATGCAATAATTTCATAATTTTACTAATCATTGTAAATTCTATTCATTGTCAACTAAAGAACACAATTATTATAGCAAGAAAATCTATTTTAACTAAAAAAATCAGTGGATTTGGAAAGATTGTTTAAAAGGCTAGGATATGATTTAGGGGCTAGGGATTCTTTTTACTATTATGAATATTGATTTGACTTTCTACTACATGCACACGAGGATCGTGTGGTAAATTTTCTTACAAGAAGAAAAAAATCACCAACTAACGGCTACATGAAGACCGTGTGTTGTGCCTTTAGTTTCTGAGGATGGAGTACAAGAAGGACATTCGGTATGATTTTTTACAAAAGGTGCAAATTTTAATTGGATCTGAGGTCAAAACTAAAATTTCATAAAGTGAGGGATCAAAGTTGAAATGACCAATTGTTATGCGACCAATATTGCATATTTGGCCATGACTGTTAAATCTAACTAGTTAAATATTGGTCCTACCATTAAATTATAATTTTTAGTTGCATAGTGTAGATGTCATGCTCCAAAGGTAAGACTCTTCTTTAAGCCCTATTGCCATAACACAGCCTAACAGATATAATAATAATATGCTCGTCAAAAATAATAACCTATTTGTTTTTTTTTAAATATAATAATCTAAGAGCTAGGATAACTATATATTCTAATCATCCGATCTTTCTCAACTATCTCAATCTTTTTACTGGGCTCGTTAAACATTAATTTATTGATTTTATTGCCTATATTTGGAGGAAGAAATTCAAAAAACGCAAGCAAAGGCTTAGTGACGCAAGAAGTGAGTTTAAGTGAAATAAACAATCAACATAAAATTCGATCAAAATAATTAAACACATCATATTGATTGAAAATAACATAAGTCAAGCCTGTGAAGACCATATCATGCAAGGACCAAATCATATAATCACACCTTATGTCTTCCAAAAAATTATTTACTACATTATCCTCCATGCATGGAGCAACCTCACAATTGCATTGGACTGGTCGTGCCTATGTATTCATTTGGTTAGAACGAAACACATGCCAAGGAAAAAGGATGATGGTTGGAAGATGCATCCGGGTATTTCATTCCAACATTCTTAGAAGTGATTCAAGAGATGGGTTGTTTACCTATGGAATGGACTATGAGAATATGTATACCACTCTTCCAACTTATTCTAAGAAATGCATTTAAAGAGGTTGAGACTAAGGATTTAGACACCAAGGAAATTCATATGAAGTTTAATGACCTAAAAATTGATGGAATCCAGGAGCTTGAAGCAGTGACATCCGAGATGGTCTGCCTGATCGAAATTGCCTCTGTGCCTATCTTGGTTGTTGATGCAGGGGGGCTTGTGAATTGTTAGAATACGAAAATTGCTAATTTAACTGGTCTTCCTATTGATGAAGTAGTTGGTATGCATCTTCTCAGTCTTGTAGAAGATTCTTTAGTTGATAAAGTGAGTACCATGTTGGAATTGGCACTTCAATATATATTTTCAAATGGCATGAGAACTACAACACTTACATGAAAGAGTATATGGATGCATAACTTGAGGTACGATAGAAAAGGAGTTTCACCTTTCTCTTCATATCCCCCCTCCCTATAGCCTTTGCAAATCTACGTGCTAACTCTTTTTCCTCATTACTTTTTTGATCAGGAAAATAAGAAAGAAATATACATTTTAAAATTAAACACATGGACCAAAGAATGAGGCTGGTCTAATCAACTTAGTCGTAAATGTTCGTGCAAGCAAAAATATCATGGAGAATGTCATGGGGGTATGTTTCATAGCTCAGGATATAATTGTCCAAAAAAGTATGATGGACAAGTTCACAAGAACTGGAGGAGAATACAGAGCCATCATACAAAACCCTAACCCATGGATCCCATCTATATTTGGCACAGATGAGTTTGGCTAGTGTTCTGAGTGGAACATAACTATTCAAAACACCAGCTATGATGAAACTATCAAGATGGAATCCAAAGGATGTCATCAGTAAAATGCTAATTGGTGAAGTCTTTAGTTCACATGCAGCTTCTTGCGGCCGACACATTCTACAATTGATAGTGATGTGTTATTTGCACACATGTTAATTCAAATAAGGTGTGATTTCACAAAGAAAAAAAGATGATGAACAAACGCACTAACAAAAGAGAGAGCAATAAGCAGCTCAAATTGATACGGGCAACCACAAAACCGTTCAAACAACACATATACGATAATCGGAATATTTTATAATATGACAAAATGATGAATCAAGGCCTAGACATATAGAATCCTAACCTATTGATCCGACCTATAGTTGTCAAAAATAAGTTCGGCTGGTGCTCCAAGCGGAGCACAACTATAACGAAACTATCAGGATGGAATTGAGAGGATGTCATCAGTAACATGCTTATTGGTGAAGTCTTTGGTAACCATGCAGCTTGTCGCCGTTTCGAGAGTGAAAAAGCTTTTGTGAACGTTGGGGTTGCACTCAACAATGCCATGAATGATCAAGATTCTAAAAAGATACCATTTGGTTTTTCTCGAGAAGCGGGAAGTATGTAGAATCCCTGCATTTTGTGAGCAAAAAGTTGGATGGAGAGGGTGTAGTAAAAGGAGTCTTCTGATTCTTGCAACTGGCAAGTCATCAGCTCCAACAAGCACTTCTCGTCCAAAGATTGTCAGAGCAAACTACTATGAAGAGATCACGAGTTTAGCTTATATGGCAAAGGAGATCAGGATTTTCTAGTTAGAATTATTTTCACTCAGAAGATGATGGAAAGAAATCATGCAGATGGTGACTAAAAAAGCTTGTTGCACACTAGTCTTAATTGTTAGCGTCATTAAACAAAATTCTTGACAACACTGATTTGATAATATAATGGAAGGGTAAGTGACATTGTTATGTTAAGCTACAACCTCATCATGTAAAGATATGGAAAATGATTTTCACGCATCCTAATTTCTCAATTTGCTTGTGCCTACAATCTGATTCATGAATGTATTGTCATTGTTTGAGTATAAGCTTAAGGAATAATGATCTACATTTACACCATTTTTTGTTGAATAAGATTGATAGCTTCACTACAATGTAACTGATCTATCTTCTGTTGAAGCACATACCCAAGTAAAATTGTGAAGGGCATATTTCATTTTTCTTTATAACATACATTTCCCTTGGTCAGTTTGCAAGTAATGTATTTTTCAATGAATTATATCTGGGACATCCTCTGAATATTCAGAGCTTTTGCAAATTCAAACATAATTTTCATTTGGATCTAATCTGGTACCTGTATCTGGAGATGGTGGAGTTTGAGCTGCATGATGTCTTGATTGCTTCTATCAGTCAGGTCATGATGAAAAGCGTAACAAAGGATGTTATGATAGTTGATGACTTCGCTTTGAATCTATCAACCGAAACATTTTATAGAGACAGCATCATGCTTCAACAAGTACTAGCTACTTTCTTGCTAGTGTCAGTTAATGCAACACTGAGTGGTGGCCAGCTTGGTCTCGCAGCGAAGACCGACAATATAGTGAGATCGTCGGTTATGCTCATAGATCATAAATGTCATGTTCTTCACAACTATTTTTTGTTAAATATATTCTAAGTACTTTTCTTTATGTAGTATACTTACAAAATTCTAAATTTGCTTGTCATAATTTGAATCATTTTGGTAATGAGATTTTGTTTAGGGAAAAATCTCATTTTTGGCCCCATATATTAGCTCTCTCCAATTTAATTCCCATTCATTACAAAAATCTCAATTTTAGGACAATATCTTTTAATTTGTCTTAATTTTAGTCCCACCATCAAATATTTGACAGAGTACGTTAAACAGGTCACATGCCTCTCACATGGTATCGTTGAATGCATATTTGGAGAAACATCATACATCTCTTCAACCCTAATATCTCCCCAATTCCTTTCCTCTGTGAAATTTCTCCTACCAAAAATCCATCCCAAGCTTTTTTTTTCTCTTAAAAATCTCTCATGAAAGAAACGAAGGAGAGATTATTACTAGAAGAATGAGTCTTCGTGACCCAAAGTTCAATGATTTCCCCCGACCCAACTACTATATTTTTTTCTATTTTGAAAAAATAGTAGAATTTATTTTGAATAATATGATTTCATGTTGGTTTACTTGTTTATGTTCGCTGGAAAAATAGTTTATGTTTGTTGAGATTTATGTTGATTTTTTTTATTGTATGCATTGTATATTTGTGGTCTCTCCCCTTTGTTTATTTTCGATTTGTGTTCTCTTTACGAAATTTTCAGGGTCACTATGTTTATTGCTTTTTTTCTTTTTTTATCTGATGTATGTTAACTAGTTGGGTAGCATTGTAGTTGTTTACTTTTTTTTTTTTGTATTTTGTTTTTTATACACAAATCTACTTAATCATGTTGTGACATTGAAAATTTACCATGGGAGCCAAATTTGTAATACACCACCTACATATGTTAGGGGATGTGTTAGTGTATATAACCATGTGCACTTGAATTATGTTAATATACCTTTTCTTGATATGTTGTGTTAATAAATAGGGTACAGGGGGTTAAAAAATACTATAGGTAAGATTCTTGTTTTTTCAATTTTGCAATGGTTAAGAAACTATTTATGTATGCCCATTGCCCTCTCTGGAGGGTTGGGGATGAGGAGTCTAGAATAAATGTATGGACTGTAAGGACGAGAAGGCTGTTGAAAGTGAGAGGAAGATACGATGGGTGATGATTTATTCAGTCATGTGGATAAAAAGGGAGTAAATAGGGGTATTACTGACTGCATTTGGTGTTGATCCAAACAATGCATGTTATCCAAGTGCTTTTACTTTAGTATCTGTAGAAAATAGAGATGTTCGGGAATGGTTTTTGAGGTTAATAAATATGATCTAGGGATAGAAAGGGAGTGCAATTTTATATTTATGTTAGATGAGTAAAAAAGTTTATTACCTGCATTTGAGTTTGTATTTCCATCAATAGAAAAATGATTTGGTGCTCGACATCTACATGGCATGAAAAGGGTAGGGTTCACTGGATTAGATTACAAGAAATCTTTATGGAAAGCTGCTAGAGCATCTTCTACAGCAAAATTTGATGTCATGATGAAACAAATTTGTAAGTTCGATATAAAACTTGGTAAATGGTTGAATGATAAACCTCCAAATCAATGGAGTAGGGTAGGGGGAAATTATTGAATTTTGTTACAAAGACTCATTTTTCTAGTAATATTCTCTCATTTGCTTCTTAGATAGGTTTTTGGCAGTAGAAAGTTCACAAAGAAAAGGATTTGGGGAGAAATTAGGGTTAAAGAGATGTATAATTTTTTTCCACAATACATTTCACTGATACCATGTGAGAGACATATGACCTCTTTAACGTCTTTCTTCACATATTTAATGGTAGGACCAAAATTGGAACAAATCGAAAGATATTATCCTAAAAATGAGATTTTTGTAATCAATGGGACCAAAATTGAACAGAGCCTAATATATGGGACCAAAAATAAAATTTTCCCTAACACTAAAAGCAACTTAGGTGACCGTCTCTAATTTGTCTTTTGTTGTTTCTTTCTTTAGTAGTACTGGTAAGCTTTATGTTTGGGTTTCCCACTACAGTGGCACAACTTTTTGTTCTTTTGGATCTTACCATCAGTTTCTTTAAATGACTCATGTTGATTGCCTTTCTGGAATTCTTTTCCTTTATTATGATAAAACATGTCTTTCGACGCAGCAGATTCAACTAAGTTTAGCTTTAACAGAAAGAGAAGAGAGAGAAATTTTCTTATCTTTCATACAGTTTACTTACTTTGTTGTCATGTGGTTGATCAGCTCCGGCAAAGTTAGGTCCCTTTTTTTGTGTTTCAAATGATTTTGGTATTCACTCCAAAGGGAAAATTTTCAAGTACATTCACTTGAAAAATTTCACCATATTTTCATACGTTCAACATGTATGTCAGTAAGTTCTCATATTCATATACTTGTTCCATTATTGACTTCTCATTGATCCTTTGCAATTGGAGCCACTTTCGAACCACGTACTTCTTTCTGCCAACATCATCGCCTCTATACCGTGTCTCCAATGTACTCCAAATTTCTTTTGCACACTTTTGATTGACGAACAAATCAAAGAGTTTTTCATATGATTAAGCAAATGACCTCACACTATTTTGTTCTCTCTATCATATTTCAGCTTGGATTCCTCTTCAAGCTTTCTAAATTTTTTAGTTGTGACTGAAGTTATGGCAATGGTGGAGGTTTGTGCAAGATTTTTAGGTTCTCGGATTTTTGAACAACACATAGTCTACATCTAGTTGTTCGGAGAAAATGATCAGTTTCTATGACCATTGTAATAGATCGCATCAAGTGGTTCCAATTTGGAGAAATCAGGCAGTGGTTTAGAAATATGAGCATCCATTTGAATGTACGATGAGGGTTTTCACTCTCAAATTGTAAAGAAAATAATATTATGCCGTGGATAGTCTTGGAAATAAAATTTCGTACTACAGAAGTGCAAATAGCAAATATCTTTCGTTTCCTGAGGTTAACACAACTATACCCTCTAACACGTGCACTTGTAATACAGAGCTTTGAACAACGAACTCAAAGTAGCACTAACAAGAAGAAGAAATCAGAAAAAGTGAGGGGGAGAATGAGCTCGATTTTATGTGTGTAAAATGAAGCAAGAACATAAGTTATTTATAAATGTAAAGAGGCTAGGTTATTAAGAGTTTCATGCAACTAGACTCTTTCTATTTAGCATGTTGCACAACAGATGTAAGTGGAGAATTTTTATCAACCTCTAAGACCTAGTCAGCTCTCGAAGGTTCAAAAAAAAAAGTATAGAATTTTTAATTTAATTTCTCCCAAAATAGTATATAATCGTGCGGTCCGGCCCGACAGGCGCTCACGTGTGGCTTTTCTTCCTAAAACCACCTACATACATTTCTCATTCCAAAGATAGCAAGGTGGTTGAATATGTATAAATTGAAAGTTGTTTATGAAAGTTATGTGGGACAAAGAAAAAGAGATCTATTTTAGTTAGTCATTTCCAACAATAATATGTCAAATAAACAACCAACCATACAATAAACAGTCAACTGTTAATGCATATTAAAATATTTACTAATTACTTAAACTCATATACATTATTCACATCCTAAGCGAATAACATTCATGGCCTAAATTTGGAGCACGTACACAAAATTCATAACCAAATAGTCTGCAAATGTTTACAATGCAAAAGTCTAATAATAAGTTTCAAACATAACATCCAATAACACAACTATGGCATCTTCAATGTCGTGGTATCTTCATTAAGCATATTTTGGACAGCTTGTCTCTCCAATTTGACCACCCCGATCTGGGTACAACAGTGCCAATAACATCAATATTTTCATTTTCATTGTCTGGCATCAACGTTAAGAAAGTGCTCAATAGGATCAACATTCATCTCTGACCGTATGAAGTTATGAATAAAACAACACGCCATATTAACTCGGTTTCGATATTGAAAGGTTCATGCATTTTGCTTCGTAAAATTCCCCAAAAAAATTCTTAAAGACCAAAAGTTCCTTCTGTAACGTTTCAGGGCTCTTAAATGAGTTATATTAAAGAACTCTTGGTACTTTTGTGGCGCTCAACAATCATCATTACAATTTGTCCAAAAGATATTTCACGCCTTTATATGGAGTTAACAATCTTCCGCATTTTTATATCCATTATTATAAAGGTAATGATTGCCTATGAGGTACAAATGAGGCAAAAAATGTTTAAGTCATAAGTTCAAATTATGTCAGAAAAGTTTAATAACTATTTGACTAGTGGGATCACGAAAAAATTATCTTTAAGCACTTTTAACCCTTGATTCCTAATGACAGCATCCCATAAAATCCTAGCATCAACAACTAATCCCTCTCATCCAGTTAGAACAAAGGTAAATTTCATGGTTCAACTACATACTCCTAGCGCGTTAATTGCCACATTACCTTTTTTTGTCCTACACCATACTTTCTCAATTTGATGCATCAATGTAAATTTATCACATCTAAATAAAAATTTCTATACACACTACCTATAGAAAACATTGACATGATGGATTACCTTAAAATATTTTCCATCTATAGATAATGCAGTCATCCATGACAAGATCAAGGACAAAAATTCAATAGAGCTTTAGAACCTCATTAAACACAATGTAAAAGTAGTGTTTAACTGTTTGTCTGAATCTTATGAAGTTATGTTTAACTTCTTCTTTTTTTGTGGTGTACTAATATTAAAATAAATACTGCTATATTTTCATCGATCCTGACACACCCAAAATGCACTTAACCCACCAACATGCTCTAACAAATAACAAAGACGCAAATCTACATTTAGTGTCATTCTCAAATTAATTATACACACATCATGAATAACATTTATAACTCGTTTCAGATGACTCATTTGATCAGGAATCTTAGTTGTCGTAATATATCTCACTAGTGTTTTTCTTCATCTACGCCTCCCTCTATTAACCTTCCTTAATTTCCATAACAAGGAAAAAAGAAAAAAAAAAAAAAACACTACACATTCTTGCATAATTTCTTTTAACATAAGGTATATCTTGACTTTTTTTCCTTAATAGTGTAATGCTAATAAAAAAATCTTCTATTATAATAAATTGGGTAAATTACATTTTGACATTTGAACTATGCTTACTTTTACACTTTGTCATCGAAACTTTTTTTAATATCAACTTACCATCTCAACTTTGCAAAATTTGCACTTTGCCATATATGAGCGTCTTTTTATTGATTCTTTTACTGAAAAGAATCACATGTGTGCAAATATGAAAAAATATCACATCACATAATCCTTAAATATCACATGCGCATTGTATGTGGTGATTTTTCGACAAAAAACTTTGTTAAAAAATAGTTATAAATGCAAAGTGCAAAATTTTGTATAGTTAAGATGATAAGTTGATACAAAAAAAAAATTAGATAAAAAAATGAAAAATAAGCATAATTCAAATTGCAAAATACAATTAACCGCAACAAATATTAGGTAAACCACAACTAAGAAATATTATATATTGTTCCTATACTTTGTAGATCACTATATATTCGTAAATAACATCTCACATTACATAAACATGAAACATAGATCATATTTCAAAGAATAATTTAGCATTTCATCAATAACACACAAAAATATATTGCATAAATTAAAGCCTAAATTCTCAATGACCTAAAATATTTTGAAAGTATTACGCATAACAAAATATATCAAATACCAATATGGGAAAGAATGTAATCTTTAACACCTTCAATGCTTCTAATTCGTATTATATGGACTAAAATAAAAATGAAATAAATAAACCCAAATGCTTTGCTGATAATAGACAATACCCTTCAAGATAATTACCAAAAAAAAAAGTACTAATTGTTAGGAAAAACTTTTTTTTTTTAATTTTAAAAGCATTCCTCGTAGATCTCGCTCACTCATCATAATTCTCTCATCTCAATCAAACGGAAAAAATAATCATCCCCAGATTGTCACACGATTATAAATTATAAAGAGATGCAATTCTTGACATCGTTATTGGCCATAACCTATTTTTCTTGTAATCCGAATATCTATCTATACTATTACAAATGAAAATTCATTGATCTTATCAACTTTTGGTTGTTTCATTTTACCCATTCATTCATTTTATTCTTTCAAAAAATTATTTTTTTAATTATTTAATAATTCTAATTTTATTTCTCACAACATACTCCATTTTTTCTCTCCATAATCTCCATATTTTTTGCGCTCACATACTTTCATAATTTTAATAAATTCTATTATAATTAAAAGAATTTCTGTCACGTTCTCCATATTATTTTTTTTTTACAAACTTTCATATTTTTAATAAACCCATAATTATAAATATATCTATACTATTATAAAAGGAAACACATTTGACGTACCAACTTTAAAATGCTCAATTTTATCCCTCGTCTCATTTCTTCTCTTTAAAAAAATTTGGTCAATTTAGTAATTTTAATTTTTTTAATAATTTCATAATTATTTATTTTTCTTAACTACCCACTACTCCACATTCCTCTCACACCTTAATTCTTCACATTTATTATAATTTATAATATAATTTGTTCTTTTTATAATTTTTTATCCTCTCTTACATAATTTTTTATGCTCGCGGGAACTGCGTGCAACAAAAACTAGTATATATAAACTAATTACATTATATTTTTTATATATTTACGAAACCACGTGCAATAATAACTAATTATTTCAAAATATGATAAGTTTCTTTGGATTTTTCAAGTCTACCATGAAAATTTGGTGAATGTGTGTGTGTTCTCATTCCAATGAGTATCAAATATATACATTAGCTAATGTCCAAGAGTTGAAGCAATGAATCTTGTCTGTCCCATAATTCTACTAGAAAAAATAAAGTAAATAATATGTACTTTCCTTTTTAAGAAAGATATGCTTTGCACTATGCACGCAAAGTATACATATAATAGATCTTCCTACAATACAATGCATCTCTTCTAATAAAGATGTTTATAAAAAAAATTACAAGCAACTCTCGTGTAATATTGTAAATGAGCAAATTACCTCCCTATAAAAAAAATAGCATTTTATTTATATTTAATTTTTTAAAAAAAATAATCCACTCTCTATTTTTTTAAAATGAAGCAATTTATCTCCTAGCAGGGCGGTAGGTAAATTACTTCATCTATACTAGTATGAAAAAGAAAGGGGCTCTATACTCACAAACAACAGTTAGTGACATCGCTGCACCAATTTTTTGTAAAGTAAAAAATGCCCGTCACTAATAAGATAACTAACTAATTCAATTTTCCAAATTATTCATTAACTAATAAATTAGCTTTCTTTTTTTTCTTTTTAATATCATGTATTGATTTGTTTATTTTTCTCTGATTTATAATATATATTAAAATATGAAAAATTATTTATTGTATGCACGCAGGAACAGCATGCTACAACGGCTAGTTTTGAAAAAGTAGAGGGAAGTAAATTGCTATTTTATTTTCATAGGAGGGTGATTTGCTCATTTACAAGATCACAGGAAGGTAAATTGCTATTCACCCTAAAAAAAAACAAAATATATCATTCAATAATTATCATTTTATATCAATTCTCCTTTATTCATTTTGTAAGAAAATATATATTATATATAAGTATAAACAGAGACATATACGACACTTTTTCTATAAGTATGAACTATCATTAATTGAAATAACTTGATTACAATAATTCCGGTCAGATATCAATACCTAACAAAGATAACTACAACAAATCATACCCTAATCAACAATATCAAACAAATAAAATCTAAAAAACACCTACTATGCAGTAAAAAAATATTCGACGCATACAACGGAGTTCTGAATCCATGATTTTTGAAATTATAAGACCTCAACTTCACCAACTGAATTAGGTCTCGTAGACAAGACATGTACAGTGTTGTGTGCACTCAAACTTTATAGATGACGCAATGTAAACATCCTATATACGGAATGTGTTGTATTTTAAGTTGGGGGGAAAGAATCGATCAGTTGACGAAATTTATAAGATATTTAATTTTCAAGTTAATTGCTTTAATGAAAATAATTGTAGTGCTGCCTTGCCGTCCTCATGAAACATTGACGTGCTTATGCCGTCGCGGGGTAACGTTGCGTAAATGTTTGTTCTATTCATTGATTACAATTAAATTTATTTTTATTTTATAAAATATTGTTGTTATTATACTATCTCCATACAAATTCACCACTCTTAAATTAAATTTTAGGGATAATTACACTGACCTCCCCTCTTACTATGGGAATATACAAATCTCCCCTTTTACTATGAAAATTACATAAACCTACCTTATTGGTTTATTACCATTACAAATTGGCCCATCAAATAGCAAACTAACGGTCAATACTGATTTCAATCCAAATATATATGTAGCATTTCTATATTTATAATCAAGCCTAGTAAAAGACTCGTCGCCTTCCTTCTCCATAAAACTTTCCTTTCATACCATAAGAACCATTCACCCTTCCACAAGAGCCACGGTGAGAAATTCATCGGTGATCGTGACTGATTTTCAAACTTTGAAATCTCACAAATAAATTCACCCTCAAGGGTATTTTTTTCAATAAAATTTATAAAAAAATCCCACACAAGGGCAAAAATAGGGAGATTAAATAAATATTTGAATTGAAATAAGAATTGACCGTTAGTTTGACTAGTGGAGGGGCCAATTTGTAATGGTAATAAACCAACAAAATAGGTTTATGTAATTTTCATATTAAGAGGGGGAATTTATATATTCGCATACTAACAGTGGGGGTCAGCATAATTATCCCTAAATTTTAGGGTAAATTATATTTTGTTATCTGAATAATACCTCTTTTATTTTTTTTATTTTTTTTTATTAATCTATCATCTTAACTTTGTGAAATTTTGCGCTTTACTTTATATAATCTTGTTCTTGCCGATTATTCTGTTGGAAAAATTTCATATCACATTTCCTTTAAGTATTTCCATTAAAAATATCAACATCATTTACACAAACCATCCCCCCTTCTTTTTTTTGAAAAATTAAACATACACACCCCCGAAAACGTCAACATCATTATGCAAGCTACTCCTATTTTATGGCCGCCAGAGGTAATTTTTATAATTACACAAAATATATAAATGATTGTATAAATAAATTATAGATTAAAAGTGTAACGTAATAATCCTAATATTAATAAATTATAAAGACGATATTTGACTTCATAGAATAGCGAAAATAAATTATGGGACCTTTAAAATGAAAAATAAGAAGAAAAAAGAGCCTAAATTTATGCTAATTGAATATTTTTTTTTAATCATAATAACTATTGAAATAAAATATCATTTATATTTAGTCAAACTAAGAAGAAAGCTTTTCTCTAGCATGCCCTTTTTTCACCAATTCGGTGCTCAGTTTCTACTAATTTCGTGTAATTACAATAAAGTATCATACATCAATTATATATTCTAAAGTACCCAAAAAATAATGTAAAATTATAATTTTACCCCAATATATGTATAATTTGGTGTGGATCTTGAATCTGCAGTCGTGAAATTTGGATGTAATGTGGAGAAATTAAATTTCTCATCTTGAAATAAATCAAACCTATAACAGATGTGAAAAACGCTAACAAGGTTTAATTTAGTTGGCGAAGTTGAAATCCCATGACTTTAGAGGTCATGGGGTCGGACCTCATCATATGCGTGGAGTGTTGTTTCTATTGCATAATAGGTGTTGGTTAGATTTAATTTAGTGATAATTATACTTTCCTCCCTTGAGATTGGGTGTAATTATACGTAGACCCCTTGTGGTTTGGAAAATTACACCTAACACCCTGAGGTTTGATATTTACCTTCGGGATAAATTCACTTTTCGTACCCTAACTATACCCTAATTTCAGTTTTAGTACCCAATGTTTCCAAGCCATCAAAATTGGTACCCAAAGTTAACGATTTTCATCCAAATGAATACCTCCCGTTAAATTGACCGTTAAATTTAACGGTCAAGCCATTTTTGGAGGAAAAAATAGGTTGTAGTTTGTCTAATTAAGGGCATTTTTTGCTACTATTTCATTCACCATACAAATTAGAGTTGAAAGAGTCAAATTGTGGAAAATTTTGCAAAGAAGGATGATATAAACAGAAACAGAAAATAAATTGATGAACGATAAACAATTACACTTGTCAACAACAACACTTCAACACTTCAACGCTGAAGAGATGCCTATTGGGACAACTCAACTCCCCAACACTCAAGAGAGCAACCATAATAAAGTGTTGAAGTGTTGTTGTTGACAAGTGTAATTGTTCATCGTTCATCAATTTATTTTCAGTTTCTATTTCTATTCATCCTTCTTTGCAAAATTTTCCTCAATTTGACTCTTTCAAATCTAATTTGTGTGGTGAATGAAATAGTAGCAAAAAATGCCCTTAATTAGACAAACTACCGCCTATTTTTTCCTCCAAAAATGGCTTGACCGTTAAATTTAACGGTTAATTTAACGGGAGGTATTCATTTGGATGAAAATCGTTAACTTTGGGTATCAATTTTGATGACTTGGAAACATTGGGTACTAAAACTGAAATTAGGGTATAGTTAGGGTACGAAAAGTGAAATTATCCCTTTACCTTCAATTAATTTATTACTGACCTATTACAGGTCAAAAAAAAATTTCCCAACTAAACTACCCTTATAACAGTGAGAATATACATTCTCATATGCATTAAGGCGTGAAGACGTATGAGGGTAATTTGGTTACAAAAGAATTTATTTGACCTGAAACAAATCAATAATAAGTCAATTGAGTAATAGTATATATATATTCCCATTTTTCTGTTAATATCAGCAAATTCGGTGGATTTTGATTAGCGGACATATTTATTTGTTATATGGAAACAAACCTCAAGGGTGCTAGATGTAATTTTTCAAATCACAGGGGGCTTATGTGTAATTACACTGAATCTCAGGGAAGGAAGTGTAATTACCCCTTTAGTTTATTTGATATTATTTATTATTGTATGATTGTTGTAATAGTCTTTATTAGATACTGATATTCGACAGAAATAATTGTAATCGATTTATTTTGAAAAAAAAATAAATAGGGAAATTTTAAATTTTAATTATTTGGAATTCAATTTGGTGGATGGATTAATATCAAAATTATATGATATTATAACATCTGGTGACAAATTTATGGTCACCCAAAAAGCAAGAAGACTAATACGTGGTTTGCATTAATGCCAGTGAGTCACCGTAAAAGTGACGTCGTTTTCAACTGTTGAATATTTCTAACAAATATTCCCTGCTGATAAATTTATTTACGATGAACTCTCAAACTCAATAAAACGGGACAGATAATCATATGTTTGGTGGGACTCAACGCTAGAAAAAATAAGATTTTTTGCTACGATTTAATTATTATTATCGCCGAAAGAATAAAATTGTGGCAAATACAAATTAACAAAGTATGTCCAAAATATTAGCCATGGCCAACCTTGGCGAATATTGATTAAATGTGGTAAAAATTTAAATTTTTGGTTTGATTTTGTTTAATCGCAGTTAAAAGTAGTTATTCACCACAGTTTTTAAGCCGTACGTGGTCATTTATAGTGTAGCGAAAACTTCATTTTTTTGCAGTGCAAATCCATAATTTATGTTCTTTTCACAGATCAACAACCTTAATTAACTATCAGGCTAAGACATCATTAATCAAATTTATCTCTTAAATTAACTTTTAAATAAGTTTAACCACACATATAATCTATACTATTATAAAGAAAAGGGTAGTTACAGATTCAAAGTGGTAGTTCTCATACCACTACACCAAAATTTTAAACACCAAGAATACCCTTATACATAAAACTTAATTAACTTCTCAACTCATATTGGATTAACTACTCAACCACTTTTTTAAAAAAATTAATTTCATGCAATTATTGCATTCACAAATTAAATTTACTCACTTTTATTTAACTTTATTGTTAACTAAAATAAAGATAACATATTAGTATTTATCGATATAATGTATGTGGTACAAAGTTTTACTTTTTAATTTAAATCAAGTAAAATATGTATTGATAATTAATGCATTATAAAAAATTTGTCAACAGTTTTTGTATGTAAAGTTGTAAAACAATAACAAAATTTAACATATATATATTATATATATATATATAAATAAATAAATTATGAGTTTTCAATAAAATAAAAATATTAATAAATTCATACTCGCAGGTACTGCGTGCCACAAAATCTAGTCTAATATAACTCAAGGTTAATCTGCAACACAAAGCACATTACACGTTAATAATATCAAGTAATTCATGATAAAACCATCTGAAGATTAAATCAAATTCAATCCAAAGGATTTAAATTGCAGAGGCGGAAAATAATGTTTGCAAATAGTAAGTGTCGTTATCTATAATTTTATTGGATAGTGATGATATTATTAATCTATCATAATTTTTAAGGCGTGATCATTACAGTGTTTGGAATATTTTTTTTTCTTTTAAAGTGTTTCTTTTGGTGCATAATGGAATTCTTTATTTTTCATTGGGTGCACTAGAAAAAAAAATTACTATTGAAAATGATTTTATTGGCTATAGATTGAAGAAGTGATAAACAATTATTATTGACTACGATTGAATAAAATTGATGCAAAAATAAATATTCTTTTTCATGATTTTTAGCTAACAAATGCATTAGCCATACTCATAAAAACTACGCCAATAATTATTGCGTGGTTGTGTCAATTACTTTTTTTTTTATTAATCATAGTTATAAAAAAATTCGTGTATGGGGTATTTTGTTGGTGCAACAATTACCCCTAACAGTTTTTAAAACTAAAAAATGCCCTTGTTGACCTGGTCAAATGTTAATATGATCTTTTAAGGACAAAAATATCCATAGGGGTGTCTCTATAATTATCAAAAGGTAGAGAAAGTGTTAAAGTAATATATATGGGATGAATAATATGACCCATAGATTTTTTTTTTATAATTATTTTATCAAAATTAATAAATAATAATGTAAAATAATTTATGCAGTCTACATAAATCATAGTAGAATTAGTAAAATAAATATTTATTTATTTAAAAAATATTTGAAATTATTAGATTATTTTTTTTTAAAATTATTTTTTCTTCCCAATTATACCGATATGTCCACCCTCAACTCCTTCTTTTGTCCTTGCTCCCATCGCCCCATTGTGGCCTACAGTCTTGCCCTACTGGCGCCCGGCCTTCACTCTTCTCCGCTGCATTGTCCGCCATCAAAATATTCATGTATAAATATATAAATATATACATACAAATATATCCAATTACATATATATATTATATATTTATATTGTAAATATATAAATATGCCTATAATTTATTACTTTTAATAAAATTTAGTTATAAATAGAAATAAGAGATGAATCATTTAACTTTAAGAATTTAAAATAATCAAGAGTGATAATTCTTTAATTAATTTTATATTCTAGTAACTAATTTTTATTTAAATTATTAAGAGATATAATTTTATATACATATTCAATAAAAAAATTAATAAAATAACTTAAACTTAAATTAGTTTAAATAATAATAAAAAATATACCTAGTCATATTATTCATTCTCATAAATATTACTTTGACACCTCCCCCTACCTTTTGATGATTATAAAAACACCCCTAAGGGCATTTCTGTTATTTATTCAATTCAAGTTTGACTGGGTCAAAGGAGTATTTTTGGATTTTAAAGACTTTTAGTGGTGGTTTTTATAATTTTTGAAAAGATAGGGATGGTTTATATAAAAAAAATATTAAGTGAGGGAGTGTAAATGTAATTATCCCTAAAATTTATGTATGTACATAGTGCTCACTCTCTCTCAAAAAAAGAAAAAATTAAATAAAGCAATTAAATAAATTATAATGTCATTATAATTTAATAATTAACAATTAATAATATCTATACTATTATAAAAGAAAATCACTTGTCGTACAAATTTACTCTTTATTTCATTTATTTTCTTTACAGGAAAAATTGATCAAATTAATAAATTTAATATTTTTTGATAATCTCACAATTATATATTTTTTCTCTCTTAACTACCCACTACTCCACATTTCTCTCTCACCTTATTTCTCCATATTTATTATAATTTATAATTTTCTTTTTATACAATTTTTTTCTTTTCATCTCACCCCACATTTTTTTATATACTCGCGAGAATCGCGTTCAACCACAACTAATTTAACAAATGTTATGGTTGTCCAAAAGTTGGAGACACATCAACCATGCAAATGCAAACTTAATTCTAACAAGACTAAAGTTACAACCACAAAACCTTAGGTCTCAGCTTTTGTGGTCTTGAGAATGGTCGCATGCACGTGAAGAGAAACACATGTAATTCCAAACTTATGTAAGTTGTGAATGTACCTTTCATATTGACTGGAAAATCGTAATTTTAGTCGTGTAACTACGAATGAATGATAATTATAGTTTTATATGGATTTATTTTATAATTTTGCCAAATATATTGAGAACAAAATGATCAGATTTATGAAAATTATTGTATAAGTGCATCCAATTAAATTAGTCATTTTAGCAAATTCTGACTATTTTTGTTCTCAGTTTGAGAAATTTTTAAAATTGTAAGATAAAATTACCAGTGTTACCACTCCCTCATAATAATCGGACTAACATTATAAATTTTTTGTATTTACTAATTATTTAATTACATATTTCAATGAATTTCTTTATTAACTTCAATCAATAAAGTTGAAATTTTAATATTTAAAACATTAATCCTACATCTAACATCTTTGTAGGTAATTAGCAAAGCTAATATGATATTAGTATATGCACGTTACTTTTTGCAAATTGTTGGTTAATTATAATATTGTTCTATATATTACAATATATTTTGTGTAAATTAACGTTTTCCTCAACTAATAAAGATAGGGTAAATTACAACTGTCTTCTCTGATATTTGGCATAATTACAGATACTCCTTCATTGTTTATAAAATTATAAATACCCCCCTCAAATGAAAATAATTATGAAGCCCCTAAACGGTGAAGTGGGCATTACTATAATAATCTTATTGAATTTTTTTAAAAAAATAAAAAGTATTTTAAAAAAATATGAAAAGTTAGGAGGATAGATAAAATAAATAATTTAGAGAGAATATTAGTTCATAAAAATATTTTAGAAATTATAATATATATAATTATAATTTATAATTCAAGAGGACATTTATTCAATCAGTTCACCACAACATTTAAATTGAAACCTAATAGAATGGGGCTCGTTGTTAGACAGACTTTAATATCAGGGGTATTTTTAATTTTTTAAATAACGAGCAATTATTTATAATTATGTCAAAACATAAGAAGAGATAATAGTAATTTACCCTAAAGAATAAATTACTTTGAATTTGGCAATCTAATTCTTGGAACCCTCTAGTTTAAGTAACCAAAGATTTCCTACCGTATTTGTAAATGAACTTCGTTTAGGTGAATCAATGATAATTATATTATGACTTAATTTATATTGACTAATATACTAATTATTGAAAATTAATACTTATAATTAATCAATAATTACTAACAAGGAAAGAAAATGTAAGTAATCCCTATGATATTATAAATGAGCAAATTATCTTTTTATGCAAAAAAAATAGCAATTTATCTCTCTGTGTTTTTCAAATGAAGTAATTACCTTCTTGTCAAAAGAGATAAATTACATCATTATAAAAAAAATCGGGAAGATAAGTTGTTATTTTTCTTCATAAAAGAGTAATTTGTCTATTTACAATATCACACTATGATAAATTACATTATGTTACAATGTAAACAGAAAAGTAAGTAGGGGATGTTCGCAATATCTTCTCTTTTTGCAGTAAAAATAAATGAAACAAAAAATTATAAGTTAAGCAGCAGCAAAAGTTGGCGGAGTTTGAATATAGAAAACAAAAAATAGGGAGAAAAATAAAAGTTAAACTTGGAATTTTTGTAAAAAACAACTTCATGTTTATAATTTTACCGACAACCTGCAGAAACAATTACTTAAACTTTTGACTTAAAAATCGGCTTAATTTGAATCATTCAAAATTAAAAATTATAAATCAAAAATACATTTTTTAATTCATTTTTAAAAATAAATTGATAAGTAGTTATTTTAAACAAAAATAGAACAATTTACATTGAAAGTTGGGATTTGAATCCAAGATGTTATAGCAATCATGGAGTAGCTCATCTTGTTCATATTAATTAGGAATATTATGAATATAAACTCCGTTACCAGTCATTTTCATTATGACAATTATGAAGAAATTAGCCACACGGAGAGGACTTCTTCTTGATCATACTTTTCCCAAGAACAAGAAAGTTGTTCATTACCATTCTCTTTTTTTTTTTTCTTTTTTTTTTTTTTTTTTGGGTTTTGAAAAAATGAGAAAACATGGGTGGCACCATACACACCTGTCAAGAATTATTGCGTCTAGTCATGTCTAGGGGTGCAAGATGAGCCGGGCCGGCTCGCGAGCCGGCTCGTAATAAAGCTCGGCTCGAGCTCGAGCTCGAGCCTTTTAGGGCGAGCTCGTGAGCTCGCGAGCCGGCTCGCGAGCTCACCCCCTTTTTTATTTATTTTTTATTATATATATATATATATTATTAAAGTGCATATTTAATATTGTATCAAGTTTATATTCAAAATTCATCATATATTAGAATTATTAGTCAATATATCTCTATTTAGATTTTATATGATAATAAAATATGGTATTTTTATTTATATTATTTATAAATAAGGTTAAGCAATAATTTAGTAAGTTTTGATACTTTTTTATAAATAAATATTTAAAATTCATTATCAATTAGAATTATTAGTTAATATCTCATATTTTAGTTTTAGATGATATTAAAATATATTATTGTAGTTTATATTATCTAAAAACAAACTTATTAGAAAATTTAGTACGTTTTGATAATTTTTTTGTAAATAAATATTAATATAATGTATATAAATTTTATCATTGTCAATCTCTTATAACAAAATTCAGTTATTCACTATATATTAGAATTATTAGTCCATATCTCATATTTTAGTTTTAGATGGTATTCAAATATGGTATTATAGTTTATATTATCTGAAAGAAGCTTAATCAACAATTTAGTACATTTTAATAATTTTCTGTAAATAAATATTTAATATAATGTATATGAATTTTATTGTTATAATTTTAATTTCCACTACAACAAAATATATTTCTTTTAAAAATTCATCATATATTAGATAATTAGAATTTATAGTCAGTGTATCATATTTTAGTTTTAGATGATACTAAAATATGATATTTGTTTTATATTATTTAAAACAAGCTTAGTCAATAATTTAATACGTTTAGATAAATATTTAATATAATGCATATATTTTATTGTTGCAATTTCATTTCATTACAACAAAATGTACTTATTCACTATATATTAAAGCTATTAGTCCATATCTCATATTTTAGTTTTAGATGATATTAAAATATGGTATTATAGTTTATATTATCCAAAAAGAATCTTAATCAACAATTTAGTACACTTTCATAATTTTTTGTAAATTAATATTTAATATAATGCATATAAAAATTATCGTATTTCTTTTTAGTCTTTTTATGAATATTCTCTTCATGCTTCATATTTAAAATTTTTAATAATATGTTCCATATGGTACAATAGTCTATATTTTTTTAAATTCGAATATTTAAAAAAAAAAAAATTAATTGAGCTCGAGTCGAGCTCGACTCGTATCAATTGAGCTCGAGCTCGCTGTCTACTGCTCGAGCTCGAGCTCGAGCTCGAGCCCTCTTTGTTGGGCTCGTCGAGCTCGAGCTCGAGCTCGAGCTCAATTAAGGGAGCTCGAGCTCGAGCTCAAATTTTGAGCCGAGCTCGGCTCGAGCTCGGCTCGTTTGCACCCTAGTCATGTCAGCTAAAATCCCAATAACTGATCTATTGTCCTCAAAAAACATTGTCTGACCACTTGAAAATTAACACATGAATAAAAGACGTATGTTAATAAGGATTCGTTATCGTCCCATCTTCTTTTTCGGGAAAATTGCAAGAAATCCTTCTTTGATACTGCAAAGATGGACAAATTACTCCCCACTAAATGTACCAAACAATTCCATTATGTTAGTGGTTAATAATTAAAAAAAAAATTGTTAGTAATTTCGGAAAAATGACAAAATGTGTCTAGGTATAGCAGTTAAAAATTTGGGTAAACATCATTTTATTCCTCAATTATGTTATTTATTCAAATTCAGTCCTTTATATTTTTATTTTATCAGACTTGGTCCTTTAAATTTATAAATTTTATTATTTTTTGTCCATAACGGATTTTTTTGGGGGGGGGGACCCACTATGTTTTCTACCAAAGGGACTCAAACCCAAAACCTTATGCGAACAATTTATGCCTTAACCAATCCATCAAATATACTACTTATTCATTTTTTTAAATAAAATATTAGTTACTAAAAATATTATTTCCAGCATTTCTCCATCTGAGTCGGAATAAATATGTTTTCGAACACTTTCCACTACCAAAAGGGATCCAAACTAAGACATCGAATGAAGAATTCAGTACTTTTAGCATGCCACCAAATATACCATTTGATTATTTAACTAAATACAGTATTACTTATACATAAAAAAATCATGTTAACAACATCTCAAAATCATGCTAAAAATCTCAAAATCAACAAATATTGATCATTGTCATTCTACATATCCTGATAACAAATATATATATATATATATATATATATATATATAACCAATAAAAATAACACAAGTGCCAAATAATGTCATAAATCACAACGCATAAAAGTACATAAAAAAATGACATAAAAGCCATAAACAAATACATAAATGTGATGTTTTCAAATGTACAATAACAATCTCGAAAATATTTTGAATATTTGAGGATTGATAAGGTAATTCTTAATTATTAATGTTAAGTAATATTGTATTTTTTTAAAGTAAACAAGTTGTATACTTGGTTGGAGTGGTAAACGTATTGAAATCTTTTGAAAAGGTCTTGGTTTAGCATAATTTTTAGGATGAATTACACTTAAATTCCATCTAAAAATGCAAAATTATACCTTTTTTCCAAAAAAAATTTAAAATTACTCTTACATCCCTCCAAAAACTCCTTGTTTACATCTAACCCTCTTTTGTTAGAATTTAGATGAAAAATACTAATATTAACAAATTTTTAATTTTACCCATTATTAAATATTTTCATGGAATAATTTTGTACTTATGAAGAAAAAAATGTAATGATGTTTATAAATACAAAAATATACATAAAAATATTAAATCAGGGACAAAATTAATAAATGAAGTATTTTTCTTTGTTTACATCAGCACTTTTTATCCAAATTCTAACGAAAGGAGGTCAGGTGCAAATCAATTTTTTTAAGGGGTTGTAAGTGTAATTTCATTTTTAAAAAAAAATATAATTTAATATTTTTAATGGATGTCTAAGTATAATTAATTCTAATTGTTAAATCTTAATCATTCATAATTTAGAATTATTGTTTTCTTGTTTTGGTAGTGATAACAAAAGATGAACATTTGATAGTGATATACAAACGACAAAAACTTCAAATTCATGTGAAGAATTATATATTATTTTGCAGATACAAAACTGTGTATAGGTATCGTATTGATAGACATTCTGGTAAAAAGTAAGTCGCCAGCTTTTCTTTGTTCCCTCCTTTTTCAGTATTATTATAATTATATCCCCTTTTGACCCCACATCAAAAATATCATTTTGAGATTTGGGAAAGTAAAAGTTAGAAGCCAGTTGGAAATTACACACAACTTCCCCAACCTATTTATTTATTTTAAATAAATTGATTATAATTATATTAAATAATTATAAATATTAATTTATTAAAAAATCAATAAATATTATTAAAATAAAGTAGGGTTAATTACACTTGAACCCCTCTGAAAATATCAAATTATACTTTTTTTTAAAAGAAATGTTGAAATTACATTTGCATCCCCTTCGAAAAATCTCAATTTACACTTGACCCTATACCGTTAGGGTTCGGATGAAAATACTGATGTGATACATATATATATATATATGGAGTGAGGTTAATATTATTATATTTTTTCATTCATAAGTACAAAATTATTGCGCAAAAATATTAAATAAGGAGTAAAATTTAAAATTTATGCAATTATTTTTGCTACCAAATCCTAATAAAATATGGTCATGTGTAAACAGTAAATTTTTGAAGCGGTGTAAGTGTAATGTCAAAACTTTTTTGAAGAAAAATATAATTTCACATTACAAAAATAAATCTTACTTTAGCTTTTTCTTAAAGAAAATATAAATTCATAACATTAGGATATAGGTAATCTTTTTATGTTATTTTGAATACCTTTTGGTACTTTTTTCCTTTTCTTTTCCCCTCAATATTTTCTTGATATTTGCTTTCTTTTCAATATTATATTTTTTACCTAACAATATTTTATAAATCCAATATTTTTATTAAAGTTTTTTTTATATATACTTTTCATATTTTATTAGTTAATGAGAATTTTGAACAAAAGATTAGATAAATATTTCATATTAAATAATTTTAAAAAGTTATGTATCTATTTACCTATCTATACTTATTTATGAAGTGTAAGAACCTTAAAATAACTAATTTTGATTGGTAATTTGTGTCTTAACAAATATCATATTAAAATTGATTTATTGATTCACATTTAAAACTGAACTTATTTTAGTAGTCTTGATTAGTTATTTAAATTATTTTTTTTATTTTTATTAACTAAATAAAAAAATTATATATAGAAATCGAGTGTGCTATCTATATCGTGTTGGTGGGACTGTAAATGATTGGAGTAGAGCCAAATGCATCGTTGGCCAAGTTTTTTTTTATTATTATTATTATTATCGAGCTTATGAATTAGTTGCATTTGAATTTGATTTAATTATTAATCTAATTGAGTTCAAATGAACTATAACTCAATCAAATATGAGGAAAAAATTGAATAATTTGATATTTTAAATATATATTAGAGACAATTACACTCTCCATATATGTAGGCCTAATGTGGTGTAAAAAATTACATCTAATACCCTCGAGCTTTGCTTTAATTTAACAAATAAGTCCATATGTTAGTCAAAATTCATCAAATTTGCTGATATTAACAAAAAAATTGAATAAAAATCCACATTTATCTCCGATTGACTTATTACTGATTTATTATAGGTCAAATAAATATTTTATGATCAAGTTACCCTTATACATTTTCACATGTTAATGCATGTGAGTAGGTATATTTTCACCGTTATAAGGCTAATCTAGTTAGAAAAAAATTATTTGTCCTGCAATAAATCTGTATTAAGTCAATCAAGAGTAATTATAAATTCTCATTAAGTTGTTTTGTTAGTATTAACAAATTCAGTGAATTTTGACTAATGGAGAGACTTACTTGTTAGACGAAAGCAAATCTCATGGGTACTATATGTAATTTTTCAAATCACTAGAATTCTACGTGTAATTATACTAAATTTTAGAGGTGGAAAGTGTAATTATATATTCACACACTAATCGAATCAAACTTGAAGGTTTATCGAACAAAAAGTCTTATTCAAATTTGATTTGATAAGTTTAACACATCAAGTTTAAATGAGTCTTCATAAATTAATTTCAATTAAATATCAAATAATTAATTTCTTTTTCCAAGCATAGGTAACCACAGTATGCCATAAAATAAAATAATGGGAGAGTGCATTGACGCGCCTCATCAACCACGTCAGGTGGGGAAAGGGTATGGGCAGGGCTGATGGGCCTCTGCGTGGCAGAGCAATTATGTGTTTATCCGGAAGAAGTAATCACAATAGCAACAACAACAACAACATCGACGACGTCACTCTTACGCATATACATACACTTCTTGTTGTATCTATCGCTCTGTCTTTACATACAACTTTCCCTGTTTATA
This sequence comes from Sesamum angolense, assembly GCA_034509725.1. NCBI lineage: Eukaryota > Viridiplantae > Streptophyta > Magnoliopsida > Lamiales > Pedaliaceae > Sesamum > Sesamum angolense. The sequence goes on from JACGWL010000015.1 coordinate 557,774, forward strand.
TATTGGGGTGAGGCAAACGGGCTTTTTCATCTCAGCCATACCCACGCTATCCTCAGCTTCTTCATCTCTACGTACACTCTCTCCAACCAATCTTCATAGATTATCTTTTCCACGCATTGGAACTCTGCTTTTTATCTCCTCTTTTCCTGAAAATCTGCGTAGTTTTCTTTCTCCTTTTTGTTCTATATATTACGGGGAGAGTCATTGGAATCGAGAGCGTTGAACGTGTTGAGAAGGGCCGTTTCATATCTTGGTATGCTTCGTCTTCTGCTCTCATCGTTCCTCAGTGGTTTTGTTTGTGTTTCTTTGTTTCCGTGTTATGTGTTTGTGTTGAGTATTAGTTTTCCTGCATGTGGATTTGAGAGGAAGTCTGCTTTTCTTTTAAGTGTGATGAGATTTTTTGGATCTTTTCTCTGAAGGGTTTTGAATTTCTTGAATTGAATTTCTGTGCTCCCTCTTGATTTTAATGTGTTTGTGTTAATGCCCGGAGGTTTAATGTGAGTTTCTTTATCCTGGGTTTATCTCATGGGAATCATTCTTTAGTTCTTATGATTGTCTCTGCTTTTGCTAAAGGGCCTGACTTTACTTCAAAAAGTTAGAATCAAACAAGAAGGCGTTGTGCTGTTTTGCTTCACTTTCTGGATTGTTTTGAACTCGTTTTGATCTTCAATTCTGGATATCTAGTTGGGCAGTTTCACGACTTGGTGGCTACTCGGAGTGGAAGGGTGGAAAAAATTTAGGACTTGTTCTTGGGAAGTGTGAATCTTTTCTTTGTCTGGGCTGTCGCCTCTTGTTATGGATCCTCATATCACATTTCAAAATTATAAGTTTCGAATTTTAGAGCCTGCAACGGAAGAGAGAATTTTTACTTTTCATCGCAGGCAGCTAAGCCACTGCATGTTTTACCTCGATCAGCTCCAATTTAGGAGCCCAACACTCTGTAATTTGTATTTGTTTACCTTGGCCTGTTCTATTTCTAGGAATAATCGTTTAGTTATTTGAGGGTCCTTTTGTTTCTTGTTGAACTCTTTGGTTTGATGTCTTCTTGAGTTCCCTTTTGGCCTGTTGATTCAAATGACTATATGAAATCTTTTTTCCTCAGTTTTAGAGAAAGAGCTGTGCTATCAAGTGTGTTAGCATCTGGGATTTTGAAAGATCTATAATTAGATTCAATCTTGTTTCTTTATATTTCTCTTCATCAAATAATACGACATTGTATTCCTTTTCTGAACATTTAACAGCTAATTTGAAAGATCCATATGTAGATTCTTGCAGAATTCTGTTTTGTGAATAATTCGATCTCTTGATATCAACTTTCCTAATGAGTGTTTTATAAGATAAAAGATGGTGAAGCCATGACATCTCATGAGATCTCATGGCAGCCCCTTGTTTACAGATCTGTTGTTACTCATTAAGGTAGTGTTTGATTTTGCTCGTGTTGTGACTGGTTATTTTTGCCTATAATCAATCGAAGTCATTATGCTTTGCCCATTTGGTACTCACTTATTGGAGATTTAAGAAATTAGGTTGTTGGTTGGGAGATGCAATATGATCAATGAATGGTCTTGCAGATATTGATGGATGCTTTTGTCTTACAATTTGTGTTTGTTGTATCTACTTTTCACCTAAAGTTATTGTTGATCAAATTTCGAATTGGAGAGTAGAAAATTGTGATAAACATGTTTCTTAAATGCTTAAGCACATAGAATACTTGTGGTTTGAATGGCCTGCACCAATAAATAGTATAGAGACATGTAGTGACTAATGGCTTTTCCTTCCTTCCAAGAATTGTGAATAGCTGTGGTACCACGTTACGATGGTGGCTAGGAAGTGAAGTAAGTCGTTGGAGTTGATAGAACCTGGTTGTTGTAGTCATATCAGTTACTCACCCTTTTCGTTACAACTTGGGCCAATTTTATAGATCTCTACCCACAGAAGGCTCGTATGGAACTATGTTATATGCAAAAGTTCTGATATGGGAGATGATTTGTTTCCTGCCTTGAATTATTCCATGCTGATTGCCTCTGTACATCACATTGAGATTCCCTGTGTTTGAACAAATTTGACAATTTGCGAACGTCCTCCTCTTCTGTTGAATGTGCTGTTTTCTTGTCTTTAGTTAACATGGGCCTTAACAATCTCTTCTTGTGACAGATCTGTTCGCACTTCTGCACCAAAATCGTTACGATTGTGTAGCTAAACTGCGAGGCCATGGAACATTATCACCAAGGAGCAAGATTTCAAAGAGAGTTAAATGAAGCCGAAGCGTCGTTCGAGAATTGGAAATCCTTGACCTCTACACTTGATGAGCCGGAAACTAATTCATCCGGTGGCTTTGAGTGCAACATCTGCCTTGACCTTGTGCAAGATCCAGTCGTCACGTTCTGCGGGCACCTCTACTGTTGGCCCTGTATATACAAATGGATCAGTAGCCAGGACACCTCCCCTGAAAACCCTGATCACCAGACACCGCAGTGTCCCGTTTGCAAGACGGAGGTTTCACAAAAGACCTTAATCCCACTCTACGGTCGAGGCCAGACTCCAAACTCCCCTAAAGACGAATGTTCACATCTCATACCACAACGACCTCCTAGTCCAAGATGCGGGGGTGGCACATTCTTGCCGAATATGACCATCAACCATACCTCTCCTATTCACCAACTTCATCGTCGAAGCTATGCACAACCCTCCCCACCATATCAAATGGGCAGCTACATGGCTTCTCCCACACTCGGTAGCAGTACACCTCATTTGGCAGACCCGATGATCGGGATGTTCGGAGAAATGGTTTATGCTAGAATATTTGGGAATTCGGAAACGACGTTGTACACGTATCCAAACTCTTATCATTTGGCAGGCAGCAGTAGTCCTCGGCTGAGAAGGCATATGATGCAAACTGATAGATCACTTAGCAGAGTCTGCTTCTTCCTTTGCTGTTGTGTAGTGCTATGTCTTCTCCTCTTCTGAACAGTTGGTTAGCACTTCTATTTTTGGTTTACTGTACACTTGTAAAGATTCAGTGTGCTAATTGAGGTGTAAAACAATCAGTATAAAGCTCGGCTTCCTATAATGTATAATAGAGTTTATGATCCCAATTTCAGCATTTTTCGTCCAAATATAGTGTTATATTGGTATAACGAGAACTTGGTTGATGAAATTTGGCTCTCTGCACCCCCCCCCCCCCCAACGTACATACTCGGGTTCGAACACGAAACTTTTGATAGAAAATGTTGGGTCTAGATCGTTGGGTTGTCTCTATAGGGTAGAAAATGTTGGGTCTTGATCGTTGGGTTCTCTTTAGGGACATATAAATATGATTTAATTAATTGATATATAGTTTAATTATAGAAAAAACCATAAGAAAGAGTCTAAAATTTTTGGTATAAATCTCTAATATATTTAGATTAAAGGGAATGATAAAGGAGTGACAAGAAGGTACAACACACCTTTCAAAGACAAAAAGTAACAGTTTGTTACCAGAAAAATATATTTATTGTCACATAATAAGTTTTATAATTTCAATAGTGACAAAATTGTCACCGTATAAGAAAGACAAAAGAATTACGCATGAAATTATTAATAAAAAGCACTTATTACACGTTCGTAGCAACATTTCAATGACAACAAATACAGACAATTTTACGAAAAATCTATTATCGTTAGTATAATAAAGTAAGAATTATAATCTTTTTAATATATATTTTCAATTTTTCACCCACAAATTGAACCAAAATGATCATTTAATCTTTGTGTGATATTATGTTTGCAGGAGTGCAGTCTGAAACATAGGATCAGAGTTTTGTGATCTTCTTGTAATGAAGATAAAAATGTAGGATGGTCCGTGACAGACTGACTGATGCTGTCTCAGTAGGTGTAATGTTCCATGACTGTACATACACTGTCTGCAGTGCATAACGTGAAAATTTAATACTTCACTTCAAAGGGCTTCTTTTTTTTTTAAATACTTCACTTCAAAGGGCTATAGATGAGGTTGTAATGGAATAGGTCGGCTCTTTGTCAACTAGTAATTTATAAAAGTGGTCCTCCATATTATTATTAATTTATAAAAGTGGCCCTTCATATTATTATTAATTGACACCATAAATTCCTCACCAAAATGTTGATGGAGCATATGTGGTGGTGGTGGGGGTCGGGGTGTTTTCATAGCTCTCATCTAATGCATTTGTCCATATTTTGCTGTGATATATATATATATATATATATATATATTATATATATATATATATATATATATATATTATATTAGTTGTTTTTGCATGTAGTTTGTATGAGTATATATAAAAAAAGAGTTTAATGCAATTTTACCCTATAATATTGTAAATGAACAAATTACCCCCTGTAAAAAAATAACAATTTACCCCCTGTGTAGATAGGAGGTAAATCACTTCATTTTTAAAAAATACAGGGGGGTAAATTGCTGCATTACACAGGGGGTAAATCACTTCATTTTTTAAAAATATAGGAGGGTAAATTGCTATATTTTAGAATTACAGAAAGTTAAATTGCTAATGTTTTTTTATAAGGGGTAATTTGCACATTTCCAATGTCACGGGGGTAAATTATATTTTTCTCTAAAATAGAATTATGCTGCGAAATGACAAAAAAAAAGAAAAGAAAAGACATTTGTGAAATGAAACAATCATTAAAGTTCGTGATTATTAGAAAGACATTGATATGGTCACCGAATTTTTCTTTGAAGGAAATAAATGCATTAAAGGGGATATATTTGGGTATTCAAAAGTTGGTAAGATAGAAGGTTTTCTTTTATAATAGTATTAGTTTTCGTTGTACGCAGTTTTCGCGAGCATAAAAAAAAATGATGTGAGATTAAGAGAAATTTTTTTTTTCAGTAAAAACAACAATCATGACTTGAGAATGAGAAAAAAAGTCTGTTAGAGGAAAGAGACGTCAGTTTTCGTTACACGCGGTTCTCACAAGCATAAAAAAAATATGATGTGAGATTAAGAGAATTTTTTTTCCCTAAAAACAACAATCATGACTTAAGAGTGAGGAAAAAAATTCTGTTAGAGGAACGAAACATGAGGTAACAGAGAAAAAATATATTATAATTATCAATTTAATAAAAATAAAAGAATTTATAAGAAAAAGAAATATGGAGAAGTTTGATGAGAGAGAAATAATGGAGTAGTGGGAGAGAGAAAAAAAATATAATTGTGAAATAATTAAAAAAAATTAAAATTACTATTATAATCAAATTCTTCTGCGTGTTAAAGGTAAAATTTGGTCATTTTAAATTCAAAATTATATTATAAGATCTATACTTATTTTTTAAATGATTTCTGAAAGATAAATTTATACAAAATTTTTATTATATTTTATCTCGTGCGAAAATATAACAAATACAAGAAAATGGCTCATGTCATTGTCGTTAGCCTCTAAAGGATCACTTGTTTTTTTTTTTTTTCACAAGTTCAGGTCTGCTGATGTTTTTATTTTTTTCTTTCTTTATTGTAGTTTTCTGTAGGGGTGTGTTGCATTTTATCTGGTTTTGGGGGTGTTGCAAAGGATTTAAAAACAGCATTCGTCAGTTTTATATAAGATGTTTTCTTTTGCAGTTTTTGCCTTTAAACTGCTTGAATAATTGACTTAATCCAATGCTATTAGGAGCTCCCCATCAACGTTGCAAACTTATTCGTAAAATTATAAATATGAAGCTATTTCTCAAAAACTCCAGTTCTCTTTTTTTTTTTTTTTTTTTTATTTTCAGACTCTTAATTTTCATTACTGTTTATAACTTTTTCTACAATTTATTCCTACCATAAAGTAGTATAAACTAACACTAAATTAAAGTACATGAAAAAACAAGATTACGAGTATCAAATTTAACTCAATCTAATTATCATATATATAAATACACATAATATTTATATTTTTAATTGATTATTTTTTTTACACTGTATCAAAAAATTACCAATACTACGTAAATGATTGAGGTCTGATAAACTCGATCCGAATTATAATTTTCCCATCATTACAATAGTAGTTGTTTGTTTTGAAGCTAAGGGATTAGGTTTGAATATAATAATGAGGTGAAAAGTCATTGGTGTGTGGAAAGGGACATGGTGGCTGCTATGATAGATGAGAAGCTTCCAAAGCGAGTGGGGCCCATATGTTGTCTTTGCCCCTTGACTTGGGATAAATCCAATCAAGGCATCAACACACGAAAATTCTATTTCGAATATAATTTAATTAAATATAAATTAATTCTATAATATTTATAATATATTTATTATATAATTAATATATAATTTAAAAAATAATAAATTATATAATAAATATGATACACTTATTTTATAATTAATTTAATTTAATCAAACTTAATTCGAATAAAATTTTTTCGTCAACATAAAGCCTTTGGAGGTGGAGGCGGAGGCACACCGCTTTCGCATATTTTGAATATATGAGTTACGTGCAAGTTTTGAAATCTTGTTACCAACCAATCCAAATTGGACACTCATTATGTATTTGTATTTGTCTTTTCAACTTGCCTAATTTTATTTACTCTCAACAAATATCAGGTGGTCTTCAAGCATTTTTGTTCATTTTCTCATCATCTAAATAATTTTGGAACCCACCCATATTTTAATTAGTATTCAACTATTTTTTTATTAGATAGGGACAATATATTATAAAATAATTAAGATAGTAGATTATGTTAAATACATTAATTAATGATTTAATGATGGACAAAATAATAAAAACAATAAACTACAAATTGCTGTATAAGTAACTTGTGAGCAAATTTTAATAGATATGTGCACATCGGCAGCGAAATGCCAATATTATGCATTTGGTATGGCTTGAATTACGAATGAACTTCTTTTTTGGATATGTCTTGCATTTCGAATTTTAATAATAATGTGCATGTCAAGCATATGAATGTGGGCATCACAATACCAACTTTATGCGGCTTTTTATGAATGAACTTTTTCGTTTTTTTTGGATATGTCTTGTATCACAAGCGGTTGGCCTCCGCGAATAGATCTAACCACCTCTTCAGCCCAAAAAGATAACCAGTTACTTCTTCAATATCCACAATCTAAATTCCGTAGTTATTTTATGGTTCTCCACTAGACAACTAACAGTATTTTGAGTGTAGGATTATTTCTTATAAATGATACATTTATACTCTCCAATAATTAATTTAATATAATTAAATTAATTCACTTCTTCCAAAATTAATTTCAGAATTAATTCCATCACTTTTTAATAATTTGTTTGTGACTCTTTAGGCTTACCCTCAGTTAGACTTGGGCTTGTGACTAATAATTAACTAAATCTAATTTAAGTAATTATTTTTGATTAACTAATAACTAGAAAATACCATTACCATAGGTGGTCGTTACCAACAGTCTACACAACTAGAGAGTAGGTGAATGATGACATGAACATTTAGGCTTGGAGTTTCATATGGATACAATTTTACTATCCATCATCTTCCAACCTTACTCTTGGGCATGGTATTGGGCGTAGATTCCTATTCTTGACTAGGCAACTATGCTTTATACTAGAGATGCATTTAGTTTACTGATCGACTTAAGAATTTCCTTCCCACTCAATCAATCGCTATGGCCATTGACTTAAAGAGTCTAAACATCTCAGAGCGCATAAGAGATCTCGCTGTCACAATATTGACATGGGACATGTACTTTCTTGGAATCTACCATCCTCAATACATACTTCGATTATATTGGACAAGGGTTATAATGACCATACCATAAAGACACAATCATTTCTTGCTAAATCCAAGATACAATATTCGTATGTAAGCGACTTTCATGATTCCTTAAGTTCAAGTACTAATTTCTCACTATCAGAATCGAGAATTTCAATCATATCAACCAAGCCTTCAATGTTCCCATATGCCAATTCCCACGAGTCAGTTAAGCCAATCGACTACCTTACAACCAACCACTAAAATTATGTAGAAGATCCGTCTATCGATGAATCAGAAACACTCACAGTGGATACAATACATACTGTGCACATTATCTATAAAGATATCGATTCTAGTCTATGATGTCCTCACCAGTTAGAAATACCTTAGGACATTATCATAAGACTGATTTCATAACTGCCTACGTCTATTACGTGCACTACTAGACGGGTAAACTTATTTATGACATTTATTGTTCTATTAAAAGCTGATTTATAACACGAGCGATCAAGCACAACTAACGGGATATATGGATGCAAATATGCTAGCTATTTCTATATGATATATTGCAATTGAACAAAGATTGCTAATAATTCCACACACCACAATGTCATATTAATATACTTATCTGATATATCTCATGATAATAGAATCAATTCCAACTTCTCAACAAATAAACCAGATCACCACATCTAATGTAGTTTTCTGATCAGTATGTGGATCTCATAATCTCCAGTTCTTGACACTACAGATCCAACCTCCCCATCCTCTTCCCCTCGCTCCCAGTAGATGGGTGTCAAAGAATTCCCTACATTAGATTTTGTGACATCGATAAGTTATCATCAGCCCCACCATCGCTAAATAAGATTTTTATTTCACAACTTTTGTTAGTAATATTCAGAGTAAATATAATATAGGCTCGGCCGTGACTTAGCATTTCATAATCTAATCATTAGGATGAGATATTTTATTTTATATATACCACTTTCTTAGCAACTTTTAAAGTCACCTTACATTCGACTTTCATGATGAAATCCATTGAGGTATCTACTTAGAACCTTTCCAAGCTACCGTCTCACCCCTTAAGTTCTATTTCATATTGAGTTAGCTAATCACTATCTCATACATGAATGGATTAGCTAGTATCACCATATTCGTTTTTACTCATCCTTAAATACAATCTTTAAAGTGGCATTATGAATTATTTTTTGTTATTTTATACATAAAATAGGTCATATGCTCTAATGGATGTAGACAACCTCCTTTTGGTTAGTTCGATATCGTACATAACATCATATACACATAAGGCTTGAGCATCAGAGGTACAACATTCCCATGCGAACAGGGGAAAGGCATAGGAGATTCAAAAATCTTCAAAGTAAACTTATCATCAATTAATCTGACTGGGTCCTGGACAACTTACTCAAATTAGCCTAAATCTTATCTTGGATGAATAATTGAGAATAACATTCGTGTTTCAGTGTTTCCTAACATTATACTTAACTTATTCAAAAATGATTGAGAACATTACAACATAAATACTAGGACAACCAAGCTCCTATTGAATCGTCATCTCGTTTTTGATGACGGTCAATACCCTATATAATCTTGTCAAAATGAATACTTCAGTTACGTGAAGTTTGAACCTAGTTTGAACTCCTAATTTGTTGAAGCTTAAAGCCATAGCTAAAGCGAACTGTAATTCAAATAATATTCTCCTCATGTCCTTTTGGATCGTAATTCGTTTTGATTGGGCATACTAAAAGTTTGTATCTTTAAAGTATTTTGGTTGCCCCCTAGAGGACTAGGATACAATCAATAATAAAAAACATAAATGATGTTTGCAATATCCTTTAATAATCCTATACGAACCAGACTCCCACTAGTCCCTTACCTAATGCAAGACCATCCACAAAACTCACCATCCTCATCATACACATTCTGACTCCACTAGACAAAGCTTATAATGATCATGTCCGTGACAGCAATCACCTTTCGCTAGATTCAAATACAACCATTGTTGCATATGTTGATTCTTGTTTGTTTTTCCTCTTTGTACGTATCGGAATTAGAGAATTTTAGTTAACGGAACACCAAACCTTTAGGCTTCCAGATGAAGCAATCCACCCGAAAAATAAGTTCAATGGTGGTTTGCACCTAGTAACAACTCAGCTGTAGGCTGTGTTTCAATTGTCTCTATCAGCTTTTATAATTGCCATACAATGTGCGACTCATTGCATTGGTTGTCTCAAAATGGTTTGCGGGCTTTGTTGTGATGTTAACAAAATTTAACATAATTAAATAAAAAAATATAAAGATAAAGCCAAGAATAAATACTTATTTATATTTATTAAATAATATTACCATTGCATAAATGTCAAATAGGATTACATAAATGCCAATCCAATTGGCCTTTTGAATTACCTATTCTAAACATCGTGATCGTGAATATATATTATAAGTATTAAGTAGATTGTCTAGTATATTCGGAGTAGATACTCAAGAGAGAGATATTGACTTTCTTTAAGGATTAGAGTCTTCCCAATGTTAGATGGTTATTTAGATACTCCTGTAAGCTGATGCTGACCATAAGCTTGATTGTATGATGTTATTGAGAAGTATTTCTACGCCAGTCAATAGAGCAAACATCTAGATATGAGTATTCCAGTCTAGTCAAAAATGGGAACCAACACTCAATTCCATGCCCTAAACTAAGACCGAGAGAAAACTGACAGAAGGACAGTACTCGTATGGAACTCAACCTAAATGGTCACGCCATTATTAACTTAGTTTTTAGTGTCATGGACTGTTGCCAGATGACCATCTATTGTAACACGCATTTCTGATTATGGAATAATTAAAAATAATTAATTAAATTAAATTAATTAATTGAGTTGGTCATACATCCACATCTAGTTGAGGATGAACCTAAAGAGTCACAATCAAATCATGAAAAGTGCTTGAATTAATTTAAAATAAATTCGAAAGAGATGAAATAATTTAATTAGATTAAATTAATTTATAGAGAGCATAAATAATTAGATTATTTATAAGGAATAATCCATTCAATGGATAGTTTAAAATTTGATTATTTAGATTAATTTGATTTTGGACTTAGTCTTTTAAATAAATTAGTTAATTTAAATGAGGCTTGGATTAATTAATTTGTTGAACTAATTAATATTAGATGGACATGTCTAATTAATGGATTGAATTCATTAATTAGTAAAGATGAGCTACAATTAATAATTGGACTAATTATGATTTTCACTGGATTGATAAATTAGATCTGTATATTTGGGCATGTGTATATTTAATTAGATTAAATATTCACATGGACTATATGTTGGATATTTATTTGATTAAATAATAAACTCAATAGATTAAGTATCAGGCTTGATTTAATTTGTTGAACTAATTAAAACAATCTTGGTCAAAGTATCAAATCCTAGTCAGTTTTGGAGAAGACTAAGTCAAGTTCTTCTTTTGCAAAGAAGTGTTCAAGTGGACTCTTTGTAGAGTCCTACATGGCTGATAGTACACATGTTTTGCATGTTTTGTGAAGATTAGTTGAGCAGAAGTTCAAATGACTAGATCTATTGAATAATACACAACACTAGCACACAAAACTCTCTCTGCTTGACCTAGGGACTTGGTGTCTCTACTCCTTGCAGCCTTAGTCATGAAATTTCCCTCAAAATTCTTCATATTTTGTGATTTCTTATTTTAGAACCAAGTCAGAAGAAGGGAGATTGAAAACGCACTAATTGATGGTGCGATTTTTTTTCGATATCTCTTCCCCATTCGTTCTTGCTTGCATGAGAGAGGATCTCATATTTTTGGTATGGTATGGATGCCTTTAGAGGATTCCTACAATGGAATTTAGCGTGCATGGGTCTTGGAAAAGAACAACCCTTGCAGCTAATTAATGAAAACGACAAGGATAATATTTTCTTTTACATATTACAATCTTGTTTTCTCCAAGTCCTGAGCTTGTGACGTTCATGGGGTGGACACTACCCAAGAAAAACAAGTGAATGGAAAAGTCCTCACACCCCGTGAACAAGAGCCCCACTTCTACCCCATGGAGAATCATCCCTTAAGGTGTTCCACCTCAAGAAATGATGATTCATCTAACACAAGAAGCATTATGATGCATCCAAACGAGTGGTTAAACAAGCAGTGACTCAATTTGTAACTCATCAACCCATGAACCCCTCTCTTCCTTCTCCTTGCCCAAGTCGAGAATTATCCTTCACTCCTGAGGAAGAGGAGTAGAGGCATGAAGATGTGAATAGTAGAGTCTTTCAACCCGAAGTCTCCCAAACACAAGACCAAAACCCCTTCCAATCGCGACAACCCTCTTCACCCCTACAATCAATGACAATCGAGGATCCTTACCTGCCCTTGGTCATAGCTCTTCTGAGATGCAACCCTTTCTCTCCCACAATATTAGCCTAATTGCTTCCAAAATGCGTTAAAGTATCGAATCTTTATGAATACGATGGAACAGGGGACCCACAAGAACACTTTGACAAATTTTATGCTAAAATTGATTGGTACAATTTGAGTGATGCTGCCTACTACAAAGTTTTCCGCACTACACTCTCCAAGTGTGCTCTAGCGTGGTTCAACCAGCTACCCATGAGAACTATCTTCAACTTCGAGCAATTGACCCAACGCTTCATGCATCACTTCTCAATCAACAAGAAAGTCCAAAAAACGACTACATATTTGTTCAACATTTTCCAAAGAGAAAATAAGTTGTTAAGAGACTACGTTCAAAGGTTTGTGGAGGTAGTGCATGAGATGCCACATCTCAACCATGAGTTGTTGGTCAGCATTATTCAACAAAATTTTCTACCAATAATATTCAAAGAATGTATAGCTGGAAAACCCTATAGCTCTTTAGAAGACTTGCTCATGCGCTCACATAAATATATTAGAATCGAGGAGTTTAATGTTTCAGACACATCCCTTAGTGTCAAAAGGAAGAGTAGAGAGGAGGAAAAAGAGCCAAAGAAGAAGGTAGAGCTCAAACACTTAGCTCTAACAGGGTTTACGCACTACACCCCCTAAATGCACCTAGAGGTGAAATACTAGACGTGGTCGAGCAACAAGGGTTGATTAATCAATGGCTAAGAAAGATGAAGGACAATTCCAAAAGGCTAAAGTCCGATAAATAGTGCTGCTTCCATCATGACATGGGGCATACAACCGAAGAATGTGATCACCTCCAAAATGAGATAGAAAAATTGATCCAATAGGGACGTTTGAAGGAATATGTCAACCACTATCTACAGGAACGCTAATTTGATTGTAGGGCCAAGTGTTCCACCATGAGAGCTAACATCAAATCCGACTCCTCATGGCAAAATCTTCCCACAGTAGGAGTCATCTTGTAACCTTAAGAGGACCAGCAAGAAGAGACTCCTTCGCCATGAAGAAGAGATCCTAAGTTTGAGTAGCGGGAGAAATTTTTTTTTGGCTATTCACTTGAAATAGGAGACAACTTGAGTAGGACCTCAACATATCCTTCTCCTCTTTTGGTCTCCCCTAAGACATTGTAATGTGAATTTTAAGTAATGAAGTTAGTTTTCTTGTCGTAGGCTTAACAAATAAAATTAATTTAGACGTAGAGATCCCTGAAGTTTCAAGAGGACCCTAGAGGCAAAAGTCGCTACTGCCCTGGGGCCCCATAGATGAAACTTCATTGAGATCCCTATCAAGAGTGTTATCCCAAAAACTTTAAATTTCCTTGAGGTTCGTAAAAGACCAACTCCGGAACATGAATAAGTATCCACTTAGGCAATGTCTCTAATAAAAAATGTTGCCCTAAAAACTTTGCATTCACTTGAAGTTGGTAAAAGGCCAATTCTGGAACATGAATAAATATCCTTTGAGGCAATTTCCCCTTATCAAGAATCCTTTGAGGGAATGTCCCCTTATAAAAAATGTTGCTCCGAGCCTCCCCCCCCTCCCCCCCCCCAATGAAGTTTGTAAAATATCAACTCGAGGTATGAGCAAAATCATTCCTTAAAGAAACATTCATAAAACTGAGTAAAAAAGCACAACGCTATTTGAAGAAGTGCAACAACTACACTTATAAATAAAAAATATATTACCGATTAAAACTATCCAACTGTTGGGTTGGACAAAAATCATCCAAACTAATAAATTTACATTCTAAAATTTTCGACTATATGAATCGGGACAAAGTATTGAATATTGCAAATTACATATCCAAATTTTCGACCATATGAGTCAGGAGAAGATCACACCTTAAGGCAATATCCATATAATTTAAAAAAAAAAAATAATAATAATGCGCCCCTCGACCTTCCCTAAGGTCTTGGGGGGCTTCATCACCACAAGTAAGAGTTGCCTACTCTTCTTCATCCACCTCGAAGTCCAGAAGAGGCAAATCCCTCTAAAATAGTTTGTACCTCCAATAGGGATAAACATAAAAATACCTCTCATCGTTGGTAGAGGAAGACATATGGTGACCGATCACACGTTCCACAACGAATGAAAATCCTCTAGTGTAACAGGGAGTCTCATCTCTTGAGGACGATGTCGAAATCTTTCAAAACACATGAAAGAGTTCGGCATAAAGAATAATTAAAAAAAATGCCATAAGTCTGAATAACCTCTACTAATAGAGAGTGGAAGTAGGAAATGATAAAATATACTTGGTGGTGGAGTGGTTGAGGTCTCCTCTTTCCACCCTTTTGACTTATCCCAGATCACATAGGGAAGTAGCTAACGCGAGGTCCACTAGCCTTGAGCATAAGGTGCTTCGAGCTGGCAGGCTCGAGAATCGGACTGCCTCGAGCTGGCGCTCGAGTCGTGGGCTTTAGCTATCCAGCTCAAAACCTGCGATCCACCAACTCTAGTTGGACTTGAGCCTCTCGAGCTTGAGGCACTGAGCTCGAGATATGCTCGAGCTGGCTAAGCCCAAGTCTAGCTTGAGGAACCTTGAGCTGTGCACCAGACTCCCTCGAGCTCGTGCTCGAGTTGAGGGCTCGAGCTGACCAGCTCAAACCTGCGGTTCACTAGCTTGAGTTGAACTTGAGCTCGAGCTCGAGGCGCCAGACTGTCTCATGCTGACGCCCGAATCTAGCTCAAGCAGCCCAGCCCGAGGTCCACCAATCGAACTCGAGCTCAAGGCACTTCCTAGAGTGTTAATGCTCAAGCCTAAAGCATTGGACTCGAGCTCGAGGTACCTTGGTTAAGGTTAGTGCCTCGAGTTGGCTATGGCTAGCCTTAGGGACGCGTCCCTCACACCCCAACTAGTTGCGGTCTCCACCACCTCCTTCTTATCGTTCAACCCAACGACTTTGGTCAACTTCAAAAATTGTATTGGGTTTGGGTTATAAATCTTGGGTCTATTAAATTATTCAAATATTTGTTCAAAACTAAATCAATACCCTAAATACTTCTTGTGTCTTCTTACTCTCCGATGACTTACTCGTCCTGGTAACTCATTTGAGAGTGGGGGGCTATATGATGTATATGTTGGTAGTTCACTTATTTACAAAAGTAAAAAAAGTATTTTTACATGCAAACCACACAATAAATACACACACACCTACCACAGTTCAAAACTCCTAATATCACTACAACTACCCTATATATTACTTTTTAAACCAAATTACTATTCATTGAATTGACAATTCATAACCCACTCGCTCTCTAACAAATTCTCTCACTAGATCTAATCATATCTGGTGTATTGTTGTGCCGAGAGTAAATTTTTATTTCATTCATTAATTAAAATCACAACCACATCAGGAATAAAAAGTGTGGCTACTACAATAGAAAGAGAGAGATGAAAAAAAAAAAAAAAGAAAATCGGGTTGGGTCTAGAAAATGGGGTCTGGCAAGATATGTTTGGGTCCTGGACCCGAGACACCTGGACCATTGAGTCTTGAGTCCAATTGATTCTGGGTCTACACACTAATTAAGGTATTGGGCCTGAGCCCTACCTAATGGCCGGCCTAACCAAAGACATCAAATCTCATCAAAATCTCATCGAGAGCGTGAACATAATAATTGACGACATGAAGGTAAAGGCCTCAGAATATTTTGAGGAGTTGGCCAAGCTGACCGAAGCTTTCAATAGTAGAAAAGGAGGTGAGCCTCGACCAAGGAGTACGTAAAGTTCAAGGCCCAACACATATACGAAGGGGTTAGTGATTTCATGAACCGTCCCATTCTTTAGTAATATGTAGATGAGAAGGTCTATGAAGAATCCATGAACGCCTTCAACAAATGCTTAGCCCAAATGGCGAAGCTCGGAGGCTTCGATGAAGCTTTTGATGTGAGCCTTCTTGACCTGACAAAGGACGAGAACTTTGAAGAACATTCTGATGATGTTGCTGACCTTCACATTCCTAAGATCATCCCATTTGGGTAGCTCCCGTGCTTCATCTGGGGCCAAATGAGCGTGTGTTTAAATTTGAAAAGCTTGTAGAGGTCAAATGTGAATAAGGATCCAAATGCGGTTAGGTAAGATTGAATTTTAAGAAACGGGACCTACAAGACAGAAATCGATAAGAACCATATTAAGAAAACCCTAATTATAATTCTCCTATATATGCTTAAGACAACAAGATTGTAAAGGACTAAATAGTGAAGAATGCGAGAAGTAGTAGGTAGGCAACGTCGTACCCTGGCATGGGGGCTATTATATGTAGACTTTTTGGGCTATATGATTTTATGTCAATCATAGATCCAAAATTAATAGAATGGTTACCATGAATTCATACGTACTCGGGATCAAATTGGGTTTTGTGGATTTTAGTGACTAATAGAAATGCCGGGGGCATTTATGTAATCTATACTTTAAATTAGGCCCCACATCAACATTAATATTTCAAAAAAATAAAAAATATATTAATTTGATTAATATATTATTATAATAAAAAAATAAAAATATCAATAAATTCACATTAAAATTCATACATATAATAAAATTCGAATTCATAATCTTATACTATCTCAAATAGGACAGTAATAATATTAACAATAATAATATATTAAATCACTTAATCAAGGGATAGCAGCCGTCGAAATGTATATATATATAAATTAAACCTTTGGGGATGGATTTACAGATAAAGTCATGAATTTGGTGAAAAGTTGGTAAAAGTGGATTCCTTTCAACAAGAAAACGATTTGATTGGTTAAAATCGATACATTTCCTAAATTCTGATAACCTATTTCTCCTACATTGTGTGGTTTGATCAATTTTGATAGACTCCCTCCAGCTAACCTGTACAATTTTGTTGCTTGGTCATTACGTGTGGATGCTAACATTTCTTTTTTATATAAATTAAGGCTAATTACACTTAAACCCACTACAAAAATATAATATTTAATCAAGGTTAATTATCATGATTAAATATTAATAATTGTAGTAAAAAAATAATTGACCATGACCATGAAACGGTTATTGATCGTGGTTTTTGCGAGTGTGGCTAATACATTTGTCATGGCTAAAAGCCATGAAAAATGATGAATATGTTAAGTTTTTGCATCACTTTTTATTTAACCATGACTAATAATAGTTATTTACCACGACTTTGATCCATTGCTAGTAAGATTATAGGCAATAGTAGTCTTTTTTTTTTTTTTTTTTGTCTAGTGATACCCCCTTTAAAAATGTGAAGTTATACTTTATTTTTTTTTAAAAAAAAATGAAACTATACTTACAACCATTTAAAAAATTTCAATACTCCTGACCCCCTTCTATTAAGGTTTGAATGACAAATACTGACGTACGCAAAACAAATTATTAAAAATTTTAATTTTATCCCTTATTTAATGTTTCATGTATATTTTGTACTTATAAAGAGATAAATATAATATACATATATATATATATATATATATATGTGTGTGTGTGTGTGTCAGTGAAGTGAAGTCAACATCATTAGATTTTTATCTTAAAAGTATAAAACTATTACATGAGAACGTTAAATGAAGGTAAAAATCAGAAATTTATGTAATTTTTTTTTGCTAACGTCATCATTTTTCGTCCAAATCCTAATAAAAGGGGATCAGTGTAAACAGTGAATTTATGAAAGCGATGTAAGTATAATTTTAATTTATTTCTGAAAAAAGTATAATTTTATATTCTAAAAAGAGATTAAATATAATTAACCCTAAATTAACCCTATACATTAATTAATATGGAAACAAACACGATAATGGGTCAAATCTAATTTATCCGTCTGAAAGTTAGACAATAGCAAAAAAAAAATCCCTTGAATAAAAGAAAAGGTCAATACAATTCCTTAAACTATTAAAAAATACCCTTACTTTTAATATTTTTTAAAATTAGTTTTACATTTTCTTCCAAACCAAACGGTCCAGATCTTCTTCTGTTTAATCCAACAATCTACGTTTAGTTTTATTATGAGCAATACATAAAAATATAAAATAAAAACATATATATATATATATTTATTATTATAAGTTATAGGTTACAATTTATAATTTTTTACTTGTCATTTTTTTATTTTGATGTATCTATACTATATAAAAGGGAGAGCACCTCTTTGATGTCTCTCATTTTTTTGATGTGTATTTTTATATTTAATTTATTTTTTTAAAAATTTTCATCTAACTTCCCACTCCATTATCTTTTGATGATTATTTTCTTTTTCTTTTTAAAATTTTCTTCTATTCTCTCTTGTCAATATTCTTTTTACAAATTTAGTATTAATTTATCATTTTGTATATATTTTATAAAATAATATTTTTTATTTTAAATAATATTTATAAAAGTTACATATATAGAGTGTGCTATAAATTATTAATTGTCATTGAATGTGGCTGGATCGGGGAAATGGAGACAAAGGTGGCAGAGTCAGGTCTGTTTGGGCTGGCTCAGGAATGGGATGGGGTGGGGTGGGAGGTTAATGGGAAAAAAGAAAAAAGAATAAGTAGACCAACATTTATGTCAAATCCAAACCCAAAACTCAAGGTGCATAATGAGTCGGGTTGAACTAATCCAATCTAAGATCGAAGTGAACTAATAAAAAAATAAGCTCGTTTAGCACAGGCCAACTTAAAATTGGGTCGATCCATAAATCAATATATGGGATCAGCCCAGTCTAATGGCTCAAGACCACTTGGTCCAGGATCGGACTTTCTCGAATTGGTCCGAATTGATCCTAAACTGACCCAATCCACTGTTCACATTGATCCAAGATCCAACCAAACATAATTGAAAATCCTCCTCTGATCGTGCAACAGATGATTCGCTGGCACTGATTTTGGTAGCTGATAAAGACAAATCGCTGAATCTATAGAAACCCGATGACCATCCTATTATTAACCATATCAACCCATTCCCAGAAAATCTTCCCCCATATATATATATATCACAATCCCTCCACCGAATTACCCGGCCCAAATAATGTTAATGACAACACTCCCTCCGCCCAACCACCCCCACAATTTTCAGAAACTGCTCAGCCCACCTCCAAGCACTCATCTCCATGTGAACTAAATTCACCACTTCATATACACTAAAACAGCTCACTCAACCTCCAATCCAAAACCAACCAATCTTGATAACCAACTTAATTTGCATGGCCCATGCATGCAAACACTCACCAAAATCCACACATCTCTGAATCTCATCCTCTTACAGATGTTCCCCTTACTTTCACCACTACCGTTACGGATTCGACCCCTACTGGATGCAAGCGTGGTGGAAAACAAGGCCGCCACATAACAGGAAATTTATCAAGGTTCCATCCAACAGGGGAAAGTTGCCAGCATCCCTCTCGGGCTCTTTGGATTGCCGACCGGATAAGAAACTATTTGTTGAGCAGTCTAATGTTGCTTCGGACTCGGAATTATTGGTGGAGTCTGCCTCGTTGTCCCGCCGGTCGCCATGAGTTGCATCTTTTGGATATTCTAATAAACAATTAAATAATTTAATGAAATTAATTAATTAAATAAAAATGAAATAATGGAATACAATAAACATTACGAAACATGAATACATATGAAATAATGGAATGTAATAATTATCAGCAGATGATGTCATTTTAGTGATCTTTTCAATTGACCATTCCTATACTTTTACCGAGCATTCCAATATAAGTGCTATTTTTTTTAATTGAAAAAAATAAAAATAAAGAAAAAATCATTTTGCACATGTTGAGGATCAAAGAAAATTAGATCATAAATTTATGTAGACCATTGGCATATCATTCTTTTTGATAAATTGATACATGCTTAGCAGATCATCTATATTTGTGTATCTAAGATTTTTAGTCTTACGTAGATGTTAGTAGCATCTTATACTGTTATACTGCATCACCAAATTAGACTGTTAAAATTTTAATCAGATTGTTGGATATGATTAAATCGACAAAATATACATTCGATGAAGTTTTGGATATATATATTTTTTTAATATGAATACTGAGATATCGTATCTGATTCACAGTGAACGAGGTTCAAAACAATGCAACTGTCAATCAAACCATGTGATTTTATATCACGCCGCTACATATATGCATTTATGCATTTATGCTACTTTAAGCAACAATTTGCTTTAATTTATCTTAGGAATGGTCAAATATTATATGACCTTTCCTAAAAGTCAATTTCCCTCCACTTTTCATTTGGCGCTAATTTAAAATTTTATGGAACTCATATAGGCACGGTCAATTTATTCAGACCATTCTTATATTTTGAATTTCTCTCACTTTTTCTGTAGAATGTTATAATAGTTTCAAGCATGATTTTTATTTTTTTTACCGTTCTAATTTTAAATTTATTAATATTCATGTACAATCAGGAAGGGTTAGTTTGGGAACCATTTTTTTGTTGACCGTTCCAATTTTATGACCGTTGTATTATCTTTGGAACAAGTTTAGTTATACAATATTAATAATATACTGAAATTGTTCCAACTTGTAACTCATTTAGTCACGGTCATTGTAACACATCCTGTTTTAAGTAAAACTCATACTTCAGAACGATTTTTGTAATATTTGTCCAGCCACGTACTTAAACCGTTACAAATTGTACCTCATTTCGGAATAAATTTATCAATTATCATTTTTTTTATATCAATAACCTCATATATAGGAATGGTCAGCTCAAGACCGTCCCTAATTTTAATAATGTGTTATAAAAAGAGTTCCAATTATTAACCGTTACAAGTTTCGACCAGTTTTAGAAACACAAACTGTAACTGTTGTTTTGGAACACATTTGATAATGATTTTACCATCCCAAAACCACAAAACATAAAAAATGAGGATCACGACGTCGTCAACTACTTTTCAATCCTCATCAATATGGAACGAGTTTTGTCAGAGTCACTGAATTCATGCCAAATCTAGCTTTTTTTTATAGTGTAAGAGTGGAGGTTTACTTCTTCTCTGGCGTAAAGATGTTAATCGTGTCTCTTAAGATTTTCCAAATACCATATTGATGTAACAGTGGGAGAAGGTGGCCTGATGTGGAGACTAACTGGGTTTTACGGGGATGCTGATTCTTCACTTCGTAAGCTTTCCTGGAACACTCTGCGTCAGTTAAATGATAATTCTGCACTCCCTTGGGTTTGTGGTCGTAATTTTAATGGCATCCTTTATTCGCATGAGCAAAAGAGTCGGAACCTTACACCAGCATGGCAAGTTCGGGAATTCCCGGCAGCAATCAGTGACGCCAACCTTGCAGACTTGGGTTCAGGAACCAAATATGCATGGTGTAATAATCGTGAAGAGCCACATACTGTGCATAGTAGACTGGATCGTGTCTTTGCATATAGTAAATGGCGTGATGTTTTTCCAGGCTCGTCTGCTAATAATATTCCCTCAGCTTATTCAGATCATTATTCCCTCTTACTTACTACTACTCGGATTGCTTCGACAGGATTGCGCCCCCGCTCGAAACCATTTCGCTTTGAAGCTTTTTGGATGCGAATGGAAGATTGTGAGAAAATCATTCAGAAAACATGGCAACAATCTAAACTTCAAGGACAGAGTGAGGATTGTCTGGAGCAAGAACCGGTTTGGTAATGATAGAAAACGCATTCAGCAACTAGAATCTGAAATTGGATCTCTTAAGCTGGAAAAACAGACGCATTGTACGAGGAGCAAGGTGATGCACCTCAATTTTGTTGAATAAGGAGGTGAGATGGAAACAACGGAGTAAAGTGGATTGGCTTGCTGAGGGAGATCGGAACACCAAATATTTTCATTAGAAATAGTATTAAATTGGGAATGGAAACTTTCAAATGAAATCAAACAAGTTTCGTAATTCAATTGCACAATTTTTTTAATTGAAATTATCTAAGAAAAGTGGTTGGCCAAATTACATAAACTCAGCTAAAGATCCTATTATTTTTTAAAAAATAGGTTTACAATCTCTTTGTTTTTTTAAACGTAGCTTACTTGTCCATTTTTGTTAAAGGCATCTAATTGTGTTTAATTTTTTTCTAGTGACCGTTATACCTATACTTATTATGTGTTATTTCTTATTTTAATGATTCTTGAATCTTTTTTGAATATATAAAAGTCGCAGGATCAAATCAATTCATATCAATCATTAGATTTTAAAATTTTAAAGACTTAGATTTAACAAATTTTAAATTTATATTATATGTAAAATTAAAAATTATAATTATAAAATTAAGCCCTACAATCCCTACCCCGCCGTCTAAGGGTGAAGACGGGGGCGACAATGTTTGGGGACGTTGTCGTTGCCCAGATTTGCTCATGGCGATTGTGGTCGCCCAGACTAGAAATAGAGGGCGATGGCCATATTCTCACCTAGAGTTGGGAGATGGTCTATTTAAAAAAGTATTTTTATTTTAAATTTGATTTAAAATATAATACAAAAAATTATTAATTTTTTTTATTTTAAATACATATAATGATAATTAAATTTAAATATTATTTACAATAAATAATATAATTTATTAAAATATATTTAAACTACATAATAAATACAATTTTATAAGTAATCAACAATCACATTCATTTAGCAGCCTCAAAATGTGCACGGCTAACAAGGAGCCTAACTTTGAATAGGCCCAACATGAACCCATGCACGTGGCCCGAGAGAAGAAGGAACCTCAGGCCCAAATTCCCAGTAGGGATCTATTAAAAAAAGAGGCTCGATAAGTCTTTGGAAGGTTCACGACAAGACCAACCACCTGAATATTAAGACACTCTCGCGCACACGTGGAGAGATGACAATCGCCTTGCCAACAAAGAATGCCCAAGGATTTAAGGGGGTTGTTGGACTTTTTTCAACTGTCCCCTGAGAATATGGAAAGTTTATCCTATTGGAAGAATTATTTTTCTGAAGGATAAACCCCCAACGGTTAATGATTAAGAGATCCTCCCCAAACAGTTGGTGCCTACCTCTTGGTAACCACCTTCTCGGGTCTGTGGGGGGATTGGACTCCTTTAGCCAGCATGAGGTAAAGACTATTTTCATGAGAATCTTGATTTGAATAAAATAAATAAATAAAAGATGGTCTTACACCCTCGGTGAACGGTAATATTTTTCTATACACTCACATGGACTAAAAACACTATTTTGCAAAACACTGGCTCACTGAATATTCGATTACACTCTTATAGTTTATTTTTACCATTATTTATTGTCTTTGAGCATCAAAGTGTTAACGTATTTTTTGCATGTCTTCTTCTCAAGACTTGTCAAAAAGCTTGGCCAAAGATCCAAGTTGGACATGTTGAAACGAACAACATTTTGCTCGCATCAAGTGGCACCGTTTACGGGAAACATAGAGTTAAGATGTGAGATTTGGTGGAAGCACCAAACAACGGGATGGAGAAGAAAAAAACTGTTGACTCTTAGGCTGGAGATACCAAGGTTTTGCAGATGGTACCAATACACCCTTAGTCCCTGTCAACTATGGAGTAGGGGCTCATTTTATCCTTTGGAGCTTGTGGATTTAACTCGCGACAACACTTCCTCGGACACTTGATTTAGAAGACTGTCCTTGGTGCTATTGGAGTACCACCCCAAGTGCCCCTCGTGGCCCCCACAATCCTATAGAGGCTCCTATCCCTAGTGTAGGAGAAACCTTGGTTAACTTGCCACCAGGGTACCCTCTTAAGGAGTAGAGGTCGGGCACCCCCTCAGTGGCATAAAAAGGCCTCAGGCTTAGTCTTGGGGGTTCCACTGTAGGAACAGAGAGGTATCCTCTCCAAGGAGGAGGTTACGACGAATGAGCTCCCTCCCAATTGTCGAACCCCAACTATAACCAATTAGGCTGGGACCACTAATCAGTTGAAACATCTATCTCGATTTGACAATGCAACTCTCTTTCACCGCTATACAGATGGAATCAAATGCCTGATATTGATAATTATGTTCGTTCGGGCAGTTGAGCAATGGTTAAACTAACTACCATCTAGTTTAATTTGAACCATTCAGGAGTTTTCATTCTCTTTTCTTGCATCAAATTGCTAGTAACAAGTGACATCGAAAGACGGCCTTAAGCTTCTTTAGGGTCCAACAGAAAACAGTCAGAGTTCCTGAGGGCTACCTTCAACGCTTTAATGCTGCAATGTTGGAAATCCCCTTAACTACTCCGGAGGTGCACGCTAGCTCTTTCTCCCAGGGATTGTTGGATGGGAATCTCTTCAAATGTTTGCCAAAGAAACCGACCATAGATTTTCATAGCCTCCTAGCATGGGTGGAAAAATATATCAGTATGGAGAAAGCCCGAGATTTTAAAAAGGAAGGCTTGGGGGAGAAAAGGAAGGCTTGCAGGGAGAAGGGATACTCCTAGTAGCTGTGGATAGAGTTTTAGGAGAAGAAACTCCCTCTTAAAAGGGTATATCTTGTACACTTCCTTGGAAGCACCCATCACGCAAGCATTGATTGCGATAGAAGGCACATGGGTTATAACCTAGCCAACAACCGCCAAGAATGGGCTACTTAGCTAGGTCTAATAAATATCATTGTTTCCATAATGAATACAAACACACCACATGGAAATGTAGTGACCTAAAAAACAAGATAGAGACTCATTTGGAATGGTACCTGCAGGAGTTCGTTATAGAGAAAAGATACAAGGCACTGGTCCCTATCAAAAGCACAATACTCATATGAGAAAGACATGGGAGGACTCGAGTCTTGAACCCTCTAAGGGGTAGGGCATAAGGCCCTAGCGGAACTTGATCCCCCAAGGAAGGGGGTAATACGTGTAATTGTAGGAAGAAACTATGAGGAGAGACTCTCACATGGCTCATAAAGCTCAGATACGAGAATTAAAAAAACAAGATGTCTTGGATGTGGAAATGGAGGCTAATACCTCCATTATCTAATTTAGATTCCTTGAGAGGCTCAAGCTAGCATCTCCCTATAATGATGCTTTAGTTATTATCGCTGTGGTGACAACTACGAAGTTAGCCAAATATTCATCAATTTAGGAAGTTCGACTAACATCTTCTTTGGGGTAGCATATGACCAAATACAATTGGGAGACACTCTCTTAGAGTCTATTGGCATCTCCTTGTATGGGTTCGCTGGAGAAATCATTTTCCTTCATTGAATGGTAACCTAACTCCTCATGCTTGTGGAGGAGCTTTGGAGCAGGACATGTTTGATGAAGTTTCTGGTGGTGGACGTCCCCTCTGCTTATAATGTGATGCTAGGAAGACCCATAATCAACACTTTTGAGGCGATGGTATCCACATTTTGTATGAAAGTTAAATTTCCTGTCCTTGGAGGAACAAGTGAAGTAAAAGGACACCAATTACAAGATTGCAAATCTTATGTAGATTTTAACCACAAAGGCAAAAATGCAGTCCCGAAGATCTTCTTTTAGAGAAGACCCGCAGACATAAGGGAAATATTTGTGCTTAAAGAAGGGTTATCTATTGAGGGGGAGACTCACACCAAAATTTAGCCCATAAAAACAATTACTAAACATCGAGGTGATCCTTGAGCCAGATAAATTACTCGCATTGGCTCGGATTTAGAAGTGGGGATCAGAGAAGAATTAGTGCAATGTCTTTAGTGTAATGTGGACATATTAGTATGGACGCATTAAGATTTAGAGGACATTGATCTAGGCATAATAATGCACCACCTAAACATGAATCCCTCGATGAAGCCTATCATGCAAAACAAATGGCACTTTACTCTAGTGAATGATAAAATCATATAAGGGGAAGTGGACAACTTAGTAGCCCCAGGAAACCAGTTCGCAAAATGGCTCTCTAATATGGATTTGGTCCTTAAACTAAGAGATAAATAGCATATGTTTATTGAATTTAGGGACCTTAAAGGGGCATGTTCCAAAGATTTCTATCCGCCCATGGATTGATCAGCTAGTGGACTCTACCTCCAGGTGTGAGCTCCTTAGCATGATTGATGCATTGCAGGTGTACCACCAAACAATATTGGCTCCCCAAAGACCAAAAGAGAGTCAGTTTCATCGCCTGCACAAGAATGTTTTGTCATGTTTCTATGCTCTTTGGGCTTTAAAAAGTCAGAGCAGCCTACCAACTCTTGGTAGATAAGATTTTCCTACACTAGTTGGGTAGTAACATTGAAGTGTATACATGCTTGTGGGGACCATTCCCCTAGCCCCCAGCCAGAGAAAATTCCGACGGTAATTATCGATTACTTCATCAAATGGGTGGAGACAGAACCCCTCTCACATCAGCAAGGGAAAATAAGAAATTTGTATGTAGAAATATAATTTGTTGATTTGGTCTCCCTTGAGAAATCATTTCAGATAACGAAGAATAATTTCAAGGCCATAAAATAAAAGACTGGTGCAAGGTTTGAAAATTAAGGAAAGATTCACTATAGTGGCCCACCCTCTAATAATGGTTTAACCAACTATCCCCTGGCTTGATTGAGATCTTTTAGGAGTTCCGCCCTTTATTCCTGCATGAATTTACTAGAGGTAAGTGGCACCAGAAGATGGCCTTCAGCCTCTTCACGGTCTAACAGGAGGAAGTGGAGTCTTTGAAAGACTCCCTTCAATACTTTAATACCATTGTTTTGGAGGTCACATTGGCCACTTCGAAGGTTAAGGCTATTGCCCTCTACTAAGGATTGTTGGATAGGTATTTTTGCACATCTCTGACAAAGAAACAAACTTTAAATTTTAATGATCTCCTTACACAAGAAAAAAAATACATCAATATGAAAGAATACTAAGCTTCTAAGAAGAAGGGTTAGGGAGAGAAGAAAAATGATTGGGAGGAGGGAGGATCCTCAACAAAGTTGAATACGGGGTTTAGGGGTAAGAAACCTCCTTTTTAGACAAGGTATCTCACTTACAATTCCCCTAAATGCCCCCATCATGCAGGCGTTAATGGCGGTGGAAGGTAAGGGATTACTAACTTAGCCAAGAACGTCTTAGGAAGGGCCTACTTGACCAAAATCAGATATATAATGTAGGTTCCACAATGATTATGTGCACACTGCGAAAGAATACCGACATTTGAAGAATGAAATAAGAAAACTCATCCAGAATGGATACTAGCAAAAATTTGTTTGTCGAGAAAATACTCAAGGTACAGGTCCATATCAAAAGCGTGATTGTTATAAACAGAAAGGCACAAGGGGAACCTAGTCTTGAACCTCCAAGAGGATAAAGGTATAAGCCCACAACGCTAGACTGCTCTAAAGAACCTAAATGCCTCCCGTCATTCGAATGTAACAAGGGGACGTATAGGTGGAAACTCTTATAATGCAAAGAAGACTCAAATAAGAGAGTTGGAGAAAGGTGTCCTAATCGACATCCTGGATGTAGAAGCAATAACTTATGCTCCTTCTATTCAATTTGGACTTGGTGAGAGGTTGCGAATGGCACTATCTAATAATGATGCATTGGTCATAACTACCACATTAGCTAATTACGAGGGCAATAGGATATTTTTTGATTGCACGAGTTCGACCAAAACATCATCTTTGGAGGGGCATACGATCAAATTAGCTAGGAGATAACCCCTTCAAGTCTGTGGACATTTTCCTGTATGGTTTTTCCAGTGAAATGGTCCAACCTCGAGGGATGGTAGCTCTCCCCTCTCCCTTTTCCCTGGGGGAGGAGCTCTTGAGAAGGACCTGCATGATGAAATTCTTGGTAGTCAATATTCCCCTCCTACAATGTGACTTTAGAGAGGCCTACTTTCAACACTATCTAAGCAGTGGTATTCACCTTTTATATGAAAATAAAGTTTCCCATACGAGGAGGAACCAATGAGGTCATTAGGGATCAATTACAAGCTATGAGATGTTATGTAGAAACTCTATTCAAAGGCTAGAAATGTAGCTGCAAGGCCTCTTGAAAGGAAGGGGTATGGCCCGGGAAATAAAGAGAGCAGCAGAAGTAATTAAAATAAATAAAATTATAACCAATCAAGGTGGTGTTCCCTTGATTTTTTTACTTGAAATGAAATAAAATAAAAACAGACATGTAACATTTATGTGGCTATGGTAGAAATCAAAAGAGATGCAATAATAACGAACGATTATACTTTTTTCTTTATTTCCTTTAAGAATCAGTGACTTGCGTTGTTCCAAACTTGTTGCTACTTCAAGTAAGGATCAACTGTAGCTCCTCTCTGTGGTGTGTCCACATGACACCACACCAAGGAATTGGAATACACAAACTATTGTTAGATGTTTTATGCTCTCTGTCAAAGAAACTGAATTTGATCTTCACTATGAATTAGTTAAATCAAAATCTTTGATATTCTTGCTTGAACTAAATTCAAGAGAACACATGAGAAAATAGGGAGAGTGTTTAGAGAAGAGATGATCGAGTGGTAAGGTAGAGAGTGAGGGAATAATTCAAAATCATGTCTATATTGATTAGTTGTGTGTATATTCATGTTTTCAAAATATGAATTACATGTAGATGGGCTAATTGTTTGCCTACCAGAGAACACAAGTCAAACTTGCCCATCCCATGCCAATAATTGCCTTAATCAAAGCTTAATCAGCATTGACTTTTCAAAACAACAAGGTGGCCGGAAATGGATGCTCCCTCGGAGCACATTTTTGGCCACATTCATCCTAAGGATGAACCTACCACTCTTCCTTGACCAAGTTCAAGGATGACGGTTTTTAGACTTATACTTTTGTGGACCATATTTTATTAAATTCATTCAACAATTGAATTAATTCAAGTCCAATAAGGTCCATTGGATCTTTTAATTAATTCAATTAATAAAAACCTAACAAGTTGCCAAAAGTCTTTATTTAATCCAATTAAATCAATCTAACCCATCTCCATTAATTAATTAATGGAATCACACTCAATTAAATTAATTAAATTAGATTAATTTTACAAATCCCAAATTACATTAATCTAAATAATCAAATATTGGACCATCCATCAAATGGATTATCCCATTAAATGATTCATTAATTTATTCTTATTTTCTCTAGAATTAATTTAAAAGTAACTAAACTGCTTTCGAGGTAATTTTTATGACGCTTTAAGTTCACCCTCTGTTAGACTTGGATTTATATCTAACATAATTGATTAATTAAATCTAATTTAATTAATTACTTTTGATCGACTATAAATCCAAAAGTATTCGTCGCCATGAGTAGCCATGTAGCAACAGTACATGCCACATGAGACTAGGTGAATATTGACGTGAATATTTAGGCTCCTGAGTACCATACAGGGAAGGTTTTACCACCAGATGTCTCTATGTTTAAGTCTAGGATATGGAATTGGATATCGATTCCCAAGCTAAACTAGACAACTATGCTCACAACTCTTAATACGTCTAATCTATCTTTCGACACAAGAGACCATCCCTTATTCGATCACTTATTGTGGCCATAAACTTAGGGAGCTTAAATAAGTTTAAGAGCGCATAGGAGATCTGACTTTCAAAGACTGACAGGAGAGGGATCCTCCCTTGGAAGCCACTATTCTCACTATATGCTCCAACTCAAGTAGACCTCTCTTGGAAGCCACTATTCTCACTATATGCTCCGACTACACTAGACAAGACTTATAATGACTACATCACCAACACGGTAATCTCTCGCCAGATCCAATATAGAGTCATATATGTAACTAGCATGCTTCCTCAAGTTTAAAGATTATTATGTGAAAAAATCGATATGGCCCAGGACTTGGCAATAATGCAACTGAAGTATGAAAATAAGCATATTTAAATTCTAAATCAAAAAGGAACTAGTCCCTTAACCACATGCATTTGGCGCTCAACACAACATAAAAGAAGTTTGAAATAAAACAAAGAGCGACGGAAATGTAGTACCAAAATTTTCCTTATCGATTTAAAGACTTTTTTCAATCTCTTATCCTCCAACAGTGTGCTCATGCAAAACCAACAAGATCTCCTCTACATCAAACACATTGTACCACAAGGTGGTCTATACCAAACTAATAACTCCCTCATCCTTATTATATATATATATATATATATATATATATATATATATATATATTTACAAGCTAGGGCTACATATATGTATATCACATGTAAATATAAATATATATTTAGCTCTAGCTTGTAAATATATATATATATATATATATATATATATATATATATATATATATATATATATATATATATATATATATATAGTCTATTGGGATTAATTCAAAATAATTACTCCGTAGAATTAATCCAATCAATTCTAAAGGCCCAATAAGGATTTATTCGATCTCATCAAATAAATGTAAACCCATAGCTTAATTAACTTATCAATCAAATAATTGAGCCCATCCTGATTTATTTACTCTCATTAAATTATCAAGTTAAACTCTATTTAATTGATCCTATTAATCAATTCATCTATTTCAATGAAAATTGATATTATCAAATTAATTAAATCTATTCTAAATTAGTTAATCTCATGAATTAAATCCTGGGCTTCCCATAATATGGGTTCTCCCATTTAAATGGTCACATCATTTAATCTCTCCTATTAATTTAAAGAATTGATCATATGTAGGTTCATCCTCAACTAGACTTGGACTTGTGTCAACATGCAATTTACTTGGCAAATAATTTGCACTAGATTAAATAAATCATATTTAATTACTTGCTCTGATCAACACTTTATTCGAAAGCACCTGTCACCATGGCAGACCATCTAACAACGGTCCATGGCATTAGAGAATAGGTGAGAATGGCGTAAACCTTAAGGCTATTGAGTGCTATATGAGTACAATCCTTCCTCAGCCATATGTCTTTCTCAATCTAGGGCACGAAATTGATCATTGGTGCCCATCTTGGACTAGACATCTATGCTTAATATTTCAATAGTATTTCTCTACTTGATCAATATAGAAACTACTTTTCTACTTGATCACCCGCTGCAGCCGCAGATTCCTGGGAGCATACACACATCAGGATGCATAGGAGATCGTTATCATCACATGATAGGCAACAGATCATCTCTTGGAACTTATTAGTCCTCATATATGTTCTGGCTGCACTGAAACAAGACTTATAACCACATCCGAACTCGGTCATCTTTTACTTGGCTCTAGATGCATTCTTTTCATATATGAGACTGACTGTATCCTCAAATCTGAGGGCTAAATTTATACTGTTGAAGCTGACGAATTTAAGTCATATCGACCAAGCCACATTAGCTTTCGTATTATGACTCTCCGTGTATTGTCCAATTGGCTTGACAACCTTTGTTAACCACCGACTTGAAATACGTCATACATTTGTCGCTTATGAAACACAACACCCATCATATGAATGCAATATTTAGTGCAAGTATCAATAGAACCCTTGATGCACAATCTCGAGGTTTTTGATATGGAACATTTCAGATCCTACTGACAATATTGATTTTATAGTTGCTATCAAATCTGCAACCTAACCTCATTGGTTGATTGGTGATGTGTGAGCTTTGTTTCAATATATGAAAAATAAAGGAATAAGAACAAAAAAGTAAGACCAAATGAATTCTTAATCTTATTTATTTAATTCATTATTACAAAGTAAAAATTATTGCTTAAATACATTACAAAACATCCAATGTTCTTTTCTGGTAACTATGCTAACAATCTCCCACTTAACCTAAAGCCAATTACCCATCTACCTTAGTCTTATCCTGTCCAAATGCTGAGTATGGTTAATTTGTAAAATGGGTTTGGTTAATAGATTTGTCGTATTTTATGCCGATGTGACGTAATCTATCTCACGTCACCTCTGTCCACCATCTCTCCTAGTAATGGTAGCATATAAGAATGTGCTTGGTTCTATGATAAGATCTTGGTTCATTTGCTTGCTCTATCACCCCAATATTATCACAAAAGATAACTATGGGCTTGACATTCATGCGAAACTCTACACCCAACTTTTGGATTGTAGTTATTCATCGAAATTGCTTCCATGGCAGCTTTTGGAACTGCTATGTATTCAACTTCTATGGTGGAATCAGTTGTAGTATCCTTCTTGCAACTCTTTCAAGTTACCACCCCGCTATTTAGCTTGAATATGTAACCAGACTGACATATAACATTGTCTATATAAGACTAGAAACTCGCATTACTATACCCTTCTAATACCAACTCTGCACCGCCATATACCGAGAACACGTCTTGAGTCCTTCTCATGTACTTAAGGTGGTCTTGACAGCGGACCAATGTGCTTCACTAGCACAAGCCTGATACCTGCTCGTGACACTTAGAGAAAATGGGATATAAGGTCTTCTTCACTGGACAAGATATTATATGCTATCTATGGCAGAGGCACAAGGGATGTCACACATCTTTCTATTTTCCTTATCAGTCTTAGGACTGAGTTTTGCAAAGCTTAACCACGTGTCACATGGGAAGGAACCCCCATTTTAGGTTTTCTATCTTGAACTACTTCAATACTTTCTTGATTTATGAGATATGGGTCATTTCTAACATCCTTCTAGGTCTATCTCTATATATTTTGATTAGAAAGATGTAGGAAGCATCACCCAAATACTTCATGGAGAATTTCGTATAAAGCCATACTCTCGTGTCACCTTCTATCTTGGTTTCATTTCCAGTGAGAAAGGTATCTTCCATGAAAGCTCGAGGAACACAACTGAGCTCCTATACACCTTGTTGTATACGCAAGGGTCAAACTCGTTCTTAAAAAAATCATAACTCTTTTTATAAGTTCATCAAAATGATTATTCCAAGTTTGGAAAACCTGTTCACTCCATAAATGGACCTATGTAGATGACAAGTTTTTTGCTCTTCTTCTATGGATAGGAAATCCACTTGTCCATATGGATGTCTTCCTCAATAAAACCATTATGGAACACTGTTTGCACATCATCTTTCGTATCATAATATGCAGATATGGCACACAAAATTCGAATAGACTTCGCAATTTCTACAGAAAATAAGTTTCCTTAAAGCCCACACTAGGCCTCTGAGTATAACCCTTCGCCACTAGTCTAGTCTTGAAGGTAGTCACTTCCCCATCGGTTCCAAGCTTTCACTTGTAAACCCATTTACACCTAAGGGGCTTGAAGTCTTAGGTGGGCCTACCAAGATCCACCTTGTTGGAGCTCATAGATTCCATTTCGGATCTCATAGCCTTAAGCTACTCTGCAAAATTGATGTCAGATATCGCTTTTTTGTAAGTCTTTAGATCATTATCCAATTGACCGATCATTAGTAAATTGTATCTCTAAGGTGATAGAGATACTCTGGTTGACCTTCGAAGAATTGACATATTTTCATTAAGAACCACAACCACTGAAGATGATGCTACTACTGCCTGAGACATTGCTTCACTTGATTCCTCAAGAAGCAACACCTCACATCAAGTATCCGGTGGGAAAACCCTTTTCAAGAGCACTACATTTCTCTTAATAGACACCTTTTATTTAGAGGGATCATAAAAATAATAATCCGCAGGTTCCTTTGGATATCAATGAACTTACAAAAGCTAGATCTCGAATCCACTTATCTCTTGGCGTACGTGGTATTCCCCATACCCGAAGGTATTTAAAGGAAGTTGGCTTTCCATGTTAGATCTCATATGGTGTCTTAGCCATAGTCTTAGATGGCACCATGTTCAATAACTTGCCTGTCGTCTCAAGAGCGTAACTCCATAAGGATAGTAGCAACGAAGTGAAGCTCATCATAGCCCAAACCATGTGCAACAGGGTTCAGTTTCTTCTTTTAGAAATGTCATTCAACTGTGGCGTTCTAGGAAGAATCCACTGAGAGACAGTCCAGTTCTCTTTTAGATAATTCAAGAACTATCTACTCAAGTACTCACCAATATGATCGTAATGTTTTGATATTATAGCCAGTTTGGTTCTCTAATTCAAATTTGAATTCTTTGAACTTTTCAAAGGCCTCAAACTTGTACTTCATTAAGTAAACATAACCATACTGTGAGTGATCACCGGTAAAGGTTTATAAAATAAATGGGCGCACATCTGGCTTGAGTATTAAGTGGCCCACAAACATAAGAATGGATCAAATCCAACGTAGTACTAGCAAGCTTGCTCTGTCTTACAAAGTGTTTCTTAGTTATTTGCTTTTCAGAAAAGACTCACAAGCTGTCAGGTTATCCAAATTGTCTATTTCTAGACTATTTGAGTCTACCAACTTCCTTATCCTGTCTATAGAGATGTGAACCAGCCTTCCATGCTAAATCTGTGAGTTTTCTTGATTATCTTACTTGTGTTTGTTTTGAACAATCATAATGGTATTATGTTGTGGGACGATATAAAGATCATTTATTAGTTTACTCAGCAAATGTGAAGAACCATTCTTCAATAGATAAAAATAGTTCAAATTGATTTAAAATGGTTCTTCACTAGATAAAAATAGTTCAAATTGATTTAAAATTCATAATCTTCTTTATCCAAAACAAGAATCATAATGATGTTTGTAATCATGGTAGGTACATAATAACATTCTTTCAAATCAATCCTTACATGATCACCAACTACTAAGTAGACTAGTCCTATAACTTCGATAGCGACCCTCTTGCCATTTTCAAGCCGTAGGTCTACCTCGTCCTAATTAGTCTTCTTCTTCTTTCCATCACGTATAATAAATTATACTACAAATATAATTATATCCAATATCAAGAAAGATTTGTTAATTTTCTATGTTTATTTTGATGTAGATCAGACCATGTCTAAGAATCCACTTATGGTTATTATTGAGGCTAACAAACTGAATAAAAACAACTAGAATGACTGGCTAAGGAACTTTAAAATTGTTTTGGACTTTGACAGAAAGACCTATGTTCTCGATCAGTTCCCTCCCGCTTCCCTTCTAAAAGACTCTAGTGCCAAAGAACGTGTGACGTTTGAGAAATGGCATGATGATGATTGAAAAGTTCGCGTTATCATTCTAGCGTCTAAAAAATGATCTTAAAAAATAATATGATAGCCTGGATCAAGATTGTGTGGTCTGTATGCGGTGCCTAATCGGCATATACGATATGTCGTGACTAAGCATTCTTTTGATAGTGTAGGTGACGAGAAAGTCAATTAGTTGATTGTTTTACAGATCTACTTTTAACGATCTTATTCAATGTAATGTTAAATATAATAATATAATTTATTCTTTGATCATTAATGTCGTATAATATTATATGTTATTACTGCATTCACTGACAAAAAGATTTGTTAAATTAATGAAGTTGGGCCATACATTTGATGAAAACTATGAAACTGACATTCGAGGGTTTATCTATGACATTCCAAGTTGAGAATCTCAAGTATGGGTATCAATGAGTTCTATATAGACTTGGACTAATGAGGCATTTATATGATTAGGTTGACAAGTATGTTGTCGAGTTCACTGAATTTACTTGTAGGGGTTGCTGTATGAGAGCCTGTGTGGCATGATGGGTATGATTAATACTCCTTAGTTGCGATAGTATGGAAGTTAATCCTCCGATCTAAGAAGCCATTGCCTTGTGTGTGGAATGGTTGTATCTTGGTCTTTGTTGATGAAATTCGTTAACATGGTTGTCAAAAGCCTTGCTCCATTACAGTCAAAACATACATCGAGGTTGATGTGTTTCAAGAAGGAGTCCATCCCCCATCTTGAGATGATGGCGATCTCTTTTGTCCTCTGAACTGTGTTCATCTCTAGAGTTTGTGGCCACAACTGTTAATAAAAAAAGAGAATAGTTTTCCATGTTGATTAATGAGAAGCATAGTTAAAAGTGGATGCATAGTTATTGAAGTCAAGTATGGAATTGATTTATAATTTTACACCCCAGACTTTGATCAGGAGATAGCTTAATGGAAGGACCATATCTGTATGGTATGCGTAGTTAAAGATTCACAATAATTTCACCTATTCTCTAGTGTTATGAACAATTGTTAGATGACCACCAATGATAACTGATAATCTTGGACTAATGAGTTACTCAAGAGAGATAATTGAATATGATTCAATTAAGATAGAGCAAGTTATTTTTCAAATTAAGATGTATATGTAATACAAGCTAAAGTCTAACTTCACGCGGGCCTACAAATGTCACACAGAAAACACTAACGATATTGTGAAAAATTAATTAGAGAATTAATTTTGATTGAGAATTAATTATTGAATTAATTTCGAAAGACAAATAGCACTAATTTAATGGAGTTTAAATTATTATTAATCATTTAAACAATTGGATTATTCAATTGAGGTCCTATGTGATAGAAAATCCAAAGTGTTAGTTAAAAAATTAATTAAGTAGTTGAA
Organism: Sesamum angolense; assembly: GCA_034509725.1. Lineage (NCBI taxonomy): Eukaryota > Viridiplantae > Streptophyta > Magnoliopsida > Lamiales > Pedaliaceae > Sesamum > Sesamum angolense. The sequence continues at coordinate 594,177 of JACGWL010000015.1, forward strand.
TTTAGGGTTTAATTATTCTTAGTTTAAAAAATTAAATAAGATTTGTGGAGTTGAAATTAACTGATTAGATCAATTAATTACTTATCCAATATCAATGTCTGTTTAATTTAAATTATGATCAAGCCTCAATCACTACAAGAAAAATAGTTTTTAGCTACCAAGTAGAATTCATAGCAGAAGGCCAAAATTCATAGCAAAAAGATTTTTTGCTATGAATTCGCTACGAATTTTGATGGTAGAAAATACTAGCGTAGCAAATGTTTCGCTATAAATAAAATTCGTAGCAAAAGGGTATTTGCTACGAAAAAAGCAATTTTGCTACAACGTTATTTTCGTAGCGAATACAGTGAAAAAATCACCATCTTCTGCTACGTTTCTCTTTGTAGTCATTACAAGAGTATTTACTATGAAAAAAATGGCTTTCACAACGACCACAATTTTGTAGCAAACGCAATGACAAATCATCACCTTTAGCTACAAAGCTCCAATACCAATAAATTGAAAATTTGATTTTACATTTTTATTACTATTATCCTTGTGCTATTTGCAAGTTATTCTTCAATTATCATTATATCTAAATATAAAATCATATTAAAACAATATTACGTATAACTAAAGGAATATTATAAAATAACTTGCTCATATACACCTAGTGTTTGTACCAACATTTAATAATACATAACTAGGTAACCTGCACATCACTAGCATTACAAATCTAATAAGATACCTTTCCAGAAGGTACAATCTCCTAATTATAACAGGAATAAATTAGTAGCAACTGCATGATTGTAAAAGTGAGTCAAGGCTCTAAACATTACATAGTTCTTAACAATAGGCATTAGCCAATCAATTAAGTCAAAGTTGCATGCTAGAACCCAATGTATAAAGTAGGCAAAAAGTGGTTTCTCAACTTGTTTTAGATATCAAGACCTGCAATATAACCATAAAATCCAAATGAACAAAACTATAAAAAAAAAGTATACAGTATTGATTGTTGATCAACTTCACCATATTTACATCAAGGCTTACACCAACTAGTATTCATACACACTTTTAAAATTTTATGGGAAAAAAAAATTAGTTTATTAACTTGGTTCTCGTTCAATTTTGGCCCACTAATTATGATAATTATCACATTTTCTACACTAACATTGAAAAATTGATCAATCAGGTACTACAATGGCATTTTGGTAGAAATTGCTAATGTGTCAATATTTTTTTTTGGTGAAATAAGCCATGTCATCGTCTGACATTGACTTATTTTTTAGCATGTGTAATTTAGTCCACTAACTTTATCTTGGTGTAATTTTAATTCACTAACTTTATCCTGTGTAATTTTAGTCCACTAATTTTGTCCTAGTGCAATTTTTGTCCACTATTTGAATGTATTATATTATATAATATAATTTAAATAAAAATAACCCACCCGTCCTCCCTTCCTTCCCCTCATTTTTCAAGAATCAGAAAGGTCCTTTCCAAGTTTGAATTTGTGCATTTGGAATCTGGGTTATTCTACTTCATTTTTATTTAATATGAATTTCTTTTTCCCTCTCTCTCCTTTTTTTTTTTATATATCATTCTCTAAGTCCCATAGGTTTGATCTTGTAGAATTTGCAGCCCGAAAAGAAAAGAAAGCTAGTATAATTGGGCGATCTCCGTCGTCCAGAGCACAATTGGGTGACGGCGATCGCCCAGATTGTGAGCGACTCGCGGCACCTCACCGTCGCCCAAATGGGCGCTGCGAGTCGCCTAGAATCTGGGCGACCGCCGTCGCCAAGTTGTGTGCTGGGGCGAGGGCAGGGGGATGGGGAGAGGGGGGGGGTGGGGGTTTGAAAGGGGTGGGTGGTTTTTTTTATTTAAAATATATTATATAAAATAATAAATTTAAATAATGGACAAAAATTACACTAGGACAAACTTAGTGACTAAAATGACACCAGGATAAAGTTAGTGGACTAAAACTACACCTGCTAAAAAATAAGTACACGTCATCAGACATGTCAGACGATGACATGGTTTATTTCACTGGAAAAAAATATTGACATATCAGTAATTTTCGGCCAAAATACCATTGGAGTACCTGAATGACCCATTTTTTAAAGTTAGTGTAGAAAATATGATAATTATCATAGTTAGTGAACCAAAATTGAACGAGAACCAAGTTAATAGACTAAATTTTTTTTCCCCAAATATTATACATACCTTAAAAGCCTTTCCTTAATCAACATAATTTTTATATTTTTCGAACTTTCACCAACCACCTGCATTATAAATAAAACCCAAATATATGTTATAAACAAGTATATTAATAGGAGATCATATTTTCTAAAACACATCAATAAATACCAATCATGACATCATCATGATATCTTCTAATAAAAAGTTCATAAAAAATTTAAAATAAGATTTGTTTCGAGTCTGATCAGATTCTGTTTCTCTATGAAAGTTCTTATATTCCTTCTTTCCAAACAATTCATTCTGAAGATTTTATATACTAAAAGAGTGCCATTTAAAATACAGAGCTGTTGGTTCAAAAATACAAATATAGTCAAGAGACTAAAATATAACATTTCTATTGTTGGTCCAAAAATACAAATCTTATGATGTTCATATTATTTGTTATTCATGTAAGTACAAAGATCAATTCTGAGGGTAATATTCGAATCAATCATCATTTCATTGTCCAAAGCAATGCAGTCAAACAAAATCCTACACATTCAAAGCGAAACCTCTGATTTTCGATTTACAAAAGGATTGTAGGAGGTGGTCTAATATATTCCTTCGAACACTCCGAAACTGACGTTGCACAGTTATATACTAAGTACCTCACAAATAACTCTCCTTGTGAACCAACCAAATAATAGTGGGGCGCCCTATCAAATATTTTTTCTGAATTTTTTTCTTTAGGGGGGGGGGGGGGGGCAACCGAAACTAAACCTTAGCCACGAGCCAGCTGCAACTTGCGGCTCCGCTCAGCTCCTGCCTGGGCGTCAGCCTAGCGCCATGCAGGCGCTGACTGCACGCGTGTTGAAGCACGGTTAGCACACAATAAACACATAGTTGGCGTGTAGTCAATGTTGACTCAGCCTACTCTCTCCTGCGTTGGCGATGACAATCTTTTTCGGCAAGTTCGCTGATCAAATTCCAATGAATGTATGTTTTTAAAAAAAATTCAAAAAATCATATCTCATTCATTTTCGATGATTCACACAACGTTTTGAATCTCTTTTCATGCTTTACAACATAGTATAAAATATTTTGTTAAAAAATAGTAAAATCAGGTCCGATTTTCTGGTCAAAGAAAATAGATTTAAAATTAGGGTTTGGGTTTATTGAAAAACTACTCATCCGATTTTTATCAAATTTTAACCACATGATCTCATTAAGATCTAAAATATGGTGAAAATATTCTATGCAAAATTCCATGCTTTCATAATTAAAACAAAATTTGCAAAAAATTCTAGCATAAAATACTTTCATGATCAATCATACAATTTTAGCGAGACTAAGCCATAAGGGCTCTACTGTTGGAAAACTTCAATGGATAATTCATATAATAATATCATAAATTGATCTCTCATATAATAAATAATTATGTGCACATAGATATAAAATCACATAGGTACATAATTATGGATTAAGTTAATGTTTAGCAGCGAAAGTATATCGATCCATGTATCTGGATCTGCCTCTTCTACAAGCTCATGCTTTTGATTGGATTACGAGCATGTCGTATTTCTCTTATCTTAAAGATCATCTCACGAACACCTTCAAAATCTCCCGCCAGCGTATTCAAAACTCCCCATGTTGGATCTTGCCCAAATATTGTGGATACCTCCAATACACCTTGCTCTCCTTGGTGGATTTCTACTAGAGTAATTCACTCATTTACACACAACAAATCCATGGAGTCCATGGTAATGCTTCAAGGAAGAACATAGAGGGAAATATATACAGAGATAATATTTGGAGAGAGTGTTTTGATCAACTCATTTGTATCACACTTGTATTTCTATAGGTTTTTTTTTTAATCACAACCATGTACCCTGTTCATAGCTGTACTCAACCATAATCCCAAGAGGAATCCATAACCCAACATATATTTGGAACAGTACAAACTCTATCTTAGATAGAGTCTATCCCAAAGGAGTCCATATTTTAATATGTATTTAAGAGACTCAAACTCTATTTCAAATATAAATGTATATTGGTTCATGAGTTCACAAACCAAATCTAATGCTTCAACAATATCCTCGAAAGTAAAATATTATATTACTGTATTTAAATATTTTAGGCTTAATTACATTTACTGCCTTGTATATTGGGGTGGGGGAGGGGGGTGCAAAACAAGGACCCTAAATATAGGGTGGCAAAAAAGTACCCCGAAATTATTATTTTTTGACAATTGGACGCCAGCAACCAAATTTTTAAAAGTGATCGAAATTTGCTTACGTGGAAATTAGCGCATTTTGTTAGGACTTTTGCTGACTGGGTATTTTTTTTATTTTTTATGTGATACTTAAGCACTTACATGGAAAAAAATTAAATTATATAAAATTAATTTAAAATTTTGTATTATGTGTATTATTATAATTTTATATAATAAATTAAAATAAAAATTAAACCCTCCCCTCCCCCTCCCCTCCCACCCACCCACCCAATCCCTCCCCTGCTCCGCCTCGAGACGCCACCATCGTTCCGTCACTAAGGGAGCGACGGCGTTATCGACCCCCGTAGACAGGAGGCGACGCGGCATCACTTGCCCCAATAGAGGCTGAGCAACGCGGTGTCGCCTAAATCTATAATTTTGGCGGCGCCGCTTAGATGTGAGTTGCCTGGGCGACGCGGCATCATCCAGGCTAGGGGCGGCGATGTATAGACAGGGCATGCTGGTAGGGGTCGGTGGCTGAGGGGTGGGGTGGTGGTGGTGGGGGCCAGTAAATGCAACTAAGCCAATTTTTTAAAAGTTTAAAAATATGATAACCTTCATAGTTATCCATTCAAATATTATTCACTCTATTTGTAATATTGATGCAGGATTCAGTGCATTAATGATTTTCTTGAGAGAATTGAAAATCATTATATAGATATAATAATTGTAATTCAATATTATTGGGCAAAATTACATTTTAGTCCTGTAACTTTAGACCATTACGCTTTTCGTCCTGTAACTTTCTGGATTAACACATTTAGCTCTTTTTTTTTGATAATTTTAGTCCTGTACTTAACACATATAGTCCTTTTTTGTCAGATTTAGTCATGTAATTACAATTTTGGTACTCCGTTAAATTTTTCGGCCAATCCGTTTGGCAAAAATGCCACGTCAACGGCTGGAATGCCACGCGAGCCATTGGGCAAAATTACATTTTTAGTCCTGTCACTTTCTTAATTTACACATTTAGTCATTTTTTGGCAATTTTAGTCTTGTACTTCACAGATTTAGTCCTTTTTTGGCAAATTTAGTCCTGCAATTACAATTTTGGTCCTCCATTAAATTTTTTTCGCTAACCCGTTTGGCCGGAATGCCACGTTAGGTAACACTAGCTGGTGGAATGCCACGCGAGCCATTGTTTTATGGTTTTTAACCAGCAACGGGAAGAAATCTTCCCTAAATCAAATCCTAACTCCTTCATTTTCTGCTTCAAAAGAACAAGGAAAAATTGAATGTAATTATTGTCTTCTTGAACCAAAAAGTGAGCTCAAACTTCTAATTTGACTCATCCTTTTGGTTTCTTTGATCGACAGAGATTTTTTATATATTAACGCCATCCAAGCTACTCGAACTCTGATGCCAATATGACGAGCACCAAAATACCACTGCCTTTGAGATAACGACTCCACAGTCTTTACAGTGAAGAAGACTAATGCGAGGACCATACCATGGTGCCATTTCAAGTTCTTATTTCAGTGACAAAAAATCTACAAAGCTCGTAATTAACAGTGGACTAATGGAGAAAGTAGTTGTATTGACCACTGAAGAAATCATAGAAGAAACATCACCAAAACTTTGCAATATTCGTAGCGGAAACAATAGGAAATCAATAATGTTAGCTTTCGGAAGAAATTTAAGCACTTCTAAAGACTTGAAGCGGTGGAGGATATAAAAGGCAAACACAAGCAAATCACACATGCTCGAAAACCCCACCAGAGAACGAGAACTAATGGCAACTTTTCAGCCCCTCCGCTCACTGCATAAACTGCAAGAACAAATGCACAATACCAAGAAATTGTGGAGAAAACCGCCTCCATCGGCTCCGTTTCGATCCAAAACTCATGAAAACATAATCCCACATAAGAAATGTTGATTGTTAACGGTTCAAAAAGACAATAATTTCATCCAATTTTCCCATGTTCTTTTGAAGGAGAAAATGAAGGAGTTAGGGTTTTGATTTGGGGAAGATTTCTTTTCGTTACTGGTTTAAAATCCATAAAAACAATGGCTCATGTGGCATTCCACCAGCTAGTGTTACCTAACGTGGCATTCTGGCCAAACGGGTTATCCGAAAAATTTAATGGAGGACCAAAATTGTAATTGCAGGACTGAATCTGCCAAAAAAGGACTAAATCTGTGGAGTACAGGAATAAAATTGCCAAAAAGGACTAAATATGTAAATCAAGAAAGTTACAGGACTAAAAATGTAATTTTGCCTAATAGCTCGCGTGGCATTCCAACAACTGACATGTTGCCTCACGTGGCATTCCGGCCAAACGGGTTGGCCAAAAATTTAACAGAGGACCAAAATATAATTGCAGGACTAAATCTGATTAAAAAAAGACTAAATTTGTTAAGTACATGACTAAAATTGCCAAAAAAAAAAGGACTAAATATGTATACCAAGAAAGTTACGGACGAAAAGCGCTAATGACCTAAAGTTACAGGACTAAAAATGTAATTTTGCCATATTATTGACAATACTTTAAACTATATTTGCAAAACATGTGCCTATACGACGAATGAGGTAACAAAAGCTCTCTGTAATATGTCCCCATTGAAATCCCCCGGGCCGGATGGTTTACCTCCAATCTTTTTTCAATAATTTTTTTGGCCTATTGTGAAATCTGATGTTATTACTTGCGTGCTTAATTTCCTTAATCGTCGTATTCTTCCTCCGGGTTTTAATGACACGCATATTGTGCTTATCCCTAAGTGTAAAAATCCACAGGATTTAACTCAATTTTGTCCTATCAGTCTTTGTAATGTCGTGTATAAGACAGCCTCTAAGACTATCGCTAACCACTGAAACTGTGGCTTGATAACATTATTTCTCCATCTCAATCGGCTTTTGTTCCATGGCGTCTTATAACTGATAATTTGCTTCTTGCTTTTGAAATTAACCATTTCTTTCACACTCATTCGAAGGGGGCAAGCAATACATGAATTTGAAGCTTGATATAAGCAAGTCCTATGATAGGGTGGAATGGTCATTCCTTCGGCAAGTGTTGGGTAAGCTTGGTTTTCCTGTCTCTTTTATTGAGCTCATTATGCTATGCATCTCCTTCGTCTCTTATTCGTTTGTGTTGAGTGGGTCTCAATTTGGTTCCATTATCCCTCAGAGGGGACTCCGTTAGGGGATCCTCTTTCCCCTTATCTTTTTCTCCTATGTACAGAGTCCCTTAGTTCCTTGTTCAGATATGCGGCGGCATCGGGGGGATCCTAGGGGTGTCCATTTGCCGTGGAGCTCCGCATATCTCCCATCTCTTATTTGCTGACGATACCATGGTGTTCTGTCCTGCAACTCGGGAGACAGTACTGCAGATTCGGGCTATCCTTGATACTTATGTACTTGCTTCCGGACAGGAGATAAATTTGCACAAATCCTCGGCGGCTTTCAGTCGAAACACCCCCCTTGAGCAACAGTAATCGTTGGCCCAACTCCTTGGTATCCGCCTTGAAAATAAGCATGAGGTTTACTTGGGCCTTCCAGCGGCGGCGTTTCAGTCTAAGAGGGGTCTTTTTGGCTGCTTTAAAAGACTGTATTTGGAAACGGATACATAGCTGGGAGGAGAAAACGCTTATCTTCAGACAGGTAACAAGCACTTCTTATTTAGACGATTGTGAAGCTATTCCCTTACTCTATGTCTTGCTTCCTACTTCCCAAAACTTTGCTGAAGGAGTTCCAATCGATGACGGCGGATTTTTTTTAGCATGATGGGGGGCGTAGGAAAATTCACTTGCTTGCTTGGGATAAATTATGTTCGAGCAAGCTTGATGGGGGTCTTGGTTTTTCGCAATCTCGAGGAGGTTTCAACCTAGCTTTATTGGCTAAGCAACTTTGGCATCTCCTGACTCGGTCGGATTACCTTGGTTAGTAAAGTGTTGAAGGCTCAAAAAAAACTCATGGAAACATCTATTGATTGCGAGCGTCGGGGGAAACCGCCCTACCTCATATGTGGGGCGTAGTATTAATTGATGCTATGAACTTTTACGATCGGGATGCCGTTGGCGGATTGGTACAGGGACATTCGATTGATGTATGGAAGGACCCTCTGGGTCTCCCCAGGAAACTCGTTGTCCTTCTGAGTTATTACTCCTGCTCCATATTTAATGCTTCAAGGTCCTCACTGGGTCTGTGAAATACACGACAAAAACACGAACCAAAACCACCCCCCCAACTTCCACCGGCACACAAAAACCCCCCATTATATGGCCAGATACATAAGCAAAGGGAGACAAGTGGAACTCCAACACCAAACCCCGCAACGCAACACCCCCCACAATCACCCGCCCGCCCAACGATCATCCAGCACACGCCCACAACCCCCCCCCCACCACAAACCACACCCCACCAACCCCAAAGCACAACCCACCCCCCCCAAATCCAACAAACCCCAACCCGCCCCCCCCACACCCACCCCCCCCCACCCCCAACCTCCCCACGCCCCCCTACCCAAAGAACAGCACAAACGCAAACAAAGCGCGGGGCACTGAAGGGGGGGGCGCGGAAAGGGGGGATCTCTCTCCATGTTAATTTCCCTGATCTCTGGCCTGAGGACAGGACGATGTATCTCTCTCCACCAATTCCCTCTCATACTTCCTAGCAGAGAGCTCATCGCGAGATGTCATGCCGTTCTTCTCGCACTATTTCAATTTCAGGGACTCTCCCTCTCCTCCAGTTCGGGGGCGGCAACAACCCCCCCAACAACACTAACTGACCCCCCACCCCCGCCCCGAAGCAGCTTACTATCTGGCAGCAGTTCACCCCAGCCGGCTCAGAACACTCTGCCTCCAATCTAGCTCCTCGGGAACAAATAGTACTTCTCCCTCAAGACTGAGTGCGCAGGGCTGTTCTGCGAAGACCCACGCTTAAACCAACCGACCTCCACTCACCAAGCGCTCACAAGCGAGCATTTCTCGTCATGGAAACTGCCGGCCTTATTCAGTCAAACTCTCATGGTATCCTTCCGATAACCGGCCACAAGCCAATCAGCCTGCTAGCAGTGATCTCCCCCAGGTCCCTATTATACTGAGTCCGTTATTAATGTCAGACACTGGCTGATGGAAAGTTTCTGCATGGTTCTCTGTTTTCGGCCAATGTACCTCTAAGCTTCCAGAGCAAAAAAAAATAACCAAAAAGATTGGCCGGGGTGTTTTTTCACCGAAAAAAAAAAAAAAACACAAACAATGACATTTCCCGGTACGACCATGGCTAACTTATCGCATGTTGTGGCCCACCCCTCAGTCAAGATTGGTTCTTGCGTTTATTGGTTTCTCTCAGCCGTCTAACTGTCATACCCCCGCCACACACATAGCTTCGACCATGAGTGTCGTCCATGGCTCTGAATTTTGTATTGAAATGGATATTTGTGCAGCGTGGATTACACACGGGAATTGTTGCCAGACTGGCCTCCTTCATAAGCCTCTTGTTACTCCACTTCCACAACCTGCAACCATCAGCAGCCCAAGACCCATCCTCCATTATTTGATTTATGCACCGTGAAGGACTCACACATTGGTTGGCTCCTAACTCTCATATATTGCCACGAAGCTTCACAAAATCCTCTACACGGACTCACAAAGCAGACACAAAAAGCCATGCCAAAAGTCACCCAGTAAACCGTCCAACCAAAAAACGCAAGGCCGGCGGGGAAACAGCGGGTGGGGGTAGATCTTTCTCGGCTGGCATCCACCCTCTGCTAGGGTAAGATTAAAATCAACTTCGATGGAGCGATACTTATGGAGGAGCTACCATGGGTGTTGGGACTTGAGCTCGGGATTCCGCATGGGTTTGCTTGGCTTTGGCAGTCTCTTCGTCTCGGAGAAAGGACCAGCCTTGGTGGCTGAAGCTTATGCGGCCAGAGCGGCAACTCTTATGGCTTGAGGTCTACAATGGCAAGGCGTTGCTTATTTATTTCCAGATTATCCACCAAGTCACCCGATGCTCTCTACTGAGTATATCGGCCCTTGTCAGTCTTGCGATATTCGTTTCTCTTTCGCTAACTCAATTAGGGGAGTCTTGTTTCATTTTTACTTTGTGCTGCGTTCGTTCTGGTAATTGTGCTTGCCGATTTCTGGCTCACTATAACTCGTAGATTTCGTGATGCGCAATGGGGCGGGTCTGGTACGGGTCCGCCCAGAAGATTGCAACGCAGCCACCGCACCCATTTAATTTTTGCGAATAGGACCTCGTAAACCCGCCCCCGCCCGCTGCTTTTAGGAACCACGTATACAGCAGACCCGGCATACAACCAAATTATATATTTTATTTTTGTCCAGTCAGCAAGCCCATTAAACCAGCCACCCGCCCCTAACCAGTGGACCCGTACTCTTAACCCGGCGAAGGACCCAACGAGACAACCACTTATTTAATTTTTGCGCAGCCCTGATAAGAACACACGCCACCTGGCCCATATCTAAACATCTCACAGCCAAGCCCCGAACCACACAACCAACCACAACAACCGAAACAAAAGAGTCGCTCTGCCGATAGCACACCACGCGAGGGCCCTAACTAATTATATAACAAAATCATTTAACATATAAATTACATTCAATTAACTCCAAACTCAAAATAGATATCTCCACAAAAGTCATTTAGACTTTCAAAACATTACTTGTTAAGTATAATTTTTGCAAAAACAATAATAATAAGGAACTTGGATAGAATAACAAAAGCATACTGCTCTCGATCGAAATTAATATAAAATCGTCTACCTTACACTCACCAAACTTACATATTATCTTGAATAGTAACTGTAAGGTCCTAACTGTTTATCTCAGTAAAAATTAGTCGATCGGCCCATACCATCGTCGACAATAAAAAATACACCTATAAAATTAGGAAGCTTCAGTTCATACTACTATAAATAACAGCTCAACTTGTCGTTCATAATAATATAATCAAAAAACAAAACATACATAATATCGAACTCCAAATATAGAACTAAAAACACCTACTCTATAAACGCATATATCTTAAATAAACTCCTACAATAGAAACAAAAATCAACCAACAGGCCCAGGTTGACACCAACCGAGGGCAGGGGGCCACGGCGGTGCCAAGTGGGGATAGACCGAAAGTCTCCCGAAGACCACAAAGCAACCAACGGTAACCCCGCCCGACACCAGAGGACCCCCGGAGCAAAACAGGCCCAAACAGATTTAATATACCAACCATAAGACCCCAGACCCCGCCCCACATCTCACGCCGATCAAAAATAACCCCGCCAAACATAAATACCTTCAGGACAATCATGCAGAAGGCCCGACACACACGCACCCCATTACGAGCAAGCGCGGTGGTCCAGCGGAACTAGAGCATTTCCACACCTAAAAGGTAAATACGCGACTATGACAATTGCCCAGCAACAAACAACATACTCCTTATCAGACGCCAATAGCGAGAAATATATGCAGTAATCTAACCCTTACACTACAGGTCTTGCCAACATTGTTAGATACGCCCATTGGTCGGATGCCTCTACCCATCTTAGAAACTAGATCTACAGCACCAAAAAAGTCGTCCCCATGGCAAAAAGACACGCACAATAACGACACATACAACACACACACATAAACCCAACCCAAAAGAAAAAAAACAGAACGAAAAAAAACACAAAACAACAATCCACAAAAGCAACACCAAACACATCCAAACACACACGCCCACAGACAAACACACCCCACAGAACCCACACAACAAAACACAAAAAAACCCAACCAAACCAAAAACCAAATCCGACAGAGAACACAATACACACACCACCCCGAGACAACACGCACAAACCAACAACTACCCCAAAGCCAAAAAATAAACCCCAAAGGGAAACGCAAACAAACACACAGAAAAAAAGAACACAAAGAAAAAAAAAGAGCGCGAGGTATTTTTTAAATATTATTGGTGCAAAAACACGACAAATCAACGACCACCCACCCACGACAGCCCCCTGCGCGTGTACAAATACACATACAAATATAAATATAACTCTGCGGGGGACAAAAGGGGACGGAACGAAGAGGAAGAACGGGGCCAAACAACCACCCACACCCCCACCACACAAACCACAACAAAATCCACGACAACAAACGAACACCTACGACCCACCGCCACACAGCAGGCCAACAAACACAACAATCCAACACATCCAGCAACCCCCCCACACACGCCTCAACACAGCACCAACAGCGCAAACCCCCGAACACACAACACACACCACAACCCAAACCCCCCAGAAAGGCCGCAGACCACCCACATCAACGACAATTCCAACGCGAAGCACGCCCACAAACTCACAAAAACAAAAAAAAGAACAACAAAACAAACAACAAAAACACCACGAACCAAGAACCCCACACACACCCTCCCCAGCCCCCCGCCACACCGACTGCAACCCCCCCCCACCCCAAACCCCACTACAACAAAAACAAAAAAACGCCAGCCACAAACCTCGCAACCCAGACAAAAACACATGCAACAGAAAAAAAAAACCCCCACGAAAAAACAACAGGAACACAAACACATCACCCGACAAAATCAAAGACCGAACAAGAACACAAAAAAACAATTAAAAAAACAGCATTGTACAACTACTCCTCTAAACCTGCTCTCAATAATCAACAAAGTATAAAAAAAACCAAGAAAACAAAAATAAAAAAGGCAGCGAACCCCGAGCTCAAAACCCCACACAACGCAAAGCACACCGGCCCACAACACACACCGCCCAAACACCCCAAAAACCGGGGGACCGCCCGCCTACTAGGACAATTTCTATGCTGCAACCAAAAACTAACAAAAACAGTATTTAGCGCCTGAACAGCCTACATCCACATCCAGGCAACTACATCGTATTCTGGTACGTCGGATAATACTTATCTATGGCGAATCAAATGAACATAATCTTAAACAATAATACGAATAACCAAACACACAGACTCCAGATGTTTGGAAATACCCTATAGCCCGCCAAATAGACATACTTCACTGCGAAGAAAAATTAACAGCGTGGCATATAGATGACCACAACTATGAATGATTTAATTGTAAACGAAAAAATGTCTTCCACAGTACCCAACACACACGCTTCTACATACTTTTTATGGTTATGTACGGATTACTACTTCTATAATTTATTAATGATAAAATTATCAATTTTAAATATATCACTAAATAATATATTTACATCTGATACTACATCAGACTACAATATAAGATCGAAATTCAGTTACAGAAACCCGAACACAAAATATCAATCGCAACCCCACACACTAGATCACGATAGTATTTTATAACATAAGAATAAAAGAGATCTCCCTCTGGCAATGTACTCATAATGCTCCACACTAATAAACCATAATTTTATACACAAAGAAAATAACAACCCAACAAAGAAAGCAGCCACCCCACGAAAAAAAAACAACAATAACCAACCTAAATTCGCCGAAAGCAGCCAAGCAAAAACCCACACAAAGATCAAAGCGACCAGGCCCCACCAAAGACAGCAAAAACCACCAAAAAAAAGAGAACAACAAACAGCAAAAAAACCCCCACACAAGCAAGTACCCTGAAAAAAACCGAACACAAAACGTTATAAAATATATATTTAAACAATATGAACCGAACATTATTGAATAATTAAAGCATAATACAAATGATCCAAAACCAAGGAATTGTATAAAAAGCATAATTATCAAAGATTATTTTCAAGCCAATAAAAAATATAATTGTATAACAGTTAGATTATCGACATCATACAAATCAGCGAGCGAAAAAATGTATTAGTCCAAAACCATATTATCCAGTTACATAAATAATAAAAACAGTAAATTATAATTAAAGTAGCATAAAATGAATATACACAAAATATATTAACTCTACTACTCAATATTTTCTCATATTTGTATGCTAATAGTATCGTAAACAATAAAAGCATATTCAACTCTAAAACAAAGGATTAAACTTAATTTTACAGAAGATATTATAAGATATTCAGAAAATAAGTAAGTATTCTTAATGATAGTGAGACGTCTCGCTAGCTACTTTGGGCTTCACATTTTATTCAAGTGTCTCATCTATTAGTAATTAACACACCCGGCACCCGATAATAACAACACTGAGCAAAATTAGTATATGAAGAGAAAAACATATTATTTAGATCTCATTACAGGTTCAGGAAAACCAGAATGGTAAGATATGGTATTCAACTTCTAGGCAAACAGAAATACATACAACCAAATCATTAACTCGTACTGTGTACGAAGTAATAAAAAATAAAAACAACAAGAAACAAGCAAAAACCAAAAAACACGTCCAAAGCCACACCGCAATTAACCAAATCCCCAAAAAAAAGGCCCAAACAAGAAAAACCCCAACAACACAAGAAGAAAACAATACGACACATATGCCAATCCCACAAACCACCCAAACAGAACCCCCCCACCCACTACCACACCCACAACACCCCCACTCCCACCCACACACCCACCACAATCCCCCGTCCCCCCACCCGACCCACCCCCCCCCCCTATACCCCTTCTACCACGCATAACAGCAACCTAACAAGCTCAAAACACGTAACTTGACTTTTGCTGTTCATGAAGAATTAGAGCATGCTACTGCGGGGCATTTCATCGGTTCTATGCGCTGCGCATTAACATAGACAGGATATTAGTTACTAATTTATGTGAGGCACAGTTACAATTCTGATGCTTTTGGTCGTAGACGTTGTTGTTTCCTGGACATTATATACAATAATAAATATTTATATAAATTCCTATAATTCAAAAAGAAAAAAAAAATAAAATCAAAAAAAAAATTAAGAATAATTTAAATAATCAAGGGAAAAAAACCTCTCATTTTCGGGTAAAACCGCACTCAGACTCCCCGGTACTGTTGCGCGGCAATTTGCGTCCCTATGTTTATGAGCTGCAGCACTTTTGCTCCCACAGAAAAACAAAATCAAAGTGTTGCACTTTTGTCCCCCAACCTCCGCTTCTACAAACTATCTCAAGTTTTGAGGATGGAAAAACCACTTTTAGAATGGTCCAATGTGGTTTTTTATGAATCTTGAAAAAAACCACGGTAAAGGCTAATTTGGAAGGGCGAGAATTAGGGTAATTGCATTTTGGCTATTGGCATTTTATCTCATCGCAGTCTGCACTCATAAAATACAAAATATTTCCCACTAAAAAAAGGTTTTGCAAAACAAGTTATAAAGGCTGCGCACATTTGATAAGTACGGCATAAAAGAGAACATATCCTTATACAAAAAAGAGTAACATTTACCATCACTTATGATAGAATTATAAGGAGAAGAATTGAGTTAATTTGGAATGAAATATTACAAGATATATGTGGGATTGCAATAAATGAAAAAGCTGACCTCAAAAAGAAAAAATACTCAACGTGAGCATTGCGCCAGGACAAACAATTAGAAAACGCATAGAAAAATGAACGGCAGGGAAGGAAAGCTAAAAATAACATTTACGACAAAAAAATTCACTAAGTCTTGCCAACATGATACCAGAAGAAACAGAGGAGGAAAAGAAGGGAGGACCAGGAGGCCAAATGGTAAGCGAATGATTAAAAATGAATCGCCGAGGATACGAGGGCAAGTCGTCGTAACCCACTGTTATTTTATCGGGCGAGGTGCGGCGAAGAACTTTATGACAACAAAATTAGAGTGTAGTGCAATATTAGCATATCCAAAAACGAGAGCAAAAATCATATCGAAGCGAATAATTTGCGCAAATTGTGCGGCAAAGCGAAAGAGAAAAAGACAAACTATGAATAGTAACTTGCCCAGAATAAAACCCAGAGAGGCACTATGGATTACAAAGAGCACGGAAGGCACAAATTCGGTAAAGGATAGGCAAATTGCGAAACCGTTACTATTACACCTAGCGACCAAACAAAAATAAGCAGGCGTTACGAACCTACCAGACTCGCGTTTATTCAATTAAAGGAAATCTAGGGACCAAACCTTTTTAGCATGGGTACAAAATATGATAAAGTCATGGTTATTAATGGAGCTACTTAACAGTAGGGAATCATATTATGAATGCAGAATAGAGAGTGCAAGATTATCAGTTTTCTACCTGTGATGACTGTGTTAGCATGCAATGGGACAAGGCAAAGGAAAAGAGGGGCCAACACCGTAACGAAAAAACACAACAACCAGGAGCAAGATAAAGAGAAAAAAAAGGCAGCACGCGACCAGACTACACAGCAGAACCAAAAATCAAAAAAGAAAGCAGTAACTAAGACAATGAAGGCTGGCCATAGAGAAGAGAACAATAGGGGAAGAGACATAAACACCCAAGGACACGGCCATCAAGCTGGGGCAAAAACGACTGATGTTGCGTGTCGTCGCGACTAATAAGAAGAAAAACGTGCACGAGGGTGGACCCCGAACCTAGAAGAAGAAGGAAAAACCAAAGCGCCACGACAAAATAAACCAAAACAAACGCCCAAAGGACCCCCACAAATACAACCAGACCGCAACAACCACAGCGGCAAGCACGCAAAAATCGGAACACAACAAAACACCGAAGCGAACGAGCGAGTACTTTTATTTTTTTTTACCAGAAGAGGAAAAAAAAAAAGGAGGGGAAGGAGAAAGGGGGTCGCGCGTGGCGCTTACCTATCATGAGAAAGTTTTACAATTGGTTGCAATACAACGATCAACTCTTATAACCTGATTTCATTCGTAAATATAAATAATTTTATGGAACAGTTCCAAAATGTGTGCAACTATTTTTTGCAAAATATATAAATTTATTTGTAATCTATTAGATAACGTTGAGTGCAAACTTAATTTTTTTGTTAAATTTTAGTGGAAAATTTGTTGTCCATATTTTTAAAGTGAATGGCCAACATGATTAAAAGGAAGCTTGCCTTCCGCTAGGGGGCCAAAAATGATCAGAACTGACTAAGATTCCCCTGCAAACAAAAAAGGCCTAAATGGTTTTCAAAACCAGGTGAGAAGGAGAGAGCGTCGAACAACCATTAATGGACCTTCAAAAGTCGATTTCCAGTTCCGGGACAAGCTTTAACGGGTTATAAACGGACAGGTTGCGAATTCGAAACGCGGAGAAAGGGGCAAAGGCAAGCGGGAGAAACAAGAAAACGGGCGGCAGGAACACGAGAAAACAAGAGACGGGTGAGGCCGCAACGGCAAAAACCAAGGCCACTGCCCCCACCACGAGACAGAAAGAAAAAAACACCATAAACAGCCCAACGAGACACAACCAGAGATGGCATGTAACAACTTTTTCATTTCCTCACGCGTGAGCGACCCAAAGTAGACTGGAAGCGTTACGGAAAAGCAGTAATATGGGACACCAACAAAGATTATAAAAAAAGTTCAAACGCAGGATCAAAAGTGCGAAATCGCGCCCAACACACAGAAACCAATCCGAATTAACAGAGTAGCCTATCACGGGTCGAGGCAAGAAGAATGCAAAATATTTATAATCCCCCTCAACAAGGATCAAGGATATCAGTTAAGAGTAAGTAGAGCATTTACACGCAATGATTGGTATATAAGGGAACGAATGAATATGCAAGTAGGGACTCCAACTCATACGAAGAAATTGTGCGTGCTATATAGTATAAATATTTTGGGAGTCTTTCTGCGAAAATAAGGTATAATTTTAGACTGATTTTTTGAAAGTTTGTTTTCGGATTAACACTTCTAACAAAAATTAAGTACGGGCCTATCGTTCGTCAAAAAAATTCACCCGGAAAGTTGCTTGATATTTTTTTACTTTAGGTTAAGACTTAATTAACTGATTATATTAAATGGCGAAAGTGCAGACATCAATTTTCTTTACAGACTCAAATTACTCTTCACATGTCCTACCGCGTATAATGACACTAGATGTCAAAGCTGATTCTTTCTCTTCTATATTACCGTGTAAGTGGATATCTAAGTTTAGTGCTCGGACCGACCAGGAGATACTATCGTATGACATTGCACTCAAGGAGATAAAACAGTAATAAGGGACGAGGGGCCGAAATAAATGCGTCGGGGCCGCCGGGTGCGAGGGAAAGAGGGGGTGGAATTGACCAACGTGAACACTCGAAAGCTTAAGCCAGGAACTATTAAAATATACAGATTGTATGTAGAGGTTGGCATACTATTTCGGTATTGGGAGCCAGATGCCAGTTCAAGGCTTCGCGTTCATCATGGCAATAGAGGAAGAAAAGACTATTACCGGGCGGCCCGCGGTGATTTTTTACCTGAGGCCGATGCTAGCCTAAGAAGCGGTCTACCGGATGTTTCACAGTAACTCATCATAGCTCGTATGCGCTCTACCAAAATAAACTAGAGTAACAGAGACCTAGGCTCTAAGAGTGTGTGGAGACCAGAAGATGCAAGATTCTAAGGTGCGTACTCTCAGGAGTTCTTGTCTCCCCAAATAGTCGTTGTGCTACTTTATCTAGCTGTGTCTACGGATGTGGGTGTGGTGTGTGATTTTATCCATCCCGTAAGGTGTAAGAGCTTAGAGAACGCGGCAAGGCGGAAGTCACCCGGTAAACGACACAAAAAGTGTGACAAAGGAGGAAGAGGTGCGGCAGAGCCGAGAGGTCGAAGACGGAGAAGAGAAAGGACCACCCAAGCGAGCTGGAGGACGGAGAAAGCAGAACAAAGGAAAGTGAGCACCCACCCGCAGCGGCCCGCGGCCGGCACCGGTTGGGAAAACGAACGGCCGAGGATAGCAGCAGAACAGAGAGGAAGAAAAAAGGCGAGGGGGAGCAGCGCACCCGGTGGAGGTAAGAACTGGGAAAAGGAGGCCCCCGCCTGGACCACCGCCCAGGCCGCAAACGGGGCAGACAAAGAAAGTAAAAAGGACCCCAACTGCACTGGCACAGGAACGGCACCGACATATGAACCTCCCGTTGGCCGAATGCTGCCTAAGAAAGATAACACCCCCGTCAAGATCAAGCACCCACTCGCCACACTGGACTGCTGAAATTATTTTGAACGGGAGTCTGACGGGAAAAAAATACACAATCTGTAAAAAACACTGGGCCGGCGGGGCTTTACGTGTAGAACGATTGCAATAAGCGAATGTGCATGACCTAACAAATATAATTTAGGGGAGGTTGTAGAGGATATCTACTCTGTAAACTTTAGATATTTTAATGTTTTGGATTCGACGTCTAGGAAAGGTACAGAGACGAAATAACCAAAAGCGCTGGAGAGTTGATTGTGTCACAATATTACAATTAGGCCGAAGTGACACGATGTGAGATTAATATTATAACTTCAGACACAGTGTTACGAATAACCAACTCACCGGTGCATATGGCTTACAGACGAAGAACCAACTTTTCAATACTCACAAAAAAAAACTAAAGTAAGAAGAGAAGAAGGGGCCGCGAGAGTCCGAAAGAGGAATGAACTGAGTCCTCTAACCGTTGTTCGTGGTCAGTAGATAGTCCCAGTATGGACCAGTGTGCATGTTTATTCGGATGAAGAACAAGGCTATAAGTGTGTTTGGTTTTTGACTGAGTGCGCTTGTGAGTGTGCGAAGAGATCTGTGTTCGATAGTGATGATGTTGTGCATAATTAATTGCCGTCTGTAATGCGCAGCTGCAAAGGAAACAGACCAAGTCGCGGCGACGCAGACACACACCCGCCCGCGGCCAGACACCGCGAGATTGAAAAAGGCACCCAGGCGGCAGAGGACGACGCGAGCCCGGCGCAGACGGCGACACCGAAGAGGGCAACCCCCGGTCCCGCGATACGACAGCGCAAAGCGACCTGCGACGCAAAGACAGTCCGAAGCACCGCCAACTGGGTGGCACGCCGCCCGGACTAAACCGACACCCCACACACCAACACTACCTTCCTCTCGGCGGGCGAAGCGGCGACCTGGCGGGATCGCCACGACAAAGCCCCCGACCCAACAGAACAAACGCGGCGAAGGGCGCGAAAAAAAAAAGGGAGGCGTAGCGGAGGGGCCCTGGCGCCACTGTTCGGAAGCCGGGGAGGCGCAAAGATCGAACGAAAACATAGAGATGGTTGAGTAGTGTTTGAAGCAGTGGGATAGGGGCTTAGGCTTGTATGAGTTAAAATTTCCCTGAGACCGTAGAAGGTCGATAGGGGACAGAATGCGCGATGAGTGGACAAGCCGCCATTGGCATCTGGGTGCATAATGACAGGCCAATCTAGTGGATAGGTTCATAATTATAGCGGAGGCCCCTGCAACTGAGGCTATGACAGCTAGGCACAACAGTAATGGATTAGAATGGGCAGGCAGGGTAGTGCAGAAAACAAGGAGAAAGCTTCAGCCATGTACTATGGTGCTGGATGTCGAAGCTGGGATGCTTCTAATTAGTAGATGGTTATCTGAGGTGTAAGAAGAAGGCGATTGATGTAGTATAAAAAATATCTCGCTAAAGCCGAGCATCATAGTGAGTGTGTGTTTATGCAATTTTCGACAAATCCTTTGACGCAACCATAGCCAAGGGTGTGAGGTGTGGGATCTAGATGCAGGACAAGAAGAGACGGGGAGAAGGGGCAAGGGAAGAAAGAGCAGAGGGCAGAGAAATAGCGCGGTAAACAGTGGTAAAATGTATCAATGAGAACTCCATGTAAATTTACTGGATACAATAATCGCGTGGCAGAGTAGCGTACGGGCACGGGACTCGGAAATAGTGAGCAGATATGAGGAAAAAGCCTGAAATAGCTAGAAACGATGAAGGAAATACACTCTCACCCAAAACATCAGTAATGATAAGCTGAGCAGTGACTTGGAGACGAACGAACGACACTCTAAAAGCGCAGCACAAAAACCAAAACCCCATAAGCGCAAAAACCAAACAATGCGCGAGACCACAAACAAAAATCAGAAGAAAGAAAAAGCAAGAACCGCCAAAGTGAGAAAACAGATAGAAAAAGACGCTCTCGAGGCGGCGAGACAGATCAACTAAGAACGCGCCAGGGAGTAACCGGAAAATGAGGATGGTGCACAAGATAAGCATTATAGAATAGAAGAAAAACGCATCAAGCAATTACGATAAAGCCAGAGAAGCATAGTTAGCGATGAGTGGTATCAGACAAACATATGGACAATCATTCGTCGGCGACAATGGGTATACAGTATAAAAATCGAATGAAGGGGGACCGCTTATGCTTTTCCACTGAGCGATGAACGCTGCTATTCGCAGAAATCCTTTGTATACATTTATATATATATTTTACGTATCACACGGGACTATCGCCTCTAAGAAGGTATCATAGAACGATCGTTCGGAAAGATTGAAGTTGAAAAAATGTAAGATGGAAGGAGGGCCTCAGGCTATAGGCGCATTCAAGATAGGAACCGAAGTTACAAGATTTGATGCGGTAAGATGATGCGGGTTCCTACCAAAGAATCCCTCAGAACAATATCAGTTATCACACTGGAGGATATCCCACAGGTTGTCAGCCAGAAACTGATGCACATGTCTGGGGAATCTCAATGTTTTCTTAGAGTATGGAGAAAAAGTTGATTTGCGTGTGATATTTTAGTTAATACATTGGTTATTCCAACTGTGAAGTTGTTTTCAGTCTATTCCCACCCCCCCCCACCTCACCAAGAAAATGACGAATAATATGGTTATGGGGGGAGGATGTAGACGGAGCGACACAAACAGGAAGTCTAAGGGCGAAGAAAACGACTTATTGGGGCTCGTTTGATCTTCAATGACGACCAAAGACTAGAGCAAGGACACCAATTCGAACACAGTGGGCGGAGGCGGAAATTGTGAGAGAAAGAGGTCTGAGTGTCTGAAAAAGCTACTCAGAGATTACTCACCAACTTGTTCCAAGAAAATTAACGCAACCGACGAAACTTGAATTCTATGACAAAAACGGCTGCGTCTCGTTCGAAGTCAGAAAAAACGGCCAATGAAAAACAGACGCTATGAACCATTCTTGAGTCTAGACCTTACCAAAAAGACACAAAACCTTGGAGAAAGACTCCAAACACAAAAGCGTATTGGTCTGTTCTTGTGACAATGATTATAATAAGGAATTGAATAAGAGACAACCACAAAGTGATTAGCGTATGACGAGGTGGGACTGTCAACAAAGCAGGTCCCATTCTTGATAAAACTCCAACTACAAGCCAACCGGTGAAACCTCTACTGATTCATTGTGGCGAACTATCTCGCACATAGAGACACAACAGATAGAAACACATAGTGTGTGACTGAACCGACAACGAGCTCAACTCGATTGTGAGGTCTGAAGATAGACCCAATGTGGATACAGCATTACTTGTATCTCAGTAAACCAAAACTATAATCCTCTAACTATCTGACTGTATTGTTTAAGCGTGCCGCATTGTATTACTGAGTGGTTGATATGCATTGGAAGATAATAAAAGGAAGTAAGAAAGAGATTATTTCTTCTCAATGGGGAAGACAGCTTCCTAAGCATGATTGAATGAGGACCGGTAGGAACGGACAGAATTGGCTAGGTAGAATAAGGTCGGGAGGGTACAGTTTTCCAAAACGATATGGCAGCACGATGACATCGCGCTGGATCATCCTTCAAAGGGAAGAGGGTAGTTCATGGATAGCAATTCTTAGTGTCCCACACGCCCACCTCCAAGAATGCCGGCCTCAGATGCTCCGTGTGCTCTAGCGACGAGTCCAACACCTTAGCATTACATACAGAATTACAAGGATGAACGCAAGCAAGTGCGGTCGCGAATATGAGCAGAGTACTAAAGATCAGCTATTGATCGTTTGCCAAACTTCTCGCATTACTTAAAAAGTGTTTTACGATATTGTCGATTGCTCTCACGGATGAGGACGAATTAGAAAGAAACGGCTAACGCAACAATGTGTGGATGGAGCTGAAGTGACTTTCATATGTCAGAAAGAGCATGAACTACACAAATGAGATATGGTGAGGTTTTAGGCCAAACCACAAATTTATGATAATTTGTCGTCGCCGGGGATGTGTTAGAGAGCAAGAAAACGAACCGACACGCCGAAGCAAAGGAGGGTGCCCCCACGGAACAGCTGTAGTATCGAAATCCAAGAAAGGAAATAACTCCTGCCGTGGTCGAAAATCTATATCGCTGATTAACTATCTTGACAGAACGATATCATCCTGGTTATTTTGATCTGCGACATGCGCACGCTCACCTTGCTCTTTTGCCATACGGGTTAGCATCCCGCTGAGACCAAGAACTTAGTCTATATATATTAACAAACCATCTATCGATGATGTCCGAACGCTGTGGTGGGTGTAAGCCCGGGTGGTCAGAAGCATTAAGAGGCAGAAAGAGACGGTGGGGGCGGCTAACAGTGAATACAAAGAACTAATAAACCACCCTTATATTGGGCGACAGGCTGTTAAATCAGGCGTACCAACAAAAAATAGAGCAAATGATGTTGAGCTTACGCAGATTCTTGGCTTGTTCAATTTTACTAAAGGCGACAGAGATTTCTGTGAAAATCCATACATTGAAGATAGGCATTCATCGGTCGGGTTTTAAAGATATCTAGTTGACATGAAGTCACTGTGATATATAAGGAAATCTCAAATTTGTATAGACTGTCAACAGGCAGCGGGATAAAGAAGACGGATAATCTAATCTACGGGCATTGTGTTTTCTGGAATATAGGGGGGTGGATATTGATAAATGTTACCAGAATATTGCTGTACTGACCTTATTTGCAATGCTAAAAACGTCCTTTTTACATTTACTCTAGATCTGCGTTGACATGAGGCGCACATTATATTCTCACGAATCTGTACAGGCTTCAGATATCACCATTTACGTCTCGTCAAATTTTACATTTTGAGGCATCTTTCTGGATGTGGTCCTTCCACGACTAGATCAAGGTTTTGCGCAAAACTTTCTTCCATTCTTTTCTTTCTATTATATGGTGGTTTCCCCCAAACTTTGTAAGCTTTTACAATTTTGCAGCGACCTTGCGGGGCAATTTTGTGCCACAACCTAGAAGAGATTCCGGGCCAATTGCAGAACTTAGTTAGCTTGAGGCATCGCCTTGTTGAGCCTAATGAAGATCTGCAAATGCCACTTGGAATTGGAAAGCTAACTTGTTTACGAACATTAAAATTCTTCAGCGTGGGCTATGAAAATGGTCGTCGGATTGAAGAGTTGGGATCATTGAAAAATCTAAAGGGAGAACTGGCGATACGCAATCTTGAGTATGTAAGTCACAAGGTGGAAGCTAAAAGAGCATGTCTATTTGAGAAGCCCAATATACACAAGTTAGAGCTTGTGTGGAATTGCTCAAGGGAAGGCAACAACCTTAACGATGAACAAGTATTGGAAGGACTTGAGTCTTTTCCAAACATAAAGAACTTAAAAATTTCAGGGTTTTGTGGAGATAATTTTCCATCATGGATCATGAATACGACCGTTGATGAGCAATTTAGACTGCACAAATTGATTAAGCTCAAATTGATAGATTGTGAAAGATGTGCAGAAGTTCCAACACTAGGCCATCTGCCACAACTTAAATTTTTGGAGTTGAATGGGCTTAAAAATGTAAAATCAATAGGTCCTTGGTTTTACTATCCCCAGTTAATGAGTCAGGAAGAAGCAGTCAACCTCTCTTTCCAGCACTTGAACGTTTTGTCCTAAAGGACATGACCAATTTGGTAGAATGGATTGAAGTGTCCCCTGATAATGCATCTAGGCTTGTTATTGCTTTCCCACGCCTTGAAAGCTTGAAAATTGTTTATTGTTACAATATGAGCAATGCTCCAGCTCATGGTTTTCCTTGTCTCAAGGAATTAAAGATTGCTGGTGTCAAAAGAGGCGCAGTATTATTAGATAAGATATGCGGGAACAATTTAAGCTCTCTCACACTCCAATACGTATCAGATATCACTTGTCTTCCTAAAAGGCTATTGTACGACAATCAACGGCTGTCATCTTTGATCATATACGGTTGTTCTAGCCTTACCTATCTTGAATTTCCCAGCCACAGTATCCAATCTCTTGAGAATGTTGGTATATATGATTGTGATAAACTCAAGTCAATAAGATATTTCATACAAGGAGGCTTGGCAGACTATCCAAATTCTCTTCGAGCTTTGAGAGTAGTAGGTTGCCAAAATTTGACCAACTTTTCAAGTACAATGCTGGAGACCTGTAACTCTCTTGAGATTTTGCATGTAAGCAACTGCAATAATTTGGTGTCTTTTTCAGTAGACTGTGAGAGAATGCCCCGTCTATCTAGCTTGGATATTACTGAATGTACCAAATTGAGAAGTTTGCCAAGGCATAGTCTTAGTACTGTTTCCCACTTAAGGGAGTTGTCCATTGGTCCGTTCTCGAAGGAAGTGGATTTCGCTTCTTTCTGTGAGATTTTCGATAGCATCAGCCAACCACAATCACTTGAGGCCTTAACATTATATGGATGGCCAAAGTTCAAGTCTCTACCGAATGAACTTCAGCATCTCACTGCTCTCTCTTCTTTTAGATTGTTCAATTTTGGCATAGAAGCTTTACCTGAATGGTTTGGAAAGTTGTCGTCTTTAGAATACGTGACTCTTACAAGATGCACGCGGTTAAGGAATTTCCCCTCTAAGAAAGCCATGCGTTGTCTTACAAAATTACGAGAACTATACATTCGGGCATGTCCACTTTTAAGCGAGAGATGCAAACCAGATCAAAGTGAATGGCACAAGATTTCGCATATCCCAGAAATTGAAGTGGAAGGTATGTTCATAATCGTCAACAATATATTGATTCATTTCCCATATATCCGTACCCATTATGATGATCCTTATATAAAACCCTATTTTCTTTCGTTTCTTGCCAGCATGATGTGGACAGGATGATTAGAACAAGTTCTTACGTAAGTGTATTAATCTCTATTATCACTAGAGGTAAGAATTGCTGCAAAATTTTTCTATTATAGATAAGTAAATTATTTATCTTCGTTGTTGTACTATTGTTGTATTTTCAGTGATTTTTTCAGTTGCACCTCTCTTGTTGATAGATACTTCTTTCCCTTGATTACAATCTCAATGGTTTAATTTTGATATTTCTTTTGTTTCCAATCTATTTGCATGATTGCTATATTACAATCACAAGTGCAGCAAAGACCAATGTGCCATTGGAGAGGATTGGAGGTAATAAACACTATGCTCGTGACGAGGTAATAAAAAATTTGTATTGTAACTCCGACATATTTTCTAACTAGAATCTATCAATAATTTGTTTCTAAGTGTGATATTATATATGCAGTGAATATGAAATCTTTCCAAGTACAAATAGGCGATTCTTTCTATACCACTGGGCGGAGGTGATGAAGATGACGAGGAAGTTTTTGTTCTCTGCAAAGAGGCAACTATTTGCTGCTTAATTCACAAGTCGAGGCGGTTGAGAATTTGCAAGACAATTAAACTTGTCTTCTTATTTTCAATGGTGACAAATTTTAGGGATTTTCCGACATGTTTTCATATTTTAAATAGTTGTCATTTTAGGTGAACCTTATATGGAATTAAATGACTATGAGTCTAGTTTCAAATAGCAATATTTTCAAGTCCATTAGAAATTTGTGAAGAAAGTTATGATTGTTTTACAAAAAATTGCCAGAAATAGTGTTTTGTTTAAAATTATATTTTACATTTAATTTGAGTATGAAATTCTATGACTATGCATATGTTTAGGCCTTTAAAAGGACTTGTAATCTAATATTAAATGCTTGTTGTTGTTGGTTGTGTAGCCAATTTGAATATTTCTTACCAATAAGACTAAAGTTTCACCTCAAGTCTCAGGATAAGAATAGGAAGTGGTCTTGGGGGATAGGGCCTACATACTGCTAAAAGTGGATGCAGCACTACCTGTACGGGATTGATGTCCTTTCCTCTATGTACGAAGGTCTTCAGAATACCTTACTACTCAATCTGGTTATCAAGGTACTTCGAGTTTCTTCCCAAATAGGTCTATTCTCTTTAAACTCTTCTAGACCCCGAGGCTATGATGTCAAAAGAATGAAGATCTCTTGGAGCGATAGAAAGTTCGTAGTGGTGTATTAGGAATATCCCCACTTCAGAAAGGAATAACTTTCATAGCATAAAGGAATTTTAAAAGATAAAAGTTTAATGCACAAATAAAAGAATGAATAAAAAAATAATCTTCAACTAAATTAACAAATATTTAGCATACATTTCTCCAAAACCATTAATACATTAACAAAAAGAAAATGATTGAATCATTTATCATAAATAATCCATTAGATGGATAGTTCGAAATTTAATTAATTGAATTTTGGACTTAACCTTTTAATTGATTGGATTAATTTAAAAGAGGCTTGGGGTAATTAATTAGTGCATTTGATCCATTAATTAATTAGTAGATGGATTATCTAATTAGTGGATTGGATTCATTAATTAGAAATGGTCCAAGAATAATTTGTTGGACTAGTTATGTTTGCTTGACATTAATTAGTTAAGTGGATTAAATTCATTTAAATAATTAAGTCTCTCTTGGGCTTGTGAATATTTAATTGGATGAAATAGTCATTTAGACTTTCTTTGTTGGGTATATTATTTAATTAGATTAAATATTAAGTCCAACAAAAATAGTATATGGGCTCAATTTAACTTGTTGGACAAGTGAATTGAACCTGGCGCAAAATGCATGAAGCTCTAGTCCATGTTTACGTTTTTTAGGTAAAAAATAGCTGAATTTTGGACCAAAAAAAAAAGAGAGGAAAATTCGTGCATTAGGGATTAAGGTAAAGTGGTGGAGAAGTTTTGGTAAGTGGGAGAAACATGTGGAAGTTAGAAGACTAGGTATTCCTTCCGTATCTCAACCACTTTCCAACTCCTTAATTAACTAACCCTAATCGTTTTTCCCTTTGGTTTTTCACCAAAATTGCATGGCTTCTCCCCAAGAAAAACAGCACTAAAATATTGTTCCTCCCTTCTCTTGAAATTCTTCTTGGTTTAGAACCAAGTGAAAAACAAAGAGATTGAAACACACTAATTCATAGTGTGATTTTGATTCTCTTCCACGGATTTAATTCTTGCTAGTATGAAGATAAATCTAACCTTTCGGTGTGGTGTGGACGATATTAGAGGCTCCTATGTTGAGTCTTGCATGGACGAATGCTGCAGAGGAGATCTTCACGTATTGCCGGTTGGAAGAGAAAAACAAAAAGTAACTCTTATTTATTTTGTGCTCTCATTTTTCCTTGCATACATTAGTTTTTTGCATGATTAGATCTACAATTTATATACCAAACACCCGAAAAAGATTAAGTGTACACCCCTTGATTGGTATTTATTATTTTGATTTTTTTCCGCACTTCCCGGACTGATCCACTCCTTTCAAGTGGTATTAGAGTCCGTTCTGTGTATAGGCAATGAATCTTATATGTATTACGTGTTTGGAACATGATTACATATTTTATCGGCTTTGATGCATGAGATTTTTATGCTTTGGTTGTATATCTATGTGCTAGGGTTTATGCATGTTTAATTTTGTATTTTTAAATCTTGGACATGAAAATTTATGAAAATTTTAATTGTTTGTATTAATGGTTCTTTTGGTTTCAGAATTTGCAAAAAATCAAAAAAGAAAAAGAAGAAGGTTTTTCGTAAAAATGGTGCAGACAGCTGGTGCGCGCACGCATTGTGCTCCTGGGCGTGGTCGGTCGGTTGTCGCTCTCAGTTGAACTGATTTTTTTCTATTTTTTCTAAAAAAATTATTCTTTAGATTTTTCTGCTTTTTTATGAAATAATTATTTTTTTGTGATTTTATTTTAGTTGAGATTGGGTATCTCCTAAAATTAATTAGAAAAGAATTTTCACAAATGAATCATTTGCATGGGAAGTACTTATGTCCAACATTTAAATTATAAAATTTTACATGTATTTTAGCATTTGGATATGTGGTTTTTGTTTATGATATTGGTTATCATATGAATTTATGAGCATGAATATTTGGTTGATTATTTTCATGTTTATTGTTATGTTAATTGGATTACATGGGATGATCATAAAGCCGTAGGACCGAATGTATGGTTTATTTTCTATTGTATTGGGATGTGTGCCTCTTACTTTTTCTCTTATATCTCTCATATTTAGCCTTGAAATTATAAGGCTTTCTTTCTCCCTCCTGTTGTTCTCCCCTAACTGCTGATTGGGGTTTCTTAATTGTTTGTATGATGTAATAAGAGTAGATGGGAGGTGAGGACATTTATTTCTTGTAAATAAAATGTAAGGATGGCAAGCCCAAGGTAATGAAGGCCCATGGAGGATCCATGGAGAAAAGGTCCGGTGGAGCCCAAGATGGAGAGCCCAAGAGAACAAAGAGGAATTTACAAGACTTATTGTTCTGTTAATGGGTTAAATAGAACTGTAATAGCGTAGGCCTACCCTTAGATTGACCATAGATTCAGTGTGGGCTCAGTGGGTCGCATAGGTATTTGGGCTTGTGATCATCCAACGAGGGCGTCTTAAACTTTTATTTTGCATGCGATGTATTTTATTTAATGCGTTTAATATATATTGGATACCTTTATCATACAAAATATTGATGAGGTCTCGGTCAATTATTAAATGAACTCTCACTTGGTTGGAGTAAGTTAAATATTAGACCTAAATAAATGGAAAGTAAAAAAGAGTCGTGGCACGTTTGGACTAAAATGAAGTTGCACTATTATTGTGAACAAAGTGAATACACTTCTATTTCCCTATCTCACGAGTCGTTGGGCCAATAGTCTACGCTATGATTCGGTTGATGGGTTGGGCCTAACACAAGGTAACATGATTCGCTTGGAGTTCTCAGAATCACGTAAAAACAGTAAGGCAAAATATCTTGGGGATCTCATAGGTCAAGTATGGTATTAGATACCTCCCACATTGCTATTTTCATGTGAATAGTAAAAGCGGCACATGGAGAATTTCGCTTGGGGACCTCAAGCCCACTAGGAAAGGTTTTTTCCGAAATCCTATTTGAGAGTGATTGGCTTTCCTAGAAATAGTGGGAGGGCTAATGACTGAAGTCCAAGTCCTTGAACCTAATATTATGATAATTTGCTAATATTTTATATTTATGTAGATGTCTAAAAATCCACTTAACTATATTCTTGAGTCTATAAATTTTATGGAACAAACTATTCGAATTGGCTAAGAAATCTGAGGATAGTGCTCGATTTTAAGAACCAAATTTATGTTCTGGATAAGTCTACCTTGGACTTTACCAGAAGGGTTCCTGCCCGAAGAACATTTGACGTTTGAAAAGTTTACTCAGTGGCATGAGGAAAATAAAAAAGTACTCAGTATCGTATTGGGCTTGATGAGTAACGAGATTCAGAAATAGTACGAGAGGTACGAAGACGTCTCATTGATAATGCACTGCATGAAAGAACTTTATGCGGTATCGAACTGGCGTATTAGATATACCTTGACAAAGGTATTTCTCGGTGTGAGAATGATTGAGGGATTGTCAGTATGAGAGCATAGAGTGATAATAATATCCCTAGTGGAGAAGCTTAAAGACATCCAAGTTGATTTCGAGAAGAAAGAAATATACGTTGATGTGATCCTACAATCACTTCCTCCCTCATTTGATCAATTCATTATCAACTATAACATGAATGGACTTGAGAAAAGCTTTCATGAGTTAATTAATATGTTGGTCCAATACAAGACAACGATTATAAAATCTGCACCATCGGTACTAATAGGAGAGAATTCAACCTCAAAAGCAAAGGGCAAAATTGCCGGACATGAGAAGAGGAAAAAGGATGAGAGGGGGTAAAGGAAAGAGGAAAAGGGTTCGTCAGTTTCGAACGACATTTGGATATTTTCGAGAGAAGAACCATTAAAGGAGGGAATGCCCTAAGCTCCTATCCAATGAAGGTGAAAATTTTTAATTGAGTATTAACATAATCACCATTCTACTCTTGGTATTGAATACCAATGAATTCATAAATATGTGAATGGTTTGCAAGTGATGATGAGAAATAGAAAAATAAAAACAAGAAGGTCCTAAGGCTTAGCGATAGCAAGGCTGTTGCTACAAAGACTAGGAACTTAGTTAAACTTAGTGGTGATCATGTTAGGATAGTGTTTACGTAACCTAGCATGATAGAAATAGTGTTTTCAATTATTGTTGGACAATTTTCATTACATATTTTGATCAATAAAGTCTTTTATTTGACATTGAATGGGATTCATGTCTGCTAGGTTGAACATTAACTTTCACTATTTCATAATTAAATTATGCATATTCAAATAAAGAATAAAAATATAATCAAGAATGAAACATACAGCCCTAATAGGTCAATTATATGAACATAACATATAATAGCAACATATACATTATAAAAAATTCTAACAATTGGGCTCGTGCCCATTAATTAATTATTATAGATACTACAAAATAATTGAGCTATTTTTAATAAAATTTTTTTATTGATTGTTTTACGCTAAAGTACTCATTCTTCTGGTTATTGAACTCATTAATAGCCTATAATTTTACTCTGTTTTATTCACAGTTCTATTTACTTCCCAAGGTCCAACAAATAGAAACAAATAATCTACCTATTTATTTTAATTTCTTGCATACTCTCACAAATCTCGAATTTTAGCACCTTATCAAACATAATAAGTATAAAAAATATGATCCTCAAAAACTAAAGTATATCAAGATGTAAAATTAAATAAAGTAGAAGTTAAAAGTTTGTCAAATTAATAAGTGTATAAAAGTTAAATAAAGAATACGCCCATTTAAATAGAAAGTATTAATTAATTAGTGAAAGAGAAGTTGTGCCCATTATTGAACTAAAAATATATTCTTTCTCCATTGCAAATAAATTATCTAGATGATTATAGACTATAATTGATACCTATAAATGAAAACTTAATATGACATTATAAATAAACACCACTAAATACTAAAAAGGACTAAGAAAAATTAGTGGAAAATAATTTATCTTGCGGGTCTATACATATTACTAAAATTAGTGTAAAATACACACACATCAAATTTGATGAACTAAAGCATATATAAGGTGGATAAACTAATTTAAGAAGAAAAATTAATGATGATATCTCCACATCTTGTAAGAGGGCAAGAAATGCAAAAATAGTCAACTTGTCCTAATAAGAATTGAAAAATAAAAGATGTTGTTAAATTATTAGTAAATAAAAGTGTATATATTCATTTAATAATAACAAAAAATCATGATTATGGATTGAAAAAAAATTATGGAATTAAATGGAAAATAATACTTTAGCAAAATGAAAATATTTAAAATAGAAGAATTATTCAGTGTGACAAATAAAATCAATCAATAAACATGAAGGGAAAAGAGAATTAGAAAATAAAAAACCAAGTTGACATGAAGTAAATATGAAGAATAAATAAATAAAATTAGAAAACACAAAATCTTTAAGAAATAAAGAACACTTTATAGTAGATGATAGAATTAGGGAAAATATCATTTTTGGTCCCTTAGGCTCTGTTCAATTTTGGTCCCATTCATTATAAAATCTCAATTTCAAGACAATATCTTTTGATTTCTCAATTTTGATCACACCGTCATATAATTTATGGAAGACGTTAAAGTGGTCACGTGCCTCTCACGTGGTATATCACTCATGCGTATTTGGGGGGAAATCATACATCTCAACCCTAGTTTCTCCCTAAATCATTTTCTCTACCAAACTTCTCTGCAAAATTTCTCTGCCAAAAACCCATCTTACCTGAAATCGGGATTTTGTAACTCCTGGCCGTGGTGTTTTCTGCGATTGTTGGAAATTTTCTAGGTCTCCAGCAAGTATTTTGGAGGAATTTTTTCTGATATCCAGCAAGTATTTTGGAGGAAGGAATTTTGTTTAAGAGAAATTCTGGAGTTAAGAATAATTAATTTATGAAGAAACCGTCTTATAGTTGGGAAGGGAGCAAATTGGAATTGGGCTATTGTTGTAGTGGTTTGATAGTTAATAAAGATGGTGGAGTTAATTGCTGGGACATTCCTTTTAGGGCACTGTCCAATTTATGGGAGCTACTGCTGCAAAGATGTGTTGAAGAAGTGTTGATTGAATATAATCCTGATCTTGAGAAGCAAGCTTGGTTGGATCTTTCTCACGAAGAAGGAAAATCAATGCCACAAGCCTTTGTTCTTCGGAGGATAGAAGGTATGAAGAATGAGCAAGCAATAGCATAAATTCTCTATTGTTCAAGAGATCCAGGAGAATTGAAGAGAATTGCATGCAGAAAGGAGGAAATTTATCAAGCTCTACAAAGCGAGATTTATAGATTTTGCCCTGGTTCCCAAGAGTTTGTGAATGTTCTGATGCATTAGAAGGTCCCAGTGGCTTCGGTTTCAACCCGACCAAGAAAGTATCTAGAGGCTGCGATTCAAACCATTGGG
Source organism: Sesamum angolense (assembly GCA_034509725.1). Lineage (NCBI taxonomy): Eukaryota > Viridiplantae > Streptophyta > Magnoliopsida > Lamiales > Pedaliaceae > Sesamum > Sesamum angolense. The sequence goes on from JACGWL010000015.1 coordinate 627,995, forward strand.
ATGGAAGGGATGTTTAATGTAATTGTAGCGACGGAGGATATCCATAGAGGAAAGCCTGATCACAAAATGTTTGTGTATGCAGCTTAGCTCCAGCAATCATACCCGAGAGATGTACACTATTTGGCAACTCATACCAATAGGTTGAGGCTGCACATGATGCACGGATGAATTACGTTGTTGTTGCTAGCAAACACCCGGTGTACGAGCTTGGAGTTACTGATCTCGTGGTTAAGCACCTTGATGAGCTCTCAATCATTGATTTAAAGAACCTCGCAGCTGTTGAATCAGCCGAGTTTGGATCCGGCGAACTAGAGTTGGAGATTGAGCCCGACGAAGAAGATCAATTAAGATGGGTTTCTGGCAGAGAAAAGTATTTGGGGAGAAATTAGGGTTGAGATGTATTATTTTCCCCCAAATATTTGACCACGTGAGAGGCATGTGACCACTCTAACGTCTTCCGTCAAACATTTGATGGTGGAACCAAAATTGAGACAAATCAAAAGATATTGTTTTGAAATTGAGATTTTTGTAATGAATGGGACCGAAATTGAACAGAGCCTAATATATGGGACCAAAAATGAGATTTTCCCATAGAGTTACATTTTATGATAATTTCATTTGGTAATTAACTTTTTTATGGCGTAAATACTCCTAATTAAGTGTCATTAGCAACATTAATTCATTATGGAGTAAAAGAAGAAGAAAGTGAGAAAGAAGCCAAAATTAGAGAATTGACAGCCTTGAAGAAACTGTTAGGCGTGCCACGCCTAACCTGCGGAAATGGGGTTGTTCAAGGAAGGTTGAAAACTTGATTTTTAGAAGAATTTGAGGCGAAATGGGACATCTTTTGCTGACTGAAATCCAACTTTGATGGAGAATTTAATTAGGATAATAGATTTACTTATTTTGGACTTTTAGCTTAATTAGGAGTTTATCCTTTTCTAATCCTGTTATAATTAGGTAATTAGGTATTATTTATAAGTGATGTAATTCACCAAAGAGACATGTTTTGATGGAATCAAAAATTTTGAATCTCTGCATTTTATATAATATTTTCTCTTATTCTTCTTCTTATGTGTACCTCTATTAGCATGTATGATAGTTCTTTTATTCCGGTTAAGGATTTGGTGAATGCTTAATTTCAACGAGTTGTGAAATCTAATTTATGTTTTCTACTTTCATTCATATTGGTATTTGTGTTGTTCTCTATGTTTCTATTACAAATAATTTGATTTATGAATAATTGGTACCATTGTTCATTTTCAAGAATATTTGCCCAACCAATTGAGTTTGGAAATCCATAATTATTTGTTTAATTCAATAACTAGTGGTAACATGGCATAATTGATTATGTAGGAGTTTTCGATTATGTTGTGAAGAATGCACAATCTAACTTGAATAAATCTTCATAGGAATTTATTGGTTAGAATTGGGACTTTCTAGTTCGTAGTATTATCGATAGATTAAATCTTGAAGGCGTTCCCAAGGTTGTCTACTAATTAGGGATTTTAGTCAACGAATTTTCCTTGACTATCGACAAGGTAAGGATAGGTAAGGTTGTTAGGTCTTACCAATGACCACAATCATTTTATCTATTATGAATGATTGTTATCTTTGCATCTATGATCGACCGTGGAATTGAGTATGATCCTATCTTTAACTGGAATGTCTTTCTCATATCTACTCTCTTTTTAATTGTTTTCTTTTCTTTTAATTTTTAGATCATAGATTTTTAATCAACCCCCCCCCCCATCTTTTGCTCTTATTTGAAGGAATTAATTTAAATCAATCTTTATGGATTCGACCCTACTCATCACTTTCACAAGTTTTTAGTAAAAATATTTTTGGTGGATTCGACACTCATCAAATTTTGGGTCCATTGCCGGAGATTGGTGTCTTTAAATTAATTTTTTTGGTTACTTATTCTTGTTACTTGATTTTCTACGCCACGTTATTCTCGTACAGGTAACCTTGAATTTGATCCTGAGATCGAGAAGACCGTACGTAGACTCCAAAAAGAAACCAAGCAACTCAAGGGAGAGGCGTCTACCTCTTTCACATCAGAAGCAGATTTCTAGTTAGACGTACCCGTGTTTAGCGAATCTGAAGAAAAAGTCATGGCCCAAAATCCAAAACGGGCGATTAATGAGATGACTTCTCTTAAATTAAATCAACAACCTCTCTGCATTGAATATCCTACATAAGATGTTGATTTTAAACTTAAATCTGGCCTATTTCACTTATTCCCTACTTTTCGTGGCCTCACAGGTGAAGATCCACACAAACAACTCAGATAATTTCATATGGTGTGTTTCGGCATGAGATCTTAAGGAGTTACTGAAGAACAAGTTAAGTTACGAGCCTTTCCATTCTCTTTGAGTGATAAAGCAAAAGATTGGCTCTACTCCTTGCCTTCAGGATCCATTGTTAGTTGGAATGAGCTCAAGAAAATACTTCTTGAAAACTACTTCCCCACTTCACAAACAAAAAATATTCGGAAGAAAATCAGTGGAATACGCCAATTTTTCGATGAAAGTTTCTATGAGTATTGGCGAAGATTCAAGCAGTTAGTAGAGAGTTGTCCTCATTATCAAATTTCAGACCATCTCTTGATCCAATATTTCTATGAAGGATTGTCTAAGGCAAATAGAAGCTTGGTGGATGTGGCTAGTGGAGGTGCTTTGTATGAGAAAACCCCTACAGAAACACGCGAACTAATCACAACCATAGCGGCTAACAATCAACAATTTGGTAGTAGGAATGAAAATCCACCATGAATAATAAACGAGGTAAGTACTTCCATTGATGAATGTTTTGTTGGAATTGGTGACCAAAAGCCAATTGGATTGGCTGTTTTCCATTCGATAATCTTTATTAAATATTATTAGATTGGTGAATATGGTAAGAATTCATCAAGATGGCAATATGTTTCGTTGTGCTTAACACTGATATTGAACGGGGTTTCAATATCACAACAAAATGCCCACGGATCGAAAGGTTAACCCATGGAGTTGGGCTTCGCATAAGTTTGGCAGCTATGAAACCAACTCCTAAGGGTCGGTCTGGAACTTTCCAAATCGAGGACCTCGAGATTAGGCATCGAGGGTCCTATGGAGACTTGCACTAAGTACTGCAGCCGTGTTTCGTCAACAGGAGACGTAGGTCGTCTGTGCAGTTTTAGTGGGTTAGTTGGCAAGGTAGTCAACTGACTGAAGTGACTTGCGAGAATCGTCATATGGAAGCCTCTTAAGGCTTGGTCGGTATGACTGGGATTCCCAGTTCTGATAGTACGAGAATTAGTCCTCTGACTTGAGGAATCATGGCAGTCACGTGCATACGAAGACTATATCTTTGATATGGCGAGCGGTGGCTGTGTCATGAGGCATGGTCATCATAAGTCTTATCCAGTGCACTCGGAGTATGTAGCGAGGACGGTGGATTCCAAGAGAGGATCTGTCCCCTGTCACCATATGACAGAGAGTTCTCCTATGCACCTTGAGATTATTTAGACTCTAAAAGTCTTTGGCCAAAACGATTGATCGATCAGGGATAGGTTTCCTAGATCGGATCAGTAGAGTAGACGCATCTCGAGTGTTAAGCATAGCTGCCTAGTCAAGGATGGGAACCGACACCCAATTCCATACCCTAGACTAAGGCCAGGAGACGGTTGACAGTAGGACCGTACTCGTATGGATTCAGAGCCTAAACGTTCACGCCAACATTCACCTAGTCTCTAGTGCCATGGATTGTTGCTAAACAACCACCCATGGTAACGGGTCATTTTCGGTTATGGGATAATCGGAAATAATTAATTAAATTAGATTTAATTAATTGCGTTGGTCATACATGCCCAAGTCTAGCTGAAGGGTGAACCTAAAGAGTCACACCCTACCACTATAGTGGGATAGAATTAATTTGGAATCAATTCTAGAAGAGTTAATATGCAAAATTTCGTGCATAAAGGGAGCTAGGGTTAGGATGGTTGTTTTGGAGCCTAACTAGGTTAGGACTCCTAGTATGTGTATGACTAGGTCATATATATACCTTCATTAAAACCCTAGCCACACACACAACACATACTAGCCTCAAAACCTCACAAATTTCGTGCCTCTGTCTCTCTCCCATGTTCTCCATATCAGTTTTTCATTTTGGTCTTAGAGATCAAAAAGGAAAATGAAAGAGAGATCAAAACACGTTAATTCATAGCGATTGTTTTGATCCCCATCTCTTCTGTGGAGATTTTGATAGCACGAAATCTCCACATCCTTTAGTGGTGGTGTTCATTCTTCGGAGGATCTCAAGATCGAGGTCTCGTCGTGGACGGATCCGAAAACGAAAACGGAGAGGAGACAACGCTTGTAGCCGTACGAGAAAAACGATAAAGGTAAAATGGTTTTTGCTCCTTCTATTTTTTCTCGTATTTCTTGGCCTATGTTATATTTAATACACCGAACGCCCGGGAAAGATCAAGGGTACACCCCTTGATCGGGTATTAATTTCGTTAATTATTGCTTATTTTACCGGTTTTTCGATCATTCACGCTTCCGCCGCGCTTCCTGGGCCGATCCGCTTCCTTCACGTTTAGATAAACTTACATCTCTTGTGGAGCGACTTATTGTAGGACACACTCAACAAGTCAAAGCTTGTGGCATATGTACCTCTTCGGGTCACGCCACTGACGATTGTCCTACGCTCCAAGAAGAACCCACCACGCATACCAATGTCGTAGGAGGATTCTCCGGACCATCACAAAGGGGGCATGATACTTTTTTCAATACATACAACCTCAGATGGAGAGACCAACCAAACTTGAGATATGGCAATCAATCTCCATACCAACAACCACCATCACCTCCTCAATCTAACTCCAATTCAGGTACGTCTCTTGAGGACATGATGAAAACACTTATTGCTAACACGCAACAATTTCAATAGGACACTCGAGCCAGTATTCAAAACTTGGAGAACCAAACTCGAGCAAATTTTCAAAATTTAGAGTCTCAAGTGAGCCAATTAGCCTCTTTCATTAGCTATTTGGAATCCCAAGGTAAGTTGCCCTCCCAAACTATCATTAACCATAAGCAAAATATTAGTGCTATTATCATGTGCAGTAAAAAAGAGCTACAATTCGAAAAAAGCACTAGGCATGGGCACACACAACAGGATAAAATAGAGGATTCAATTGAGCATGGGCACGCGGAACAGGGCAAAACAGGGGAGCAACTCAAAATTCCTCCAAAGCAAGCTGAAAAATCCGACCTAACCCACAAAGAGTATCCTAAGGTGTTTGTGCCCAAACCTCATTTCCCAGAGAGATTTGTCTAGTCCAAAAAGGAGGAAGAGGCGAAGAAATTCTTGAACTTTAATCCAAAGTTGAGGTAAATATTCTTTTACTCGATGCAATTAAACAAGTACCTCGTTATGCAAAGTTTCGCAATGAGTTGTGCACCAACAAATCCAAATTGAGAGGTAATGAAAGGGTAAGTATGGGAGAAAATATTTTTGTAATTTTTCAAAGAAAATTACCTCCTAAATGCAAAGATCCGGGTATTTTTCCTATCCCTTGCAAAATTGAAAATATTGAAATAGAAAAAGCTATGTGTGATTTGGGTGCTTCAATAAATGGTATGTCTCTTGCTATCTACGAATATTTAAATGTTGCCCATTGAAAGAAACGAGGGTTATGCTTCAACTTGTCGTTCATTTCATAGTTTATCCCGAGAGAGTTCTTGGGATGTACTTGTGCAAGTTAATGGATTGCTTTTTCCTATTGATTTTTATGTGTTTGATATGACGGAGGATAATTCTCTTAATTTCATATCTATCTTGCTAGGAGATCATTCCTTAAAACCTCTAGTACCAAAATTAATGTTGATGCCGGAATTCTCTTTATGGAATTTGATAATGAGGTTGTGAGTTTTAACATTAGGGGTGTCACACAAAATTCTAATGATATACATGTTGGTTTTCTCATTGATTTTATTGACTATTTGGTGCGAGAAAATACTATGTTCGAGGTGGGGCAGCATTCAAGATGACAACCAATAAAAACCTCACCTCGAGTCTAAGAACTTATAAGAACAAAGTCTTTAATGAAAAAATAAGTTCGAGGTAAAAGCCATCCATGGACCACCAGGTTCACCAAAATCCACACCATCACCTGTTGCATTACATAGAAGAAGTGGATTTGGAGTGCTCAACGTCCAACCAAAGACATTAAAGAAAAATGTTTCTTGGGAGGCAACCCAAGCATTTTTTTCTCTACTTTTTCTCATTTTTCTCTCATCTAGCTTTTAGTGTTGTGGTATCATTAACATTGATTTTTGCAGGTCAAGATGAACACAAAACACCCCTACGATTAGGCGTGCCCACGCCTGATCGAGCCACCTAATCTGTCAAGAGGTAATTTTCTCAAGTTGAGTTAGGCGTGCCCACGCCTAACTCGACTACCTAATCTGTCGAAAGGGAAGTTCTTTCACCTTGAGTTATACGCAGACACAATCACATTTTTTTTTATTTGTTATTATATATATATATATAAATCAAAAAAAAAATCAAAATTCCAAATTTTGACTTTCTTTTCTTCATCTCTCATATTTTGATTTTCTTATCTTTTTTGCAGATATTATCTTTCAAACAAAAAAAGAACAAAAAAATAATTTCCACCGTTGGGTCTTCCCCAAAGACGAAGATACCCACTTCAACCCCTCACACCTACCGCACACTTGAGGATACATGGATCAAAAACACACTCAGGGAAGTTTCTCTTGTTTTCCTCACATTTTTTTACTAATGAATTCTCGATTTAATTTGACAATGTGATTTGACTGTGCGGAGGATTAATCTTGCTATGTTGATGGTGATTGATTGATTTGTTGTTGATTGATGCCCACGTGCACTTCTATGTTAGATGAATGCCCAATTTTTTCGAGAATCCAATTTTCCAATTCTTTGGAATTTGTCCTCATGCTAGTTTCATGATCAAAGATATAGGATGTTCAAGTGATAATTTGGCTATGTGTGACAAGAATGTGCATCTAATGATTTTAGACAACTTACGGCTAAGAACTTGTTTTTCAAAATAGTGATTTGACTTGAAAATTGAATGTGGGAAATTGGTGGCATGACCTACCTTAAGAGGAATTTTGAGCTTTTACACACATGAAATTCTACAATTTTTCTTCTCTTGAGAGATAATGTTTCGTGATTGTATCTTCTTAGGACTTGCTTTGAACCATGTCGAGGTCACATCTCTATGCATACACTTGAAAATGATAAAGCACTAGGATAAAAACTCCTTTAGCTTAAAAAGACCACCCATATACATTTTCCCCTAGTGAACAAACTCTACCGTCCTTTTGTTATTCTTTGTTTGGCCCTTCCAAGGACTAGTAGAACACCAAGGAAACAAGGATGTATTCTATGTATGTGTTTTGGTATAAAGTGTGGGGATGTCTCATTTATCGTGATCATATTTTGTGCTAATGAAGTTATGAGCTAATGTGTCATATGATGATCTCGTTCTATGTCTCATTACAAAATAGACAAAGAGAGAGAGAAAAATGTCAAAAAGAAAAGAAAAGAAATGCCTTTGAAAAAAAAATAAAAGAAAAAAATCAAGGAAAGCAAAAAAAAAAAAAGAAGAAAGAAAGCATTCTCTCTCCAAAAGAAAGGGATAGTTCAAGTCATTAGAAGTGGGGCATGAAACTAGAACAAGAGATAAATCAATTTTGAGAAGTTTGAATTTTTACATCTATTACTTGGTGCTCTATCTTATTTCTTTAGATTTTCACCTCATTTTTTCATAAATTACTACCCCTAAACTAAAGCCCCATTACAACCAAAATTTAAGACTTCTTTGATTCAAGTGTGTACATATCTATAAGTAGTGGAGATTTTGGTATATAATCAAGCTTATGGTGAAGTATTTTGATAGAAAGCGTTTGAGCGAAACACTTAGCTCAAAACACTTGAGAGATTTGGGAGGAATGAGAGAATAGTCCACCGATTTTTCATGCTTAATTTTTGATAAAAATCATCTTGTGAAAACTTGTTTAAAGCTTTTTGAGTTGTCCTTTATCATGTGATATATCATTCCTTGAAAACCTAACTGAATTTTGCTTGGGTACCTTTGTATGCGATTTCATGAAACTTGGAACATAATTCTTGAACTTCTTGATCTTTATTTCTTAACATCGAGGACGAGCAAAGGGTTTAGTGTGGGGATATTTGATAGAAGTACATTTTATGATAATTTCATGTGGTAATTAACCTTTTTTATGGCGTAAATACTCCTAATTAATTATCATTAGCATCATTAATTTCATTATGGAGGAAAAAAGAAGAAAATGGAGAAAGAAGCCAAAATTGGAGGAATTGACAGCCTTAAAGAAACTGTTAGGCGTGCCCACGCTTAACTTGCGGAAATGAGGTTGCTCAAGAAAGGTTGAAAACTAAACTTTTAGAAGAATTTAAGGCGAAGCGGGACATATTTTGCTGAATGAAAACCAACTTTGATGGAAGAATTTAATTGGGATAATAGATTTACTTCTTTTGGACTTTTAGTTTAATTAGGAGTTTATCCTTTTCTAGTCCTGTTATAATTAGGTAATTAGGTATTATATATAGGTGATGTAATTTACCAAAGAGACATCTTTTGATGCTGGAATTAAAAACTTTGAATCTCTGTGTTTTATATAATATTTCTCTCTTATTCTTCTTCTTATGTGTACTTCTATTAGCATGTTAGGCTGGTTCTTTTATTCCAATTAAAGATTTGATGAATGCTTAATTTCGACGAGTTGTGAGATCTAATTTATGCTTTCTACTTTCATTCATATTGGTATTTGTGTTGTTCTCTGTGCTTTTATTACAAATAATCTGATTTATGAATAATTGGTACCGTTGTTCATTTTCAAGAATATTTGCCTAGCCAATTGAATTTGCAAATTTGTAATTGTTTGTTTAATTCAATAACTAGTGGTGACATGGCATAATTGATTATGTAGAAATTTTTGATTATGTTGTGGGGAATGCACAATCAAATTTAAATAAATTCTCGTAGGAATTTATTGATTAGAATTGGGTCTTTGTAGTTTTTAATGTTGTCGGTAAATTAAATCTTGAGGACGTTCCCAAGATTGTCTACTGACTAGGGATTTTAGCCAACGGACGTTTCTTGACTTTCGACAAGATAAGAAAATGTGAGGTCGTTAGGTCATACCAATGACTATAACTAAGTTATCTATTATAAATGATTGTCATATTTGCATCTATCATCAACCGTGGAATTGAGCATGATCTTATCTTTAATTGGAATGTCTTTTGTTTAATTTTTAGACTTAGAATTTTAATCAAAATCCCCCCCATCTTTTGTTCTTATTTGAACGAATTAATTTAAAGCCAATCTCTGTGGATTTGACCCTACTCATCACTTTCACAAGTTTTTAGTAGAAATATTTTTTGTGGATTCGACACTCATCAGTAGATTCACCAAAAAGAATATAAAAGAAATAATATTTGAAAGATGATTAATTAAAGGGTTAAATGCATTTTTGTACTCCTAAATTATGCATAAAGTGCATTTATACTCACTACAAATAAAAAAAAATAGGGATTTGGCACGGATACCATGACCGTTCCAAAACCCGCCCCACATAGGCACGGGTATAGGTACTCTTGAGGAACGGTTTGAGATAAATTATGTCATGATCCTAATTATTTTTGTGAATTTGTGTGGAACGGTTAAACCGTTCCTAGTTGTGGTCCAAAAAAATCATTACCAATACCGTTCATAATTCCGGTGCTAATTTATAACGGTTAGAAGTTGGAACTATATTTAAAACACTATATTGAAATTAGAGACGGTTGTCTGATGACCGTTCCTAGATGTAAGACAAATGATGTTCCAAAAATAACAGTTAGTAAATGTATTCTAGAAAGAGGTCCAATTGGGAACTGTTTGGTAAACAACATTGTTAGTATGCCAAAAATCATGCCTAAGTACGAGTTTTTCTGAAGACGGTATGTCTTACAATGATCGTGACTAATTGAGTGACAAGTTGGAATGGTTGGATATTTTAGCAATATAGTATTACTAAAACAGTTTCAAATGAAGTACAACTGCTATAATTTAACGAATGTAAAATCGTGCCTAATTGAGTTTCAAAAATCGTTTCAGATTTTGAAATAACGGCTATTTTTTTAACGGTTAGATTTGCATTTCAGGAACCGTTCTGAAGCCCGTTCCAAATGTCCCTATATATATGTTCTTCTCTTTCTATTTAATCTCACTATCTTCTTCTCTTCTTCCAATATTGTCTCTATTTCCTCACTCTCTCGATTTTCTTGATCTCCCACTATCCCACTAATATTTTTATACTTAGTTTTGTCCATCTGTCTCAAATTTTGGTTGATATTTGAAGTTATTTTGATCAGGTAACAACTTTAGCGCTTTATTTGTGAATTGGTTATATTTGTTGTAGTTTTTGTCAATTAAATTTAATGTTGTAATAGTATATATATATATATGTGTGTGTGTGTGTGTGTGTGTGTGTGTGTGTGTAGGACTTATCATGTTAAGACAATTAAGAAGATGGATGTATAAGAAGAACCTGCCGAATAAGGCAAGTCTTACTCCCGAGTTTGAGGATGGTGTTACTACATTTATAGAATGGGCCAAGTCTAAACATATATATATATATATGTATGGACGGTGAGAAAATTAAGTGTCCTTGTTGGAAGTGCAAAAATAAAGTTCTTAAAACTTGGGACGAGGTAAATTTTGACTTGTATGTGAAAGATTTTATGCCGGAGTATTATAATTGAACTTCACATGGCGAGGAGATGGTGCAAGAGTACTTTGATGTCATCACGACGCCTCCTTTTCAGGATGAGCAAACTCCCCCGGCTCCTCCGGAGGAGGATACCAATACACACTAGGGTGATGCGGCAATGTCGGGCCAGCTTTCTGGTTTTCTACTTGTAACCAGAATGGTGCACATAATGATGGTACGAGGTCGTGTTCTACTAATGTCGGGCCAGTTATATTACGACAGGGGCCCCTATGATTATGTGTATGGGCTAGCAGATCGGTTCACAATGTAGTTCACATCAAAAGAATGAGGGATCCATGTGTCATCCGTCTAATGCAGAGGCATAGAGGCATTTTGACCGGACACACCCCCATTTTGCAGCAGAGCCACATAATGTTAGGTTGAGTTTGTGTACGGACGGGCTCGTATCGCACGAGCAGTACAGTCGCATGCATTCTTGTTGGTCCGTTATACTTACACTGTACAATCTCCCATTGGGATGTGCATAAGTTTTGAGTATATGTTCCTGATGATGGTGATCCCTAGCCTCTCGAATCCGAAATGTCTCGTCGATGTTTATTTGGAACCGACTGATCTAGGAGTTGCAGAATTTATGGCATGTGGGTATACTGACGCACAATAGTGCGAAGGACGAGACATGCATGATGCGCGCCGCATTGATGTGGACAGTGAACGACTTACCCGCTTATGGGATGGCTTATGGATGGAGTACCGCTTGTGTTATGGGGTGGCCAGTTTGTATGGAAGACACGTGCATTCTATCTGTAAAATGGTAGGAAAGCATGCTACTTTGATTGCCATAGGCAGTTCCTCCCCCCAGATCATCCGTCGTAGGAACAAGAAAATATTTACTAAGAACCGAATAGAGAGGTTGCACGTCCAAAATTGAGGGGAGATCAGATCGACAATTGGGTTGAAGAGTTAGTCCTGTGGTTGAGGTGTCGTTGTCACTCCTGGACGTTTGAGATCGTAAGCATAAGTGGACAAAGAAAAGCATTTTTTGGGAGCTTGAATACTAGTCGACGCATTTGATACGACACAATCTTGATGTCATGCACATTGAGAATAATGTGTTTGACAATATATTCAATACCATGATGGATATAAAGGAAAAAACGAAGGATAATCTGAATGCATGGAAGAACCTAAAGATCATTTGTAATCTACTGGAGCTTGAGGTGGACAAAAGAAAGCCGAACGTGATGCCCAAAGCCGTATATACCCTGACCAAGGAACAACATAGGAAGATATGTGAATTGATTACCCATTTTAAATTTACTGATGGTTACGCATCTAATTTTGGCCAATTGTGTCGACATGAAGGAGCTGACGTTGCATAGCATGAAGAGCTATGATTGTCACGTGTCGCTCGTTGGTACTGACGAAGGAGGAAGGCGGATTGACATTAATAGGAGGCATTGACGGGAGATGTGGCAGTAGAGGGCTTCTTAGTAGTCAGGCATATATTGACTCCTTGGCATATCGGTATGACGTACTTCAAATGACATAGATGAGTATCTTGCGACCAATGAGAGGTGTGGCGTTGAAATTGTTGGTCAATAATAGATTCCTTATTCGATTTAGTCGTTCAAATGATCGCGAGAAAGCTTTGGACGGCTACCGAGGATCTTTGACATGAACTTGATTATTTTGAATCGAGTTACAGTTGAGGACAAACCGTTGCAAGTCGACCTATCGCATTCCACATTTAACATAATGAGGGATTTTGGTGTGCGACTAGAGGCGTTGGATAAAGGAGAATGAGGGGTTGAGCCTCAATATGGGGCTTGGCCAAGGGAGAACAGGGAGTTCAGTCAGTTAGCAAGGGCGAGGGATGGAGTGTGTGGATGGTCTATCGTGGGGATGGTGGAGGAGAAAGAGGTTTTCAACGCAATTTGGGAGTAGAGGGAGGCGGGGGCCAGCTATTTTCAATGGTGGCAGTAGAGGTATGGGTGGAGGTTGACTAGCAAATTAGAATGCGGTTGGCGAAAATGAGGATAGACGGTCGGCAACTGTGAGTGAGCCTAGGAGGTGGCAGATTATCAAGGGTATGGAAGGGGAAATATAGGACGTGGGCATGTGGAAAGGAATATGTTTTTGTTTGGTATGATAGCTAACGTGGGGCAGCCTGTGGCGAATTTTAGGCTTGGGGAGGTAGGTGGTAAGAGGTCTGATACTTTTAGTACTGAAAGTGGGTCTTGGACAAATGATAGCCAGTCCAAGCATTCAACCAGGCCCAATAAGGGGACTGGTACTAATAGCTTTATTGTGATCCAACCTAGTATTAGGCCCAAACGCATCACCGAACCTAACAGTAGATCCAAGCCAAAGAATGAAGTTGACTGTAAGACTGATGATGTGGTTTCCGTGGGCTCACAGCCACACTGGTTTTCTTCAGTTTATTACAAGCCAACAAGGAGGCAAATAAAATCTTTACCCAAGTCCAGTTCCACCTCAATCGTTCATCAATTCATACCTGGAGATATCGGTTGTTTCTCTGCAAAAAGATCCATCTTCGTCAATATCTCTGGTACCTCTTCCAGTTCAGGTGACAACTCCAAAATTGACACCAGGTTTCAAGGTGGAAATAGAACCAGTAGCGGATCACTTGCTGGGTAAGAACTCTAATCTCTCATAACTTCTATCCTCTCGACAGATGGAACTTTTTTCAATCCAAATTAGCTCCACTGATGGGAGGAAGGGGAAAAAACAGACGGATGATGGGGCTGTGGGGAGAGAGCTAGTTACGATGCTGGAAGTATTTATGGCTGGGGGTAGCAATGTGAGGGGTGGGTGGCGTGATAGAGGGCGGCGGGGAGAAGTGGTAGGGTTAGGACTGAGGGTGTTGGGAAGAGAAAGAGAGGGGTGGGGGTGGGGGAGCGGCCTATGAAGAAGCTGAATCTAGTTGTTGAACCTGAACAATATGACACATCGACGGAGGCTGTGATGCAGCCCCACCAGGAACAATAAGTATGTTAGTATAGAACTATCAAGGCTTAGGGTCCACTCTGACATTTCAAAAACTCAGTGAGTGTATTCGCGAATGGGGACCTTAGTTGGTGTTCTTATCGGAAACAAAGTGTGGACAAAATAGATTTGCAAAAGTAAGGGATCAGCTAAATATGTTTGGGGTTTATGTGCCCTTAGTAGGTCGATCAGGTGGTCTCGCATTGTTCTGGAAGAAAAAGGTGGTGGTACAGTGATGATCTTTCTCTCCTCACCATATTGATGTACATATATTCGATGGAAATTCAACAGCAAATTGGAGATTCACGAGCTATTATGGGGAATCGGACATTTCACATAGATTAGCAGTATGGGAGAAATTAGTCTATTTAAGTAGTCAATCTGATGCCCTTTGGCTATGTGCCGGTGATTTTAATGAAGTTCTATTACAATAGGAAAATACTGGGAACCTAAAACCGATGTGGCAAATTGAGGATTTTAGAAGAGCTTTAATACAATAATTTGTGTGATTTGGATTATCAAGGGGTCTGGTACCATTTGTGTAAAGGAGTCAATACTTTGTTGTAATACTTTGTGGTGCGGATGTAATCCTGATACCATAGTAACACATAGAGCTGTCATGTACTATGATCATGTAATGTTGCATATTTCGTGGCAAGTAGGGGAGGCTCCTAGAGAAAGACGAAGAAATCAGTTCAGGCTTGATACTAGGTAGCTGCAGTGGGAAGAATGCTAGAACACAGTGGAGACAGCATAGCAAGAACCGAGGAGCCAGGATCCAAATTTGCGAGTGTGGCAGAACATTTAGGGGCATCGAGTTAGTTTGATCCGATGGAATAGAGATGTTTTTAGTAAAACAAAGCGGGATCTTAAAAAGTTAGAGGAGACATACATGAAATTCTAGGCTAGTCCTTTGGATAGGGTAAGGCATGCAGAGATGGAGCAGGTGCAGTTCTAAATTGAGGAATGCTATAATCGGGAAATGTTGAAGTGGAAACAACTTAGTAAGGTCTCTTAGTGATGGGGATAGTAATACTCGATTTTTCAATCTTATGCATCCACGCGAAGATGGCAGAATATTATTAGGAGATTAAGAGATGCAGAAGGTGTGTAGCGGGAAAGAGATGAGGATATTCATAGGATTCCCTTTCGGTATTTTCAGGATATCTTTACGTCTAGCAGACCTTCAGACCATGAGTTAAACAAGGTGTTGACACTAATCTAGCGCGGGTCCCTCCGGAGATGAACCAAATCCTTGTTACTCCAATCACTGCAACGGAAGTTAAGACAGCCATATTCGGTATGTTTCCTTTTAAATCCCCAGGCCCTGATGGCATGCCTCCAGTTTTCTTCCATAAATTCTGGTCTATAGTTGGTAATGAAGTTACATGTGTTGTCCTTCGCATTCTTAACGATCATGTTATGCTTAATAAGATGATTTTTACCCATATTTTTCTGATCCCTAAGTGCAAAGTACCGTAAATGGTTGCTCAACTTAGAACAATTGGCTTATGTAATGTTATTGTTAAAACAGAGTCTAGTATGTAGCTAATCATTTGAAACCTATGCTTGACTCTATTTTATCCTAGACCAAGTCTGCTTTCGTACATGGTAGGCTCATCATAAACAACATTCTGTTAGGTTTTGAACTTAATCACCGTCTTCAGTTGTCATGGCGATCTAAATGAGGGTGTGTAGCTCTTAAACTTGACATGAGCAAACCCTATGGCAGGGTGGACTGGGCGTTCCTCCAGGGCACCTTGCTTAGATTAGGTTTTAATCATAGGTTTGTCACTTTGATCATGTTGTTGGTTACCACTGTTTCTCATTTGATTACACTTAATGAGAACCATTTTGGATATTTTTGCTCGGACTGTTGCATCCAAGAGGGTGACCCATTATATCTATATATGTTCATCTTTTGTGCCGAGTTGTTGGAAAGATACGGAAGGGGAGTGGAGGTGGCGTTTTGAGCGGACGGGTCATTTCTTAGTGAAGAGTGCATTAGACATGAGGTGGCAATGAGAGACTGGGAGGTGGCGTCGTCATCACACTTCCAATTTGCATTTTACTAGAGGAAAAGGGTCATTGTGGTTGATGCTCTGGTGCGTTCGGGTCCCGCCAAAGGTAAGGTTGCTTATGTGGAGGTTGTGTGAGGAAGCGATCCCGGTAATGGAGAAACTAGCGAGAAGAACAGTGGGCGTCGATACAGGTTGTGTGGTGTGCGGGGTGTGGGTTGAATCAATTGAACATGTGTTTTGGGAGTGTTCTTTTACGAGGCAGATATGGGCTCTCTCAAACTTAGCATGGCGAAACATATCTCGCTGATCTGAGGGTCCGAGGGAATGGATGTTGGGGTGATGCAACAGCTGGAGAAGGAGGAGCGAGGGCAGTTCTTCACATTATGTTGGGCACTCTAGAGACATCGGTGTAAATGGGTGATAGAAGGCTAATTGAGTGTATAGCGTAATGCCATTGTGATGTTAGATTCTTACCACAGTGTAGGCAAATGCTTGGGGTAGCATATTGGGGTAGATTAGTGGTGATTCGATTTCATAGTGGTAAATATGTTCTGTTATTTGGTATATGGTGTGAGCGCAGGCCTTGGTAAATATGTTCTGTTATTTGGTATATGGTGTGAGCGCAGGCCTAGACCTGCCAGTTGTTTTGTGTTAGTGGCACCTGGCAGGGATGGATGCTGGTTTGCGACTGTGGTGGTCTTTTTTTTTTTTTTTTTTTCTTAAGTTAATATTCCGTCGTTTTGTTTAAAAAAGAAAAAAAGTTAGTCTATGATAAACACAAATTTTTATTTATTTTTTATTAATATCAACAAGTTCAGTAAATTTTGACTAACGAAAAACTTATTTATTAGACAAAAGCAAACTTGAAAGGTACTAATGTATTTTTTCCAAACTACAAAAAATTTACATGTAATTACACCAAACTGCAAAAAAAGAAAATGTAATTATCCCTTAAAATAAAAATTGAACATTCGAAGCCTTTGTAATACAGAATTATCTAAATAAATTCAAAAAATTTGTTATTTGGAGATTTGAAATCTATCCATTCACACACAATAAAAGTATCCAAGTGGATTTCAAGTAGGATTTCTCCTCTACTCAGGAGAAAATCTTCTTAGCAAATGAGTAGTGCTTCTTTTCAACCCAGCCTCCATCTCGTCCTCTCTCATTCTTCCTACCACAGAATGATTTTTCTAAGGGAAGTGCATAAGAAATTAGCAATTTATGCTAAGGATGTTTGAATTTCAGGTCTAGATTCACTTGGGTCTACAAGAATTTTCTAGGAGAATTATGAAGTATTCGCTAAAAGCATCCATACAAAAGATGCAATTTATTTACAGATACCCAAATTTTAGCAAACCCATTAGCATATGCACCTGTATCCACAAGCTAGAAACAGTCTTCTACACATATACAACTATTTGAAGTACATACCAGGACTTTCTTCAAGAAAACCATCAGATTTACAAACCAAATACAGTAGTTAGATGTGAGTTCCACCCATCAACATAATCAGAAATCAACCCCACACCTTCCATCTTAGCCACTGAGGGACCGGGATCTAATTGGTGGCACGATAGAAGTTTAGCAATTTCAGGGGCGCAGCATTGTCCTAGCAAATAAGCAATTGAATGAAATTTGTTAGCATCCATGTAGTAGTGGCTAACACTGGTTTGGTTGGTTGGACACCTAGTTTTTCAGACACAAATTATTTATGTAGACATAGTGTACTCCTAAAATTAACATGATCTTACCTGATAAACATCATCTGTGTGAGGAGGGAAATCCAGGCCCACAGAGCAGTTTTGCAACACTTCTGGACTTTTCATCCATGCTTTCTGAGCATCACATAGTTTGATCTTATACTTGAATATCTGAATGAACGAAAGAACATTTAGTAAATTTTTAATGGATGTGCATTAAAAGAGAAGGAAGACCTTCTAAGAAAAAATAGAAAAAGTAATTAAAAACCATGCAGATTAGAAAAACAACTAAGAATTATACGAAACATATGAACCTCAGAAAGTCGGACGGTTGGTTTCTCCAGTTCCGCTCCATCGATATTTTACCCTGGCACTCTGGACAGAATGCAGTGTAGATTTGCTTCTCTTGCATACCATGCTTCTCCCCATTCTCCCCATCCTTGCCTTTAACCTTTCTCCTTGATCTCCGTTTCACTTTGGGCTCAATTAACTGCTTCGCATA
The DNA here is from genome assembly GCA_034509725.1 of Sesamum angolense. Classification (NCBI taxonomy): domain Eukaryota; kingdom Viridiplantae; phylum Streptophyta; class Magnoliopsida; order Lamiales; family Pedaliaceae; genus Sesamum; species Sesamum angolense. Next base: position 646,023 of record JACGWL010000015.1, read on the forward strand.
AATTTCAACCTCACAAAGCAGTATCCAATGAATGAGACAGGATATATGAAAGAGATGGAACGCCTGCACACAAATGGAAACATAAAGTTGAGTAATTATGGCACTGGAGAGAGATGTAAAACATAAGTAAGCATGTTACAAAGTCTGCCTTGTAGCTAACAAAAGAGTTGCAGAATATGTACAACCCCAGTCAAATTTCTACTACTGCAAACAAGCTTTCCAGTCCTCCGGTTCAAAAGAGCAGCCACATCTTTATCCGGGAGCATCTTCTGTTGGCAGATATCACATGACCTCTCAGAGGCAACACGCTGTTGGTTTCTCAATTGCTTCCTCATGGTTTTGCTTGAAACAATTCGAGAATAAACCAGCTGATCGTCATTTCCGGATGATAGCATCTTCAGATTAGAATTGTTCGAAGATTGAGAGTCTTCTCCAGAAGAGTCATCTTGATTAGTCAAGGCCTCACTTAGATCTTCTGGATCGGAAAATGACTTCCTCTTCTTGCCTCTGAAATGACCGTTATCCTCAGCTTCAGAATGAGGACTAGAGGAAGAAGCAAGCCCTTTCGACCCAAGTTATAGTTGTAAGCAAAAGTAACAATAGCAAAGTCATGCTCTGGAACCACATTAATATCATCATTGGCGACACCCTTGTTCCCAAGCCATTCACACCATATTTTTACGAATTTCATTGGAAACTCCGTTTGTTTCACTAAACCTAGCACCAATTTGCCCAATTCCCATATGCTTCACTACCAAATCGGATACCTCATCTTTTTGTAGCACGGATGGAACAACTAATTCTTGACAAGTAACTTCACCATCTAAATTGGAATCACATGGAATTTCATCACAACCCCATGATCTTCAATCTGTTGCAGATCATTACTACTAACATTTTGTCCCAGGTTTCCTGCATAACTAACAATATCGAGGCTATCGGCATCCACAGGATGGGTGTCTAGAAACTTGTTTCCCTCAGAATATGAAACAGGCAAACATTTATTTTGCTCCTCTGAATCACTATGGAAGAAAAAGACACCATCACTGAATGGCCATGGATTTGGTTTCAGCAGTGTAACTTGTGCAGTGGCTAGTCTTTCAGTGTGTAAATTCCCCTTCAAATGATTAAACAAGACCGAATCACTATAACAAGGTGCAAGACACAAAGTACAGAAAAAGATCAACTTCTTCCCATCTTCCCTAAGCTCAACATATGGGTGCCCTTGTGATCTCACATTTCGAAGAGTTGTCCTCACCAACTGCTCTTTCAAATTACCACCACCCGTCTTTGGAAACCCCAATTCCTTCCGTCCCGCCATTCAAAATCTTCAATTGAAGTCTATTAGATTGAACCAAACGAGATGATAACGTATAATTCCAGATCGATTAACCCACAGAAAAAATGACCAACTAAAACTTTATCCCTCCGATAAGAAAATTCATCAAGCCTTCAGTGATTACTTTAAGCTCCAAATATATCCTTTATATAATAACCAGCAGAAGTTCGATATTCAAGCTTCATTTACCGTTAAAGGCCAGATTCAACATCAGTCAGAGCATTCGTAACAAAATATGGAATTTTACACAGAACTCTCGGAAACTAAACTTCAGTTGAAGACAACAGAATTGTCAAATTCCTCACCAAATTTGAACTAGAAACACCATTCCCAACAATTGCAAAACTAAAAAGCTTGAAGCATAAGAATCCAGCCAAAATTACAACCCCAGTAAGCTCAAATCTCCAAATTCCAGCTCCAATCACAGTAAAACAGAAAATCGAACAAAAAAGATAACGAAACCCTAACTTCAAGTTCAGAACAACCTGAACTTACAACAGCGCGGCGTCGTGGGTATTATAAAAGTCTTAAGAAACCTTCGAGCTATTCGTTTTCCGGCGACCATTCCTCCACCAATCGCGTAGCACGAAATCATCAGAAAGCTCGAATCCTCCACTCCCAACATTTCCATTTCCGCAAAAAAACAAAAACAAAAAAGGGAAACCTAGAGAGAGAAAAGCAACAGAAAGGGAAAATTAGCGCGGAAGATCGAAACTAGAGACGCATACACAGAGCGATTTCGAGTATATATGTATGTATAGGTTGTGTATACAGAGAGACAACAGAGATAGAGAGAGAGGCTGCAGGGCAGGGAAGACTTCAAAAAACCAAACGACTTTCTTGTTTTAACGGAAATTCGGAGGAGAAAACCTGCCTTTGTCCTAACCCAATCTCAGTGGGTTTTGTTTCGGTGTTTCGTGTGATGCGCAAAAATATTTAGTAAAATCAGATGAACGGTGATTATGAGATCAATCTCAGTAAGCGCGTTCCGTGGTCAGGATCTGCATTAGGTTATGGTGGGGCCGCGGGTAGCTGATTTATTGGATTAGAAGAGAAGATTCGAATTTTTCGGATATTTGGATGTCAATAATATATATAATCAGGCACATGGTAGTGAGATAGAGATTGCTTGATTAATTTATTTATTTATTTATTTTGAGTTTTCCGGCACACTCAATTTTTTAGAGGATATTATCAGATCAAAAGATTTTAAATAAAAAATTTAATTATTAAAGATAAATTATTTTGATTTGGTTGGGAAATTAAAACAGAGAAATGATAGAACAAATTTCATAGTTATTGGGAAAAATATTGATATCTAATTTGATCGATAGTAAAGAGTTAGTATACAAGGAATTACTGTTAAATTCTCACAATCTCTCCTAATAGCAGATGTTTCACTATTTGTTTATGTAGCCTCAAGGTTTATAGATCAGGAATCTACAAGTTGAGGTCGAACTTCCACTACTTTTATAAGATTAGACGAGGAGAAGTCCTAGACAACCCTGAAAGCACTGTATGAACTCGAATATGTGGACCTCTTTGAGCTACTTGAGCTCATTTGTAAAGCAGCAATGGATAGGGAATCGAGTTTTTAGAAATTATCTTAAGAACTCGAAGAGGTTTGTGCGAAAGTCGTTCCGATCTCAAAAGGAATACAAGGTAAAGAGAAAGGGAGTAGAATTAGCCAAAATGGCTGCCTATTTATAGACAATGGGACTTGAAAAGGCGCGCCATTATTAGATGATTGAGATTCATTAAATGAACCAGATATGATGGTGCAGGTAAGATGACGCTTGACTTCTCTCAGTGTGAATGACTCCACACTAAGAGAAATGGTGGGGTAATGATGGGGTTCTATGGGGAATGATATAAAGGCTAATACACCCTATGCCTATATCGCCAACTGCAAAATGCCCCAACAAGACAAGGATTTGTGTTTCTTATTCGGATCGGCGCACATGGTCCAATCTGACCCATTAACCTAGAACCACAATCACAGATAGTTCCATACTTGTATTGACAGTCGACCCTATAGATGCCTCAAATGCATTTTGGACCAAGTCTTATATACCTAGTTGACTTAAGCATAAGAAAATTTTAGTTGAAAACCTCCCAGCAAATTTAATGATCTGTTTGTCTTTCTCAAGTCCCAAGGATCTCTAGATCGAATTACCCTTTAGGTCATCACGTCCCCCGACCCGGATCAGAATCATATTTTGGTCTAAATTTGGATTGATAGATTTGGAACTAGAGATTTTAAATTTGTACAAACAAATCCTTTAAATTTATTAGGATAATTCTAAGTTGAAAGAATTATTGAAAGTTCAAATTCTTCCACTCTTTATTTTGAATAATATGTTAAAATATTGATGGATTTTAAATCTATTATATATAATATTTGAAAGAAGTTTGTGACCAAAATTGAGCAATTTTGGCTCAAACCTAATTTTCTAGAATTTTAAATTATTTTAATTAGATTGAAAAATTATCATTGATGCGTACAAATTTCCATATATATAAATATTATAGAATCCATTCATTGACTAATTAAATGCCATTTATTGGCTTATCAAATATTCTTAATATTTATAATTTTATGTTATCATTTAGTGTTTTGTTTATAAATTATTTTTTTTATGGTTCCTAAGAATATGACACCCTTATTTATAAAATGTTAACTTAGTAATTATCTTTCTTTCTATTAACTTTGTTTTTTGTTGTATATAATAATTTTGTTTATTCAATCTACATATTAATATATATATATATATATATATATGAAGGGATATAAAAGAAATGCCATATATACTAAAAAATTATTATTATTGGTAGCATACTTAATTTTGGAATTATTGAATTGAATCACTAAAATAATTTCTAATTGTGCTAAATAGTTTTTTCTATGTATTGAACCATTTATATAAATATCGTATTTTTTGTAATTTAATACTGATTAAATTATATTTTATAGAAATTTTGAAAAAAGTTAATTGTGAAAAGTTTTTGAACAAAATTAATTTTCTTCTAAATTAAAATGCATCAATTTTATAAAAAATTTAAAAAAATTAAAATTATAAAAATATATACAAAGAGATATATGTAAATACATTTAAAAAGAAGAGAGATAATATTGATATGCAATCCTATAATTCAATCATAATAATAATTCATAATTATGCTAAATAAAACTTTCTATCTATTAAATTATTTAATTTTAAATTAATTATTTCTATCTAAATTCTTTCCAAATTTTATTTCGTAAATTTTTGTCTCTCTTACATGAAAATTAACTAATCTAATTGCTAAACTTGCGAGCTTAATTTGTGTAAATAATATTTAATCACTAACATTTTGCCTAATATCATGCAATTAATTAAGCACATAATCTTTATTTGATGTCCATGTTTTATGATTTTATTTAACTTTATATACTAGTGGGGTATTCTTTTAATTAACTTGTTCAAGTTTTCTCAATTGGTTACTTCTAATTTTTATTTGTCTTTTGTTTTTTCGATTATTACAACTTCTTTTTGGATTTTTATTTGTTTCAATATTTTTTTTCTTTACTTTTCAAGCTTTAGTTTCAAGCATGTTATTTTAAACAACTTATGGTAATTTTTATTTATTTATTTGCGAGTTTTAAAAAAGTCTTTTGAGTTCGAGCTTACGATATAGTATTTCAGTTTATGAGTGAGACAATAGCATAAAGGACATCAAAAATTTGGACCAAAAGTAGTAAGAAAATAATCAACAAAAAGAAACTTTTACCATATAGTTTTGATACTAGAATAAAAAAATAGAAATATTTCATTAAATAGTCAAACTGGACAAATATAATTAATATTGAAAGTCTCAACAAATGACCAAAATAATATGATATATATTTATACATAATAATTTTAATAATTTCTTAAGTGCATAACACAAGATATATATTTTATTCATTTTTTTTAGTAGAGGTCACTTTATATTTTGTTAGTAAACTTTATTTCAAACATTGCATTACATTTATATTTATAATCAATTGCTATTTTGCTTATAATTTATAATTTCGCCTCAAGCAAAATGTAACTCATTATGTTCGATATCATATATATATATATATACATATATATATATATATATATATATATATATATGTATATATCTATAATCTTATCTTTAGTTAAAAGTAGTTTTTTCAATTATTTGTAATTATATTTATATCTTACAATAATAATTTGTTATATATATACATACTCTTTTGGTATTAAGTTATCTAATAAATTTTGTAAAATTCACCTTTGTTTTCCGTTTAGAAATAATTCCTAAAAAGTAATGATATCATATTATTATTTTCATGATTGTAAAATTATGTTGTACAATACTTTATATAATGAAATAATCACTACAAAAAGTATAACTTTTGACCATAGCTAATTACCATAGTTAAACATTAATAATCATAGTAAAAAGTTATTGATCACGGCCACGCGACGGTTATTGGCCGTGGTTTTTGCAAATGTGGCTAATACATTTATCATGGCTAAAAGTTATGGCAAAAATATTTGTTATGGCTCATAGCCATGGTAGAAATAGTTTTTATGGCGATTACATTAAGTTTTTGCATCAGTTTTTATTTAACCGTAGTTAATAATAGTTATTTACCACGGCTTTAATCTATAGCTAGTAAAATCGTAGGCAATAATAATTTTTTTTCTAGTGAATGTTATATTGAATTACTAATATGCATGATACATATATATAAATATATATATATATATATATATATATATATGGGTGGTACATGCTATAAAACTGTTATTTTATTAAAATAATAATTACATCCTATAATTAAAAAAGTCAATAAAATTTAAAAATAAATCAAAATTTAATTTTATTGAACGTATATCTTATCATATATTATATTTTGATGATTGTAAACTTGTAATTTTATTAAAATTAATGTAATGTGATTGGAGAAAATTTTGATTTTAAATTATTGATCTAATTTAAAAGAATACTTCACATAATTTAAATTTTTTATATTATAATTTTAGTCATAATTAAATTAAATCCGTGTATAACATAGTTTACCAAATAATTGAGACATCAAGAGAGTCCTCTATAATAATAAAAGAATATAAATTAATAAATTTATTCTTATTTGATTTATATATTTTTATATATTCTTATTTATTTAAAAATATTCTTAATCTAATATTCATTTAATTTGAAATTCTATAAAATAAAATTTTAATTAAAGTTAAATTAAATCGCGCATAGCACGGGTCGAACGCTATAGTATATATATATAAAAGAGTAATATTATAAAAAAATAATTTTTAATAAAACAAAATCAATAGTCATATCATGTGAAGATGATTTTATAAGTTGTAACTTCAAATGTCTTAGTTATATGCCCACTTTATAGAATTTCACATGTTTTAATATTTTCTTAACATTCTTCTGCCAAGAAAAAAAGTAGCAATATTAGTTTTCTCCAACCAATAGATAAATCGGACTCAAGATGTGTAATGAGAATTGATAGTGATTTTTTTTTTTTTATTTATTGATATGAAAATTTTGGAATAAACTATCAATTAAAAGCATAAAATAAGTTGGTTAATAATTGGGTTTTAATTTAAAATTCATAATAAATTTGAGTTTTTCATATTTTCAAGACGATAAAATCACATAATTGTCCATACTAAGTCAGGGCCTTATATTTTTTGATAGATTGATGCATAGTAAATACAAGTTCTTTTTTATTTTGGATTAACTAATTAGATCAAAGCATGTTCAAGTACAACCCAATAGTTGATTGTCCATATCAAAGCCTTAAGTATTTAAGTCCAATAAAAATGAGTTCAAGCTGCAAGTCAAAGCCTACTCATACCTATAAAGGTCCTCCATCACTCCACAAAGAAGGACATATATACAATATACAACACGCAAAATATAGCAAGTCGAAATGACTTAAGTCCAAAACTTCTCTACGACGATGAAACTCTACAACCGCGAAGGTTCCACTTCTCTTTTGGCATCAAATCTTCAAAGTCTTTATACCAAATTTTAAAGTGACACGTAGTTTGCTTCACGAATTTAAAGGGGATTACACATCCGTATTCAAGTCTTGGATCAACACTTGGACCGAAAAATCAAGGAATTATACTTTTACGTATTCACTTTTCATCTAAATCAATAAAATTTATTTTATCCATTTTTTTTTCTTATCTTGTAATTAATTTTATCAAACACAAAATTTTATATGAACAAATTTCTGACACACCCAATCAGACAATCTCTGCCTCTCATCTCTTCTTCCTATACCAAACTCCAAGTCGTCACAAAAACGGCATCCGAGTAGGATCAAGTCGCAGTAAATATAAACGCTGCTGTTATTGACCGGGCTAGCCGCAGGGTAGCAGCAGCAGGAAAGTGCTATCTGGTTAGGGGCTGGAAATAGAATGTTGCAGTTAGGATCTGTTCTCGTGGGAAGAGTGCTGCAAATAAAGAAAGCACAACACAAGCTTCATGTGTGGGAGCTCTGATACACGAGTTGCTACAGACATCACACGCTTCTGATAGCTTCACTAATGTGGTAGCGACAGTAATTGGCGGCTCCGAGTTGTTGTCCGAATGAAGCTTGGAGATCAGGCGCAAGAGTTCGGAAAAGAATTAAACAAGACTGGATGCTCAGTTTATCGAGACTGCAGCAGACCTTGTCGTCAAGCTGGGGCAACAACAATGCGGGCCAAAGGGGAATGGTCGCCACTATACTCAAGGGTAAGGGTTGGTTGGGTGAATAGCAATTTAAAAACCGGATCTTCCAAATGAGCAAATTACCCTTCTATGAAAATAAATAACAATTTACCCTCTTGTATTTTTTAAAATTGAAGCAATTTACCTCTTGTCAAAGGAGGTAAATTGCTTCATTTTAAAAAATATAGGAAGGTAAATTGTTGTATTTTAAAAACATAGGAAGGTAGATTGCTAAATATTTTTTATAAAGGGATAATTTAGTCATTTACAATATACTTAATGAAAAGCATTACTTAAAAATTTTGTGCTGGAGGCTTTTATAGATAAAATTTATGAGTTAAATGCAATTTACTTCTCTGTATTAATGAAAAAGTGCAAAAAATTTTGGAGAAAAAACAAAATGCAATTTATCCCTTTGTGATACTAAAAATGATGAAATTTACCCCCCTCCGAGCTTTTTTCCATTAATATGGCGGCTACTTAATACCAAATGGCTATAGTTCAGAAATAATATTTTATTACAAATAAATTCTTTTGACTTTATATATATTATATTTACCCCTATTTCAAATATAAAAATATTACCAGGGAACATCGAAGGTGTTGTAAAATTAGAAATTTATGTAAAGGATTTTCTGACTTCAACATTCACTACAAGAAATATTAGTATTACTGACAAACTATCAAGCGATAATTTTAAAATTATCACTAAGAATATATATTAAGTGACAATAATTTTATCTTATCATTATATAATTAATGTGTATAGAATTATTACTAAATACAACTAATGACACATCTATAGGTGACAACATAATACAGTGATAGCTATTATTTGTTGTCACTAGGTTGTCACTATACACGAATCACTAATTGTATTTAGTGACAATATTGTGCCCTTTTTTTTTTCTTACTCATTCTTACTAGTAACAATTTTTACAACATACTATTAATTATTAAAATCATCAATTTCGTTATTATGACAAAATAAGCATTCTTGTCACTATATATATAATTAATGGCAATATTAAAGTTGTTTCTTGACTCTTTTTGGCACTAATCTTCTATGTTTTCCGTAGTGATTTCCTATCCAAACCCTAATGGAAGAAGTCAATTCTAAATGAAAAATTCTCGAAGGTGTAAGTGTAATTTGAATCTTTTTCTTATAAAAAGCATGATTTCACATATGAAGATGGAGTCTAAGTGTAATTATTTTTTTATTCTAATCCAGTATTAATTTATAATTAACACCACAGTTGAATAAAATTTGAAGTTGGATTGATTGATATATTTTACTATAGAGTATATTAAAGTGAATATATCATACTATTAATAGCCAAAGATATTTTTGTCCATTTCCTAAGAGGGTAATTGATGTGCATAACATACTTTCGAGCTGTAAATAATTTACTTAGCCCTATAACTTTTAAAGTTTCAATAAGGAGTTAAACCCAAATCTAAAAAAATAAAAAAAAAAGGAGTTAAGTTACTTTCAGAGTGAACAAATTCTAGGTCATGGGTTTGATCAGTCCCATGCGTATTGCTATTTTTCTCATTTTATATGAGTATTCTCAATCATATTAATGTATTATTTGAATAGATATATTACTATACAAAAAACACTTATTTATAGGGAAAATTTTTTTTTAGTCCCATTAAAAAGGGTCAGTTTTATTTTTGGTACCACAATTCTTGGGAGTTCGGCTTTTGGTATCATTAAACCCGAAAATAAGTTTTTTTGGTCCCAACTTAACGGCAGAAGACACATGGACCTTAACGGCCGTTACGTGTGACTTTGACTCATGTTTAATGGTACCAAAACAACAAAAAAATGTGCTTTTTTGGTACCATTAAATATATATATATACATATATTTTGATCAATTTTAACACAAACTATAAGAATTTTTTTATTTTTTTTAGAAATAAAAATATTAAAAAATTATTTTAATATATATAATAAAATAGCTCTAAAATTATAATTGTTTGTATTTCAGATACTTTTTAATTTTTTTTAATTTTTAAAATTAAATTATTATTTAATCTAAAAATATATTAATATTTGAGCATAAATTATAAAAAATAAAATTTATTTTCTGAGTGAAAGTATTAGATAAATTTTATTTTATTAAATAATAATTGATTTTTAACTTAAATTATTTACATTTGAGATAAATTGAAGAAATAAATTAAAATTGATTTCTTACTTTTTTCGGTCAAAGTTTATTAAAATATTTTTAAAATAATAATTTAATTTTAAAAATAACTAAAATATGCTAGAATTTATTTGAAATAAATATAATTATAAATTATATAAACTATTTACTAGTTATATTAATAAATTTTCTTTATTTTTAATTTTTAAAAAATAAAATTTTATTTCTTATTGATGCGTGCGATTTTAGCATGGGTCCAACAGTTTTGGATTTAGATACTGGATCTCGGCCAACACGCATCACTTACAATTTATGGTCAAACTTTATTAAAATATTTTCAAACAAAATAAAAATTCAATTTAAAAAAAAATAATTGCTACGATATATCTCGAGTGTAAATAATTTTAATTTAAAAATTAATTTATTATTTAATAAAAAAAATTATCTAATACTTTCACTCAAAAAATAAATTTTACTTTTTGTAGTTTGTGCTAAATATTAATATATTTTTAGACCAAATAATAATTTAATTTCAAAAATAGTGAAAAAGATCTTAAAAAAGATTTGAAATATAAATAATTATAATTTTAGAGCTATTTTTATATATATATAAATAAATTTCCTAATATTTTATATTTGAAAAAAAATAAAAAAAGTTCATATAATTTGTGTTAAAATTGGTCAAAATATTTTTTTTCTTTTAATGGTACCAAAAAAGCACTTTTTTTGTTGTTTTGGTACCATTAAAGATGAGTCAAAGTCACGTTCAACGCCGTTAAAGTTTATGTGCCGTCTGCGTTAAGTCGGGACCAAAAAAGCTTATTTTCGGGTTTAATGGTACCAAAAGCCGAACTTCCAAGAATTGTGGTACCAAAAACGAAACTGACCATTTTTAATGGGACCAAAAAAGAATTTTACCACTTATTTATATAATGTACAAGAAGTGCAGTGAAGGATTACTTTAAGTAGAGTGGAAGGATTTCTTGCAAATATGTGTTGTAAAGCGTGCCTTTGAGGTGGCAATTAGGTTGTGAGAAGGAAGCAAAGGAAAAAATGTCGGATTTCAATTTTGCCTATGAGAGCTTTTGGTTGATTGTTTGGTTGACTAATCAATTCCACACGGGAAAAATGTTGTTACTTATCTTAGTTAAAAGGAAAACATCATAATAAATATTAATTAATTATAATTTTGCAACGGCTACTAATTTGTAGGCAATATTATGAAAATATTAGCTATAACTTTAAAGTATTTTGATCATAATTAAAATCATAATAAATGTGATTTTTCATTATTTTTAAATTATAGTAATTTATAATGCTATCAGTATTTCGTTCTTTTGGAGTGGCCAAAGAGTGAAGAAAATATAACTGAGAGATAAAATTGGAACTAAGAAAAGCCATGAATATGTGGAATGCTTTCTGCGTTTTCTGGAAAAATGAATTGAATGTACAAAAGAAGAAGAAGTCCACCGCCTTAGACCCAATTAAACTTCAAACTGCCACAAACATGACATGGCCCAATCAGATGTGAAATAAATGTCTGTACACATGACTGGATAAAGTGCAAAATACAATAAAGAAAACATAATGTGTAATCCAACATATCAGCTTTATCCCTAGTGATGGCAATGGGGCGGGTTTGGTACGGGTCCGCCGGATTCAAAACCCGTCCAATTTAATTTTTGTCAGACCCATAATCCGCCCCCGCCCCGCCTGGACTCGTACCAGACCCGCCCCATTTAATTTTTGCCAGCCCCATAACCCGCCCCGCCCCACCTGGACCCGTACCAGACCGCCTCATTTAATTTTTGCCAGCTCCATAACCCGCCCCCGCCTCGCCTCGCCATGATAAAAATTTCGCCCCGTCCCGACCTAATTAATTTATACAAAGAATATATTAAATTAATACTTTTTAAGAAATAATATCAGTTTAGATTTTAAATATTTTAATATAATTTTCAATCTAAAATGAATTGGATAAGACAAAAATATTTTAATATGGCATCCCAGTATGGGGCAAGTCCGGGACTGATTTTCCGAGTTCGGGTTGAAATTGCCAACCCTATTTATCCCCTGCACCACCATCGGTCTTCAAGAAGAATAGTAGCAATAGCAGCATCCATGGCAGCAACAACATCGGATACTCCAATAGAACCCCCCCCCCCCCCCCCCCAAGTGGGACTGCGAGTGAGAGTAACTAATCCCAACTAGGATAGGAGAAAGCTGAAAGCCTTCAAACGAAGAACCTTAGTAAACAAAACTGCAAACTGTGCAACACTACGAACATGAACAGTGGAAATAAACCCAATCTTATACGCATCCCGAACAAGGTGACAATCCAACTCAATATGTTTAGTACGCTCACGAAAGACAGGATTAGCGAAAAGGTGACAATCCAACTCAATACGTTTAGTACGCTCATGAAAGACAGGATTAGAAAGGTGACAATCCAACTCAATATGTTTAGTACGCTCATGAAATACAGGATTAGCGAAAATATGAAGGGCAACCTTATTGTCACGAAAAGATCAATGGGCAAAGTCAGAGGGGATGCCAAATTCTATCAAAAGATACAAAAGCCACCATAGTTCACAAACAGTAGCAGCTAAACTACGGTACTCTCCCTCTGCTATTGAACGAGAAACAATTGATTGTTTCTTAATCTTCCATGAAATGATAACATCTCCAAAAAATATGCAAAAATCAGTTAACGAGCGTCTTGAATTAGTGCAAGACGCCCAGTCTGCGTAACAGTAGCCTTTGAGAACCAGTGAGTTAGCAGCAGGCACGAAAAGTCCTTTGGAAGGACATCTTTTAAGGTATTTCACAACATGTAGCGCAGCAGTTCAATGAGCCTCGGAGGGATTCGTCAAAAATTGATTGAGTTACTGAACACCGTGTGAAATATCAGTTCTTGTGAACCCCAAATATAAGTGACAAGTGACAGTACCTTCTATAAGAATTTGGGTTCTGAAGCAAAGTAGGAGATTCAGAGGAGAGTTTTAAGCCTTATGGAAAAGGCCTGGACACTGTTTTAGCATACTGCAACCCAGTGTCCTTGATAATATCCAGAGCATAATTAGTCTGAGCCAAATACATACCATCTGAGTTTCGAGCAATTTCCAATCCTAGGAAATATCTTACATCCCCAATATCCTTAATGCTGAATAAATCATAAACATACTTTTTGATTGATTAAAGATCAGAAGCAGATGGCCTGTAATTAAGATATCGTCCACGTAAACTAAAAGAGCCAATAGACCAACGAGCAGTATGCAAAGTGAACAAGCAATGGGCATGAGCTAATTGAATAAACCCATGCTCTTGGAGTTTAATAGTTAACTCCACGTTCCACTTACAAGATGCCTGTTTCAGCCCATATAATGACCTTTCCAGCTTACAAACTAAACCTGGTTTAACTCGGTAACCTTCAGGAGGTGTCATATAGATGTCTTCATCCAAATAACCATTAGCTACAACAAGTGTCAAGAGTAGCCTCACTGTTATTGCTTTTGCCACTAGAGAAAAGCTGTCCGTGTAGTCAATTCCTTCAGTCTGCCCTCAGTTTTGTTTTAAACACCCACTTGGACCCAATAGCCCTCTTCCCAGTTGGAAGTGATGCCAATGTTCAAGTGTGGTTCTTTTCTAAGGCATGAATTTTAGCCTGCATGGCTTCTCTCCACTTTAGGTGTTTTACAACCTCTACAAAAGACTTGGGCTCCTACAAAATTGACGGAGAAGCCACAAAGATAAGTATGCAGTGTTAGTGGAATGTAATGGAGAAGGATCATGGTGATGACTAACAAAATCATTGAGTTAAACTGGTTTATGTATGAGCCTAGATGTGGAGAAAAAAGAGTGAAGTAGAAGTAGATACATCAGTCTAAGATGAACTAGGAAACAGAGAAGGAGAGTGATTTTTTGGTGGAGGAGGTTGAGATGTAGATGGAGAAGAGTCGGGTGTTGGATCAAGAAAAGGATGTTCACAGTAGGTAGGAATGACAGGAAGAGGATAGGAGGGAGATGTAGATAGGGGTGCAAGATGAGCCGAGCCGGCTCGCGAGCTCGCGAGCCGGCTCGTAATAAAGCTCGGCTCGAGCCTTTTAGGGTGAGCTCGTGAGCTCGCGAGCCGGCTCGCGAGCTCACCCCCTTTTTTTATTTATTTTATTATATATATATATATATATTATTAAAGTGCATATTTAATATTGTATCAAGTTTATATTCAAAATTCATCATATATTAGAATTATTAGTCAATATATCTCTTATTTAGATTTTATATGATAATAAAATATGGTATTTTTATTTATTTATTTATAAATAAGGTTAAGCAATAATTTAGTAAGTTTTGATACTTTTTTATAAATAAATATTTAAAATTCATTATCAATTAGAATTATTAGTTAATATCTCATATTTTAGTTTTAGATGATATTAAATATATTATTGTAGTTTATATTATCTAAAAACAAACTTATTAGAAAATTTAGTACGTTTTGATAATTTTTTTGTAAATAAATATTAATATAATGTATATAAATTTTATCATTGTCAATCTCTTATAACAATTCAGTTATTCACTATATATTAGAATTATTAGTCCATATCTCATATTTTAGTTTTAGATGGTATTCAAATATGGTATTATAGTTTATATTATCTAAAAGAAGCTTAATCAACAATTTAGTACATTTTAATAATTTTCTGTAAATAAATATTTAATATAATGTATATGAATTTTATTGTTATAATTTTAATTTCCACTACAAAAAATATTTCTTTTAAAAATTCATCATATATTAGATAATTAGAATTTATAGTCAGTGTATCATATTTTAGTTTTAGATGATTCTAAAATATGATATTTTGTTTTATATTATTTAAAAACAAGCTTAGTCAATAATTTAATACGTTTAGATAAATATTTAATATAATGCATATATTTTATTGTTGCAATTTCATTCCATTACAACAAAATGTACTTATTCACTATATATTAAAGCTATTAGTCCATATCTCATATTTTAGTTTTAGATGATATTAAAATATGGTATTATAGTTTATATTATCCAAAAAGAATCTTAATCAACAATTTAGTACACTTTCATAATTTTTTGTAAATTAATATTTAATATAATGCATATAAAAATTATCGTATTTCTTTTTAGTCTTCTTATGAATATTCTCTTCATGCTTCATATTTAAATTTTTTAATAAATGTTCCATATGGTACAATAGTCTATATTTTTTTTTAAATTCGAATATTTAAAAAAAAAAAAATTAATTGAGCTCGAGTCGAGCTCGCGAGCTGCTCGAGCTCGAGCTCGAGCTCGACTCGTATCAATTGAGCTCGAGCTCGAGCTCGAGCTCGCTGTCTACTGCTCGAGCTCGAGCTCGAGCCCCTCTTTGTTGGGCTCGTCGAGCTCGAGCTCGAGCTCGAGCTCAGTTAAGGGAGCTCGAGCTCGAGCTCGAGCTCAAATTTTGATCCGAGCTCGGCTCGTTTGCACCCCTAGATGTAGAGGAGTTATCAAGAGCATAAGGAAAAAAATCCTCATGAAATATGACATCACTAGATTCGCCCCCCCTTCTCAACCCAGATTCGCCCACCCCCTCCCAGTCCGTCGTTTCCTCCTCCCTCCGTCACCTCCTCCTTCTCCCGCCCGTGACTAATCCGCCGCCGCCTCTTCCTCCTCCCTCCTCCTCCTCCTCTCTACCGCTGGGATCTTTCTCTGTGTATTTATATATATCTGTATATATATATATATATATATATATACTATATTTTAACATACAAATATATATATATATACATATTTAAATTTAATTATATATAATATTTTATTTTTATTTTTATTTACTTAAATTTAAACCGTTGATTTGAATTAGGTATAATCTACACTGTTGATTTATTAGTTAAACTTGAACCTTAGATTGATCAAGATCCAACGGTTATTAAATAATAATTATTTTAAATTTTAAATTAAAAAAATAAAAAATAATTAAAAAATTGCACATGTGATGCACGAAACACGTCAAGGGGGCATTTGCTCTATTTTTAATAATACAGGGGGGTAAATTGCTCATTTTCCTTAACATAGGGGGGCAAATTGCATTTAACCCAAAAAAAAAAAGAGTGATTCGATCAAATTGATTAAACATAATTAATTAATAAAATTTTTATTTTTATTTTAATTAATAATTATATTATTTAATATTTAATAATAATATATATTATATTTAAAATTATAATATATATCTATAATATCTAAATAATATATATATAATATTAAAAATAAAAATAAAAAGAAAGGCTGTCACGCCATTACGCGGTTGGGAACCACGATTGGTGACACCGAGTTGCGGTTACAAACTGCGACTCGATTCTATTTTTTTTTTAAAAAAGAAATTGAGCCTCGAGTCGCGGTTAGCAACCGCGACTCGAGGTTTAATTTAAAAATAAAAATAAGAATTATTGGTCGAGTTGCGATTTGACATAAAAAAGTAAACTTATTAAAAAATATTTTTTTATAATTTTTTGTAATAAAAAAATAATTAACTCAGCAACAACATCAGATACTCCAACAAGGAAAGAGCTTTTCCAAATTTTCTTATATTAACTATTGGAAGAGGAAAATGAAAATTTTATATTCTTTATCAAGCGCTAGAAATGCCAATTTGTTTCGATGGTTAATTTATCATCCAACTTTAAAAAAATATATACACATTTATTATTCAAAAATCAAAGCTCCATTCTCAATAATTACGCCTATCATCATACAATCCATTTTACTACATATCTGAATACAATTATGAATGGTTAAATATATACACAATTTGCAAAGTCAAATATTTGCATCATCATATTATAAGGTTTAAAAATACACAAATTTTATTTATAGTGGCTTGGTACATTGTATCTGCACTAACAATTATGTCAATTCTTGATGATGGGGCAGATCCCAAGTCAGCTAAACGCCACATCTCACTTTTAATCCCTTACGTTTTGTTTTTCTTCTTATTTTGGTCCTTCCTATGAAATATTTTACGTGCTAAATGTAATTTAACTTCCTATGATATTATAAATAAATAAATTATCTTTTATAAAAAAAAGAATAATAATTTATTTTTTTTATATTTTTTAAAATAGAGTAATTTACCTTCCAATCTAAAGAGATAAATTTCTTATTTTAAAAATACAGGGGGCCAAATTGCTGCGTTTTAAAAAACACAGGGAGTTAAATTGCTATTTTTTTATAGGGGGCTAATTTATTTATTTGCAATATCATAAAAATTTACTTGTATTTTCCCTATATTTTTACTAAAGTCCATAACCGTTAAATATAATTAAATTTAAATCACAATAGATGGAACGTACGTCATATATATGTGATTACATCACATATTACTATCTTTTTTACATTATAAATCCAGCAAAATTTCAGAATCCCACAGCTGTCATTTATAAAATAAATATCATTAGAATCCTCCATATAAAACACAATATACAACCAATTGCAAAGAACAAGTTTCGAATATCATTATTCACATTACATCATGACTACAATTTACTATATTAGAAAAAAAAAAACTACAAAAACAAAATTTGAATTTTCGACACACTATAAATGACCACGTCTTAAAAATTATGGTAAATAAATAATGTTAACTACGATTAATAAAATAAAAATAAAAATTTAAATATTTACAACAATTAATCAATATTCACCATGATTTTTAGCCATAGCCGAAACAAAAGTTAAGACTAATGTCTTCACCACAATAGAAACAACGGCTAATGGTTATTGCGAAGTCCTGGTTGATCTGTATTTGCCACGATTTTCTTCTTTTAACTCTAAAAATTAATCGTAGCGAAAAATTATATTTTTTTTATAGTGAGATCACATAATGTTGAATAATATAAAGATTGTTGTAGCATCAATAACACATCAATATTGGAGTTTTTTTTTTTTATACAAAGCAGACTGTATTATGATGACAATTGAGGTCTATTTTTGGAATTGGTTTTATACTCTGCTCACTCTCGAGGATTAGGTCCACGCGTTTCAAGTTAGGTCGGATCACTATACAGTGTCTAATTCACAAGTCAATAAAGTTAGAAGTCTTAATTTTTAGACTGTTAATGATATACTAGAAGAAAATATGGTTTCTGAACGAGATATATATAATGATTTTGTCTGCTATATTTAACTCAGATATGAATAAAGATTGTGAAAGAGGTGACACTCCTGCTAAAATTGTATTAAAAGAGTATGTGGTATAACTGTCAATCATTTCACAGTGAATTGTAATAATGTTTATTTTGTATATAACTTTTTAAAAGTTCTAAGGAACTTTAGATGTCAAAAAGACAGTAATATGCGATGTTTTGTAGAAGACTAATGAAGAGATTTGGCATTTTGCCAATTTTATCCATTGTAATAAATTATGTTAGATTTAATGGTCAAAGTCTTTAATTTAACATATTTAAAAGATGAAAAAACATATATTTGAAAGATGAGAAATTAAAGTGGGTTGAAAAATAGAAATAGAAGACTAATGATGAAATTTGGGTTTTAGTAAATTATTGTGTTAGAATCTAAAGATTATACATATTGCATAGTAATTAAATTGTCTTTTATTATGAATATATGTATATATGAATGCATATACCTCTTGGAATTCCATCATAATGCCTAATAACCTTTTGTATGCTCCATATTGTATTGTAATTATAATAGTTATTAGTGTAGTTTGTAACAATAATTTTGGTGGTCTATAAATACCACCATGTAATTCATTTGTAAAAAAAAAACTTTTGGAAGAATAAGAAAGAGATTTGGTGGAGAATACATATATTATTTTATTTATAATCTACTAGAGTGATAGATTAATAAACTTAGAATTTCTCTAAATTTATAACACGTTATCAGCACGACGTTACGCTCGATCAAGGTAGAATGTTAATTTTTCTACGTATAATTTTTATTCTTTATTTGTTTAACTCTATATTATCATAGTTACTTTTATTCTTTATTATTAATAATGATATATGAATAATTATATTCTATATATTTTAATGTCTTTTGAAGTAGACATATATATATTCTATTTATATTTGGTATTGCCTCCAGAAATAGGCATACAATTCTTGATTTCATCCCCTTGGATGAGTTGTATACATTTTCATTGCTTCCTGAAGTAAGTAATGAATTAAAATCACCTCCAGTAGTAGGTGAAATATTTTATACTAATTATTTGCAATATCATCTCGGAAGTGATGATAAATATAATATTTGATTTTTTCCACCACCTGAAGTGTTTTGAGATATGGCTTGATCGAGAAGCCCGAAGCTTCTTCGTTTATTTAATTGATTCGTGATATTTTTTAATGTCATAGTATAGATATTGTGAAAAAATATGATTAACTTGATGTTAATTTAATTAATTTACTTTACCTACATAGTTTTCTTGCATATGTCTATGTATGTGTTTTGCATGTTTTGCTAGTATATTTACATGCAATAAAATTTAATTATTAACAAAATAAATTTGCCATGAATACCATTTAATTGTCATTTGTAACATATATAAGAGTTATGCCAAACTTAAATATATTTAATTCCATGTATGCATGTTGTAATAATTCAATTTAATTACTTGGTAACTTATATGTTCCTTATTGTTAGTAATATTTTTATGTCATTTTTACTTTATATTCATGTGTAAAATATTTGATTTTCTTTACATGTATATGTTAATTGTTATACTAAAAGTGCATATTAAATTTGTAGCTTAATGATCAATCTTACAAAATTGGATTTCATTGCTCTTGATGTTTCGGGAACAAACTATCTATCATGGGTCCTTGATGCCGAACTGCGTTTGGCAAGTAACAAACTGGGAGAAACAATAAAAGAAAATACTACTGCTTCTGAGCAAGACCGTGCTAAAGCAATGATTTTGCTTCGTCATCATCTCCATGAGAGCCTGAAGTCTCAATATTTAACAGTCAAAAGTCCTTTTCAACTCTGGAAGAGTTTAAAGGATCGATTTGACCATCAAAATACTGTAATATTACCACGTGCAAGGTATGAGTGGATACAATTGCGATTGCAAGATTTCAAAACGATCGGTGAATATAATTCTGAAATGTTTAGAATTGTTTCCAAATTGAGGTTATGTGGAGAAAATGTGACGGATGAACAAATGTTGAAAAAAAATATTTTCTACTTTTCATGCATCTAACCTTGTACTCCAGCAGCAGTACAGGGAACGTGGGTTCAAAACCTATTCAGAGTTGATTTCATGTCTACTTGTTGCAGAACAGAATAATCAACTTTTGTTGAATAACCATCACACCCATTCCACTGGTTCCAAACCGCTTCCTGAAAATTCAGCGGCATTGCCTATCTTATTTAATATTGTAATGCAGTTATGGTTTTATGAATGAAGTTTTTCTTTTACTCATTATATGTCTATCTTATTTATATAGAATGAATCAAGCCATTACAAATCTCAATATCAATGAGCATTGTCTTGTTGATAGTGCCACTGCGCATACAATTTTGAGAAACAAGAAATTTTTCTCAAACTTGTTAATGACTAGAACCAATGTGAGTACTATTTCAGGAGTTAGTGATCTTATTGAAGGCTCCGGAAGAGCTACTATCTTGTTACCTGAAGGAACAAGAGTACAAATAAATGATGCCTTATATTCTAGTAAATCACAAAGAAACTTATTGAGTTTTAAGGATATTCGACAAAATGGTTTTCACATTGAAACCATGAATAAAGACGGTATCGAATACTTGTACCTTACGACATATAAAACTGGCCAGAAGCAAGTTTTAGAAAAAAATGCGAGCATATACTCCTGGTTTATATGGCACATTGATAAGCTCCGTTGAAATACATAGTATCACTAACCCGAAATTAGTTTATCAAAGTACTTTTACTTTGTAGCATGATAGACTTGGCCACCCAGGTAAAACAATGATTTATAGGATCATTGAAAATTCAAATGGACACCCACTGAAGGACCTGAAGTTCCTTGTTAAAGGTAATTTTATATGCTCGGCTTGTTCTCTTGAAAAACTAATTACAAAGCCGTCTATGACAAAAGTGAATTTAGAATCTCCTATGTTTCTTGAACGAATTCAAGGAAACATATGCGGGCCAATAACACCGTTATGTGGACCATTTAAATACTTTATGGTGTTGATTGATGCATCAACACGTTGCTCACATGTAAGCTTGTTGTCAACACGAAATGTTGCATTTGCAAGGCTTTTAGCTCAAATTATTAAATTGAGAGCTCATTTTCCTGATTATTCTATTAAACGGATAAGGTTAGATAATGCGGGAGAATTTACTTCTAAATCCTTCAATGACTATTGCCAATCAATGTACATACTCAAAACGGCCTGGCAGAGTCGTTAATTAAGTGGTTACAATTAATTGCTAGACCCTTATTGATGAGGTCAAAATTGCCTGCATCGGCATGGGGGCATGCAATTTTGCATGCAGCGTCTCTAATTCGTTTTAGACCTACCGCTTACCATAAATTTTCTCCATTACAATTGGTCTCCGGTAGAGAACCAAATATTTCTCATTTAAAGGTGTTTGGTTGTGCGGTGTATGTCCCGATACCTCCTCCTCAAAGAACTAAAATGGGGCCACAAAGGAGACTAGGAATTTATGTTGGTTTTGAGTCTCCTTCAATTATTAAGTACCTTGAACCAATGACCGGTGATCAATTCACTGCTAGGTACTTAGATTGTCAATTTAATGATACAATATTCCCAGTATTAGGGAGAGAAGATAAGGAGATTAAAATGAAAGATATTGCATGGAATGCAACATCTATGTCTTTTCTGGATCTGCGTACAAATAATAGTGAACTTGAAGTTCAACGGATCATACATTTGCAAAGTGTTGCAAATAGTCTACCAGATGCATTCATAGATACCAAAACGGTCACTAAAACACATATTCCAGCTGAAAATGTTCCAACTCGTTTAGAAGTCCCTGAAGTGACTCTTACCCAAACAAAGGCATCTGAGTCACAAATACGCCAGAAGCGTGGTAGACCACTTGGCTCTAAAGATGCAAATCCTCTAAAGAGAAAGGAGCATATCGTCTCAATTAATCATGATGCTAATGTGACCACTAGTAATGTCTCTGAGGATAAAATCCCTGAAGTGATTTTATATGAAGACCCTAAACGTGATGACAAGATCTTGACGATAGTTATGAGATGTCTATTAATTATGCTCACAACAGTTTAGGTTGGTATCGAAAAGAAATTAAAATGAATGATATTTTTGTGTATTCTGTAGCCGTCGAAATCATGGATGAAGATGACAATGATCCTCAAACTATGGAGGAATGTCAACATCGAAATGATTGGAAAAGTTGAAAAAAAGCCATACAAGATGAGCTTGACTCGCTAAATAAGCGAGAAGTATTTGGACCTATAATTCCAACTCCAAAAGGTGTCAAGCCAGTTGGTTATAAGTGGGTGTTTGTACGAAAGAGAAATGAACAAAATGAAGTTGTAAGGTACAAAGCTAGACTTGTGGCCCAAGGCTTTACTCAAAAATCAGGAATTGATTATACTGAAACATATTCACCAGTAGTGGATGCAACCACACTTAGATTTCTAATTAGTTTATCAGTAATTGAACAATTGAAAATGCAACTCATGGATATGATAACTGCATATCTGTATGGGCCATTGGATACAGATATCTACATGAGAATCCCAGAAGGATTAAAAATGCTTGAAGCATTAAAGTTAAAGCCCCGTCATATGTACTCCATCAAATTAAAAAGGTCATTGTACGGACTTAAACAATCAGGTCGTATGTGGTACAATCGTCTTAGTGAGTACTTAATAAATAAAAAGTTTTGCCATAAGCAAATAAGTCTATGTTTATTTATAAAGAGGGCAGAGTCGGGATTTGTAATCATAGCTGTGTATGTTGATGATTTGAATATCATTGGATCTCCTGAAGAGATTCGACAAGCAGCTGATTACTTAAAAAGTGAGTTTGAGATGAAAGATTTAGGCACTACAAAGTATTGTCTCGGCCTGCAGTTCGAACATACTAAAGGTGGAATTTTCATTCATCAATCGAACTATATAGAAAAAGTACTTAAGCGTTTTCATATGAACAACGCTCATCCCTTAAGTACACTTATGGTAGTTCGATCGCTTGATGTTAACAAGGATCCGTTCTGTCCTCCAAAACATAATGATAAGATTTTGGGTCCTGAAGTACCATATCTCAGTACAATTGGTGCATTGATGTATCTTGCTAATAATACCCGACCAGATATAGCATTTTCAGTTAATTTACTAGCAAGATATAGTTCAACACCAACAAAGAAACATTGGAATGGTGTCAAACACATTCTACGTTATTTACGTAGAACAAGTGACATGGGACTATATTTTGAACGGCATGAGAATGCCAAAGCAACCAATTTAGTTGGTTATTCAGATGCGGGGTATTTGTCTAATCCACATAAAAGCTATATCTCAATCTGGATATGTATTCATGTATGGTGGAACTGCTATTTCATGACGTTCAACCAAACAGACTTTGGTAGCCACCTCATCAAATCATGCAGAGTTAATTGCACTGTACGAGGTTGGGCGTGAATATGTATGGCTTACTCATACATTATGTTTGTGAATCATGTGGACTTGAACCAATCGAAAAAAGTCCTAAGTAATATATGAAGATAATACAGCGTGCATTGCCTAGATCAAGGATGGTTATATTAAAAGCGACAGAACCAAGCACATATCACCAAAATTTTTCTCCACACACGAGTTTCAAGTGGAAGGCAAAGTCGATGTTAAGCAGATTCCATCAAGTCAGAACTTAGCAGATTTATTTATTTACGAAGGCATTACCAACAAAGGTGTTCAAACATCTCGTACATAATATTGGCATGCACCGTTTGAAAGATATTTGCTTGAATTGAGGGGGAGATTATACAACTGTACTCTTTTCCTTAGCCTTGGTTTTTATCCCATTGGGATTTTCAGGCAAGGTTTTTAACGAGGCAGGATGTATATAATAAGAGGTATGCATTCAAGGGGGAGTATTATGAATATATGTATATATGAATGCATATACGTCTTGGCATCCCATCATAATGCCTAATAACCTTTTGTATGCCCCATGTTGTATTGTAATTATAATAGTTATTAGTGTAGTTTGTAACAACAATTTTGGTGGTCTATAAATACCACCATGTAATTTATTTGTAAAAAAAAGCTTTTGAAATAATAAGAAAAAGATTTGGAGGAAAATACATATATTATTTTATTTATATTCTACTAGAGTGATAGGCTAATAAACTTATAATTTCTCTAAGTTTATAACATCTTTGTATATTTATGTATATAAAAAAATTATTTTATCAGCCACTTTTATTATGTAATACTATTAATTAATAAAAGAAAATTTCGCATCCACTGGAATTGCATGTTCTCATGTTACTTCACAGCTCAAAAGCATTGAATTTGGCATTCTTGCTCGTGGCTCAAGTCATGATTGTGTAATAATATGTAAAAATAAATGATTATTTTTTATATTAAATCGATGCGAAAAATTAAATCTTTTATCCCGAGTAATCAACATTCACTATGACTTTTTCTACAGCTCAAATATTTGTCATAGTTTTTAGCTGCAAATATTTTGGTCTTGCTTGTAGAAACAACTGTTAATAATCGTTGCATAGTTGTAATTAATTAATATCCACCGTAATTTTTTATTTTTAACCACGATAATTAATTATATTACAAAATGAGTTACAAATATTACAAAATTCTAAAAATTTAGTGTAATAGTAAAACAAAATAAAATAGAGATAACACAAATCATTACTCATTAGTGTATTGTAAAAAAATTTAGATTAAAAATAAATAAAGCATTCTTCTCAAACTTGAAATTCACAATACAAAATAATTCATCAGTAAGAAAATATTCATGTATGTATAATAACACATTAAGTAAATAATATTACAAAAAGTTTTCCAGAAAGAAACTAATCACATTTCATTAATGGATTTAACATTCATGATATATAATATCAACAACTGCTCAATAAATAATTGGGTAAATTACGATCGCTTATCCTGAAATTTGAAATAATTATAAATACCTTCTCGTTGTTTGAAAAAGTATAATAACTCCCCGATTTTAAAATTTGTCTAATAATGAGCCTGTTCTATTAGCTTCCGTTAGATTTTGATCCAATTTTTGGGTTGAGCTTAGCAAAATGTTGTTTTGCATTATAAATTAAAATTTTATAATTTTTTAAAATATTTTTATGAATTAATATTTCCTTTGACATATTTATTTTACCCACCCTAAAAAGTTTTTTATATTTTTTAAATACTTTTTTTAAAAAAAATAGCAAGAGTAAAATATTAATGTCCACTTAATTATTTAGAAGCTATAATTATTTTTCCTTTGGGAAGAGGAAGGATATTGATAATTTTGTAAACAACGAGGGAGTATTCATAATTATGCTAAACATATGGCGAGAGAACGGTAATTTACCCTAAACAATTAGTATAAAAAAAATATTTATTGATCAATTAAGATATATTGTATGTATAAATAGGTATTAGAGGATACCCACCCATACTTTGAACCAAGCGTGTCTGGTTGCTAACAAACATTATTAGTCATTGTTTCTGTAGGCATGACCAAAATCATGATAAATGTTTTGACTATGGCGAATATTGAATCACTATGGTAAATATTTAAAGTTTTACTTTAATTTTGTTTAATCGTAATAAATAGTATTGATTTACTGTAATTTTTAAGCCATAGTCATTTAAAGTGTAACGAAAACTTTTTTATGGTTGATATATGATTATCTAGTTAACGCTGTTGAAAATTACAAGTATGCTTAATGTTATATCACGCACTAATTAAATACATACAAAACTTCAAATCAAAGACTATATGAAATAAAATAAAGAAATCAAGTAAATAAACCCTTATTCTTTTGTAGAGTTCCAACTCACAATTTTTAAATAGGTTAAATGCAATTTAGTTTATATTTGACATAAGTAAATACTCTTTGTGAAAAAAAAAATTAGCAAATTATTTTTTTATGTTTCAAAAATGAAACAAATTACCCATTTAAAAAGGGGATAATTTGCTTTATTTTCCAGAATACAAAAAATAATTTGTTATTTTATTTTTGACATGGAATTTTTTGTTTATTTTTTTATATCATACGGGATAAATTGTATTTTTCTTATTTTTTTAATTACGTGGCCTCAATATTGCCACTTGGGCAAGAATGAATATTCTTGATCAATTAATTAGAACTCAAAAGCTTTGATTCAACTCGTTGCATTCTTCAAACCTCATCTCAATGAAAACATGAAAGAGTTTAATTAACTACAATCAGCATCTGAGGACAAACAATCATTACCACTATGAAAGGGAAACCAAAATTTAAGTACAAGAAAAATGAAAATCCAACAACATATTTTCAACCCAATTTACCTCTGTGATATACGAAATAAATAAATAAAACTCACCGTAAAAAAAAATAGCTAATTATTCCCTTATTTTAAAAAATAAACAAACTACCCGCCATCCATAATTTAGATAAAAGGGATAGTTTATTTTATTTTTCAAAATATAAGGATAATTAACTTTTTTTTTACGGGATATTTATTTGCTCATTTCTCGTATCACGAAATATATATATATATATTGCATTTTTACCTATTTCCAAGAAAAAATAAAAGAGAAAGAAGGCTCCCCAGAAATTGATATTTCATCAACCCAAAAACACACAATGAATCAAAAAACACAAACCTAAACATATGTTAGAGAGAAATATATCATTTGGTGATGTTCTTGACCTTGTGCCATCCCTTCTTGCAAGACTGTCCGACAATCTTGAAACCCCTCTTGAAGAACACTTTCAGCTCCTTTGCTCTCTCCTTCACTTGCTTCTCGAAACTTCCCATTTCTCTCTCTCTCTCTCTCTCTGTGCAGAGAATTTGTGGCGGTGACGGAGTTGAGAGTTTAAGGATTTAAGGTGGAAGGGGGCTCGTGGGATCCACGCGGATTGCCACGTGGCCACGATCCAATGGGAAGCTTCGTGCATCTATGCATTGATTAAGGAGGGGCAGAATCATAATTGATAAGAATGGGACGTGTGAGGGTTTTATTGCTCACTGGTCCCATTTTTTGGGTTCAACTCATTATTATAATTAATTTTCAAAATAAATCACATTAACACTCCTTAATTATATAACTTTCTTATCCTTTATGAAATTATAAAGGGATAATTATACTCGTTTCTTTTAAAATTTGGTATAATTATACATAAATTTTTTATAATTTGAAAAATTATATCTAGCATTCTTAAGTTTGCTTCTGTCTAATAAATAAGTCTCTCATTAGTCGAAATTCACTGAATTTGACGATATTAACAAAAAAAAATTAGATGAAAATTGATATTTATCCTCGGTTGACTTATTACTGACTTATCGCAGGTTAAATAATTTTTTCCGACTAAATTACCCTTATAACGGTGAAAATATACACCCTCAAATGCATTAACGTGTGAAGACGTATGAGGGTAATTTGGTTATAAAAAATTTATTTGGCCTGCAATAAATCAATTATAAGTCAATCAGAGGTAAATATAGATTTGTTTTCATTTTTTTTTTTTTTTTGTTGATTTCAGCAAATTTGATGAATTTTTAACTAACAGATGGACTTATTTGTTATAAGAAAACAAACTTCAGATATGCTATATGTAATTTTCCAAACCACAAGGGATCTTCGTATAATTACGTCAAATCTTAGAGGAGGAGAGTGTAATTATCCCAATTGTAAATGCATTCTTTGAAAATATAATTTGTAATTAAACACCCTCTAAAATATATTGCATTAAGGGCATGATTGGTATGTTGGGTTGAAATTAAGTAAGAATAAGACAGATTCAAGAATGGAATAAAGAAGCGAAAGAAATCGCATTGAATAACATTTTTATAATTGATATACACAATAAATTAGAAGATAATAGAATTGAATTCCTTAGTTTTTCAGTCGATTCCATTAACATAAATAATATAGAAAATAATGATTCCTAATGAAATAAAATTATTTTTATGACAAACTTTTCTCTTTAATATTTTTTTAAATGAATTATGTAGTCATATTTTATTGAAATGTAGAATTCAATTGTATAACAATAGTAATTTCAAAATTGCTTATAGAATGTTATAAGCAATTTTATAACATCTCATATATTATTGAAAATATATATTTTATAAAAAATATTTATTTACATAATAAATAATCTATTGACTTGTGAAACATATAGATAATGTATTTTAGCCGAAATAAAAAATTGACTCGAATAATCAAATGAACTAATGTATTTAATCAGTGCATTTACCATTATTTCTTCAGTACTCAGTTAAAGAATTTATTGAATTAATAAAAATAATTAAATATCAAAGTAATCATTTTTTTCTTACCATACATACATAATAATTTTTTAATACTCGATACAAAAAGTACTTAAATTTAATAACAACTACAACTAAAGACTAAAGTAAATACAAGAAAAATAGAGAGAGAACTTTGATTCCCAATATGTTGCGAATAGCTAATACCATATTTGGGTTAAGAATTGGCTAATCCCTTATCTAATGCCCAGTTTACTTTGAGGATCGTATTAAATGAATGATATGATTATCCTTTACTAAATCAATGATAAAAAAAAAAAATCATGTATAATTAGTCGTGTTTACTTATATGTATTATCAAAATAAGATAAATTCTATCAAGTGTTCACTTTGATGTATCCACATGCTTTTAGTATGAAAATTGCCTTTGAGTCCTTGTTTACAAAATTTAATTTTAATAGACAATAATATTATTATTATTATTTATTATTATTATTATTATTATTATTATTATTATTATTATTATTATTATTATTAATTACATTTTAAATCAAGTGAAAAACTAGAGTTAATTTAAGACAACGCAACTATTATATTGTTAGGCGCAAAACCTTAACATGAGGGCAATGTCACTGCATTGTACTATACATTTATGTGGCTTATTTCGTATTATATTAGTAATAAATTATAATTTTATAATTTATGTTATAATCTGTCTTTTTTTTTTTTTTTTTTCCATTAGATGTCTATGATCAGTCGGTATTAGATGAAGAATTAATTAACAATGCTCAAAATGGCAATACAAAAATTATTGGATTATTTAAGGCCAATATTTTATCTCCATGTTCTTAATTTAATTTTAGTTTTTCTAAAAAAATATATATTTAGGCGATTTGATTATAATTATACAAAAAAACGACTTATGAACAACAGTGATAACCAACGACAAATCACTATAACTAACAAATAACTACTTTAGAAAGTAGATCAATCACGACTGTTAATGCAGAAATTGTCATGATTTTATAATCGTGAAACCTCAATCTCGAAAGCCAAACTCAGTCTCATTAATTTTTACACGTTTTTATCTTTAGAAGTTGAGAATTCAATCCTTCAATATATATGCCATAATTAAAATATTTTTAGATCTCTTGAATTCAAAAGAATAATTACTCAACCCAAAATTAATTGACTTTACATGTTCGCATCAAACATGTGGTAGCCGAATGGTTGTTTGAAAATAGAATTTTAGATTTTTACGATACGACTAAAAGAAAGTATTTTATTTTTTGAGTTCCTAGCTATTAATACTGGAGCGCAGACAGGATTAGACATCTTGATAATCAATGCCATAAATGATGAGTGTGATATCAACGCGTATCAGGATCTAGCTAACGCGTGAAAATACTCAACTGAAACTAAATAGAAATGACAGGACGTGCACTCGTGGTGTAGCATGTCATGTGGTTTAATTCGATACAAAAATTTTTTATTAGAGATTCCAAATAACTCACAAAAGCAAGTACATTTTCATTTTCGAACTGAGAAAATTATAAAAAAATATATCTAGTCTATATATATAGCAGAAAGTTTGATCAAATTGATTCAATTTTGACCGAATATTAATTTTTAATAATTTTGAATTTTTTTATTAACAAGAAAAAATCTAATTGGTTGGAGATCTTATTTAATTTAAATTAATTAAATATTAATTTTGCATTTATCTAAATAAATTCACCTATCCAAAATCTATCTTCAAGATTTAGATCTAAGTTAATTTATATTTATCTTAAATAAATCCACATTTTAAGATAACATTTACTTTTTAATTAATATGAATTTTTTCCTTATATTTATCTCAAATCTCATTTTAAGAATTAGGATACGTGCACACACACACACATATATATAGATATAGATATTACTAAATATATATATATATAAAAAGTAGTCTTCAACTATAATAGTATAATTTCTTTCCAAATTTTAAAGTTTGATAATTTTGCATTTTTTTATCAAATAAAAAAATTCATTGGTTACAAATTCCATTAATTTTAAATATATTTAAGTATTTAGGTTATATTTATCTAAAATCTTATAACCAAATTATATCTTTTGTTTATTCCATGATAATGAATTTTCCATTTAAATATTTATATTTAACTCAAAACGTATTTTTTCTTTTTAATTTATATTTTTGTTAATTTTTTATTCCTATATATTTGTTATTTTCTATCCATAAACAACATATATATGTATATATAAATTGTCACTTATTCATTACTTTCTTATACCGCAGTTCTTTTAACTATATATATATATATATATATATATATATTTTTTTTTTTTTCAGCTTGATTTTTAATTTCATCATAGCTTCACTGAATTTATCTAGATAACTACAAAGAAACTTTAATTAATTTAAAGTTGATAAGGTTTTTTACCAATAAAAGAATTTTTTAATAATGAGAAAACAAAATATAATCCTAAAATATGTATTCGTTTAAGATAAATAGAAATTAGTTAGGATCTATATCTTGAAGTTAAGATTTTTATAATATATATTTAAATATTTATTTTGTATTGTTTAACTGTCAAGAAAAAAACTTATTGGTTAGAAACACCATTTATTTTAAATATATTGTATATTTATTTTGTATTTATTTGAAATCTTATCTACAAGATTATAATATAAATGTAATTTGAATTTATCTTAAACTTACCTAATGATCATGGTCCCCATCACATTTGTATATAAACAGAACAAAATCTAGCTTGCATCTTTTCATTTATTAAATAGGCTCAAATCTGTCAATTGTATATATTTCATTAAACGATCTCAAAATTTAGCACTTCATATGCTTCTTTTTATTGTTCTTCTATGGCTGAAGCGATGTTCTACATACTTTTATTATATTCATTCTTTTTTTCAAGATCTTTGAAGTTTCATAATTAATTTTTAATATTTATTCGTCTTTTACACTCATCTTTTATGGGTAGAGTGATGTTTTTATTCTTTATGATGATATTATTTTATATTTTTATATTTTATTTTTCATAATACTTGAAAGTTATTGAATGAATAATCTCTATCCTTTTGTTATGTTTTCTTTATTAAATATTAATTTATTTCTCTTATGGTGTTAGTTTTTCAAATTTATATGGTGATTTTTTTGATTTGGTAAAGATTGAATAGATTTATTTAGTGTTAATGGTATATATTATGTTTCAAATATTTATTTGTATGATTCTACTTAATTTAATTTTTAATTTCTAGATATTTATTCTTTTGTATCTTTTTATACACCAGTACATTTATACATATTATAGTTTCATCCATTAAATTTTTTACAAGGTGTAACAGATTTATTTAGTGTTAATAGATACTTTATTTAATATTTATTTGTATGATTGTACTTAATTTGCAATTTAGTTTTTATTTCTATTCAAATATTCATCACTTTTAATCATTTTATACACCATAATTTTCTGTATATTATAGTTTTATTATATAGTTTAATGTTATTGTTTTGTCTTTCAGATTTTATTTTTTATTTTGTTTCGGCTTTGGTTTTTCTAAAAAAAGGAGTATATTTAGTTAGTGTTAATAGGCACATATTTTGTTTAATGTTTAACCCTTTTGTATCTTTTTATACACCAAGTATTTTTGTATTATAT
The DNA here is from genome assembly GCA_034509725.1 of Sesamum angolense. Taxonomy (NCBI): domain Eukaryota; kingdom Viridiplantae; phylum Streptophyta; class Magnoliopsida; order Lamiales; family Pedaliaceae; genus Sesamum; species Sesamum angolense. Next base: position 678,416 of record JACGWL010000015.1, read on the forward strand.
AATTCCATCCATTAAATTTTTATTTTATAGTTTAATTTCGCCATTCTCTTTCAGGTTTTTTTTTGTTGTTGTTGTCTACAAATAAGATTTTACAAGATGAAAAGAATCACCAAATTTTAATTTTATTGTAATTAGTTTCTCAAACTATCTAAATATGATTCTATTAAATTTATGATGATATAATTTGTAAATCTTTACATTCATATATAAATATATGTATTTTTCATATTTGTTTAATTTGAACTCTTTTTATAAAAAATGCCACATATGATTGTTTGAATTTTATTTTCTTCTTATCCAAATTCTATTTCAATTGAAACTTTTGTACATATATGACGTTAGATTAATAATAAATACAAAGATTAATTCAATTCCTTAATATACCGTAAATTTTATTTTCAATTTTTATTTATGGTTTTATCTTAAAGCTTAAAAGATGTATAATATTTTCTTCTGCTTTTGTATTATTGATTAATTTATTTTTCGTGATTAAAATGACATGATAATCAAACAGTTTTATGTAATAATCTGTGTATACATATACATTTGTTGTTAGAAATTAACAAAATATTTCATAATTTCTATGATGACTTCTCTTATCACCAATTCTTGTTAACGCATTGAAAGTAAGTATGCATTCTTGGTTATATTTTATTTTCTTAATAAGTAAGATCATTTTAAATGTATGTACTTTAATAGTTTCTATGGAAGATAAATTATATAATACAAACAATACATTTAAGTAATTTTTTATATTTTTATACAAGATTGGATATATATAAATATGATTTTATATATTTAATAGAATGTCGTAATTATTTTAAAGTAATCATCATACAAATATAAACTTTGATAAGTAGAAATATATTGTATGTACCGAAAAATATCAAGTTTAGGAAAAACTCAAAACTACTATACTTTATCGATTAAAATTAAATTTCTATTTTATGTAAAAAATTTTTTACAGCATAATATATTATTAAAAAAATATTTAATTTAAAATATATAAATATAGATATAACCGTGCATAGCACGAGTTCTCCGCTAGTTTGTATATATAAGAGAACTATATATATGTGAGTGTATATATAAGGGTATTACATTTAGTATCAAAATAACTAATTCTGTAACATTGAAGAAAACAGAAGGAAATAAGTATCTACTTTTCTCACAAAACCCCACCGAAAAATTGATTTGACTTTAAATAAATTTAAATGTGAACTTAAACATTTTGAAAAAAATTATGACTTTGATGTATGTTTTAGGATAATTACACTCCTCTCCTATAAGATTTTGTGTAATTATACGTAGACTTTTTGTGATTTGAAAAATTACATCTAATACCCCTAATGTTTGCTTTCGTTTAACAAATAAGTCACTTCGTTAGTAAAATTTACTGAATTTGCTGATATTAATAAAAAAATTAAAAAAAATTATATTTAGTCCTGACTGACTTATTACTGATTTATTGCAGGTCAAATAAATCTTTTTATAACCAAATTACCCTTATATGTCTTCACTCGTTAATGCATGTAATGAGGTATATTTTCACGGTTATAAGAATAGTTTAGTTCAAAAAAAAAAAAAAAAACTATTTGACCTGCAATAAGTCAGTAATAAGTCCATCGAGATTGAACATTAATTTTCATTTAATTTTTTTTGTTAATATCACCAAATTCAATTAATTCTGACCAGGAGGGAGACTTATTTATTAGACGGAAGCAAATATTAGGTGTAATTTTCCAAACTATAGAGAATTTATATGTAATTATACAAAATCTTAAAAAAAAAATGATTGTAATTATCCCAATATTTTATTTATAGTGAGGCCAAAAGGAAAGACAAATTTGCAACTCATAAGTGTTGTGCCACTTTTCTCCAATAATCAAATGCTGTAAAGGCCAAACTACTTTTTCAACATTCAAATTTCACATAACAAAAGGGGAAGATTCTTCACTTATTACACAATTGAGCCACTTAATATTACCTGTTAATTTAAAATATTTTATATGGTTCAGATATTTTATAAGATGTTTTTTAAGTTTATAAAATATTATATTTTAATTTAAAATTAAAATTTTAAAATGTTTGTAATAACAATTTGTAGTTAACACGATTTAAAATTTGAGTTTGTTAAAATTCTAAAAATAAGTTGGAAACTCCTTTTGGTACCTTAATTATTCTTACCAAGTCGTATTTCCTCATTTACGAGCTCATTGACTTAACATCGGAAGCTTATAATTTACGCCTTCCCAATTTTATTTTCACGTATTCTTTTTTAAAAGAGCAGTGCACAATTGAATTCCAAAGCTTACCTGAGCATTTTGGAGCGTTTTCGAAATAGATTTTAATAATTAAACACTATTTAAATTTGAGCACACGACAAAAGTATAGGTTAGATTTTGAGTATTTTTTTCTAATGAAAATCTCAGATCTGTCTCAAATCAATCAAAACTCTTACACTATGTTTGAAATCATTTCTAACTAGTTTTAAAGACTTGCTAAAAGTAAGTCTAATCAAGAAAAATTCTTACCCGGACCTGGTTCGATTCGGCCAAACTAATCCAATCACAAAACAAGAGTATCACACTTGCTCAGTAATTGGCCACTTTTTCTAAACTGTACACCGATCACATGACAAGTGCAATCAGTTCAGATTTGATCGAACCTAATTCGGATAAAAAATTTCCATCTAATCAAACGATTTTTGTCCTAAAAAGTTGCCCCCAAACCTTCCCGACTGGCCTGAGGACATGATGGTCCTTCATTGCGTGGGGTTGCTACAGCTGGGCCGGGGAAGAATAACAAGGGAAATCACAGTAGCCTTTTTATTCAGTATCACCAGCAAAGCATGATGATGCTGCTTCCATCACACGACGGCCCCATTACTTGGGAGAGAGTGCTAAAAACATGCAATCCAGCTTCTTGGAATAAAGTCATTTTGAGCATGCTGATTAAAGTGTTCTGCACAAGAACAAAAGTATAATCTTTTTCCTCATTAATTACATCCAGCTTTCTTGAAATTTTATAAAATTACAAAATATTAAAAAAATTATCGATACCCCTAATATTTAACATAATTATGCAGCCCTAAGACATTAAGGTGGAAATGTTAGCTATACCCTTAAAAGATTTTTCTTTTCCTTTTAAAAATTTTTGAAACGATATTTTTAAGAAAAAAAATCTAATGCTAAGCAATGTCCCATTTGCCCCTCTATGTTTATGCCTTTTTATATTGTTCAAAAGGGCATTTTAGCCCATAAAAGAGTGTTCTCGACAATCCAGTATAAAATCTTCAGTGTAACCCAATGGAAGCTAACGAAATATCCATTGTTCGACAGAAGTTAGTTTCAAGGAATTATTTATAATTTTTCAGATAACGCAAGGATATTCACAATTGCATTGTATCAAATCTCAACGAAACTCGATGGAACTTCCCCAAATCTTTTCTCCTACCTGTCATTGTGGGAGGTACAGGAGGATGACTTTTTCTTCTTCCCTGACATTGTTGAAACTTGCAGAGATTCTTCTTCATGAAACAAGAAACAAGAGAGGAAATATTCCCACAGGAAAGGTCTGTTGAAATTGAAGTATGTGTATTGCATGCAAGCAACATGGATGGCACACAATGCAGTGGAACTTAGTACTTTATTATGCTTCTACAGGGCTGGCCCTTAGCTGGAGCCAGGATGTACATTTGGTGTCAATGAAAAACAGAAGAAATTGTTCGAATCTGACATCGCATAACATCGCATAGTAACCACTTGTTGTTTGAAAAATTACAAATACCTCCTGATATTTGATAAAATTATGTAATCCTTGAATGGAGGTATAAAATTATCAACTTTGCCCTTACAATATTTTTTCAGTTTTTATTTTTTAAAAGTTAAAAACTTATTAAAAAAAATCAAATGGAAAATTTTTAAAAGTTAAAAAAAAAATTAGCTAGTTAATCGACAAGGGCATTTTAGCCGTTCACCATAAAACATGGATAGAAACCTAAAGGATTGAGCTAATTGTTAGACAACCGTTAAAATTCGGGGGGGGGGGGGGGTTATTCGTAATTTTTCAACAACGAGTGAGTATTCATAATTATGCCTAACATCAGAGAAGATCGTTGTAATTTATCCCTAGTTATATACAAAGTTCACGATGGATGAGAGACCTCAAAACATGACCAACATCAATAACCTGATTCCTATTAAGGCCCCACTTCTTAGACCTTCCTAGTCTATCCAACGTTTCGACTGAACTCAAATAATTTACACCCGTATTTAATAGCAATGTCGATGATGGAGACGATGCCAAGAGTGCTAGAGAAACACCATCAACATTCAATTCAATAACAAAGGTTTTTTCTTTTTTTTAATAGAACCACCAGGAGGTTGGGGAAGCTTTTCGGTTCCCGTCCCTTCTTTAGTGAGAAACAAAACAATAACAAAGGTTATGATATAAAGAATCTACCTAAATATTTGTAGGTGTAGAAAATAAGAAACCTAATCTATTTTCGTCACGGTTGATTCAAATCAGGCTCAACAGATAATTCAACTACGAGATAATTTTATTTTTCATCCCTAAAGTATACTCTTTTTTCAATTTTAGTACTCTAGGTTTCCAAGTCATCAGACTTGGTACCCAAAGTTTTTAATTTTCATCCACCTGAGTACTTCTGTTAGGTTGACCGTTATAAGAGCATATTTGGCTGTCATTTTATTGAATACACCAAACAATTCTATTTTAATTTCAATTTTATAATTGAGGACAATAATATAAAAAAAAGAAAGAAATAAAAAATAACCCAATTTCTATAAAAAAAAAATGCTAATTCAAATTATTATGAAGATACCAATTCAAATATTTCCTCCCAATTAAAATCATTATGAAAATAAAAATACTTGCTAAATGTTGAGTAGTGTAGAAATAATCGCCTAATAATAATTTAATAAAACTAACAGACTCTTATATTCAATCACTACTAGCATTGTTCGCGAAAAATAAATTGAGAAAAATTGAATAAGTCACTCAGACCCCATTTACTTTGATTGATTATCCCGTACAAAGAAAATAGTATAGAATAGTGCAATGTTTACTTTGCATAATTGGAGCCCGAAATTAGTGGCCAAGCCCAATATTAATAACTATAAAAGTTAAATAACCCATCCCACCAATATGGTGGCTTGAGTTATCACGGTTTTAGTAGGCATTGGCCAATGTCCATTTTATCCTCAATTCCTTGTTTCAATTTACCTTCCTACCCCTTTTTTTGACTTTATGTGCTCAGCCAACAATCCATTTACTGCCATTTTGCCCCCTTCAACACTTTGAAAGCCATTGAAGCTCACGACAGAAGCTCAGTTCTTCGAGCAGAGAAGGTCAGCCTTCATTTTCTTTTTCTTTTTTGGTAATTTATTTACGTAGATTAGAGGGAGGGAGAGAGGGGTTTTACATAGATGAGAGCTCTAAGGAGGAGCCAAACTACGTCTTCATCAAACTCTTGGCCACCCTCATCTTTCTTAAATACGTCGTTTTCACCATTATCTTCATTTCATTTGTTTTTCACAGTAGTCTCCAACAACTTCCCGCCAGCATCTTGTTCTTCTTCTTCTTCCAAGCGCAAATTTAGGGCTTCTAAATGTGATTTGGGATTTCATGTGGACTTAAAATAAGCTGAGGGGCGTAATGATCATTTAACATATTATATAAGTTTATCAGATAAAGTAAACAACTTACTAATTATTCACCTCAAATTGTAATACAACAAAATAAACATCTACTAAATTATCTCGGGTTTTATAATAATTCGTTTAACTAAGTGATAATTACTCTCCCCTAAGGTTTGGTGTAATTATACGTAAACCTCTTGTAGTTTGAAAAGTCACATTTAGTACTCTTGAGGTTTGCTTCTGTCTAACAAATTAGTCCCTCCGTTAGTCAAAATTCGTCGAATTTGCTGATATTAACAAAAAAAATAAATAAAAAAAAAGTATATTTATCCCCAATTGACTTATACTGATTTATTGCAGGTCAAATAATTTTTTTTATTACCAAATTACCCTCATACGTCTTCACGCGTTAATGCATATGAAGAGACATATCTTCACAGTTATAAGGGTAGTTTAGTTCGAAAAAAATTATTTGACCTACAATAAATCAATTGAGGGTATATATAAATTTTCATTCTGTTTTTTTCTATTAATATCAGCAAATTTAGTGAATTTTAACTAAAGACTAATTTATTATACGGAAGCAAACCTCAAGGGTGCTAAATGTAATTTCCCAAACCACAGGAAGTTTACGTGTAATTACACCAAAGCTCAGGGGAGGGAGTGTAACTATTCCTTTAATTAAAGATAGTCCTATCACTAATCAAATAGTTAAAGTAAATATGGCCTCAAAGGATGTTAATGTACTTTACTCAAAATATAGAGCAAAACAATTAGCATCAAGCACTACAACACTTTCCGCAACCAAACACTAATCGCTTAAAGTGACATGTGATTCAACCAAATAGCAAAAACTCAACTACAACAGAAGCATGTCAACATCGCAAGCAAAAATGGCTCAAGTAGAAAGCCAATGAAGAGATCACGAGGGTTACCAAGGGTGGCCGATGACAGCCGAGTGAGGCTCACCAATTTGGAAGGCAGGCAGATGTATGACTAATGCAGAGAGTTCAAGTTGGTTTTCAATAACGGATAGAATGTCAAGGGAGCAATTGTTATAATTAGTCTCAAATGGGATGGTTTTTTCTACACATGACTCATGCTTGAACTTAAGTTTCTCCTTTCTCAGCTTTGATACACAGATTCCACTACACACAAGAATATATGACTTATATTTTCCTCAATAAAAGGAAAAATCAGAGGATTCAACAATTCTTATTTTCTCTAATAAGACGTTCATATCAATTTCTATCTCTCCTAAGAAGACATCGTTCAACATCCAAACAAGCTTGATAGCATTTCATCCAAATGCAATCTGAGTATCAGCGAATGAGCCACAAAATGCAACAAGAGTTGCTCATTGAACATAATACTTGGCAAAAAGTTTCATCAAGTTGGTATATCTTTGGTTGTAAAACACAATTGATCCATGCAGTCTAGAGGAACATATTCACTTCAAAAGTTTTATTTGGGCCAAGTAGGTGTGTAGTGATTCTCCATGACGGTGGCAGTTGAGGAGTGAAGAAGATAACCCCCTTTGTCAAAAGATTTTTTTTTTTTTTTTTGGTCTGGGAAATAAAAATTATTTAAAAGATGGGGTAATTGCATTCCTCCACCAAAATTTTAAAAAAAATCCTAGAAAATTTTGTAGAATTCACGAAAATCAAATTTTTTACAAGAAATAACTCGATTGAAATGGATGCAAGAATATCGAATTCTACGCCAAAGCAAACATATAGAGATTTAGCTCAAGTGACATTTGATAGAGAACAATTAAGCTAAGTTAAAACTAAATGAAAACTACTGCAAGAGTGCTAGAAAACTTCCAACCATATTCAAGTGAATAACCAAAGGTTATCGAATAAAACTATTCCATACTCTTAGGCCATGATTGGTATGAGGAAATGGGGAGGGAATGGAATTGGCATTCCCAACTCCATTCCTATACATGTGATTGGTATAGTCAAATTTAACTAAGGAAATGAATTGGCTATTCCATGGGAATCCTTATTCCCTTAGGAAAGGAATTAGTGTTTCCATCCAAATATCATGGTATTAGCTATTCCTATGAGCTTGGGAATGAAATTTTTTTTCTTGATAAATTATCCTTGTGATTATATTATATAAGACATTAATTTTTAGAGTGTATTTTATCGAGTATGATTCTTTTTATTAATTCAAAATATTATTTTGAATTAATAAATAATGGGAACAAAACATTAATTCATTGAATTTGATATTTAATTTTAATTTTTATTAGTTCAAAATATTATTTGGTCGAGTATCAAAGCATAATTGTCAATGTATTGCATTAGTTTAATATTTAGTTTTAATTGATATTAAATGTAAATAGTTTTTGTATTGAGTATTGAAAAATGATTATGCATCCATAGTAAGAAAAAAAATCACTTTGATACTTAATTATTTTTATTAATTAAAAAAAATTAATTGAGTACTGCATAAGTAATGGTAGATGCACTAATTAAATATATTAGTTCATTTGATTATTTGAATTATTTTATTTATTTTGGCAAAAAAATATTATCTATATGTTTAACGAGTCAATAAATTATTTATTATGTAAATAAAAATAATTTATAAAATATATATTTTTAATAATGTATGAGATGTTTTATAAATTATTTATAATCTTCTATAATTAATTTTTAAAATACTATTGT